>CM062590.1:0-683305 GCA_031468815.1 Morus bassanus
GTCTCCGCACGGCGCCGGGCTCGGGCCGCCGCACGCGAATGACTTCTCTTCCCGCCGGGCCGCGCGGGCGGGCGCCGGTGCCGGCCCTGCCATTTCCCGGAGGGGATTCGCGAGAGGTTCCGCGGGGCTGGGCCGCGTCGCGCAGAACCGACTCGCCGGGGGTGAGTCCGTCTGTCGGTTTAACTTCTCTGTACGAGAGGGACAAACGGTGACGGCGGGGCCGGGGGGGCGCGCGGGGACCCGCCGCCGGCACCGGGGCGGGAAACTTGCCGGGGGGGCGCGGGCAGTCGGGAGAGGGGGTGTCCCCCCCCACCCCCATCCCCATCCCCCCGGGCCGGGGGAAACACCCCTGCCCCGAGGCAGGCGGGGGTGTCCGGGGCCAAGGTCCAGCTCACGACATAATCCTCGACCGTTAAAAAAAAACAAAAACAACAACAAAAAAAAAAAAAAAAAAAAAAACACCAAAAAAACCCCCAACAACCTCCCCCCCCCTCCCCCCCCCCCAAAAAAAATAAATAAATAAAAAGCCCAACAAGACCGCAGGAGGGTGGGGGGCTGGAGAGCCACCGAACGCAAAAGCCCAGCCCGGGTCTGACCTGCCTTCTGCAGCCTGCTCGTTCCTGCCCTCGGTGCGCACCTACACACACCCGCGTGTGCCCGCACGGACACACGCGCATTCTGCTGGAATTATGGCTTTATACGGTTCGCTATAGCACAACTCCTTTTTTTTTTTTTTTTTAATGCCCTTTTTTTTTTTTTTAGCGTTTTCATTTCCCGGTGTGAATTCTGGAGTGCTGGAAAACGAGATAGGATTAATTTCTCTTAAATATTTTGAAGTACTCTGTACACACTCTTTCCGAAAAGAGTGCCATTTTAATTCTGCGTGTCTCAAAGCATACCTCTATAGTGCTAATTTTAGATGATCCTCCCAGCTGCCTTTATCTATAGTTCTAAGTTAAAAGAAAAAAAGCGCTTTTTAAGATACACCGTGTTCCCAGCACGTAATGGGTGCTCAGACCATCATATATGATGATTTTTGTATGAGCAGTGAGCAAATAGGTCATAAGTCAAAGTGAGCGTTATGTAACTGGCTGGCTTTAGCAAACTTGATACGAACTGTATAGAGGGAAAAAAAAAGTTTTGTTTCTGTTTTTTGCTCTGGCCAAAATGGGAGGCTGGCCATCTCTCTTTTTTTTTTTTTTTTTTTTCCCCAATGGGATTACTTTGTAGCAGGTTGATTTAAAAAAAAAAAAAAAGACAAAGACAAAAATCAAAACAACATATGCTTTACAAATATGAGGCAGTTAATCTGTACAGTGTTTTGTATTTTTCTAAAAAACTGTTTCAGTCATGTACCTAATTCTGGGTACTAAGTATTACGTATTCACCAGTGAATCATTAGTTAATACTGTAACCAGCGTTACCTACTTGAAAAATGTTCCTGAGTTAGCTTAATTATTTACCTTCCCTGTTTTGTAGAATAACGTTGTTTGGCATAGTTAGAGTTCTTGAAAGAACTGAAGATCAGTATGAAAATAATTGGGGTTTTTTGCATCGGAAGGAATAAAGCAGTGGTGGGTTAATACTCCTACTGTAAAACTGAAAAAAAATAGGCAGACATTTAAAGATTCTTAGTGACTGTGTAAAATACTATGGATTGAAGTAAACACAGTTGCTAAGCTGGTGCTTACATGGAGGGGTCTTTGTGCTTTTGTACATCACAGGGATGTTAGTATGTTGTGTTTGATGTTCCTGCACAATAAAATAACACTTACTTGCTACAGAAAAAAAGCTGCAGCCCCCAGACTGTTTGGTGCAAATATTTTAACCACCTACTTGTAAGACAAACGGAGGCAGGAGACAAGATGCACTTTTCTCAGCGCTAATGTGATCAGCTGCATCTATGCTAGCCATTCATTAATTTCACTAATGCCTACCGTACCTTTATTTTTAAAGCAGTTGGTGTATGCTTCCTTTGCTACTTTATTGTAAATGTCCTGTCTTTTGATAATACACTCGGAGTTTGGGCATCTGTAGTTTTTAATTGCGTACCTCACTTGCAGGTCATCTTTGTGAACTGTTTTATGACTCTACTCTTCTTACGTTGTATGTGGTCTGTGCAAAGTAATACGTAATATTCTGTTGGTGTTAGTCTAGAGGCTTTTAAGGCAAAATACTCTTCATTCTTTTTTTGTAGGAATTGTTACCGAATTTTGATATAATTATTTTGTCAAACTGCGTACTCAACTGATTTATATCCTTCCCCTTCCTCCCCCCCGCTTCTATTCTTTTGTATTATTCTTTCCCAAACACAAACTCCTGCAGAGTTTTGGCAAAATATTCTTTGAGAGTTTTTGTTTTGTTGGTTTTTTTTTTGGGTCATTTACATAATATGCCATTAGAAAGTAGTTGCATCATGTACGCTTTCTTAATGTGACTGTTCATTGGACTTGCCTGAAAATGTTCTCTTAAAGGTGAATGGCTGAGCAAAAATGAAAAGCAGACATGTATTGATTTCTGCTTTTGTTTCGGGCTAAAAGGGCCATTCAGCATGCGCTTTACCGGGTATTTCCAGCCTGAAATTTAGTCAGCTATTTAAAAATAATGGCAAAAGTGTTCTTTTATCATCACTGCTCTCAAATCTTACAGCTCTGCAGCTCTGTTTTCCTGTTCTTAACGTATGGATAGAGAACTCTTAGTATAGAATCGTATATACTTTGTATGCCATTTATTATAAAATATGCAGCCCAAAGTGGCTCTGGAGTGTTGTCAAAAGCACACTCTAAACGAGCTGAAAGATGATACTTTTTTTGTTTTATTTGGGCCATTCCAATTTTAGTAATCACTAAGGCTTCCGGAAACTCTAGGAGGTAGCGTGTTTTCAGAAAGGAGTATTAAAAACCAGTTGACAGTGAGCCTTTAGCTAGTCTTTTATAATTCTGTCTTTCCTCTGTGAAATCCTTTTGGCATGTTGTGGTTCACTGGCACTATCCCAGCGTGTGATATCACAGATATCAGATGTCTTCTTGCGATTCATGGCATTTGCTGTGCTGCAGCGGTGCTCCTAGGGACGGCTTAGGTGAACCAGGAAATGTCATAGAAATTCGGTAGGGAAAGCGGTACGATGGAGAAACGGCCCCATAGTATTGGGAATAGGTGAGCGCCCGCTGCTTAAGAGCATTCAAATCATTGCGTTTGGTAATCTGATGTGGAACGTATTCAGCAAACAGATGCGTCTTCGACTGAGTGGTCTTCACAGATTTTTTCCAAACATCTCGGATGTAGATGCCTATCAAAATGAGTGGCAAAACACCACAGTTAAGCTTTTTCCTTTGGAAATATCTTTGGTTTAAAAATGGATCATAATTGTAAGTGGCCTTGTTAGGGTTTATTTTCATCTCAAAGTTGAGGTCCAATGCCAGGCATAAGTATAGATGATATTGCACATATGGAGGGTATTTGACTCCTCCATAAGATCTGTTGAAAGTTATTCATAGCGCATTGCATTTCTGTCTCTTTGGTGAGGTCTCCCTCTTGTCTGTGTTCGCTGTTGAAATGTTACATGGTAAGTGTGGTTTGTGCTGACGGTGCTTTTGTAACATAGCTAGAAAATCAAAGATTTCATGTTGGCTACTTTGACCTGGTGTTTTCATCCTGGTTACCAAACATTGAAAGGTAAATACCTGAGTAACGTTACTTAATTAGACACTCAGAGAAGATGAAGGCATAGAAGAAGAGTCTGCTTGTGTATTTGTTTATTTAGTCGGGACTTGCAGTTCTTGGGTGTCATTCTGATGAATTCTTTGTTTTAGATGGAACTCAATGTGTTCCACTTAACCACAAACACTTCCATGTTGTTGATATTCCACATCTCCCTTTCTCTTTTATTTCTTCCTTCTTTTTCTTCTTTTTTCTAATTATCTTTATTTTTAATTTTTATGTCCCAAATGCCCCAGTGCTGTAAAAAGAGAATGTAGATTGCTTTTGTAAGACTCTGTTTAGGAAGAACTGAATGTGGGAGCAGGTTATTACTGCCTGGTTTATAGTTAGGCTTCTGCCCGAGCCAGCTTATGATCTAAATTAGACTCTTGCCCCCTGTTAGTGTCTATCATCAGATGCCGTAGAGAAAAATGTGACAAACTCTGAAGTGGGCGGTTATGGAATAGTCACTCCATGGGGGATCCGTCTGAGATGGGATTAGACCAGGAGAAGAGAGAGCTGTGTTTTTTCTAGAATTCAGGAAACCTCAAGCGGAATTCTTATTTACGCTTACAGTTCTGCAGAAATCTGCCTCCTTTGAATCAACTACTTGTGAGGATATTGAGTTTGGTGGAATAGGAAGGCTTTTTCCAAGCATGAGGACCAGGGTGAAAGGATATGATACGATTGGCAGGACAAAGAGAACGGGGTGGGGGGGAAGGGCTGTGTTGGATGGGACTACACAAGGACGGCATGTCTGGAGCAATGACAAGAAGGACTAAGGTTGGAGCTTTATTTTAGTCATCTTGCACTTCCACTTGAGTTGTGAAATTTTGACGATACAGTTTTGTGGCACCATTGAGAATGAGTTTAACAAGGAAGCGGATACTGACAGTGGTCAGGGAGAGTGATGAGGGAATGAGTCTAGAATATTTTCTAATCTTTTTCAAAGGTTACTTGATCGGGACCAAATAATGGAAGGTGTGCCAGGAGTTGTCACTGCCGTGTCAGCCTTGCCTTGCCTTGCCTTGTGTACAAAAGCTTTAGTCATTGTCATGGCAGAAGCCATTCATTATATGTTCAGAACTGTCACAAAATGGAGGTCTGGATCAAACAGTAAGTACTCTTTTAAGCTTTGACACACTTTGCTCGTTCGAAAAACTTCACGTTGGCTTTGTATCTTAGTAGAAGGCTGCTTGCACATGGGAATGGGTAGAAAAGAAAGGTAGAGTGCTGTTGGAAGAATCATGGGTTTGCAGTGATCAGAAATGGGGAATCCAGAGTTACAGGAATGTAATCTTCAAGACAGATGGGAGACTGAGGATGAAAAACATAGACTTCAGTCGTCTTCTTTCACCTTAATCCATCTTGGTGCAACAGCTTGCCTGGGAACGGTCTTTGTTTTCAAGTGCATTTAACCACGTTTTCCCTTCCATTTGTCCCTTGTCATCTTCTGCTTTCGTCTTGTTAATGGAGGCCAAGTTACTTAATTAAGGAAAAAGAAACAGTTTAAAGAACAGTGTAAAGACAGCGTTACGCAGCTCCAAAGGTAGCAACTATTATAGCTTGCAATCTAGTTCTTGGGAGAAGAGAGCGATAGTGAAGAAGCCTGGAAGATTTCTGAGGTGGTTTCTGTGGATCAGGGTGCAGTCTTGCATGAACAAATTCTTGAAACTGGGCTGCGGAGAGGGTTCTGGCCTGTATGTTTTGTTTAGTTTAGGTATTGGTCTACAAAATGTCAGATAATTATCTCTTTTTTCGGTATATTTGTCTTCAGGTAGTAAAATCCACCTGGAATGATGTAGAATGTTTAGCTATGAGGAGTTTGTAAGTTAATTATTTTATCTCTTCCATGTTTCAGAAACGTACATAGCTGTTGAATCTGTCTGGACGGCCATGGTTCCGTTACTGAGATGGTTATGTCACTTTTCCATAGAAAGTTTTGGAGTCCTAGAACTGAATTGGTGAATAGCTACTATTTTAGGCAGCTCTATTGCCTCCCTTGGGGATGTTTTGAAATCAGTGGACTTCTGTTTTAGTATGTTACAGCAAAGTCAGAGTTTCTGAACTGTGGTGTATAGCCAGAAATTGCTATTGCCAGTTGTGACATCTGCTGCCATCGCTCCTGTTGATGAAGATTGTTTGCTACTGCTTCCTCTGGTGATAGCTGGGAGAAATGAAGGTCAGGGAGAGGTAGTTCTCCTGATCATTGATAGACCCACATACAGTTCATATGTAAACAACCCTACATTGTATTTATATATTTACTTCTTTTCTTACGGCTGCCTAATCTTCAGCGTCCGCTGCTGATAGCTTCGCCAGTACTACGGCGGAGTTTTCATTATTGATGCCTCTGGACCTCCAAATAAAGAATTGTCAGTGAATAAGTACTGTATGGATTCATTTAATTATGATAACGTATTCTCTAAGGTACACAATTCTGTTTCAACGACAACTGAAGTCAATAGAAAGTTTTCCATTGAAATAAAATAGTCATGAGAGTAAACGCTCATCAGTATGAGTAAGAAATTGTTAGTCCAGTCTATTCTGTAGCTACTCTTTTGAGTAGTGCTAACCGATTGCTGCTCTGTATGGTCAAAAAGTGTGGGGAACAGGATGCCTTAGAAAAAAGAAACCAGGCATTGCAGAACAGTTTCTCGTTCTTCAAATTTCAAGAAAATGTGAGACTAATTTTCTGTCAACTTAGATTCCGTGAAACAGTGCTAAGGTGAAATCATAACAATTACAAATTGCATAATCTTGTTCTTGATTTCTGTATTACTCTTTTACTGGCCAATTACTCATGTTTTACTCCCACTGCTTCCAGATACCAACAAGAATGACAGTCCTGTTGTGTGTAAGGGGGGGGGGGGGGGGAAGGGCACTTCCGGGCCACCGGTGAGGACTGGGTTTATTTGATTGTATTCTTCCTAGACGGTATTGCGTGCCTCTGAGACCCAGGCTCCTGTCTGACACACAGTTTCATCAAACACACAGTAGCATCATAAGTACTTATTTTATGTGTTAAATTTTATCAGAGCGATGTAGGGCTGAATAATTTTGCATGTAGGATTCCACTCCCTATCCTTGTACTTCTCACCATCTCCCGTGCCAGAATTTTCAGGCCATGAAGCAGATAAAGAAGAGCTACTTGGTTGGCTCTCCTGTTAAGGAGCATGTATGTGTCGGTGAAGAGTAGGAGATTTTTTCTGGGGAAGGCTGTCTTGTAGATCTCCTTTGTAATAGAAGAGCCAATGATGGTTGTGGTTTCTTCAGCAGGTTGTAAGGATAATTTTTCCTGACTCTTCTGTAGCATCCTCTGAGCATGAAATTATTTGTGAGGAATTTGAAAGATGGGCCATAATGGTATAGTTAGGGGCAGAAAAGCAGTGATGGTGGTGTTAATGTCTCTTAAGGCTGTAAGAGAAGCCAAGGATGGGGCGGGGGAGTGATTGCATCTTATGTAAAACTTGTAACTGGGTAGAAGAGATGAGCTTTTAGGCACACGTGAGGAAATATGTGCTGTTTTTTCACAAAGTGTCCAGCTGCCCCGTAGGCACTTAATGTCAGTACAGAAAGCACCTTCTACGTCTGGAGTCCAAAATCAATTTCCAGAATCTTTTCAGTGTTGCAGCCTATACTGAAAGAAGATGTATCTTGAAATAATCTCTCCTGTAATCTCCTCTGCAGTCCATCCAGCAGCCTCCTAAGCCTGCTAAACCCATCAGAAGCAAACTTTCTGCAGATCGTCCTATACCCAGATCGTACCTGAGCAGCAAAAGTGAAATTTGCCGACAGAGCTCCATGACCACCCCTGTACATGTGCTCCAGGACAGATTCACCCAGATCATAGGATGTTCTGTAATAAGCTTTGTCTTTTACTTGATTTCTTCATGAACATTCACTACGTCCTTGTGGAAAGTGGATGGATGAATTAAGCAACTGTTAAGTACGAGGATGAACTTGCCCACAGTCAGTGAACACCAGCTGTTTCTCAGAAAACTCTGTCTGTAACTCTTTGGTCCTGGCATTCAAAGATGCATGCCAAATTTCATCAAAAAGATGAGCCTGCGTATTGAAAATCAGGACTTGGGGGGGGATGGTTAAAGTCATGAGCCTGACAAATTGACAAATGACAAAATACAATCATACTCTAATATCTTCCCTGCACCCCTGCCCTAAAGCTCATCTCTTTGTTTTATACATAGATAATAAATTGCCTCTTACTCCATCTCTTTTCCCTGGGAGATAACCATCTTATGAGCTTTCCCTCAGCCCTCTCTACAAGCAAAGCCTACCTGTCCTCTCAGATAGATTCACAGCTTTAACTCTGAAGACTGGGGAATCTGCATGGTGTTCAAATAAGAGCTTTTGTGTCCAGGAGCTTGTTTGTTACTTAACTGTATTACTTGATACAGGGCGGGGGGCAAAATAAAATGCCACAAATCTGTCTCTGTAGTCTTTTCACTGACTACAAGAAGCAAAAAATTACAGATTCCCTACAAAAAGTAGTTAGAATGCTCGTATACTAGGATTGGATATTATTTTAAATTAGTAGATAGCAACAAAATGTGACCTGACTTTCTTCAGTGACACGACACATGATGCTTAGGTTGTTTCTGAGGCTGTGCAAGGAATTTGGTGACTTAGGAGAATCCATTGAGCTGCCGGAAGAGCTTCGTGTTGCTTAAATACAAGAAAAGTAGGTGGTTTTTGACTGTGAAAGCAACTTGTTGAAAGGCATGATTATATGACATGAAGCTTTCTGTTCTTGAGGTTATTTTTTTTTACCATGGTAGATAATGACCTCCTGACTAAGGGATACGGCATATATGGCACTTAGTGTAATCTTTTCAGGACAATATAGACAAAGATCCTAATAAGCCATCTACTGAATGGGAAGGTATACAGGATGCTCAGACATTTTCTTTGCATGCCACCTCCCACCATGCAGAACTGGTTCTCTGTAAGACTGCATTAGAGTCTCTGGACGTCAGAAATTGGGATCAAGTCTTTTAGAGGAATGAAACTTTCATGAACCGCTAAAGGCTACATAATTGCACGTTTACTATCCACAGTTCAGGATGTTGTATGCAACGCTGGAAATGAAGGTTAGTGTTGTTAAAGATCAGTCTTTAGCTGTGATTTGGGCAATATGATGAGCTTTGTTTTCCTAGCTCTTGGTTCAGAGCCTGCCTGTAAGATAATGTGGAGAAATTACCTATTTCACAACAGCAGCTATACTGGGTCAGATCAGAGATCTGGATGTCCCATTGTCACGTTTCCTGCAGTGGCTAATAGCAGATGCCTAGGAAGGAAAACAAGGAAAGGGTAATTTTGTACTGATACTTCCCTGAACCACTAATTGCGGAAGGTTGGGAAAGAATTGTGGGATTTCTGGAGTGAAGGATGGTATCTCTGTGTTAGATCTGTTGAGCATTAGACATCTCCTTGGAATGTGTCCAGCCTCTCCCGGATCACACAAACTTTCAACATGCTGAGCATGGAGTACCACAGTTTAACTGCATATCGTGAGAAGAATGGGATATTCTTGAACCTTCTGCCTACCAGCATCAGCGCCAGGTAGTATGTGTTGGAAGACACAGTAAATACTGATTCTGTGATCCCCTTTTCAGTGTGAATTGTGATTATAATTATAAAGATGCATGAGAATGTATGTGTGTGGGAAAAACAGACCGTATGCTTTTCAGAGAGGTGCAGGCATATCAAAGATCTAGTTGAGAGCACCAGGTTACATCAGTGACATTTTATTTAAACTGAAAAAATTGCGTGTGTGTAATGGGGCTGCTTTTTGAAGGCATTAAGAGACAAATGGACTCTAAAAGCAGGATGTCTGGACAGGTAGCAAGGTTTCTTGCCGTTCTTAGGGCAGTATGTTTTTTCACTTTTTGCAGCCTTAAGGAATCACGGGATCTTGTTTTCTGATGTTAAATGTCTATATTACATAGCTTAGGTCTTGAGTCATTTTATTAGTTAAATAATATTTGTATCTGGATGATGAACCTGTTTTATTTCTACCATAAACAGCCTTAATTATTCTGCATATTATGTTTCCTGATCGAACTGGTTACCGGTGAGTTTAGGTTTCACACTTGATCATGCTGATGTCTGTGGATCTACACATCTTTAAAACCCACAGTGTATTAATGGTGTTATCAACCAAAGCTGCTGCAGCTTTATTTCTTTATTTTTCCTTCCTCAAGGGTACTGTAGTGGCCAGTTTGAGCGTTAGCCACCAAATGCCAAGGTGGCTGTATGGTAACCGCAGCAGCATTTCAGTATCTAATGGACCAGGTCACGTGCAAACCCTCATTAAAATATGATTAAAGTATCCCCTTTTGTTTGCTAGATGGAGCCAAGCCCATGCTTTGCTCTGGACCCTCCATTATGTTTGTGCTGTGTGTTTTGAAATGTCTCTCTTGTTTGCGAAGCTGATTGTTCACCACCCCAAACCCCAGCCTCATCCAAACCTCTGCTGAAGATGCGCTGCATTCAGCTGGCTTTCCGTTATTCGTCTCGCCTCTTACATTGAGTGATGATTAAATGCGAGTAAATTAAAATGGTGTCTGCTTTCATTGAAAACA
Source organism: Morus bassanus (assembly GCA_031468815.1). NCBI lineage: Eukaryota > Metazoa > Chordata > Aves > Suliformes > Sulidae > Morus > Morus bassanus. The sequence continues at coordinate 10,305 of CM062590.1, forward strand.
TAGTCTTCTAAAGACAAATATGAAATATGAAGCTCCTGTTGTTGACTGGGGGTGTATCTTATTTTCCTATACCTCTGCTTTTTAACTACTAAAGACTGTTGCCTCTTTCTTTTTCGGGTTTTTTTTTGGGTTTTTTTTTGTATTTAATTAATAAGCTAGTCTTACAGTTAGAGAATCAGTGTAAACTGTGTTGGTAATTTGCCATGACCACCTATGGTAGTACATAAATAATGAGAGAATAACAAAAACTTACAACTAAATTGAAAATATCAAAAGGATTTAGTTATGCTTTCTAAGACAAGCCTTCTTATCTTGTCTGGGAGTAGAAAAAAATGGGCTTTTTAGATTTATTTTTTGTGAAACATGGAAATCGGTATGCTTCAAGCGGAAAGACTCATAGCATGAATCCACAAATTTAATTTGTATCTTTGATCAGGTATAGCCTTGCCAGTACCTATGGAAAGCGTGAACTTATTGGAAACATGGTATAGTTGATCAAGTCCTATGGTTAGTGTAAATGACTGGAGAGGGACAGCTGACTTCTTGCAGTTGTTGGAATTTCAGCAAATCAAGAGTATTATTTCCAAATCAACCTGTTAGAGCAGAAAAAGGGGTAGAGAATCCTATATGAGTTCTTAGATCTGTCTTTTCTTTTGACACTCTGTGAAATCAGATGATTTGGCACTTGTAACTACTGTGGATAAGAGGTGTTTATAAGAAATAAAATAAAATGTATATGTGGCAGTGGTGGGGGAGGCGTCTGTTCTGAAAACATCTGAGATGCTGGAAAGTGTGTCCCCAGTGGGAAAGAGAAATTGCATAGCTGGCACTGAGGCTCACTTCTTATGCCTGTGTGGCCATATTTAGAAAAGGATTAACACTAGGAACTGAATTATTAGAGAAGTGAGTGGCTGGAGGGATTGAAAATAAAGGAAATGATTTGTATCTTGCTGGTTTGTTTGAGTTTGGCCAGACGATACTGGGCGGGGGGGGAAGGGTTTGCTAACTCCAGCCTAGCTGCCTGTGCAAAGTGAATCCTGAGATGTGTTTCAGAAGGTAAATGTTTGATTTAAAGCTCCACAGCAGCTGTTACCTGGGTTTGTACGTGGCTGCCTTCTGCCTCCAGGTAGAAGATGAACGGGCGTGAAAAAACCCGATGCTCTCGACTTGTAAGCTTGGTCTGGAAGGACCAGCTCGAACCCTTGACAGAGCAAAGTGCAGGATGCCTGTACTGTATGTAGCGCTGTGGGAAGCTTCTGGTTTCTAGTACATCTTGCAAACGTTCATGTCTACAAGTAAAGCAAACAACAGCCAATTAAAAAAAAAAACAAACCCACACCACATTTCAGAGAAGTTATATATAAAAACAAGAAAGCTGTCTTACTGGCAAATACTTGCCAGTATATCAGTACAGTTCATTACAGTTATTTGCATCTGTGTGGCAGTTTTTAGTTTATTGCGATTTTGTTGAAGTACAACAGATGATCTAATAAATTCTTTTGGGGGGGGGGGATTCAAATGATGCTTCTAAGGAGACAGCCAGAAGGAATGCTTTCAAAGTTTTCAGGAGCAGTTCCTCCCCCGCCCCCCCCCTTTTTTTTTAGAAGTGATTCTTTTTGTTACACTCATCAAGATTCATTTTGAAAGACTTATTTTTCTTGTTTTGGCAAAATAGTTGATCAGCGCAACTGGCAAGGAACTGACATGGAGCAACAAAGAATTTCTGTCTAGCTAAAAATTGTATTCCAGGCCATCTTCGAGCACTTAGTGAACTAGAGTAGAAACTCTTTGTGTAAGAAAGGCCATTCAAGTTAAGTTGCATGTTTTCCTCCCCAAAATTAGCATACCAGCATACTTTCTTGCAGAGTGTTTAGAATACTTTGTACAAGAAATAACAGTAAGTTGAAGATTGCTAACTGAGGATCTGTAATGATGCCAACTGACTTTATTTTTTTTTTTTTTTTTTAATGAAAGCTTTGTATACATAACAGGATGAGTCATCACTGGAGAGTTCTGAAAGTGTTTGGCATCCCGAAGAATCCTTTTGTATGTCTCTGCCGCACAAAAAAAGTATTTTTGTCATGAAACTCTGCCTTAAGAAGTATTGCGATAACTGGAAGCTTTAGGGGAGGGTTTTCTAATGTGGCTTAAATCTTGACTTTCTATTATTGTTTTAAAAATACTTTGGTATTCTTAGATCTTCCTGAATAATAGAATGAAAATTTCTAAGTAGTTTGTTGGCTGTTAATTTTTTTAAGATGTTGCTTCAGATGTACTTCTTTTATAAATTTGGTTTTAAAAGTGTATAATAAGATCTTGACTGTTTTCCTTCGCTTTAGTGCGAGTATTAAAAATCTGGTTGTGGGAGAATAGTGGAACTCATTTTGCTTTATTGAAACAGAGGATCCCTGTTGTAATCCCATAGTAGCTGCTTATCTGAGTTGCACTTGTTTTAAGTACATTTTCTTTTTGTACAGTTGTCATGTAGAAGAACTGTTTGGCCTTGGCAGTTTCTGTTGTGTCTCTTATGAATATCTTACAAAATTAAAGTTTTTTTCTCATTTGTGTTAAGAACATCTGCAGTTGCTATACTCACACAGAGCAAGTGCTTGATGAAAAGAAGCAGAAACCTTTCTTAGTGTTTAAGACAAGTATAATAACCATAAGTATATAAGTATAATAATCATAAGTAATGTATCAGACCAGCATTGTATTTTGCCCATGATTTTTCCTAATGATGTGAAACCCGGTTCGTATAATGTTCAAGTGTGTGCAAGGCAGCAGAGATTGAGTTTTGCAGCTGGTGAAATAAGGTAGCAAACTTAGTTTTATCTGAGATTTTTAGGAATGTATGAAATTTTTCAGGTTTTTTTTCCCCCACTGAATCATTCTTCAGCAGTATATTTTGTAAACCATGCTATAATTAATTTAAAAAATGAAAGCCATTGGTGGATTCTTTTATGCCTTGTAGTAGTGATGATATAGATATGTTTATTAGTTATTAAGTCTGAGTTTTAATTCCTGTGATTTCTTTTGAATGAACCTGAATAGGAAATATCTGGCCAAGGAAACTTGAAAAAAAGAACGCAATTCTTCAGAAGAAGAATTCACAAAGAAGCCTTCAGAATCTGTACTTTTTCATCCAGAAAAAAAATGCTTTCATAATAATTCAGAATTCTGTAGGCTTTTAATCCCAATTCTCCTAATAATACTGATTACAGAAAGCATAAAAGAGAGAAGGGCTTTCAGACAGTCCTTGAAAAAGTCCATAGGTTAATTATTCAGCACTGCAAATGCAAGTGTGATAGTTTTGAGTCCAGCTCTTGCACTCACATGTTTTTCTTAGCATGTTTATTTTACTGTGTGCATCCAAGGCTTAGTATTTAAACAGTTCTTTGATTTAATTTGAAAGTGAAACAACAGAAATTTATTTAGCTAATAAAGTTGATATTTGGTGATAGCTTTTAATTTAAGTTTAGAATTAGTTCAGTGGCACTGCTAAGCAGTGGCTTTTAATGGTAGTACACTTTTTCTGTGTTGTTTTTTTTTTTTTTTTTTCTTTATGGTGAAGTTCTTAATGCTGTGTGGTACCAGCTTAGTGTTACTCTACAAGAAATTAAATGTTGGATTGTGCTAATATGGGGTGTGTCTAGTGAGACTGAAGCCCTAGGGTTTTTTTATTTTCCAAGGGGAGCTAAACCTCAACTTTTGGTTTCATTTTTGGAAGAGGTAAGCCCTCAACATACCTGCAAATTGGGCCATAGAATTGGATCTACGAAAATAAGGCGTTAGGGTGTGCCTGTATCTAGAGAAGGTAAAATTTTTGGTGGTGGTATTAATTTTATGTTTACCTGGCATCCTCTCAGAGCTCTTACTGGGAGGAGCTCTAACTTAAAATACTGTACTTCCTCCAACAAAACATTATTTCCAGCTGTTCAGATGAAGAAGTTTTCCACTGGGGACATTGAACCAACCATGTTACCTTTAGTGTAGGGTCCAGATGCAAAGAAGAAAACCAGTATTTGTTCGTCAGTGAGATGATTTTATGTGCTTGTTTTGCAGCTTGTAGGACAGAACATTGGCACCTGAAATTTCTGGCTATCTTAGATTTTTCTCCCAAGTCTTGAGAATTAAAGTATCCTAGAATATCCATTTTCCAATACACTGAATGCTGCAGAGCCCGGATGCCATTAAAACTTTCTTAAGTTTGCAGTAAAAAGGTATTTCTAGTGCAATCTGTCATCAAAGCAGAACAAAGATACATGGAGAAGAAAAGGTGGTGAAGGTTATTGAAGGTTTCCCACCCCATTGCTTCTGAGGAACTGTTCCCTGGTAATTTATGTACACATGTTTTGTTAGTAATGGGAACTCTCTGGTTAGCTTTATATTTACAGGGCATTTAAGGCCACGATTCCAGAGATCTGTTCTGCTGGCAGCAGTGACTTAGGCAGTTGCCTTTTATTGCAGCTGCTCAGCCCTGTTCCTCTGCCAGTGCAACTGCTAGCATGCCTGCGTGGAGAACCTGGCTGCAAACTGGCTTGTGACAGTATAACCTCAATTTGTAAAGGGTACATGCGACTTAAGTGTTACTTCAGGTGAATGTTTGACTGCTGTCCAAGTCCTGTTAGTTTTGCTTTGACCCATGCTGGCTTTTTGAAGTGTTATGTATAAAGCTATTTTTCATATTTGTAGATTCTCACAGTAGAATCATAGTATTCACAGAAGCAATGTGCTTGAGAGAAAGAGGTCTCTTCGATAGCAATTGGTTTAAAAATAAAATGTTTTGGATTTTTTTAAGTCCTTTTTTTTTTTTTAACAGAGTCTTTACCTTTTTTAGCTTGAGGGCAATGTTTCCTTTCACTTTCTATGGTATATTTTTACATTGGTAAACTTGTGCTTTTATCATTTTCTTCTAGTTAACAAGGCTCTTGATAAAATTTTAGATCTTGTACAATTTTAGCCTTTGTAAGTAATTTAAGATTTGAAATGCTTCAAGTATGCAGAAAGAAGACAAGATTTGGTATAGTATTAACATCATTATCACGTCGGTAACATATAGTCAGCAATCAAGTAGCTCCTGTTGTGCCTACTCTGTTTCACTCGCTAGTAAGCTAAACCTTCCACAAGTCAAGGCATGCCATGTCTAGGCTACACACTCATCAAATTTAAATTCTGAAATGAATAACGTTATCCTAAATTACCTTAGTACTTTTCAAAAGTTGAGATCCAGGAACCCAGCTTTGGGTTATAATTGTGAGAATTTTGTGTTAAAAAAAAAAAAAAAAAATAGGTAACAGGTATCTATAAAGAATTCATGTTGTGATGTGTTAGTGCTGAGCTTTTAAAGATGAGAAAATAAGTGTTAATAATTCATATATTTTACTTACGGTAGTTGCAGCACAGTTTAAAAAATGTTAGGTACAGGTACTCTGTAAATGTTTTGTAGAAATTTCGCTTGAAAAATCAATAAAAATTGAGCTGCAATTCCAGTGCGTTTGAAATTGCTTGTATCCAAGGAATGAAATCCATCTAAAAGATGGGAGCTGGATAGAAACAGTTAATGGCAGGCTGTAGGGATTAGTGTCGGGTTCAGCCTTGCTGTTGTTAATGAGCTGGAAGAAGGCGGAAGCAGCAAGCTAATGGTATTGACAGACAGTATGGAGCTAAATGGATTTGTCAACACAAGGAGAGAGAAAATGGAGAGGAACACAGGTTGGGAATGTACAAAATATAGAAAAAGGAGAAGGAGGTTCCCCCCAACCTTCTCTAACATAGAACAACCACAGTTGAGTCAGTCAGGGCTGATGGGTTTTCCAGACACTGCACTGATGAGAGTGAGAATGTTGCAATAAAATAATGCTGAAAAGACACAGCAGATAAATGAATGTTTTTTTACAGATCGTATTTTAGTTACCTCAAGTATGTTATGAAGATGAATGCATTACCATTTGTGATACAGCTAACTTTGTGTTGATATGAAAAGGCACGTCCACAGGATAGTGCTGCTTTGAGACAACAGTTAATGCTCACACCTAAGTTTAAATGAAATGTGTCAGGGAGGAAAAAAAAAAGTGTTGGCAAAATCTAGTAGTTACAAGTTGAGTATATTTAAAACTAGCAACTTTCTATTTTTATATTAAAAATATTAAACCTATTTTATCTTGTAGGTGGAGGTGTAACGGTGACTGTGCCTTTTAGGCAGAGATTTTTTTTTCCCCCGATATTCTAGGAACTTTGAAAACAAAGTTATACTGAGAGAAGAGAAAGCATTTTCATAAAATACTGTTTTCTAGAAATAATCTCTGTAGTCCACAATGGATGAAAACATGTAATAGTTACCATCATTCTAAATAAATAAATAAATAAATAAAATTATCCACTGTTGAAGTGTCCCAAATGTAACCCCAGCTGCTCTGCAGACACAGACATGGAGACTAGACTAGCAGCATTTACCAGCTGTGTGTAAGAGCTACGCTGCACGTAAAGGGATTTCACATTTTATTATGTGGGAGGAATGATGTCAGTTTGGTTGATTATGCCCCTTTCAGGCTGCTGTGATAATTACCTGCTTGTTACCAGAAGTGTTGAACCCATTTTCAGTTCTTGTTTGCTTTTGCTGTCATGCCCTAATTGCTAGATAGTTTTGTCCCTGCCAATTACTACCTTGGAGTTGAATTTTACAGTGAAAAAGTTGTAAGAAGCAATAAAGTCATTGTTTTTTAGATCGTGTAAGTTCAATAGAATATTTTCTTGCGCTACAAAGTGTATTGAAGGACATGCTGCTTGCTTCTGTGAGACGGTGAAATCTCATGGTTCCCACTGAAATCAAGAGGACGTGGAAGGTGTGACTTCTTGGGAGAGCAAGTGCCTTGCTGTTGGGGTGGCTGTAGTACGTGCCTCAGTGGTAAAATATGCAAAAATGAAGAGGTGTGGAGAATTGATGGCTTGTAACTTCTTTATATTGGAAATAAATATATTTACTGCATTCTTTAGAGGCAGGAACTCTTAAGTTTGGTGGTTTTTTTCTTATTCCTTCCCTTCCTTTTCATCCTATCTTTTATCTACTATGTGAGTTTTATAAGGTGCCTTTGATGTGGGTCACCTGATGTGATCCTTTATCCGTAGTTTTCTATAAAGATGTAATGTAAATGGATTTCTTTAAAGGTGCTGGGCTTAACAGTGTTTTATATTCTGATTAAAACTGTTTGTTTGAATTATTCAATGGAATAAAACCTATAGTAATTGGGTTAAGGGCTGGCTGATAAAGGACTTCGTTGTCTTTGGGCGCTGTCGTTGCTTTGCTTTGGGTTTTTTGGGTGATCCTCCAGCAATAAAGTCTGGTATCAGTCAATAACAATTACTGCTGTTGAAATCTGTATATGGAACAATGTGGATGAGCATAGGGAAGAGGCAGAAGTGGGAGCTGGATTAAGCACAGTTAAACAAAATGCTCTTCAGAATAAGGAGAGGGATGGTGTCCCCATGGGGAGGTGTAGGGATGGGGATACCGTCCAGAAAGGAGCATTTCTGGAAAGAGATTTAGAGTGTGGGTTGTTTGTGGCTGTGTCCTGAAGCTCTGTTTATCACCGAGATTGTGGGATTGGCTGCTGCCATTTTAATGTGATTGAGATATCCACAACTGAAAGAACAAAATGTTGGCAAAGAGTCATGAAGCGGACCAAAGATTGTAGAGAGCTTGGAGAAGATGCCTTTGGTGAGAAAGGTAGTCAGTCTGTTAGGCTATGGGAGGGTGGAGAATCCAAACCCTAAAACTAAGTAGCAGCTTGATTAGAGTGGGTAATATCTCCAGCGGAGAAAATACTGAGGTCTTAAGGGTTGCCTACTGTAAGAGGAAAAGGTACAAGAGGAAAAGGTACAAGAGCCAACGGTTGAAAACTGAAAGCAGAGGAGTTCATCTAGAAAATGTGCATGAGTTCATAAGGAGGAACAACAAATGACAAAGGGTGTGGCAAAGTAAGTGCCTTTCTGAGAGATGGGCTTCAATCAGTTACGGTTACTGAGTGATATTTATGGATATTAGGCTCACGTGGATAATGGTTCTGGCATTGTATCCAGTCAGTCTGTGAGCAGTCGGACTTCTGTTTTGATAGCAGTCTCTTTAGCAGCTTTTTCATGGATGGTGTAATAAATGTTGAACATCTGTGGGGTCGAAGATTCTTTTCAAATGTATTCTTTAATACATTGATTGCAAAATACAGATGGTTTCTAAGATTCTGAGGACGCAGAATACCTCAGTTGTAATTCTTTTGTCATCATGAAGGCTTTCAGGTACTTTAAGGAGAACTTTCAGTGTGCAAAAATAGAGAAAAAAAATCAGTTACACAGAAGTAATACTGTTACAAAAACTAACGGTTTTACTGCTGAAATTTATGTGTGGCCATACTGTGAAGTAGCCCCTGTTCTGTCCTGTCGTGATACAAGACAGTACTTGGGTAAATCTGAGTAGCCTTAGGGCCGCTCTAAGTTACACCTAGCCGTATGTGCTTCCCTTGGCAGTGTAGTCTTCACAAGTGGTTGCAAGTATAGCTGTTACAGAGCTGCTCTGCCAGCTGTTGATACCTGAAGTACATCTGAAAGGTTTGATTGAGATAATTTTTGAGGCTATGTGGTCTGGTGAGTAGAACTGAGTTTTCGTGCTGTAAATGTTAACTGGAAGCATATGTGTATATGTAAAAAGCAAGCTGAAATAAAAGTATAAATATCTAAGAAGCTGTCATTCCAGAAGGTCTATGCTCAGAAAAGATTAGGTAAATATACAAATAGTCCCATTATAAATCAGCTTCAGTAGCATTTCGGATTATCTTCGTTACTTGTTTTTCTGGTGGCTTCTGAAAAAAGTTACAAAGCGAGTGATTCAGATTGCAATTTCCAAATCCTTTAAGACAGCATTGCTTACACTGTCACCAAAAGAAGCTTCACTCGCTTTATTCCCTCTCCTCTTTCTCTAGCTACTCTTTCCTACTACTGCCCTTCTGCCTTGCTGCTTCCAGCACAAACATTCGTGGACCTCCAATGAATGAAACAGGATAACTGATCTGGATGAAAAATAGTTGTGTTTTGCTGGGCATAAATTCAATCTGTGTTAATTCTTAAACTTTGTTTTAACATTATTTCTACATCTTCAGGTTTCAGGATTCATGTTGAATCTTGAACGTTTTGGCTTTTTTCTCCATACTGAACATAATTTTTGAGAATTAGTTTCCTATTACCTTAGAAACATATTTCCTTTCCTGTTTAAACTGAGGATATCTGTGGAACTGGAGAGCAGTTGCAGAACTTGAGGACCTTTTGCAACTTGCGGTAAACGGAGTAAGTTTACTGCTTGTGTGTCCTTGGATGATGGCCTCAAAGGCACTTGACCTGGAGGTATCAGTTGGTCCTCTTGGATGACTTCCATTGTAGTAGTTGCTGTAACAAGGTCCGCTGGGTACGTGCCCCTGTCGTGTGACACAGGTACAGTTTTGTTTATATCTCTGACCTGTATCGTATGACGTAGGCTGAGCAGTAGATCATTGGTTCCACTTCTGTCACAGCCTGATCTCATCTCATGCTGGGGGGGGTGTGAAGGAGGCGGTCAGGTAGTAGAACTCCTCTAGCATCAAGTGCTGGAAACCCCATCTATTTATTAACTTACCTTTTCTCAGGTTTTTCTTTAAGGGTGTATTAAAGAAAAGAGGGAATAACTGTTTTAAAAACATACTGTGAATTTAAATATTTAATCTTAATGGACAGAACACTGGCATGGAGAAAAAATGGAGAAGGTAGCTTGGTATGGTTTGTAGCGGTCTCAACTAAAAAGAGGTGAAATTTTGAGAATTTGTCCCAAATGAAGATGATAATTTAACAGTCCTTTGAACAGGAGATTGGAAGTTCTCTTTTATAATTATTTGGGGCTATTTGTAACCTATCTGTAATTTTCAGAAGGCAAATTTGTGTCTCCGGGTTAGAACATTCCTCCTCAGGGGTGGGAAAAAGTGTTGGACAGTTTTGTTTAGCAGAATGCAGCGTTTCTGCCTTAGCCATGCCCCTGGAGATTGATATGTCAGTTTATACGGAAGCTTTTAAACATGTCTGAAGACTTGTATTAGTTGTGACTGTGCTTTGGAGCGTTGCTTATTATGCTACTTGTATTGTTGTTTATATTTCACAACAGTATTTCCAGAGTTTTATTTACTCTGGTATCAAAATAGTTTCCATGATCTGGCTTTTAGGATTTACTTCTAGTTTGAAAACAATTTTGGTAAAAGAAAAACAATTCATGTGAATTATAAATTTACACTGACACCCATCTGATTACGTTGCCCATTTTCTTTTCAGGTCTGTTTTTACTCTTTTGAGGTTTTCCAAGCCTTCTGAATAAGTTTTAATGGATTTTTAATTAGCAAGCAGATCTTGTGTTTTTCCCTTTGGCTTTCTTAGGTTTAGCAGTTTTATTGAAAGAAAAATATTTCATAATACTTGTTGACATTATCTGAAATAAAAATGCATTTCTTTATGAGTAGCACTAAGGGTGCTAACAGATGGAAAAGATACGTGGTGATATGACATTCATTTCTGTTGTGTTTTTTTTTTTCTTGTCTAAATCCATTTTAGATTGGTAACGACAACCTGTAGTTAACATGCAAGAACTACTTTTCTTACATGCCATCAATTAATTTGGCTATTATTAAGAAAATTCTATGTAGTGTGTTCTAGGTCAGCATCTTGCATAAAAGCAGGTTATTTATATCGCTTTGGTTACTGCCGTTCCCTTCATGTCCCGATTCTTCTAGTTTAAGCTTACATACATGTTGGGGAAAGCAACAGGGAAATACACCGGTGCTGTTGCCGCAGGTTGTTCATCGCCTTTTGTGAACAGAAGTTCGGGTGAGATCGGAGGTCGGACGCCTTTCTTGGGGAATCCTGTAACGCCCATCTGAGGGACAGACAGGTGGAATTGTTTTGTGTTATTGGTGGGATCAGAAATATTTCAAAAGCGTAAGAATGGATGGAGTTATTTTCCGTGTAAGCTGTGGGAAGACTTGTGTTTGCTATTAGATCTAAAGCTGTGAGTAAAACTGATTTGAGACGAAAGATACTGAGCTTTATTTGATGAGAAGGCATGAGATGTTCTGAGTTGACTGATGCTTTTTGATAGGTGTAAGACCTGGAAACCTCTCAAAACAATGTTGTGTGAGCGGGATTTAGTTTCTCTTAAAGAAATTGATAAAATAGGCAAGAGTTGAATATTCTCATTGTTTTTTGGTTATACTAACTGAATTAACAATGAATAAAAGCAATGGTTAGAGCTTTTTTATGATTATTGTATGCAGGCTGTACTTGCTGGGGACAAAACCAATTTTCTGAGTAAAAACTTTAGTACTAGATCATTGGGTTGTTTGTATACCTGCACTGTGTGTGGCTGGGTGTTACGGCAGGCAGCACAGTCTGCACCTGCACTTAATATATCCAGTGAGAATATTTAAAGGAAGCAGACAAATTCGTTTTGAAAGGATCTTCACAATCTTACCGTGGTAAGGCTCCGGCAGACTGCAGAGTTTCAGAAGGAAATCTTTGAAAATGACTCTTAATTAATGGTGCTCGAGTTACAAAAATCTGTTCACAGAGACCAAAACTTCCACCAAGTTCCAAGTACTTGGCAGCTGTTTCTCATGCATGATGACTCAGATCCGCTGAATTTTATGTACGGGATCTTGAAATCACCAGGCATGAGAATTACCGTCCTTACCGTTGTATTGCCACCTTTATTCAGCAGAGTAGCAGGCAAAGCCTGCAGCGTATGAAAGAGCAAGTAGCTGGATGTTCTTAATTCTTAAAAAAGGCAAGAGCTTGGTCCTGTTGTGGCTAGAAAATCTTAGGCACCATGGCTGTCAAAAGATTGGAGGAGTTAAAACTTCCCATAGCTGTCGTCATGGAGAAACAAATCCTGTGTTCTGATGCAAGTTGATGCTTATGCTACCCATCAAGAATAAAGTGTTTGATGCGGTAGCATATTTTGATGCAGTTTTGTTCACTTAAAGGAAGGATAAGTGTGGACAAGTACAGTGTTTGATGGTGCAGGTGCGCATGTGAAACTCTTGCAAAGGTTAGAAGATTTGTGTTTTTGACAGTGCCAGTGGTGTCTCAACTGTTAGTGTTGCCATCTCATTCTCCTTGCCTGTAAAAATAGAACATGTGAAATCATTCAGCGGTCTTGATAGGCATTGTTTAGCAAATTCGTCTTGATAAGCATTGCTCAGCAAATTCATTAAAGAGCCTCACAAGAACCGTTGTCCAGAGGAGTCACAAGAACGCGGCCGTTACCAAGTCTGGAGCCAGGTAGAAACACAGAACTAGCTGGGGTTAGAAACATGCAGATGGCTCTGCTTGGAGCTGCTGGCGCTCCCAAAGATTTGTCTAATTTGCTTCCAGAAAAGGTTTTAAAAATCAGTGCAAGTGCTGAAATTCCAGTATGTTGTTTTGCATCATTTTGATAGTGAATATGGCTAAGTGCCTTGGTAACAAATGTGTAAAGGATGTACTTTGTGCAAAACTGCAAATATATAATGTGTCAGAAGGTTGTAACTGCATCCGATTTTTTTTGTAATATAATTATTTCTGAAATGTGTATAATGGTTAGGGTCTGCGTGTAATGTGTTTTGTGTTACAGAACTAGAACTATAAACTGCAAGTCAGCCTATCTGTGGGGAGGTAGTTCTACAGAGAGAAGAACGTGTAGCAAATTTTAATGCTGTATATTGCTGAGTTAATGTGACAGGTGTTTCACTAAAAGTGATTTTCACTTACAAGTCAGTTTGGAAAATAAAAAGGAAGCTCTGAAAGATCTGAAAGCCTTTTCTTATCATTTCTGTTATTCAAAATGCCTCCAAACCTGAACAGTCCGTACATGTAGGTCAGGTGGCCTGGCTTCATGCTTTTAACATCAAACTCAGATTTTCTCATGTAATGGTATCACAGAAAGGTATGCAGAAGTACATAGCAGCGTAGTAGCCCTAGCCTCAATATTTCACCCTCTGACTGGCTGTAGCAGAGCTGTTACTCCATGGGTATTGTATGGGCTCATGTGGAAGGTTTATTTTATGTGCCTGTGACTGTTACTGATAATGAATCCTCCTAGTCTGGTCCTCAGCTGCTGTGACCCTCCGTTTCTCTTGCCAACCCACTGAGGAAGTTCTCAAATAGGTAAAAAGTTGGGAAGAAGATTTTGTGGTCTTGTTAGCAAGGCTCTGTTTCAGCTAGGATAGTCTTCACCTGCTTTATCTTTTAAAAGAGGAGTTCCAGGCTCAAACTGAACAACTGTAACTTCAGGGAAGAGCAGAGAAAAGGCTGAAGACGGTCGCTTTGGCCAGACCAGCCTCATCATCCAAGAGAGTGTAGCTTCAGGCTGCTGGAAGCAAAGCTGCGTCTACGATGTTCAGTACAAATAATCATTAAAAGACTTCTATTTGCATTTCTTTGAGTAGCATAGGAAATCTGCAAATCTCCCTTTCACAGGGGAGTGCTGGAAAAGTTTAGGTAAGAGTCATCAGGCAGAGGCTAGGTTCTTTTTATGCTTTTTCTCAGACATCCCTGATCTTGAAGGCTATAACATTTTTTTTATTTCAGGTGTTTGTGCTCTCAGAGGTAACTGTATAAAACATAGATTGAAAAAAGTTTCAGCTCTGAGCACGTTGCAGCCTGGGTGAATGAATAATCCTGAGTGAATGAATACTGTCTTTTAGATCGTTACTGGTTAAAGGAGATGTAAGATGGGAAGTTGCAATGTTTTGGTTTTAAACGGAAGCTGGGTCGCTTCTCTTTGAGGTCGTAATTTATTAAAAGATTATTATGCTTTATAAATTAGAAGTATTAAGATACACACTTCTCTTCAATTGTACCAAGAGATTAATAGGCAATATCGAGTATATTTTTGAGATCTTTTAATAATGAAACTGAAGATCGAGCAAGTTTTATAATGAGATTGCAATAAGTCTGGTTCTGCTGATGTTAAACAAAAACAGTTTCCTACAGTCTTTCATGTCTCTCTATCACTAAAAGGTCAGCATTTTTTCATCTTTGCATCACTTGTGATGTTTCTGTTGCACATCTTTTCCATACATTGGGGTCTTTCCGCCTTTAATATACACATATCTAATATGAAAAGTGAATAGGAAGAAAGTACATGTTGAGTTCTGTTTTTGTAAGGTGCGAAAGAAAACGTTGTTGGGAGCAAGTGTAGAAAATATTTTCACCTGTTACCGATCGCTCAGTTAAAAACTCGTCGTAAGAATCTTCTAAATCCGAAATCAATTTGAAGCTGGAGTCGATATGATCGCGAGTTTTCTATTTTAGGCTTGTTAGTGTTTAGAGCTAGTGAAATTATTCTAGCTAGCTGGCATCTGCCTTGCTTCCGGAGCCATATTGTTCATTTTATCCAGACTTGGATGTAGAGTTTTCTCAACTCTTGTAAGTAGTAAAGACTACATTGAAAAGTAGTGTTCAGAGAGGGGGCGTGGAAAACCCTTTCCTTGTAGATATTTCCATGAATTGATTCTTACCCGCTTGCTGTAGTTCGCTTCGCAGGGGGTACTTGCTGAACCTTAGGTACTCCAGCTTATGCTTAAGCACAGTTAAACTTTTACAGCTGTGCTTACAACTTACGGTTCAGAAATAGTGGGAGTATGTGCTTTTGCAGACCTGTTAAAAAGATTCTTGAAAAGAGCGTAACAGCTTTGACTTGTGAAACTGTCATGTGAACATTAATTCGTTACTAGCCGTGCTGGTGGCAGCACTAATTGGACCTTTTTATAAATCATTCCTGTACCATCTTCCAGGGTAAGGCTGTGGACAGATGTTCATTTAACAAGACATCTGTGCTGGTTTAGGATGTTACTGTATCCCAGACGTTACACCGCTTTTTAAGGTTATTGGCCTTGTTTTGTATATTCAATACCACCATTGTGCTCAGCAGTTTGCAAAGCGTAGGAAGGAAGGTAGTTTCTCCCCTGAACAATCTAGAAGTTTTGGCGTTTGAGAGAGAGGGAAACTCTGGAGTGGTTCGTATGTACATGTCCTCCCTCATAAGCCTGAAACAAAATGCACTGGATTAGTAAGGTAGTTTCCATGGATGGTCTGAACAAATTGTCACCTGATTTTGTTGGTAGCAGCTTACGCAGAACTTGCAGAAACTGGTGTCTGGCAATAACTTCTGGGTAATCATAAACTAGCAGCCTGGCAGTGCCAGGCAACTGGGGGTGGTAGCTTTGTCAGTTATTTCATTTGGTTCCAGGAGATGTTGGCCCATGGCCTCATTACTGATCACCTTGTGGAAAGAATGAGTAAGATCCAAGATGTACTTTTGACCTACATTGTGCTCATCAGGTTATGATGCTATTGCTGTCACTTTAAGGAAAAAAAAAAAAAACCAACAAAAGAAACAAACAAAACAAAACCAAAACCCCAAAAAAACCCAAACATGCAAAAAAAGTCATGCATTAAAAAAAAAAGAAAAGGCTAAAAGAAGTAGAATCTGGTTACTGGCAGGTAAATAAGACACTTGTCCATTTTCTCCCAGCGTTGCGCGTCCGTGCTGCTCTCCATGGAACTCGGCAGAAGCCACGCAGGTGCCTGGTGATCCTCCTGTGTTAGTGAAGTCGGCAAGGCTTTGAGACAGCCTCGGTGAGGCTTTCCCCCAGCGTGGAGGGAGCACCTAATGCTCTGCTGAGCCCTGCAAAAGGTTTTCCTGGGCTCTTTTTCCTGTGGGCTAAATTCAGTTAGTTGCTTACCCAGAGAAGAATTAGTAGATTTTTGTTTACTACGGTGTATTTAAAGATGGAGATTACTGAAAGGCATTAGCTAAGAAAGCTAATTGATAACAAATTTAGGAGTGGGTCACAAAGGATTTTGATAAATGACTCCATTTTATGCAAATATGAGTAAAATTGTTGTAGGCAGTAATTACATTCAACTGGACTCCTGTATACATCAAAAGTGTAGTTTTGCCTTTTGTTGACTTCGTCTCTTGAAATGCTGAATGTGCTTTAAACACTTAAAGAAGTTATATTTCTCTCAGTGGATTTGT
The DNA here is from genome assembly GCA_031468815.1 of Morus bassanus. NCBI lineage: Eukaryota > Metazoa > Chordata > Aves > Suliformes > Sulidae > Morus > Morus bassanus. Next base: position 26,386 of record CM062590.1, read on the forward strand.
TCTCTTAAACAAACATAGATGCGGTTTTGCTTTTTCCTTCTACATTGACTCTGTTGTAGGAAAAAGGCAAGCAAGAAAGCCAGTCACGGAAACCTTGGCAGCAATTCAGCCTGTGTACCAAGCCCCACTGCCTGTGCTACTGACTAATATTTATTGTTGTTTTCTTGTAGAGTTGGTATCGGTCAGGCTCTGCCTGTACATTTTGTTCTTCATTTGTAAGTTGTAGGAGACGTGGCTCATCTGTGTTTGGTACTTCTGCCATCGCGAGCTGATGGGGATTCTGCAATATGTAAAAGCATGACGTAGTCGCTCCTCCTAGTAAAGTTTGGGATTGAGCTGTGAGATCGAGAGCAGCACTGAGGTTACAATGTTCAGTCTGGCAATTACGGTTCAGTACTGCCTGGCTTTGTGGGAGGGAAGGGGAGTAGTCACGGGCTGTTGTTCCATAACTGTTTTAAGGCAGCAAAAGCTGGTGCTGCCGCCGTCCTGCCCCAGCAGCCTTTTCACATCCTTCTTCAGAAGGGTGAACTTCAGAAGAAAAAGTCAAGTGTCAGGAGGAGAACAGAGCACAAGTTGCTTCTCTCGCTTCATTTAAGGGGGAGTGGAATAAGTAAATAGAAAAATAAAAAATTTACAGGGTTTGCCAGTCGAAAAATCTAGTGTTACGCAAGCCAGCCGAAAGCTTTATGTATAATACTATTAAATAAAATGTATGAACTTAATGCAAATAACGTTAAACAGTCCATTCTTCTTACAAATGTTGATTGCAACGATTAGGTACGCTATATGGCCTTCTCAAATGGCGTTTTCTGTGGAAACGTTAAATTATAGTTGTCAGTGCAGTGTATATTTCACTGTTTTGTGACTTGAATTATTTTTTTCTCTCAGTCAAACATAAATTTGTAGGCTATAAGATCTCTTCTGACGATTGTGAAATGAACGTAACTAGCAAAAATAAGTTAATGATATAATCCAATATTTTTTCCACCACTACTTCAGTTTTATTTAAAACCTGCACGGCATTATGAAGGCTTTTTGTAGAATGTTGGAGGAGAATGGCAAGAAAACACCAGACCTTTGCTGAAAGAAGCAATTATGTTTAATTAATTGAAACCTCTGATTTTCCTTAGTGTTAAGTAGGTTGCTAAAATATGGTAGGGAGCTCAAGGAGTGAATACTGCCCTTGTTGAAACAAAATGTTTAAAAAGGCTTTGTGAGGTACTTTGGTGTTTAATGCATGAAATATAGTTTTAATAGAAAATCTAAAGCTGTATGTAAATTATTAAATAAACATAAACAACGATCCTCTTCCACTATCCAGTGACCTTCACCTACAGGGCTGTGTTGGAGAATACTGAAATGGGGTACTTGTGAAGAAAGCAGAATTATCATTTATGTTTGTGATGATTTCAAAGTAATCCTGGTTTAGTACAAACGTGTAACTTCGCGTTGCAGACGGATAGTTGGTAGAATAATAATTGGGAGAGGGCTTAGAAATAATCCTTGTTATTAGCTGGTTTTGTTCGGTAAAGCTTTTGAGCGTTCCTGCACCAAGGGAAGTGATTTCACTTACCTGCATTCCCATCCTTTCATTTGGTGCTGGCTGATGTGCTGGGATGTTTTGAAGAACTACAAGAAATGTGATACTTAAATGCTCTTGTTTTCTTACCAGCTGCATTGTTTCCTGAAGTGTTAGAAGTGTGTTACCTTTTTCTTGCTGTATCTCAATCTTGCTGGAAGAGCCTATTCTGCCCGATGAGTATGATGTTCCATGTGCTCTACTTCCTGCTCTTCATTATGGATGGGAATAAATCCTCGTGACTACCGAGAGAAACATTTGCGTCCTTCCCACTTCCAAAACACGAGTCCACCTTCCAGCCAGCTCACTGATCGCTGTACATGTGGACGGGCAGAAGGGAGGACTGTAAGACAGTTTCTTCTGGTTGCTGTGCAGTTTACTCTGGTTTAATTATGTGTGAAACGTGGGTTTTAAGAAGCTACACTGGAAGCGTAGAGAGTGGCAAATAACTGAAGGGGGTGCTGGCTTCTGTCTCACCTAAGAAGGCTATTACTTATTTTGTGTGTTGTATGTATGCCGTCCCTGCTTATGGATAAGCAGGCAAGAGGAGAGATAACCTTGTATCCCTAGGGTTACCGCTGTGCCCGCGTTTTTCAGCATTGTCCTGAACAAATTTCATAGGGATGCCAAGAGAAGTCCTCTGTCCTTCCTCTCTTCTCACTTTCCTCCCTGGCCCCCCTGCCCCCCGACTCCTTTATAAATTGAGTGGTTTGTTTCAGGCTTTGGTTTGAGCCTCATTTTAATTCTTAAACTGTTCCCAACACAATTTGAAGGGATTTTGTTGGGTAGTCCAAGACAGTCACTCCTCTTCTAGCAGGAGAGCAACACAGGTAGACTCAAAAGATGGTTCCAGTTCTGTGCACGTTATCCTCTTTGACCCATGAGAACCAAAGGCATTGCACAATAGTATTTATTTTGTAGCTGATTTAGCAGATCTAGTTCTGCAGAAATAGTTTAGGTAGATTTAAGTATTATAACAGACTGTACAAAAAAAGGAAGTGCTTGTTTTGGAATGCTTTAATCACTTTAAAAAAAAAACAAAACCCAAAACAACAAAACAACAAAAAACCAACCCCAAACCCAAAAACTCCCCCCCCCCCCCCCAACATAGAACTAAACCCAAACCTTTCAGAATCCTCTGGGAAAGAGGAACTGGAGCGGTTTTGGGGGTGGGGGGGGGCAAGCGGGGTGCCCGTGTGCTGGCCTGCGTGGCATCCCGATTCAAGGCATGTTGGTTGGGTGAATGGTTGCCTGGGAGCTCTGGGACATTGGAACTGCCGAGGTGCCCCAAACCACTCAGAATTTGTGTACTTGGACTCAGAAGCTCCCAGGGTCTCGCAGGCTTTCCTTCAGCATGCCAGGCAGGTTGCCAAGTAGCCTGAAAATTTGGGAGGCGAGGTGCCAAGCTCTTGGCTCCCTTTCAAATGGTCTGCTGAACAGCTGGGAATCTGGATGCTTGGGCTTCTCAACAGCCCACCACGTTAGTTGTTGAAAAGCCAGGCAGAGAAAAAAGGCTGGAATTTGTGGCACAAACCTATCTGCTTTCCGTCAGACCTTGGTTGAAATTGAAGCAAATCTGCCAGGTATTTTAGTTTTGATGTGCTGTCCTCACGTGATGACTTTTTTAATGTGATGACATCTAGTCATCTCTCACAACATTTTATTTTATGTGTCAAAATATTTGTTTCACTGAAAATAATACATGTTTCAATTTAATTGCTTTAGCGTTGTTATTATTCTATAGCAAGTTCTTCCAAGGATGCTCTGGATGCATCAGTGTCTATTTTATAATGTACGTAACTACTGGCCAGATTTTGGATTGTGTTCTCTCATATCTATCTATAGTTACCTCCTGTGTGGAGCAAACAGGATGCTTGTATCTTAAAATCTTGCTGATTTAATGTATTTTTTGATCAGTAAAAATTCGTTCTTGTATTTTTCTTGTAAGAATAATCAGAAAAACTTTAGGGGCCAACTGCTGATTCACGTGTACATTGCTGAGAGCATTACCTAGAACAGGAAAAAAGGGGAGGACACTTCTGATTTGTACAAGACTCGAATCATGGGTTAGCTTAAACGTTACATAATTTAATGCTGACATTTATCCCTCAAAATGAAATTATTTAAATCTTGGATAAATTTGAAACTTCAAAATTTTAAAAGTGCTTTCAGTTTAAAAAGAGTTTTCCCTTCTTATGTTTGCAGGCCTCAGAGTAGAGGAAAAACCGCAGTGGAGGATGAAGACAGTATGGATGGTTTGGAGGCAGCAGAAACAGAAAACACTGTGGAAACCGGTAATGAGAGTATAGTGTTGATGCTGTCTGGTTATTGCTTCTCTCATGGAAATGCATTTAATTATGCAGAACTTTGGTAGACTAAGAAATATTTCTTTAATTTTATAGTACGAGATGTGCATTTGGGCAGATATAAAAGAAAAAAACCCTATATTATTTAAACCTATGTTAATTAAAGCTATTTGAACCTATTGCTTTTAAATACTCTAATGGGAATGCCTTCGTAGTGTATTTATGTAGAGGCTCTTTTTCTGGTTTTGCAAGTATGTATCTAACAAAACTAAAAGCTCTGAAACGGTAGCTGCTATTTCTGGAATACCTGCCAAAATACAGAATTACTTATTGAACTGTGTCTTCAGCTGACTACAGCAGATTATATACCGAAGGGATAACCGGGATAACCGAACGTTAATGCTTCCTACTGCTGCTTAGGAAACAAGATAAATCTCTCTTCTTGCTTCTGTAGATATTTGTTATGATAGTACCCAAATGCTTCCTTTGCCAGAGAGATCTCATTGTACTGGACCGAGTGCTGTTGTAACAGTTTGTGATTTCTGTTCCTGGCAGGTTAAGAGTCTAAAGAGACAAGCAGATGAGCTAACACACAAGATAAAGGCCATGGTGAAGAACTGTCATCTCTTTGCCAGGCGCGCGTCTGTAGCCATTTGCCTGTTTTTAACCAGGGACTGAATATGTGTAGAAGGGTGGATCCTGCCAGGGAGGCTGAAGCCATGGCCAATTGGCGGAAGTTTGTTGGTTTGACAGAAAAGAGCATTAAAAATGCTTTGAGGCACAAGGGTTTATAAATTTAATTAGGTGGCCCTGTATGTGTAATGAGCGAAGTGTGGAAGGAAGCGCAGACACGTAACAGCAGAAGCTGGCGATCAGGGTGGCAATGGCAAGGAAACGCCGGCTGGGTGAAGGGAGTTGTTGAATTACTCTCCTAGCTGCTAAGTAAAGGAGGTAGAGTTGTGAAGTCCTTAAAGATGAAGACAAGAATCTGTACTTAGTGTAGATTCATCTGAAGAACAAGGAGAGAGGACCTCAGAAGAGCCATTTTTGCAGCAACATCTTATATAGACCATAGAGGAATATGGTTACAGTGGTGAAAGCCATAAAAGAGGAGGCTGAAATTCTCAAGTGGATGATGAGCTTTGATTGTATATGCTGGTCGCTTGCTTCTCACTTGCTAGATGGTGAATGATGTTGAGAAGGCTTTGTGCTCGAGACTCTAGGCTTTTGGGAGTGTCATGAGTGTTTAGTCACGACTTGTGTTGAATATAAGTGGTGTTAATGGTTTGTGGAGGGAGTCTAGATTAAAGCTTAATACAAGGATGTTTCATTGTTTTATTCTGTCTGTTGTTTTTCTGCCCCTGGTAATAAGCTGCTGGTGGTAGTGAACTTGGATGGTCTTTTCCAACTTTTACAAGTAGGTGATAACCATTTATTAAAGTTGAAAGTGAGAAGTTGTAGCAGGTATTTGTCTGTGGAAAAACACAATAGGGGACAGGAAGGCTGCTTCTAATTGTGTCCTATATTCCATTTATTCCTCTTCCTATCCTGTGTGCTAGAAACAGTCTTGTGAAAAACAGCAAAGGGGGCAGAAAATGTGATTATAAGTGGTAAGTTTTGTAAATTTTAAATGTGGTTTTAAAAAAACCCAAACCAAAAAGAAATTCAAGGTCAACAACTGCTGGTACACTACTATGTAGGGAATTTATTGATAGCTGTATTTTTTTTGGCTTTACATGGCATTACTAACAAAGTTCCTCAGCAGAGATCTGAGAGCAGTTTTTACTTTGGAGGAGAGGGGGACACAGTTAATTATTTTTAAGGCTCCAAGAGTGCATATAGATAATTCTGATGAAGGATAACGGAGAGACTTATCCTGGCTGTCACAGAGGGCTGACACTTGGTGTCTAAAGGCACAGGCAGTGGAGCACTGTGCTAGAAATCCTGATAGACAAAGACTCTGCTGGGTCTGCTGCTGGAAGGGATGCACCATCGCTTCAGTGCTGAGCCCGAGATGGTTTTGCAAACTGTACTCTTAAGTGAAGAGAAGCCTAGTAAAAATACATAGGTCTGAAATCCCATTTTTACAGGGGAAACCAGAATAGACTTGAAGGAGCATTATCGTCTTGAGCAATTTCAGAGATAGAATTGCAATTATGTTATTTTAAAAGTTGAACACCATATGACTTGATAGAGGTTTAATCATATTAATTGAAAAGGCTGCGGCCTCTAAAACTTACTCTAAGTGCTTATCTGTGTTAAAGTGTGGGAGAAGGAGTAGTCCCAGTTGGTTGCCTCATGTAAAAGTGCGTTAATCAAATTGAGTTATATTTGTGTTTCAGTTTAAGAATTTTTACTTTGACTAAAAAGGCTTTTTGTTTTCTTGCAAATAGTGGACTTGCAAACAATTTGCTGTAGCAGTTGGTAGTAACATTACAAAACTCGAAATGAGATCATCTGAACATCTTGATGTGTCACTTCTGACATATTTTGAGTCTCCATATTTCTAGCTTCTTTTCCATTGTTTGTTTCATGTGTTGAGAATAATCAGGAATTCTTTTACTGTGTGAGGTTTTTATTTCTTGTTTGTTTGGGTTTGGGAGATTGTTTCTATTTTACTTTATTTATGGAGTCTAGCATTACTGGTGCACTTTTGAGAATTAATTAATTTTCATAAAATGAGAGAAGTCCATGTTATTAATGTTGTATTCAGTATAATGAGCTCTACTTTTAGGGAAGGGAGCAGTGCAGGAGGAATGAGAACTTTCCTCACAGAGAGGGAAAAAAGAGATGCCCCATATAATCCCACCTACAATAAAAAGGTGTTTTCTAGCTGTTGGATCTTTTATGGGGAAAAAAGCAAGGGGGGATGTAAGTACTAAACGTTATACATTATTTTCATTTTAATGTTGACACAAATATTCATTAAAAAAAAAAAAAAAAAAGGCAAAAACTCTTCCTGAAGTGGCTCTTTTGTAATGCTAAGGCAAGGCAGTTTTAATTGTAGTTCGGGAAACAAGTTACTACCCTTAACAAAATTCTCTAATCTCATACGTAAAAAGAGGCAGAATTGGAAGTAAAGCAGGGTAAGCTGTGTGCCACTCTGATCATTTCAGTATGGGTTATTATCCCCACCAACTATAGTGATCTCTGACTCCGTCCCTTTGTCTGCAAAGTGCTACGTTCATTTTGTTATAAATGAATGTAGAATTCTTAAGGATGGAAAGAGAGGGGGATTTGGAATTGGGAAAAGGAAATTTGGGGATTTGGAAAAAAGATCTGTTTGGAGCTAAGTCCACTTTTTCCTAAAAAATGGTGCTGGCAACTGCTTCTCCTGAATCATTAGACTCCCAGCTTCTTGTCAATCTCAGGATGGACTCCTTTCCTTCACCCACCAGCCCTGCCTCTTGCCGATTTCTTGGTTTCTCCCTTACTGACTGTTCTGCTTCTCAGCTTCATATTAGTCTTTCCGGTTGTCTGTTACTTACTCCATTTTTCTTCACTGTGGTTCCCACCAGTGACTCTACACTGGAATTTTTCTATCCAGCCCATGTTGAGGTTACCCATCCTTGCCGTCGTTGTAGCACCCACAGCATCACAGAACGGCTGAGGTTGGCAGGGACCTCTGAAGGCCATCTGGTCCAGCGCCCCTGCTCAAGCAGGGCCACCTAGAGCTGGTTGCCCAGGACCATGTCCAGACAGCTTTCAAATATCTCCAAGGATGGTGACTCCACAAGCTCTCTGGACAACCTGTGCCAGCGCTCAGGCACCCTCACAGTAAAAAAGTGTTTTCTGATGTTCAGAGGGAACCTCCTGTGTTTCGGTTTGTGCCTGTTGCCTCTGGTCCTGTCAAGACTGTCCAGCCATCAACACCTTCCACCCTTCCTAGCTATCAGTAAAAGTTGTTTTAGAATACTGTGTTTTCCTGAAGGTCCTCTTGTGTTGCTCCTCTCCATAAGAGGAGTTTTCTTCTGATGAGTGAATCTCTCTAATGGCCAAAAAACCCACAAACCAAAAAACAGAAGTCTGGAAAGCATTTGCCTGTGTGCGCACATATATATATATATATATATGCAAATATAAAACTGCTAATCTAAAGAAATAAATAATGTAACAAAAAAGTTTTGTGTAGGTTTGGTGGCGCTTTACTATTAATGGAGACTTAGAAGATGGGGAAAAGAAGTAGGAACTATTAGTTTCAGCAAGTTTCTGTACTTGTTATTTTCTTGGTTCTGCATCTAAGTTGACTGAAACTGAACTCTGCGTGTTAATTCTTTGATTATTCCCTCTTTTTTTTGAGAACACTTGTAAAATACCCAACTCACCCTGGAGTCTGTAATTCTCTCTGTCTTTGTTTCACATAAAAATGTTGAGTTTCAGACTCTGATCCAGGATAAATGCAATGAAATAAGTTTATTTTAAGTGCTGGGTCTCTTGGGAAACTCACAGTAAATCCATTGGGTATTCTGTTTACTATCTGTGCCATGTCAACCAATTCTTAAAATAAACTAGTACTTAATAGCATGCCCTTACCTCCCCATGGTGTCTACTTCAGAATTGATAAAATCATCCAGATTCTTTTATGTATTCCCAACCAGTAGCTTCTTGCCTGCGTTCTCATCGTTAGTAACGTTATTATCAGACCCAGTGACATTGCCTGGCCAGCTGATTCCTTGTTGGACTTCACCTTAACTCCCTAACGATAAGTCTCCCTCTATTCAGCCTCTTTTGTCAGTAGGCAAAGCACAGAAGAACCAGGAACAAACGCTCCTCAGTGGAGGAAAATTATCCATGTAAAAGCTGCCAGAGAATTTTGGACTAATTCAGAATCTCATCAGCTTTGGAGCAGCTAGAAAAGCACTTTCCTAGAGAAAAAAATTCTTGCAATATCCTACATATTAGAGGAGATGCAGTCATCTTTTGTACCAGTATGAACCCTACTGAGCAGAGCCTCCCACTAAGAAAAACACACCTGAGAGGAAGTCCTGGTTTGGGTGAATCAATGGCAAAAGCTCTCATTAACTTGTTAACCGCAAAGACCTTTTAAAATCCACTCTGTGCTTTTCAGACAGATGCTTTGGCCTCATCACTATGTCACTTACCGCTTCTAAAATTAACGAAAGGAAGAATTGGCACCACTGAGGACATTGCCTGTAGATTAAATTTGTCCATAAATATTTGGGGCAGATATGTGCTTGATAATGCACTTAAATATGTTTTAAGGCAATTAATATTTGTTGTACTCATTATAAAAGGAGTAGTTCCTTCTTTCTTATGCAGCTGACTCCTACCTGTCCAGCCACTGGAAAAATTAGCAGAACTGAAGCATCTTCTTGTTGTTATTATAAGCATCTTTGTATTCTGGTAATTTGTTTCTAATAAGGAAACCAGATGCAACAGAAAGTTATTTGGTATTTGCCTTTAAATCATTACAGGCTTGCTCGATAATAACATTTATCACCATGCACGCTTAAAATGGGCCGTTTAGAAAAATCTGGTTTTTTTTCCTTCTGACCAATATATCTGTCTCAGGTATTTTGAGAGCAGGTGGAATATTTTGTACTAGGTGGAATGTGTTATTTTCAAATAAATTCTAACCTCCCTGAGTTTTTCATTGTGGAGGTTATTTCTGAGATATAACCTCTTTTTTTTTTTTTTTTTGCTTATTTATTTAATACTGCTTTTGCAGTTTTGCTATTGAACTATGCTTTGTTAAACGTAACCCAACAGGTTTTGGAAGGTGTTTTCAAGGTCCCAGAACATTCCACCTTCCCATTGCCCTGAAGCTTAATGCTGCTGCTGCTGTATCGTTAGTGACACGATGGGAGAAATTGCGTTGACATTACCAGTCAAATAGATTGAAATAGTAGCATGTATCTTGTGTGCTGTACACTCTTTTCCTCACTGGAAACAGTGCTGTTTTGTGTTAGGTTTTAGTTCTATGGACCTGTCTTAATTTTTAGTAATGGTGTGTTGAGGCTGACTCTCCAGTTTAGTAGAAGAAATATTAGACAAATTCAGACCTCAGTCCCACCTAACTGAAGTCATAGCATAAACCAGGCTGGCACTGGAGTCACATAAGCATCTGCCTTGGTAATCCTTGTCCAGGTCAGGTACAAAGGGAAGAAAGTAGCGGGTAAAGTTAACTTATTTAGTGTAATAAAAGAGGTCCCCACCTGCAAAGCACTGAAGGCTGACCCTAGAAAATGAAATGACTCTTAAATTCAGTAGTAATGCTTGTAAAAAAACACGCAGGGGAAAATCACCATCCTAATTTTGCATAAACAAAAATCGGCTCTCAAATAGCTGTTGCTAACTGAGCAAGTGGTACTGTAGTTCTTCCGAGAATTGCAGTAGCTTTTATAAGCCAAAGAAGGAAATCAAGTTCTAAGAATTACTGGCAAAGGGAGAAGGGGGAAAAAAGCATCAGTGTGATTTTTTTTTTTTTTTTTTTACTGTTGGTTTATAAGCCCATGGCATGACTGCATGTTAAATGCCACGTGTAGTTCTGTTTCCCCTTCTCCAAAAGGACGAACAGTAATTGGGAAAGTACAGGAAAGGCCAACAAGTAGGACAAGAAGTAAATAATAGCTTTGGTGCAGAGGATCAGTTAAGGTAAAAACACTTCAGCCTGAAATGATATGACTGAGGATGAATTTAATCGGGTCGCACAGAATGATGAGTGGTACAGAGAAAATGAACAGGGAATGATGATTCATTTTGTTTTGCAGCACAAAAATTAGGGGACATCAGGTCACGTTCAGAGCACAAAAGTAGGTGCATTTGCAGTCAGCATCTACTTAAATTATAGAATTTATTGCTACTGGATGCTTTGGGCATGAAAAACTTTACATGGGTTTCGAAAAGAGCTGAACAAATTAATGGAAAAATAACCAGATAAGTGCTGTTAAATACCATCCCGAGCTTAAGAAGTTCCTCGGTCGGTGGGAGCTGGTTATCCATAATATAGTGTCTTGTGTTTAGTATGACTGAAATTACAGTTTAAATGGCCCTACATTAAAAACCTTATTTTTATTTTACAACTGGTACAAAATTTGCTCAAAGTTATTTTCTATATAAAGTGTATTTAACAGAGAGGAGTTCTATTTGAAGGAGAAGTATCAAAATACACACTGAAATGTACAAAAAAGAATAACTGCAGGCTTTCTTCTCATCTCCATGTAACAACTGTCGCAGTAAGTAAATCACTGCAATGGATTTCAGACAGGAAAAAATAGGTAAGTGCTGGTTTTAAAAGAAAATGCAACATGTGCAGCACTTGCAGAAAACCCCAACAAAACAATTCCGATGCGGTTGTACGTTTTCTTGTTTATTATTGTGAATAAAATTTTACAATGTTGACTTCAGGTGAAGAAAGCATGCCTCTGTCCGTGGAGAAATGGTTCTTGCATGTGGTTGTTACCGTCACGCTCAAACTTCGGTATGTTGTTTTCCCTTTCTCTGCCACGTTGTGTTTTCAGCAGGCAAGAATAGATGGTCACAAACTCAGTGCAGCCCAAGTAATGGCAGTAGCTGTTTGCAACCGTCACCGTTGGCGTGTCTTTCGATATACCTTGGCCTGACTTGGTGCTGTCTGGAAGAGTTGCAGGTGATCTGCACGGGACCGGTTAGCCACAGCGTGTCCATTTTTTCCCCTCATGTTCAGCTGCTAAAACCTATACATACAAAGTTATTGTATGTGAGAGATTTCTGCACCTTAGTGATTGCTGTACGTGGCAGCCTGTATGTCTCAGACACTACCAGGAGAAGTCATGCTTCTATTAAATTATGTCCTGAACAGTAACCGTTATGAATTCTGACTAGTGGAAACTAGTCATAATTTACATTCCCTTGTTAAAATTTCTTTTCCTATTGTTGCTACACTGACCTGGTTTCTTTATCTGTCTAAACGACTAGAAACTGGAGCGTTTTGGTGGTGTTTGTACTTCTGTAGACCCCTGCAAGGCTGTGTAAAACACCTTGTCCCATTAGCTGTTTTCTGACACAGCGCTACCCCTTCCTTGTGCAAAAATAACAGTTGCATCTGCTGGTTAAAAGCTTGTTATTGCCTGTTGCTGAACATCACAGTAAGCAACAGTTGAGGGCCCTGGAATGTCCCTGCAGTGTTTGGTGATGCTGGTATTTTCCAGCCTGCAATACTTCCCGTTCTGACTGAAAGCTTTGGAAGCCCATGTCATTTGCTTCGTTGTCTGCCAAATTAGCAGTAGGTCTGACAGTAGACCCCCAACCAGTAAACTGGTTGAACAGTCAACTCGTTGTATCCAAACAGCAGTGGAATAGTTATTTTATGTTTATGGCAGCTGCTTAGATTCCACCCACCCCACCCCCGCCCCAGTGTCACTATATACTCAATATTATCTCATAGGATTTTAAAGATTTTTTTTTGTGGCAGCACTCTTACGGTATTTTCAGTTTTTGACTTGGAAAGTAGTTTCTAACTTTTTAAAAAAAACCAACTTTTGGATATGCTGGTGTCTTTTCTTTTGCCTGATTGCCATAGCAGAGCCCACACATATATCTCCTTATCTTGCTGTAGCTTTACCCAAGTGGCTTGCAGAAAAGCATCTTGTGATTACTAGAAAACAGAAAAGGATTGTTTGTAACAAAAGAACATTTTAGATCTTTAGTCGGTGTTGCTTCACCACTCTTGCTTCATCACATCCCCAAAGAAATCTGTGTTCATGTAAAATAATTGCAGCCATCACCAGTCTCCTCCTTCCCACAAGCACGCATGTCATGGTCTGCAAGGGAACGACTGCCGCAGATGGGCTTACAAAAACCAGGGCTTCCACCTCTGAGTCTCTTACGTGGGGAGAGGTTTCTAAGGCATCTGAAGATAGAGCAGGAAAAGAGGAAATTGTCAACACAGTTATTATTCTAAACATTGTAAATCTCTACATAAGACATGTAAGTAAGGAGACCAGCTACCATTAGGAAGGCGGGTAATACATGTAGTTGACTGAGAATGGTATGTGCTATTTATTATTGTCTTTGAGTATTCACTGCATTCTGCTCTAGAAATAGGCATAAAACTAACTATTAAGAGAAATTTTTGAATGCTTAAGATACAGAACCTTTGTAGAGATTTTTTTTCCTCATTTGAAAATCTTCAAATTACTTTTTAAATAGTATAAAACCTAAGCATTGTCTTTTCAACCCAGTGCCCAATGTATGCATCTTACTTAGGCAAATATGGTGAAAGTGTTAATTAAAAGAGAAATTTAGGGCCCCCGCCCCCTTCACATCTCCATCCTTCGAGATGCTCAAAAGCCACCTGGACACAGTCCTGGCCGACCCTGCTTGAGCGGGGGGTTGGACACGGTGACCTCGGGGGGCTCTCCAGCCTCATCCATGCTGTGATTCTGTGAATGTTACCCAGGTTGTAAAGCGTATGGAAATCTTGCACCTTTTGGTGGCTCATGTGGATAGGACCTTTACTCTGTGTACTTTTGGGGATTTCTTTTAACCTTTCAGTCCTCACTAGTCAGGTGGGGAAGAAGTAGTTAGTGATGTAACTGTCTTAGCATTTAAAATTTTTTTAATTACTTTATGTTTCCTAGTATTTTCCTAATATTTTAGCAAAGGGTAGTGACACAAAAAACAGAATTTAGAGACATTTGGGAATTGTGCAATTAGCATTTTTAATTCTCAGTTCCCCCACCAACTCATTCTACATGGGCAAGACCTTCACTGTGACAGAAATAGTCACGAAAATAGGATGCAAAATAAAGCCTTATATATGAACCTGCAAACGAGCTTCACATTTATTAATCGTTCATGGTTCCTTCATTCCCAGAAGCTTCAAAGTAGGATGCCATAACCAGATCTAATGAACGTTCATTAAATACAGTGAAAAGCAGTTAATGTATTGTGCCAGATACTTCCAAGAAGATCTCTGAGGCAGCGATGAGGGTGTCTGCCGTCCCTGTGCTGTGCCAGTGCCGGACTCCCATCTCCTAGGATTTTGACTCCTGAAATGTGTTACTTCTATTCTTCCTCAGTCTTCTTTTGGAAAACTTGAACAAAGTGAAGTATGTCACATACAACTAACATAAATGCTCTTTTCATTCTGTTCGGTGAGCACCATGTTTTTAGTCTTCCAACGGCATATTGAGACACAGTTTGGTTTATTGCAGAGACAGCAGTTGAGATGTTGTTTGTCTCATTTAGTATAATTTGGGTCCCTTCTTTTCTAGGGAAGCAAACAGCAGGGGGAAAAGCACCATAAGGATGTAAGCTCATATGGTTGTAGTGTTTAGTGAAACAATCCGTGTCTTCTCACACAGTCCAGAGTTCTTGAGAATGAGTTAATGCCTGTGAACTTTGCCTTTCCAGTGTAATGGGTGCCCATTAATGTATAATGAGATGAAAGCTGGCAATGAATAAATGGCTTTTGCTTACTTGAACGTTTCTGCAGGCACACAATAAAGCAGAGTTCCTTTTGCAAAGTTTAACTAGGTTAAATAAAGTCGCCAAGATGGATCAGAGCTAGGCCACAATTTCTGGTGGTCTTTCCTTGAGCGTTTCACGCGTGGTTGTCCTGGGCTGTGTTGTGGGTTTTGTTTTTAGCGATTTGGCATCTGCCTGCCTTAGAGGTGTTTATGTTTTGTGCTCTTCATTGAGGCTGTACTTAGAAATTTGGGGGTTACTTGCACCAAATTATCCTTCAGACCCAATATACTTTGCAAACTCACAACAGATGCTGCTTGTTTTGGGAATCCTCATCCAGGAATGATTGCAGGGGTTGTTGTTCAGACCTGCCAAAAACTAAGGGTGTGGGGTTTTGGTTTATTTTGTTTTGTTTTCTGTACTGAGCTGTTCACTATTATAAGGGATGTGTTCCCAACAGGATATTTATTTAGTGTCAAATGATTGTCCAGCATTTTTTTTTTTTTCAGGGTAGGTTGGTGGAATGGGTTTAACATGAGCCATTTGGTTTTCGGACAGGTAGTCATTCTTGGATGTTTCAGATGTCCAAAAACATTTCAAATGTATGTTGCTGAGTAGCTTAACTGAAATAGGTGAAGCAATTCCAGTTTACACCAGCTCAAATAAATACCTGGCACACCCAGTCATAAACAGGAATTTCTTATTCTTTGTTTCTTAATTTTGTGTTTTCTCTTCAGTATGTTTTAGATGCCTTCATTGAGAGTTTTAAATGTTATACATTGTCTTCTTAAATGAGTTCCTCTAGGTTAAAGTATAATTTTACTTCAATCTCTGTACATCAAACAAGAAAGATTTCCCCTTCTCATGTTCTCTAGCCGTCATATCATTTCAGTATTACAGACCAAGCTGTGCAGTTTTATTGTTCTTATTTGTAAGATTAAAGCTTGTAGCAGTTTTTTGTGCACGCCCACCCATGTCGCAGATTCTTCTACCCATCCATTTCTCTGCTTGAATCATTTATCCTTTGCAATATTTGATTAGATTTTGTCCTGTTATGTATTCATTTTTTAAAAAAGTGAATGTATCTTCTGCTTAAATCCTCTAAGTAATCCGTTGCTTTACTCTAACTGGACTTTTTTGAAAGAGCTGTATGTATTGGCCTCTTAGCTCAAACCCGGGTTCACTGGAAGTTTTAGGTGGCGTGCTGGACTGTGGCGTGCGACCCAGGCGCAGGTCCTTGGTCTGTCTCTGCTGTGGGGACAGATGTAGCAGCCGTGGACACTAACAGGAGGAGGCAGTAGTGTCTTAAACTGGATATGGCAAAGAACATCTGCCGGAGTCCTATGATTTTTATGTTATTTAGGTTTCAAAATCAAAGTATGGAGGAGTGCAGAAATACCAGATTTTATTGCTCTGCAGCCTTGACCCTTGTTCCTGAGCATTCTGATGCACTCGGAGCGGCGCGTGGCTGTGTCCCACTGGCAAATCCCTCACTCCATGCAAAGGAGAAAGCCAAATGGGAACAGGATTTAAATTGCACGGACAGTGGCAACTTGGTATTTCATGTTTCTGAGCAGAAACAAACTTTCTAGGCAAATAGTAACATTGTCAGCTGTAGGTGTATATATTTCTGTCTAACAACTAACCTAAATTAAAAGGATGCTGCAAAAATTGCTTATATTCCTACAGTTCGGAATGAATTTTAAGCTGGCATAAACCATGTTCTTCCTTCCTTCGCCTCCTCAACCCTGTTCCAGCATAGAGATAGTATAATCAGGAATGAACTAGTGCAGGGAACTGATCAAAGTTAAAGCTAATATGGGAGGAAAACGGTTTATTATACCCCAGATTAGTGTGCTCACCCTGATGTTTGGTCAGGGATGACAGAGCAGGTGCACAAGAGGAGGTGCAGGAGGAATGAGGTTGTCTAAAACTGCAGCCTCGTACGAAAAGGTTGTCATTGAACAACGCTCCCCCTGCCCCATTTCTCATTACTTATTGAGCATCTTTAGTTCACTGTGGTGCGCTGTGTTATAAGCATTCAATTTCATGGTTTAGTTAGGTGGGAAGGGTGATATTTTCCTACTCCCTCAATTTTGTGTCTGAGAACATGGTTACATGGGTTAATCTATCTTTACATAAAATGGATGTTTGCAGCACAAGGGAAAGCCTACAGATGTTTTTATAGTCTAAATAAATAAATAAAATATTAAATCAATAAATATTGTTCTTCTTTTTTTAAACAGAAGTCAAAGAGCAATCTGCAGAAGAGGATGCCCAAACGGAAGTGGACAGCACCAAGCAGCTAACCCCAGTCCTTCAGCGCTCAGTATCCGAGGAGTCTGCAAGCTCCACTGCCTCTGTGGGTGTGGAAGCTAAAACCAGGTTAGTGAGGGAGGAGGCAGGGCTGGGAGTTGGGTAATGGGGCGCAGAGTGCTCGGGGTGCAGGCTTGGGGCATGCTACTGGTGCTTTGAAGTGCTGGCAACGGCAGCCTGTGCTTGAAGACTGATGGTTTAATTGGCATATAAGGAGATCAAGGTGAAAAGCACATTCCTTGAGTGTTGTCCTCAGACTACACCGGTAAACCCTCGAATTACAGCATATTAGCTGTTTAAATTAAAACAGACGTAAGTGATATGAGATAAAATGTGATTACTGAAGCTTTCCTACTGAGAAAATGGTGTATTGGCAAATCCATATAAAACTATTTCTGAAGTTTCAGCTTGTACGTCTATATTTTCAGGAAGCAAATAAAACAAATCTCTTGTCATTTCTACCATGTTCTTCCTTATTTCAGAATTTATAACACAGAAAATAACTTCTGTATTTTTTTAAACTTTTTTCACTATAAATTACCCAAAAGCAGAGTATTAACTACATTATTTGAAGGAAACCAAAGCACAGGGTCTGTGATCGCTGTTGAAACAGTATCACCGAATTCTGGCAGAAGTTCTCTGCTGAAGCCCTGACAATACCTTTTAACCCAGTAGCTGGTCTCTTCTGCTGAAGAGATTGCTGTTACCAGTTACCACAGTTACAGGTGTGATTATGTTTTGACAGACTTGGAGAGAATCGTCATCATCATTTTACTTCCTCCTAATCCAACACAAAGCATATTTTCCGTGCACAAAAAATTACTTCATCTACTTTCTGCATATATAATTTTAATGTTTTACTTGCTCACAAACTTCTTAGGTTCCCACAGATACTTCCCTTCTTACAAAGAATTTCTATTAAACAGATCTTGTGCGTATACCTGAATGAAATACACAGAAATTTCTGTTCTGAATGGAAATTTCCGATGCTGGTATTAAATGACAGTAAATATGTAGAGCAGCTTGAACTGAACAGCTGTTTTGGTTCTTTATTTGACCGTGTTTTGAATCATTTGCAAAAGTTTTAGTGCTGTTTCATCCGCTCTCTGTTCTTCTCAAGGTTACTTTCTTGCTGTTATCATGAATAGTTGATTAGAGCACTTACCCTAGCCATAAACTTGTTTCCTAAAAGCTGGACAACAGTCTTCTAAAAAAAATTCTGCATGGTTGTGAACCAGCCCTTGTTTGCCCTCAACTTACTCCTCCTTCCAACTGAAAGTGTTGACTTGGATTAGTCAAGATTGAAAAGCCATTATGGGCCCATTGCTTTGGCCGACCGGAGCATTAAAAAGCTAAGTACTATTAATTTTTACTTAAAATAACAATGATCAGACCCCAACTCTGACATTTTGGAAAGAAATGCATTAGGGAAATGTGAAACCAGGTAGTTTTGGTTCCAAATTGGTGTTAGTTGCAGAAGTCATTGATGTCCTCATAACAATGGGGGTGGGGGGGGAAAATAGATGTTGGGGGTTTTTGGCACTGTGTCTTGAAACCTAGCCGGAGAAAGCCTCTTCTGACCTGTGGCTTCTTGATCAATCATCTGTATCATTGTCTAGGGTGTGCTGACACTGCCACCGAGCCATGCAGGGGTAGGAGGACTGGATTCTGGGAGGCTTAACTCCATTCTCATAGGAGAAAATGCGTGTGAAATAACACACACTGATGACGTTTGGCTGTGTAACGGTGGGAGCAAATGTATCAAGATTTAGGGTAAGGTGTGACTCCAGAGACACTTGAAACCTCTGACTTGAGGAAGTAGTTTTGAAGCTGATTTCCAAATTAATCATACTCATCAGCTTCATCTCTTTTTTTGTAAGTTTTTCTGTGTCTATTTTATAGTATAAGTAACTTAATCCAGTGGATATGTTTATATATTTAGAAATAAATTTAGGTATGTGAGATGTAGGAGAATTGTGGGAATACATTATAACAGACAGTGCAGAAATTGCCTGTAACACAGAAAAGAACCAAAGCCTCCACCAGAAGTAGATGCAGGTGTAGGTGGAGCTACTTCTGCATCACTTTTTCCAGAGTTGAGTTTAAGACAAATCTGTGTTTCTGTCTTCAGTAGTGAAGATAAAGGAGTTAGAGAAGCACAAGACACAGGGCATGAAGTCTTGTACACGAAATAAATAATTTGCTACTGAAAAATAGTGATTTTAACATAGCAGGATATATCAGAACTAGGATGGGGCTCAGTAGCCGAGACATTAGCCAAAGCTTGGCTTGTGTGATATTTTTCTCTAGATCCCTCCTGAGACTGGGGCTAAATTAAGAACATTCAAGAAAAAGGTGAGAGAGAAGATGGTCAGTGTTGGAACCTTTGTGAGGTGGGATAGGGGAGTCCAAGAGAACTATTAACTGCAAAGAGGATTGGGAAGAGGGTGGGGAATTTAACAACAGATTTAGGATTAGTGCTCAGAAAGCAATGTGTTAAAGCCCATTAAAATAAATAGTATCTGAGCCATACTGGGGTAGGGAGGCTGAAGGGGGTGAGGCGTGTGTGTGTGTCTGTGCTCAGAAGGAATGAGTGAATTATTGACCACATGTGGGGAGGGGCAATAATGTCAAGCAAAGATAAACTATCAAGCCTGGCAGTGGTAAAAGTAATGCTGCCAGCTCTTATATATATCATGAGCGTCATGGGTTCTGGAGCCTTTTCCTTTCGTTGTTCCCTTTTTCTTTTTATAAGCCTTGTGAGAAGCTTCTGTCAGCCCAGGACTTATGGCTGAGTGGAATCCACCTTCTTCGAAAGGAGTCGGCTCCCTTGTTTTGCACTGCCTGCAGAGAGCAGGGGAAGTGCAGGCCATGAAGCAGGCAAGCAGCCAGAAACCGGCTGCGACTTACAGCAGAGCCCACTTCTACCTTCCTCCTCCGATTCCCGCATTGTCAACTCCAAGCATTAAAAGCTAACAAGAATGGCCTAGAAACACAATTTCATAGAAGAACAAAACACCTTTGATTCATTTTACTTTCCATCTACTTTCGGAGACTGTAAATTGCACTAATTGCACATTTTCTGTCCTTTTGCCATAATCATGAAGATAGAACATTCTTAAATAAATAGAAGCTGAGATTTTCACACAGCTTTTATGATTTTGGTACTTCAGTCTGCTAAATATCTGCTCTTGTGAGACAGTCGCTAAAACTACAGAAAAAACCTGGCAACACACCTTCCTGCCTTCCTGTCTCACTTGTAATTGGACAAAGCACGTAATTTTCATTCCAGACCAACTGCACTATTCCCCCTTATTTTGTTGCTGCTGCTAACATCAAATTTGGAGTCTGGAGGTGGAGGGCTGGGGTGCTTTATTTCATCGAAAAGAAGTGGTTGGCAAACACTTGTTGGTTGTGTGAACAAAGAAAATGGTGAAAAAGTAGCAGTGAACTTCTTTATCTATGTTCCTTATCTCTTTTTTTTTTTTTTTTTTAAATCTTCAACGAAACTGCATTACAAAACTTGCAACACTCAGTGGAAAAACAAATTGTGGAGTGGCAGAGAGATTAGATAATCTGGACAGAATAACACTGCAGTGATGGAAGGAGAAGCTAGATCTTCAGGCAGGAGGGAGTTAGATAAAATATTGAATATTAAAATGCGTTTAAAAATTTTTGAAGTTGCAAAGTCAAGCACATATTTTAGAATATACCAGTATTAAGATTAATTTTGAAACTCTGATTATTTCTTTTCATGCACATATATTATCATACAGTTTGTAGCTTTACATGAATTTTTTTCTGCAAGAAATCTTTCTGCAGAGAATGGACCTTATGCATGAAGCAGGGCACTTGAAATCATTGCAGAGTTTTGCCATTATACTGTCAGATCTAGATCAATGTAAGCATTTACAGTATCTTCCTCTGAAGTCAGTGATTGACTCCTACATTTTCAAAGTGGAGATAGCATTCCTTTGTGTTACAAAAATAAATTATTTAATAATAGTAAAATAATATTTAATCATTATATCAGTGACCAGTCTAGCCCAGAGTGAAATTACTGGTTTGGCTTGCGGGGCACAATTTGAATATTGTCAGTAGGTAAAGACTAAGACCACACACTGAAAAATGAGAAAAAAGTTAAATATTTACTGGTCGTCCATCCTGTCTGCTCCTGTATTGACTATGGAAATGTTCTTAAGAAGAATTTTATGACAGATCGTTGTTAAAGGAGCTCTACCTCAGATTCATAGGGCGAGAAAGGATCTTTAGAAGTCATCTAGTTCACCTCCTTTTCCAAGGCAGATATCTACAGCTGTCATTCCTGATCGAAGTTTACATAAACTGCTCTTAAGTCTTCCAATAATAAAAACCCCAGATCTTCCCTAAACAGTCCCTTCCAGTCTATTCTTTGTTTTTACTGCTGGAAACATTTTCCTCACATCTAACCCACACTCTTCTCATTCTGGGTTTATCCCATTAGTACTTGTACCATCTGCCAAGGATAATGAAGGATAGATTTCTGCAAAAGGCTCTCAGTTTGTTTTCCCAGCATGCTTTACCTCATAACAGAAATCCCAAATTTGTTCAGACTTTCTTTGTAGATGATGTTATCTTGAGCTCTGATTCTTCTCGACATTTTGAGTTCTCTCCAGACGGCCTGCATCTTTCTTGAAGCACAGAAGGCGTATTGCACAAATGGGGCCACAGAAAGGTTTTACAGGCAGCCTTAATCCTGCCTTTTTCTTCGGCTGAACAATTGACGTTGTGACCATAATGTGTTTAATGCTCTTGTGTAGAACTTGCGCCTTTTGGGATTTGACACCCATGATCAATGGCATTCATGACCAGGCCTTTAAGTTGCACAGACCTTTGCTCCTTGACTTAATCTGTTACATAAGATGGTCAGACCAAAGAAACTGTTCTTAGAAATGTCTCCTACCCTGTGTGACCAGGTGCTCCAGGTTTCTGGAGTCCCACTCTCAGCCTCTCATGGATGTTTTTAGGCAGTTTTTCTGTCTCTCTCCCATCCTACTAAGGCTGCTTATCTCCACCTGGGTCTGTCCTGCTGCTTACATGCAGGTCAGGTTTGGTGATTGGACAGATGTTCTTCCCCCTGAGAGATGGCAGTCAGACAGACAGAAGCATCCAGTGAGGAGGATTTCATGGCTGGCAGTCTGTCCGACCATGCTGAAGGACTGATAGCAGTACTTGTGACACAGTGCCCCAGGTAGACCAAGCTCACAAGTGGATGGGATGCCTGCTTTGTCAGAGGATTGCAGAGATGCGCGTTAATCGCAAGCGATGTTAAGAGTCTGGGATCTTTAGTCTGTTCTGGTGTTGCGTGGATACAGCATCTTCTCTCATTTCTGCCAAATGTCACCTTTTCTGGTTGTTTTTTTTTTTTTTCTTCAGCTTTTTTTGTCAAACTCTTTTCATGTTGTTGACGACTCATCGTGTTCCCATTCTCTTTACTTTTCTAATCGTAGTCTCTGCTTATCGGTTCTAGTGATTGTTTCAGTGTCCACTCAGTTGTGGTTTCTTCCTTTTTGGCTCTTTGCCTGATCTGCGTTTTCCTTCCCTCCATCTCCAGTGGCTCCCAGACAGGTGTTTGTGACATGGTATTTCTTCTCACCCCTTTCTCCATTTTCTTTTTCATTTCCCTTGTCAGCTGAGGCCGTGTTCTCTTCCTTCTTCCTTTGGCTTTCTGCGTGGTCTGTATTACGCCCCACAGCCAATTGTCCTGTTTCCCCAACATCTTCCATTTCCCTCGCACAGCAAGCCCTTTGTCGTGCCCTGCCCATTCATTCATCATTCCTTCCTTCTCTTCCATTTCACAGCTGATTGAAAGTACAGGTAATTTAAATGGCAAAATCTGGACTCAGAGCATGCCTAAGCTGTAGTTGCAGAGATGATCCGTGTGAGTGTCTGTACCCTTTGCCGGAAGGATGTCGGTTCACAGGGTAAGGATGGTGCATACGGGGTCTGCTTGCACATAGGGACCGAGAGAGAATGGAGCGTGCTTAGTGAAGAGAGAATTTTTGAGCTTGTAGCTTCAACATGCTAAAGCTTTGCTTGAGCACATGTGATCTACTTGGTGAGGTTAGAAACGTTTGGAGAAACAAGTTTGGACTAATTTTCATAGTTACAGAAAGCGTATCTGTAACTTCTAAAACTTAAGTAGTTTCACAGAACAGCGCAGAGGTTGATCAAAGATCTGGAGTAGCTTCCAGTTAAGTAATCGAGGGACTTCAGTCTGTAAAAGAGATTGGATAAGAAAGATAAGAAGCTTCAAAATCATAGGCGGCATGGGGAGGGTGGCTGTATCTTGACCATTCACTTTCTCTTAATGCAAGAAACTGAGGGTTGTCAAATGAAACTTGTAAGAGCCAGATGCAAAATAAACCGAGGTAATTCTTTGCCCAGCAGGTGGTTGTCCAGAGTGACATGGAAATCCTTGCCAAAGCATGTTATGGATTGCTGAAAATTTATGTGACTTCAAAAGCAGACTGAGCAATTTCATGGAGGAGAAACTGAGAATTTCTGAATATATAGGAACCACAGCTGAATCAGGGTGGCCCTGAAGTGAAAGTACTGGGAGGAATGGGTAGTATTGTATGTTTACCCTGCTCTTTAATATCCCCTGTGCATCTGCTTATGCTCTTTCTACCACTGACCATACAGGGCTGGGTGGACCTTTAGTCGGAGACAGCACAGTTTCGACTAAAGAGCCCCACTTTGTTGTATTTCATCTCTTCTATAAACATATTTCCAAAGAAAAAATACAAAGTTTGAATTATGCAGAATGGCATGTTTTTCCATTCCCTAATGTGACTGAAGAATTTTGATGAAACTTTCTTGAAAAACTGGTATTTAAAGCCAACTTAGTATATGTTAAATTTCAGTAACTTTCAGGTAGTAAGACCCTACTTAGTGTTCATATGAAGTTGGCTAATGCTGCCACCTCTGCGAGGTTTATGCACTTTTGGTGTGATCTATGTTCATTTGCCAAGAGAGGGAATTTGCCTTGAACAGACAATACTTTTGGGGCACAAAGGCACACCAAAGATACAGGCCACCGTACCTTTTATTTGGGTTTTATCGCTTGCAGGTTAAGTCACCTCTAAAAATTGTGCGAGGTGTCACCCTTCACATTTGCTCATGGTTGCGTTTTCTATGGGATTTTTGGTTGAGAGTACGAGTCAGTTCAGTTGGACATTAAAGGATGATTTATAGATGGACTTGGAGTAGACCTCTAAACTCACTTTATTCAGCACTGGTATTCCGGTAACCCCTCGTGCGTTTAGGTTATTTGAAATCCTAACTGAGCTTTAAACATTCGTTTAAATTAAAGCTGACACGTATTGATGGTGGATAAGAGCGTATTTTCATATTTTTTAAATTTTAAAATGTCAGTAAAATGTGTTGTTTTGGTGGTGGTGTTTGGAGGGTAATGTTTTCTTTCTTTCAAATGAGAAGAGTATCATTAAGTTGATTATATGGCTGTAGAGCTCCAACTGTGCTGGTTTGAAAAAATTGGAAAGCAGTTATTGTCTAATGCAGTTTAATTGCTTTGTGCAAACTTCAGGTTTTAAAATTCTTCACCTGAAGTTTATATGAAATCCCTCCTGCCCTCCTCTTTTTAAAGGAATTGTGCTGCACAAGTTAAATAGTCATTTCAAAACCAATTTTGTGTAATAGTATCAAGCCACTTCAAAATTTCAAGTTGTTCTGTGATTCTGTTTCCTATTGGAAGGAGAACACTTTGCATGTCAAACGCTTAAATATAGCTTGCAGCTGAGAACTTCTGCATCTTCCTCTTTGTGGTATCTCTGTGTTGCACTTTCATCCTGCTGTCCTTAGTATCAGTCATTCAGAAGGGTGATTTATTGGGTTGTTAACGCTGTATCAATGTGAAGTTGTTCTGCATCGCCTAATGACTTTTCTTCAGTAGTGTCCTTTCAAGCTTCTTCATTATCGAGGTCCAGATATTTACAGGATATTTAGATGAAGCTGAAAAGCTTAATCTAAACCCTGAGTTTTAGAATAGCTTCACCTCTGTGAACGTCTCGCATATATTAGAACTCACACACACCAATGCAGACGCCTGGCATTGTTTTAAGCCAGAAATCTTTTTTCACTTAAACTCCAGCTTGCAGGTCTTGATTTGAATTTACATGAATGATACAGTGCTGCGTCTTCACTAAGGAGAAAAACAATTGTCATGGTTTTAGCTGGGATAGTTGATTTTCTTCACTGTAGCTAGCATAGTGCTGTGTTTTAGACTTGGTATGTAAATAATGTTGATAACACCCTGGTGTTTTAGTTGTTGCTGGGTAGTGTTTACACTAGTCAAGGACTTTCTAGCTTCCCATGCTCTGCCAGGTGCACAAGAAGCCGGGAGGGGAGGGGATACAACCAGGAGAGCTGATTCGAATTGGCCAGAGGGTATTCCATATCATGTGACGTCATGCCCAGTATATTAACTGGGGGAAATTGGCTGGGGGAGGCAGCGATCGCGGCTCGGGGACCGGCAGCGTCGGTCGGCGGGTGGTGAGCGGTTGCAGCACTTGTTGTTCAGTTTTGATTTTGTTTTTTTTTCTTTCCCTCTCCTTCTAGTGTTTCCTCTCTCTCTCGCTCATTATTTTCCTTTTCATTATATTAGTATTATTGCTGTTTTATTCTAATTATTAAACTGTTCTTATCTCAACCCACGCGATTTCTTACTTTGGCCCTTCCGATTCTCTCCCCCATCCCACAAGGGTGGGGGAGTGAGCGAGCGGCTGTGTGGTGCTTAGTTGCTGACCGGGGCTAAACCACAACAACAATTTACTCTTTAAATAACACAACATAAAGCGAGAGTGAAGGCAAAGTCATTTGTGCATTAGCACCACTTGGCATAGCTAAATAAATAGTAGGTCCCCTGTAACGTTTAATTTAGCCTTTTAACATATGTTAAAGCTACTAACAGGGTTAGGTGGGAGAAGAATTCTCAAGACCAATTCTCATCAGTCTGCCTCAGTAATCAGTACAAATGATGCTCTGAAGTTCTTTTTGCTCCCAAATATTCCATTTCATTGTACCGAGCTTAATTTTAATTGTGAAAAGTAGGTGTTAAAAACATTTTAAATTTCTGTAACAACTTTGCCGACACAACCCAAGGTTTTATGCTTCTCCGTTTCACCTTTCAAAAATGCTAAAGTGTGTGTGAAAAAGACACCCTGAAGGCATTTCCAGACACTGAGGAAAATCATTGTGTAAAACCCAAACAAACTCAGAGCAAAAATCAAATTATATTCTCTTCACCTTCTTTTTCAACCCAAAGCACAAATGAAACAGATCTTTATTTTTACACTTTCCAAATTTTTTTTTTTTAACTTTAGTGCAATCATGGCAAATGGCAGTAGCGGTCATCTGTAACTTAGATTAAGGCGATGGTTATAGCTAGTGGATCTTACTGGAATTGCCATGCCTTGGGTTTTCTAAGATATAATCCATTGCCTTTTCCTGTTTAAACAGCAACAACGACCTCCACTTCTAATGAGATTGATTGAAAAGGTGAATGCACAGTAAAACTTCTATGATAATTGGTGTCCCACAGTAGGCCAGGAGGGGTTTGAGAAGAGGTAAGAGGAGAGCATCTCTTGAGCTGAATCCATGAGTTTGTATTTCTCCTGCTGTTGCCAGCTTCCATTCATCTCTGTAGGATGCTTGGATTCTGCCATGCACGCTCTCCTGAAAGAAGGGGACCTTTTAACACCTCTTTGCAGAACAGGAGGCTGCAGGATTTTCTTCGGTCTGCCTCCTTCACCATTTAGTACTAAAAGGGTTGTATAACTTCAAGCGTCTTGCTGATAGACATGCTCAACGTAGGCCACTTGCTGTCTTTGTCGGAATGTAGCTGTACTGGCATCCTGGAGACACGGAGGGAATTTATTCCTATGAAAATGAGGAAGGGAAATTTATTCCCCCAGCTGTATACATCAGAGTTGCGGGTGGATGGCAGACTGCCATGCCCTCTACTCAGGTATGAAAAATAGGCAGGAGAGTGAGAGGACACATGTGATACTGTTGAGGGTCTCACTAACTCGCGTGGACCAATCTGAAGATTTCCACCAGCTGCGCGGTACGGTGCTCATGCAGTCACAAGTGTAGATCTGTGAGATACGGGACACCACATAAACAAAACATGTTTATGTAAATCAGTCTGCACATCTGCTTATTGTCAAGGAGCCCTGGCTGACACAGGATACCCCGGTGCCACTTCCCAACCCGGAGGGATCGAGGAGGGGCTTCTGCTTACTCTTGGGAGTATAACTACAGCGGCACTTGGGATGCTTGAAATGTTGGTAATCCTGATGGTCAGCCTTAGAATAACTCTGTTTAAAAAAATAAAAGGCTTTGGGACTGTCAATTTTACCTTAATTCTCTAATTGAATGTTTGCAAGCAAGCCAGAAGATGTTTCTCGTTCTCTGGTTGTAATTTAATATTGTGCAACTAGTTGCCCAATACTGCATGTGTTGAAATGAACTCCTTTCAACGGGAAGGTCTGTGTTTTAGGATGAGTCCTAATGACTCTATGTCATCGGTCAAGTAGAGGAAATAGTGACTGTTCTTCTCCCTTCCTCCAGGATTAATCGGCTGGAGGGCGTTTTGTTTTCCGTTGACAGGCTGTGGACTGTGGAGGATTGTAGCATCTTAGATTCTTGTCAGGGGGTTGAGTAAATTCTTTGTGAGGAAGAAGCACTGATAGGACAACTCGATGAAATAAGAACTTGTAGAAGAAAATGGCTGTGGCAAAATGCTGAGAATTACATGTTTCTTCTTAGAAAAGGCATCTTTCTAACAGGACCCAAGTCTGGATCTCCTCCCATGCCTTGGTGGGAACAGACATTAGCTTCAGACATTAGCCTTACTGCCTCTTACTGCATTCCCCTAAACCCAGCTCTATGTCTGGTTTGTGCTGAACATATTCTTTTTCCTGCATCATGTATTAAAATTTGTGTTCATACAGATGTATGAAGTCCTTTGGGATGAGGTGAATTATATAAGCACCTACGGATAATAAACCGCCTGTGGAATTTTAAACCCATATAAAAAGGTAGCATTTGTTCTGGGAAGATTTAGGAATTAAGTTGAAGTTACAAATAATGATGAATTTAAATTTTGGTTTGGGGCATCATAAATATATCTTAAAGGGAGTATTGGTGAGCTTTCTCTTTCTTTTTTTTTCTTAGTAGCTGATAAAAAGATGTGACACATTGTCTCTTGCTTGTTATCCCATTTTGAATTAGCCTGTTCTGAAAATATGCTAATTATGATAACAGATCTAGGGTTTGATCTTAAGAGTTGCCAGTATCTCAGTTTCGTTATCTTCAATATGAGAGCTCTTCTTGCATCGCAGATTTAGATCCTCCAATTGCATATTGACATATGGAAAGTAGATTTGTAAGTACTTTTTGCAGTCCTCAGACGATAGGAATAAAAACCTCTACCTTCTGCCCATACAGACGTAACTTAAAATATTTACTGAGCACTTAAACCTAAAAGGCTAACGTGATGCAACTGGCCACTTTGTGCTGTGTGACAAAGCAGCAACGTGACATGTTGGGGAGCGGAGGGCCACGGCCTTCCTGTGGAGGGTCTCTTTAGCATCCAGATGCTAGGCAGGGTACCCAGCTGCTGGTTGTTTCTAGTTATTTGGGTGCCTGATACATTTGAAGCCCCTCTGCTTACTCTCCCTGGGAAGTGTGAAACCTTTTTTTCCCCCCCCTTTTGTAATCCTTCCCCTCTATCTCAGCCCCACAGTCTCTTGGCTGTGGTCTGGGAATGTTCTGCTGCTCCTGTCTTTTACTTCTGCATCTGCGTGTTCGCAGACCTTTAGCGAAGGGTTCCCCCAGCCCCCTCCCCGCAGCGAGCGCTCGAGCGCTTGCTTCAGCTGCGGTCCCAGCTTTGCTGGAGCAGGAGCAGTAGCACAAACCATACGATTCTTGACAGCTTCACAGCTGTCTGCACCACGCTGCAGAGTGGCTGTGAAACTCGCTGCTCCTGTTGTTTCACTTCACTCTGCCTGCAGAAAGCTACTGCTGGAAGTTGTGATACTGGAGCTGCCTTACAGGATCCAGAAATATCTGCTTTACCCCTGTATTCCTTAAATTAAAGGAATTAAAAGGAAATTCCTGTCCTTTTAAAACTGCTTTAAAAGTTAGTTTCTTTTTTTTGTAATTACTCTTTCATACTTCTCATTTATAAACCCTAACATTATTGCATATTTGCTATGACTTCACTTGAAGGAGCTTTGTTTATTTAGTTATAATTATCCTCGAATCTTTTAATGAGCAGTGATAGTCTGTCCTACAGGATGTATGAATAATTATTTATTCCGCTGTGGATAATCTTGTGTTTGTAATTAGTGTCATTTGTATACCATGGTGCTGCCTGTTTAAAGCTCTTAAGTCTCCTCACAAGTCTCTCTAGTCTCAACTAGCAGAAAAAGCTTTGCTTTCCCTTCTTACAAACTCTGCCTGCAAGGCCAGATCGGGTTTCACTGGTAGTCTAGTGGCTATATTCACTGACATAAAAATAATAATTTGTTGCTCTGTCACATTGAAAGCTAGCTTTAAAATAGACCTACATACTGTTTAGCAGTAACTACTAATTTTTCAGCGTTTTTATGCTACGTTTATCTATTTTTCTTGGCATCTTTTTATCTTCGGGTACATTTTTCTAAAGATTGCTGGAACGTGTCAGACATTTACCGTCAGCTCCGGGGGCTGCGGGTTCATGCTGGTCCTGTCTTCAGGGAGGATCAGTGAGGGATGTGCAACCGAGGCTATGAATATGAGGAGGAATGTTTCCTAACAGTTCTGTGGTCTTAATTTGAGTACCGTGATGGGACCTATTTTACCTGCCTGGCAAGCTGCATGTCTCCAAAGGTCTGTCTGCCTCAGGGAAAGTGCAGTCCTACCTATAGAGCATAAATAAAAATATTTGGCTTCATTCTGGGCTTCGTTTTGGGCTCGTGACATGCTGCTCCCTTCCTCGGCATCTGACTGGTATTGCCAATACTGTAGTAGTAGAGAAGTTCAAAGGCATTTTATGTACCTGCTTGTATTTTCTTTCTTCTCCCTCCCGCCCCGTGTTGCTCTATGGTGAGGGCAAAAAGACCCATCCCAGAGCATGTTAAACCAAATCTAAGGGGCTTTGTTGGATTCTCAGTGTCTTCTGTTCTGAATTGGAACTGTCCTTTTCTACTTCTGCCTTTTTCTGTTGCTACTCTTGCCTCACCTGGCTGAAAAGCACAGGGACTCCGTATTTTCTCCCCAGAATTTAGCGAATATTATACAGGAGTTCTTCCTCCCGCCTTACCTCCCTCCACTCACCCACCCAACACAGAGTGCCCCAAACCCAAATGTGCCAGCTTGCAGATGCACTGAAATCTATTTAAATGGCATCCAGGCTAAACCAAGCCTCCCTCCAAGTGCCTGATTCCCTGAGGCATCTTTGTGGGGTTTTAGGGGCATATATATGAAGAGAACAGAATTGCTCATTTAAGCATAAAAAGATGTGTTAAATGGCCTTCCTTTAATGCAAACCGCATCAGTTGCAGAAGTTCACATTTTAAGTTTGTGGATATGTTTATTACAGAAATATTTTTCAGTAGCTTCCACATGATGTGACACAAGGAGCGCTGTCAGAGCTGTCATTTCAATGCTGTTGCTATGTTATGCATGTTAAAACATAATTGCAAATGGTACAGGGGTATTGTAGCGGTCATGGTTCTGTAAATGTAATTTTCCTCTAGTAAAACTTTTAGGTATTGTTTTGTTTTTAAAGTAAATGGGGATATTTGGATTTGTGTATGTTGTATGCCCTAGTATGTGTGACTGTAGCCATCGCTGTGATTTTCTCATTATTCCATTTTTTTCCCCATGTTTACTTAAACCTCTTGGTGTATAGTATTTGCACGTTGTGTAACACATAAGGTGTATGTATTTACAGAAAGGTATATATGTGGTAATGGTCTGTGTTCAGAGAGGCAGAGCTTTGCTGTTCGTGTGATGGCAATGCTGAGTTCTTTTAACGGGTGTGAGGTGTTAATTAGGTTCTTCCTCCCATTCTTTTTTTCCCCTGTTTTCCAATGCCTTTTAGCAAGTGTGTGTCTAGAGATACAGAATTTTTGAACAAAAAGGTTATATTAATCATTTGAATATTGGGGGGGGGGGGAGTGTTTGTTTTGTTAATCATGCACTTTTGTGAACAAAATGTTCTTTTAACGTACCTTTAAATTAGCTGGAAATAGTGTTCCGGAATGCTGAATTCTGATACCTGACGGCACGTGGGAGCTTTTATGGGTTTGTTACAAAGGGTTAAGTTGGCATGAGAGTTGTTCTTTGATGGGGTATCCTCTGCTGTTTCCCCCCCCCCCAAAAAAATAAGTAATTATCTTCCCTTTCACAGTGAACAATTCTGCGCCTTCTGTTACTGTGGAGAACGGAGCTCATTAGGACAAGGAGACTTAAAACAATTCAGTCCAACTCCTGGGTATGTTATCCCAAGGAAAAACCAGCTTTTAAATAAGAGTGAAGCCAGCGACAGCACGGATGGAGCTTGTGAGAGAACTCCAAGGCAAAACTCAGTGCCGCGCAAACAAAGAGGACAGAAGAAGTAAGTCCATTCTACAATAAATACCTGTTGTTTTTTGTTTTGCATGACGTTCAGGAAGCGTCTTTACAGACACTGTACTGCAACAGGCAAATAGCTTGTATTTGTGGAAATGTGGTTCGTTAGTATTAGTCATTTTTTTTGAAAACAAAATGCAAGCAGCATAGCGATAGCCGTCTGTTCTGCTTTCTGAAGATTGGTTGGTTCCTCCCTTCCAGTGGGAATCCTGACTCTGGAAGAACACAGAAAAGAAACATAGGTATTGTAAAACGCAGATCTGCTTGCCAGGTTGAAGTAAAAGGGCGCCCAGGAGCGGAAGGTAACGCACTTCTGACTCTGTGTGTATTTTGTAGAGGGGAGTAACCGGAAGCCCATCTCGTTGAAGCTCTTCCCCGGTGCCCCCCAAAGCCGGCTCCCGCAACGGTGACGGCGTTGTGGCAGGCGCACAGCGCGCGTTCCCCCCCCTTCAGGAGTGGGGGTCGTGGGCAGGTTTCCCAACAGGGGGGTTTCGGCCGTGGAAGGGGCGGCGTCCCGAGCCCTTTCGGCTGGTTCCACCTTTCGGGAATTCTGAAGGACGCCGGGACCGCGCGCGGCTCCGCGGCGAGGCTCTGTCCGACACACGGCGCGTCTGGCGACGGCCCGTAAGGCGCGGCCGACCCGGGAAGCGCGTCTTCGCCTCTCGCCGCGCCTGCGCGTTGCCGTCGGCGCAGGGGTTCTGTCAGGGCGGGCGCGGGCTGTCCCCGCGGCTGGGCGCCCTCTCCCTTCAGCGGCTGCCGCCGAGTCGCGGGTGGCTCCGCGCCGGCGGCGCGGCGGAGGGGTTTGCAGCCTCGGGGGAAGCGCAGGGCCCGCGGGGCTCGGGACGGGGCGGCGGGGGGGGCCGGGGCCGGGGCCGGGGCCGGGGTCGGGGCGGCGGGGGGGGCCGCCGGGGCCGGGGCCGGGGTCGGGGCGGCGGGGGGGGGCCGCCGGGGCCGGGGCCGGGGCCGCCGCGGCCGCGCTGCGCTGGAGGGCGGGGATCGGCTGCGGGCGCGGGGCCGCCGCCAGCCCGCGGGGCCCGGGCGGGGAAGTGAAACAATAAATGAGGCGGCGGCCGCGCCCGCCCGCCCGCGAGGCGGAGCCGCCTGAGGGGCCGCGGTTCTTGAAACCTGACCAAAATACACCCAAAAATATTTAATTGGGGGTTAAAGGGATCGGCTTGATCTTGTGCGAAAGCTTTCCCGGTAATAGAAACGCCTTGTCAGTTGGGATTTAGCCTTAATGTCCATTTTACCTGCTGTGCTTTGAGTAGCAGTTTAACGCTAGAGAAGCGGCTCCGCGGGACACGGGCGGTGTGCAGAAACCGGCTTTATTGAACAGAACGGGTTAATTTGATGCTTCGGTGCGGGGAGTTTTAACGATGATAGTGCCAGAGTTAACAGGGTTGGTTTTTTTTCGTTGTTGTTGTTGTTGCTTTTTTTCGTTTGTTGTTGGTTTTTTGTGTTATGTTTGGGTTTGGTTTTTTTTTTATGTTCAGCTTCTGTCACGATGTGGGTTATGAGGATATCATGTAATAACTGAAAATTTTTAAACTTTCTTTGGAGCTACAAGAGGGGTGGTACTCCACCTCCCCCAGCTAAGTTTTTTTTTTTTTCCATGTATTTCTGACTGTAATGGCTGACGTAAAGGATATGTGGGTTTCAGGAAGGCAAAGTTGTCACAGGTTAAAATTCCAGCGCTTACTGTTTCTCTTGGCTTATTGGAGATAGGTTGTTTTTCAGCATCTTTTTTTTAGAGGTTATAAGCAGCAGAGCAGTCAGGAAAGAGAGGTGGTTTTGTGCTGTCTCAACTCTAGAAACTCAGAAGTAACAGCAAATGCATACATTTGAGTTATTAATGGGGGAGAGTAATGAAGTTCAAAGAACCTTAATAAAAAAGCGAGCACCACCTTCCTACCAACCCTCGAAGTGTCAGAGATCAGGTCTCTTTTGTCAGTAAGCCTAATGCACATCCTTAGATGTCCAAGACAGTTTTTTGCCTGCAGGAAATAAAGGGGGAGGAATCATCACTTCTTTTTTTTTAATGGAGTAATTTTTTTTTTTAATGGAGTAATCTGAGTTTTATTAATTGTTTTCTGTTGAGATTACAATTTGGGGAACAAATTAATAAGGTTATAAACTAGATCCTCCCATGTTAAGCACAATATAGTAGTCTTTATAATAGTCTCAACAGAGGAAGGACGTGGACCGGTTGGAGCAGGTCCAGAGGAGGCCACAAAAACGATCCGAGGGCTGGAGCAGCTCTGCTACGAGGACAGGCTGAGAGAGCTGGGGTTGTTCAGCCTGGAGAAGAGAAGGCTGCGGGGAGACCTTATTGCGGCCTTTCAGTACTTCAAGGGGGACTATAGGAAGGATGGGGCCAATCTCTTTAGCAAGGGCTGTTGTGACAGGACAAGGGGTAATGGTTTTGAACTAAAGGAGGGCAGATTTAGATTGGATGTAAGGAAAAAATTTTTTTACAATGAGGGTGATGAAACGCTGGCACAGGTTGCCCAGAGAGGTTGTGGAGGCCCCATCCCTGGAAACATTCCAGGTCAGGTTGGACGGGGCTCTGAGCAACCTGATCTAGTTGAAGATGTCCCTGCTCATTGCAGGGGGGGTTGGACTAGATGACCTCTAAAGGTCCCTTCCAACCCAAACTATTCTATGATTATATCTCTGCATTTTTCAATTCCTCCACACTCCTTTCCTCCTGTCCCCCTGTTGTTTTTGTTTTAAACATCTTGATGGCATTGGATAAAGATACTTATTTCCAAGCAGCTTTTTCACTCCTGGTCTTTCTTCTACCTTCCCCCACAGCAGCTGTATTTTATTTTGGCACCTTACCTCTGGCTGTGGCAGCCTCCTTGGAGGATACTGTCAATGCTGGACCCTGGACCAGCTGTTAAGACTGCAAGGAAAGGGCCATATGAAAGCTGCAGCTGGTGCTCACCACTTACACCACTCTCTTTTCTTCCTTCGACATCTTTTCTTCCCCAGAGTGACACAGCCTGTTTGCTGTTACCTAATTCTCCATTCCTAGGGTTGGGCAAGTTTTAATATCAAACAAAAGTGGATTTAAAAAAAAGAAGCATGTGTGTCCTGAAGAATTGAAGAGAGCAGGCTGGGGAAAGGAGCATTTTACCAAGCACTTTTTTTTTGTCTGTTGAATAGCAGTTTTAACTGAAACCTTTGTTATTGGGAAAAATGTTGGGCTAAAGTTTGAGGAAGAAAGACTTTTGTTCATTTTGATTCATATTTTATCATGTTTGGAAAAATTTATACTCACTTTCCCTGAGTTTTGGATCACTTACAAGTATCTAGCTAATTGAACAAAGAATGTGGTCACTTACTTTTCACGTGTCACATGTTTTTCTGCTCCCTGATACAGATCTCGATCGAGTATAGCATCATGTATGAGTGTAAGCACCCAAACTGCTTCTGACGATCAGGTTGTCAAATTCTGGGATGAACTCAGTTTAGTTGGCTTACCAGATGACATTGACGTTCAAGCCTTATTTGAGCCAAGAGGTAAGATATGTTACTATCCTCCTTTTTTTCCCCATCCAGTAGTACAGTAGCTGCAATGACAGTGAAGTTTTTCAGCTGTTGGTTTTTTGTGCTCTGGTGTTTGTCAAGCATTTGATGATGCTTTCATAGCTTTTGCCAATGTTACGTAGTGTTTTTGTATAGTCTCCTCTTCAAGTACTGGACGGAATCGTTGTCATCTTTGTATGGGGAAATACTTGTAATCTACTGCTGAACTGGTGTTCAGGTAGTAACATCTTCAGTATCATGATTCTATTTTGGGGAGAAAAGGAAAAAGAAATGAGACACAGCTTAATATAATTCTTAAAGTCCCAATTCTGTAGCCTTACCTAATCTCCTGCTGCTAATGTGGGGTTATCGGAAATAATGGAACAGAAGATTTAAAAGAGCACTGTTGCTAGAACAATAGAGGCATAATACACTTGCATGCTTCCAGTATCTGCAGGTTTTCTGTCAGAAAACTGTCTGCTTTGTGATCTGCTCTTTCATTTTAATGGAACTTTTCTTTTTACTCAGTTATGAATTACTTTTTTAAAATGCATCCGTGTCCAAATGCATTGATGCCGGTCATCCACTCATGTATTTTGCCTCAAAAATGGAAATATATTTGTGCAATAATATAAATGGCATTCTTTCGTGAGTGTGGAAACTCATTTCAAAGTCTAATTAAAAACAAAACCAAAAAAATTTAATGATTTGTTTTAAATAGTTATTCCATAGGGTGCATGGATGGGTGGGGGGTTTATCAATCTAAATTTTTTTAAGTTGTTGTTGTAATTAGTAGACAACTCTTCCCAGGCCCTTGCAGAGATTTTTGGGGGAGTTTTTTTGTTGCTGAATGATTAAGTTGACCAAGTTCCTAATTTCAACAGCTAATACAAAGCATCATTTTGCATCTGGTATAAAGCTGTCACAGAATTCCTTTGGAAGTATGCATCATTTATATTGTTTTTCCCAGAATTAAATTAGAAACTTCTTTTAAGAGATATGCTTTGAATTCTGCAAAATCTGAATTGTTTTTGTTATGTAGGTAAACATTTTTAATTATATCTCTGTAATGTGTTTGTTGTATTGACACAGTTTTCAGTCATTTTTATGGTGTTTCTGTGCATGCTGTATTTTGAGCTTTTAAAAGTTTTGTATAGAATTCTAAAGCTTCGTGTGAGCATGTTCTACATTAACATACAGATCTGTATCCGGTCCTTGGGAATCATAAGTCAAGAGTACATCTGTAGATAAATGTTATCTACAGTGAAATGCAAGATGGAATGTAATTCTGCGTGTGTGTCGCACACAAACATTGCATATACACCCTACTGTTATGATTGTATGATCAGGCAACTGAAAATTAGAAACAGATATAGGAAATGTGCTGAAATGAAGAGGAAGATGTGTTAGGTATCAAAAAATGGCAGTATATTTAGTGTCTGATAGTAACTACAGTGTATTTAATGTATGATAATAAGGGCGTTAAATGTTGCAACAAGAAAAACAGGAGAAAGAGAGACTGTTCATTTTATCTGGCAAGTATTTACTGCTAGAACTAAGTTCCATACTTACAGGAAGTGCTTGACAGAGCTGTACAACCAAAGCTCTTTTTCTTTCCTAATGCATTAGGTCATTGCTGGGCTCATCACCGCTGTGCGGAGTGGTCATTGGGAGTCTGCCAGACTGAAGAGCAGCTATTGGTGAACGTGGACAAAGCTGTTGTCTCAGGGAGCACAGAAGTGAGTAAAAAGACTTGAATGCTCAAGCCAGTAAGAAAATAGGGGGTGGGGTTGGAAGAAAAGATAGTAGACTAATGCAATACAAGGTATGACCACAAATATCCACATATGGATCTCTGAGCTCATATTTATAAGATTTCTTTGGGCAGGTCTTTGTGGTAAAATCTACTATTGCAATTTATTAAAAAGGCTTATGGAGTTGCATTTATTAGTTCTGAGGTAACTAGAACGTAAGAAGTACCTGACTGAGCAAAACAAAATACAGGCAAAAGAAGAGTTGTTCAAATTAGTGAATGCCCCGCTAGGTGGAGGAAATGCTTGTTTTGCCAGTTTATATTCTGAAATTATATGACTCAAAGATAGTAAAAAAAATTCTTAATTCCTTTCATACCAGTTTCAAAAAGCAAGTTAGTATAGGAAAACTAGTGTTTACCACAAAGCCTATGTTGTTACTTTAAATATTGATAGAAATACACATATAAATATTTAGTCTTTTAGTTTGAAATGGTAATGTGTTTGGAAAAGTAGGTACCTTTGAAAAGGACGGACTCCTGATGTCATATTCTGATAGCATTTTGAAATGATGAAGGGACCTATTTCCCATTGGTTTTACCACATGTAGCTATATTTTTTGGTCATATGTAATCAAGTCTGGTAGATTATTTTAATAATTTTAGTGGTTTTTCTACATTGATCAGCCATGCTATCAACAAATCTGTGTAATTTTTGCTGTTTTTCACATGATCATGCCTAGAGTTATTGTTACTTGATTCTTGAAGTGTTTTCATGCATTATATTAAAATAAAAAAAATTGCGTGCAAGAGACCAACAAATGCTCTCCATTGTGTGGACTAAAAAGCTGCTTTAAATCAGTCTTTCAATGTTAGCCATATAATACAGCTCTCCTTGCGGCTTCTACTTCTACATACACTTGCATTGAGAAATGCTTTGCTTTGAATAATTTAATTGATTTCTGTGTATTTGCTTTCAAAATAAAAGACTGTTCAGAATGAAGAACCTGACAGTATTAAGTTCTAAATGAGCTTGAAGATGTTAAAGCATTTGTGTGTGTGTGTATGTGTAAAAAAAAATTATAAAAAGAATTGAAAGAACATCCAAAATTGGTTACTTTTTTTTTTTTTGTTTTAAATCTCCCTGCTGAAAAGTTTTTGTCTCCTTGTTTTTGGCCGATAATGGTGGCTTGTAGTCATTTTGTGATCAGCTCGTTCCCATCTGTAGTCATTCTCATTATGAAGTTTTGGTTTCTAACAGAAATCCTTGCTGCAGTGTTCAAGCTTGTATTTTGCTCTATTGAATTTCATCCTGATTCCATTATTTCAGTTCCGTTTCTTTAGATATAATACCTTGCCCCTCCCCTGTGCCTCAGGGTGATGGTGCCTCACCTTCACGTCATTAGTACATTTTAAGTTTTGTGTAGATGTTTATAATGCAAATATTTAAATAAGAATTCTTGAAGAATCCCACATCTCTCTGGTGTGATAGTTTCCATTTCAGCCCTGTCTTTTCATGTGCTGCTCTGTAGCTTCTCTACTAATCTTTTCAAATTCTGCAAGTAATCTTTAGATGCCCCTGTTGCACATGCTTCAGTGCAATGCAGAGATGAGAGACATTTGAATCGAGTGCCGTTCTGCGTATTTTCTGTACAATCTTTGCTGAAACCATTGAGAAGCTTTGTTTGCTGTAATACAGCAGTCAGCCAGGAAAGAAAGATGTTGTTTTGGTTATTCTTTTATCTTTCTTGTGATATCCCCAGGGAGAGCAAAGAGCACAACTGTCCGATTCTAGAGAAGTAGCTCGACAAAATGAGACATCTTTATCCCACGGTCATAGCAGGGAAGTTTTTGCAGGTTTTTGGTTGTTTTTTTTGTTGTTTTGGTTTTTTGGGGTTTTTTTCCCCCAAGAAATAAGGAGCAAACTCTTCTGTAGTTCTCTGTTCCTGACCATGGAGCAGCAATGTGGGGGTTGCTCAAAGCGTTTGTGTATAACTGGTTGGGAGGCCAAGTAATCCTGTGTTTGCTTGTGTCCAGGCTGTAGGGCTTGGTGATAATTTTTCACTGCTCTTTAACTTGTCACTAAAGTAAAGAACACACAAAAAAGTATAAGGTGCTGGTTATCTTATGTGATAGTGGAAAATTTAGCTTAAGGGAAGAAATTTTCTTTGGGTGAGGTATTTTGAAAAGTTTTGAATGAAAGGGATAGCGGTTAATTTGATGTATGCTTTTGCATTTACAGCTGCTTGTGCTTTGCTTTTGCTAAAATTTTGGGCTTCTTTCTAATGTAATGTTACTGCATTTTAAGAGTAAAGTTTCTATTTAAGCGTCCTGAACACTGTTGGCAATGCAGATGCAAGTATGTGGTCAGGGCATACAGAAAAATAGTTTAAATAAAACCAAGCTGTATGTTATTTCCTCTGCTTGCCACCAAATT
Source organism: Morus bassanus (assembly GCA_031468815.1). Classification (NCBI taxonomy): domain Eukaryota; kingdom Metazoa; phylum Chordata; class Aves; order Suliformes; family Sulidae; genus Morus; species Morus bassanus. The sequence goes on from CM062590.1 coordinate 65,397, forward strand.
TGCTTTGGGTTTTGTTGTTGTTGTTTGCTTGGTTGGGGATTTCTGTCTTCTTGGAAATTCCTCTGGCATGACATGGGTGTGTGATGTGGTCTGCAGCATTGACATCTGTCCTTAGCTGGGAAAGTATGTTTTCTTTTCCTTACGTTCATGTACCGATTAATTTTTCACATGTAACAAACTTTTTCTTGATAGTGTAATCCGTTTGTTTAGGTCTTTTAATTTGTGGAGAGCATTTTGGGGCTGTTCTTACTGTGCGGGTCTCTTTACTTTTAAAGTTACATTCCTGTTTCTCATGAGTTAGGCTGCCTACTGTTTGCAAATCTGTTTTAACCGGATGTGACAGTGTTTCTTATTACTCTGTTTACCAGTTGAGATGTCCATTTGGCTTCACTGAACTTGTGATTGCATTAATAAAGCTTGTGTGGACATATTTCATTGACCTATTCCAAAGTATGTATGGTAATTGATTTTGGTTTTCTTCTTTGCCTGTGTTTGCTGAAGGTTTAAAATACAATTCTGTAGAGACCTTAGTATCTGTGCATGTTTCACAAAATACCCTGCTTAGCGTGTCTTTCTTCTTCAGTTCTTTCTTTTGAGTCACTCGTTTTGAAGGCTTGGCAAAGACATCTGACCAGTTTATTACATGTATTTATGTCTAGACATAGGTGGGTTCTTTGGCTTTCTTTCAAAGTTTTGGGTTTGCCTCTCTTTACTATTAATGAGTGCACGTACATATATCTGTGTATGTGAAGTGTTTGAAATCTTGTGCATCATCTTGTTTTATAACAACTGACAAATAAAAGCTGGAATATACAGTTAAATTTATGGTAGTAGATGTGCTCTAGCCCTTATGGGTGGTATAGGTGACTCATTTCATCTCATTGCTTGTCTTGCTTACCTCGCTTACCTCAGCAAGTGAGAGTTATGGATTTTCTCAGAACGACTTTCTAAGTTTAAAAAGTCATAAGGAGGAACTGGTGATCCAGGTGACAAGCGTAGCGTCAGAGCTTTTCTCAAGACGACTGTGAAGAATTCACATACTTAGCTCTGGAGCTTGTATAGTATGTAACTGAAACAGCCCGAACACCCAGACATGGCAGTTCTTTCCCCCACTACTTTAATAGGTTTTCGTGGGATTTTGGAGTAATTTTGTTTCAAGTTTTGAAAGAAAGGAACTCTTCGGAATATAGGCAGGGGGAGATAAAACTTCCAGTGATTTGCTTGATCTAAAACTTAACTAAATTTTCTTATAATTTGTAAGTGCTCTACTCAGTACATAAAACTCACCATAGTAAAGAAGCTGTCATATTGTCAGCTTTATGAGGATAGACTTCTATCAGTAAGGTGTTTCTACAGGTATTTGTGGTAAAATGCAAAGACGATATGAAATGGAGACTTAGTAAGATAAACTAAGCAAAGGAAACTGAACAGAAATCAGAGTTTTTTGCTGAAAATAATAGATGTGGACAAGCAGAGTTTTCTGCTTTTTCTTGTATTTCTGGCTTCAGTCTTACGCTTTCTTGAGTGTGCTGCTTTTTGGTATTTGGAAGTGTGAAGTTACAGGCATTACCATTTAAAATGGAGGTCTTTAGGGCTTGCATCCGCTCAGCTTTTAACAAGAGTGGTTTCTGAAATATTTTCAGGTATTTTTAAATACTGCTTTAAAATTTCCATGTTTATTTTACAAATATTGAAGAGGTGGCTGTTTCTCTAGAGTCAGCTGAGGAAATAAGAAAGTTCACTACTTGTCTGCCTTACTTTGTCTGGCCATAGCACTTCTGTATGCTACAAAGTCCCAAATAAGGTGGGCGGCTTTTTTCCCCCCAATATGTAAGTAGATCAATTCAAGAAGTGAATTTAAGGAAGACTCAGTAGAAAATGCGTTGGAACCACTTTTGAACAAACTGTGCACAAGAAAGGAATGCAATGGTAACTTTCCCAGCCAGCTTTCTCTTCTGATAAGATGTAGAAGGCAGGTTACAAGTCTGGGAGAATTTGTCAAGGACACTAAAGTCGAAGAAAACAGTATTGGTGGAAACCAAGAAGGAGGTTCCTATCTACTTAAAGACTGAATAGGGGAAACATGATAGTAATGAAGTGACTAAAGCAGTCATTCCAAAATACTGTATTACTGTTTCCATTTTATAAAATGTGTGTTTCTGTTTGCTTTGATATTCTGTATACCTCTTGCATATTTATCTACTTCACAGCTTTCATTTTTTCCAGTAATAGTCAAGTGTTTCTTGAGGACCAAGAGTCTTGCAGCCAAACAGCTGAAAAATTGCTGTCGTCTTCTCCCACCCATCCGCTTTTTTTTTTTTTAGTTAACCAGGGCAGTATCTTCTCTCTGTACAAGGCAGCTGTTTTCTGCAAAGCTGCTGTGTCTCTGCAGGCAGTGTTTGGCATGTTATTGTTGCTGAGAACTGTAGGAGTTGGTGCTTTGCATAGAGGCAAGCTAATCAATAGTATCTTGCCTCATTCCAGACTCAAAATGATCTGCTGTTTTGACACTCCTCTCTCCTGTAAGCCCTTTTCACATGGTAACGCAATCTTGGAAATTTTTTTAAGGCAGCTTCCCTTGAATTCTGTCACCAGAGGCAGGAGATGGGGCTGTTTGTAGATGCTTCCAAGCTGGGGCAGTGTTACAAGGCTTGCATATTAAATATCTCACTCAAACTGTTTCTTAAAGCCCTTTCCATCTACTGTTTTTAATTCTTTGCTCAAGACTCGATTCTAGCATGACGCTTACCAAGCTAGACCATCAAGAAATACATTGAGGGGAAAGTTGGGAAACATTTTAAAATTTCATACTTTTTTTTAAAGTGTTTGTCCATATTTTGAATGTATCTTCACCCCTTAGCCTCAGTATACTTCTCATCTTGTTGAGACTTCTCCATGTTTTTAGTGGTATGTGTGTGTGTTTACTTGTGCTGCTTTAAGTTGAAAACCAATTTGGCTAAATTGATATTTTCTTTTGTTGTTCCTTGGATGTAAAGGTAAGCATCAACATCTTAATATACTCTTAACTTCATACACTGTGGAGGATTGTGCCCATTTAGCCACAGCAATTTTTCAGCTAGTTTTACTTTTTGTCAACGTGAAAACTGTGTGTGAGAAATGGTTTAGATGACAGAATCCTGAAGACAGGGACGGTGTTGGCTTCATAGATGTCTCAACTCAGCTGAACAGAGCACATAGCAGTGTCTTTTTTTCAAGATAGAGTGCAGGATTTGCAGTTCCTTGATGGTCTAAAAGCTCCCTTCTTCCTTTTTCATTATTGGAAGAGCTAGTAATTCTTAAAGCCAGGGAAAAATGCATAAAGAACATAATCTATCATAATTTATACCATTTCTGGGCAGAGTCCTCTGTATTTGCCCATTTTTCAAGGAGAAGCTTTGTAACATGATACTAAATGAGCAGCTCTGGTATTCAGAAGTTCCTCTCCCAACTCTTGAGGGTTTTTTATGCTACTTTTGCACACATGAGGCACTTGGCTTCTCTTCATCTCCCTTCACAGGAGTTTGGGAGGGACTACCTGGCTGCTCTATTGGAGTGGCTTCTGATTTTATCTTAAGGAGGTTTGTTTTTGGTTTTGTTTTGTTTTGTTTTGTTTTTTCCTGTCGTTGCTTTTGTCTTGCAACTGAGGAAGGAATTACAGCAGGAAGTATTCTTCCTAAATAACATCTCTACTTTTTTAATAGGTTGCTGTCTCTTAGAGAACACTAGCACAGAAAGTGCTAGAGAAAGACTAGAGGAAAAATGACAGATCTCATCAGGAAGACACTTCCATATGCTTTTGGTCAGTTTAGTAGTCTCACTCAGTTCCTAGCAAGTTCCTAGAAATCCTGTAACAGTTCAGCAGTGGGGGCCAGGAGGTATTTCAGTTTTCCATGAATTCCCTCTTGTTATTTTGGAGTTTCTCAAGAGTTTTGTGGCCATTTCCCTGCCGATGATGACAAGCTTTGTACTTCAAGGAAAGTCAGAGGCTAAGGGTACAACTCTGGTAACATTTTAACACTGTAAATTGTCTTCCATTGACTACTCTGTTCCGGAATGGGTTGGATTTTGGTCACCTAAAGCCAGATCATTGTGTCTTGGAGAACGTCAATCAGACTTTTCTTACAGTTTGTTAATGACGTCAGAAACACAATGTTAGTTACTTTATAACTGTATTTTCCGAGTTCTGCAAAGCAGCTGTGGTATCTTAAAATTATGGTAGTTGGTTTTGATTTACTACATACAGTTCTTCTGGAACACCTTTTACACCATAAATGATGTCCGTACAGCTTTGGTAAATCTGTTCAGATTCAAGAGCTGCCATGGGACCTGTATACGTGTTCAGTGTTTTGCAGGTCCAGCAGTTTGAGAACAGGTATTTGCCTGCTTAGTAAGGTTTACAATGTAATTCTCATTAATATTGTCACACGAACAATGATTAAAGTATTCTTTCGTTTGAACCAAAATAAGCTTTTGCATGATGTACTGTTGTTCATTTGAAGTCATTGTCCTGTAGCAGCTGCTTTGAAAAACGTGCATCAAAATAGAGGAACCAGGCATGGGGAAGAAGTGAGAACAAGCAGATAAGAAGAAGGAATAAGGTTGACATTTGAAATTACTACGATTATTGAAAAATTCACCCTTTCCTGTTTCCTTCTCACCCGTAATCTGACTCTAGGAGCCAAAGTGAATGAAGTGTAATTTAATATACTTTATGCAAAAAAAACCCCAAACAACCAGCTTTTTGCCTAGTAGTTGTTTTTAACCCTATAGTCACTTTTGCCATATTTGCATGATTATTTTTTTTTTTAAATTATCTGGTGGGATTTTGTGCATTTTATTTTTTTTTCCTGCAGTGAAACACAGAGCAGAAAAGACTAAATTAAAGTTCTTACAGATAAAGAATTTTGTTCCCTATCAAAACACACCACCTTTAAAACTAGAGGTTAGGACTCAGCTTTCAAAATACAGTTTTCAGTTCCCCCAGTGATCTCATAGACCACTTTTTCTAGTACAAAATAAAATACTTTTTTTTATATCCCTGCTAGTGTTTAAGAAAATGCAGTAATAGTTAAAGCTGAGTTAACGTGAATCAAGAATGCTATGCTTCTCTGCTTCTGATAAGTTTTCGTAATTATTTTGGCATGTAAAGTATGGATACCTTGGGATCTAATTAGACTGCACACTCGGATGTGGATCTTCAGTGACGTATTTAAAAGTTTGAAAGGATTGCTATGAGACAGAGTGGTCTGTCTGAAAAGTATGAGCATGAAGTGAGAGGCAGTAGCATGTGGAAGAAATGTGGCTAGTGTAAAGTCTAAACACTTTTGATGAAAGAAGGGGTCTGAAATAGATTTTAGTTTTGAATATTCCTTTTATTGAGAAAGAAAATGTCATTTATTTTCCTGGTGTCTGATGTAATGGTTGCTTACTCATGAAGACTTTGATACTCGAGTAAATCTCTGTACGTTACTGAAGGAGAGATAGTTTGTAAGCGTTGATTGTAATAGTCTAATTCAGGTTTGTTGAATGAATAGCTTACCTAGTTTGTTTCTTCCCCACCAGTTGTTAGATGGATTAGTATTTCAGATTTGTACTATCTGATGTAAGATATGCTATTATCATGAAGTAACTTTTCAAGTCAGCCAGCCAGTGGGGAAAAAAAAAGAATAAAAAGATACGGTATTAAACTGAAACCATTTAATTAAAAACTTGTTTCTAAGATAATCTGATAATTATGAGGCTATCTGACTTTAGCCTATCCAAAATTTAAAGAAATACATAATTTTTCACTTATTTTCCCATCATTTAACATAGTTATTGTTAATGTTTCAGTAAAGCTAGTATTATGTTTCAGTGTTTTAAGGTCTTTGGGATTTTTCCGGGTGGAAAAGTCTTTTTTAAATGTGAAGAAATACTTATTTCAAGGCTATATGACACATCCCCAATTTAGCACTTTTTTTAATTAGCATCTCAAGAAACAGAAGATGTTCCTTTCTTGGGGGATGTAAAACACACTGTTCTGTTTATGTGCTAATATACAATAGAGTATCAATGTACCAAATGTTGGCAAAGCATTTGATTTAGAGCTTTTTCTGGGTACTTGCTTGGGGGAGTGATTCGTAACGAGTGCAAATACTTTAATGTGACTTTTTAGTCTTTATAGTTGTTCCTTGCTTCATAACCTGTTGTGATCATAATTCTGCCCTGTTGATTAGAAAAAGGAGCACATGATAATGTGGGACCATTTTAGCTCTAGTTAATTTTTATATAATCTTGAACATGTTGATTCTATTTACAAGAGGAAGGCAGGCATTAATTTATGAACCACAGTTCAGAGGAGCATTTGTCTTCTCAGAGGAAGCAGAAGAAAAGATGCGTGTTTTTAAACCAGTTTTTTTTTTTGAGATTTTTTCATTTGATTTGCTTTGTCCTGAGCCTTCTGTGAAATAACAGCTGGGTTTGTATACCTACCTTTTTGTTTCCAAATGTATGAATACAAATACTTGTGAATTTGTCTACATAGCAAGTAGTATTGTCACGTTATACACACTGATTAGAGTGAAAGTGTGTCTTGTTCCTTCTTTGGTCCGTAAGAAATAAGTGCTAGAGCTTAACCCCCACCAGCTCTTGCAGAGGGACAATGACTAGCGCCTGTATTCTAATATATGCACTATAGGTTTATATAATAAAGCTAATTCAGAGTGAGAGAGGGCTTTTCATAAACCGTCACTTTTTTCCAGTGCATGATAACAATTTCTGTGACTTCATTGTCCGGTTCCCCCTGCAATTTTGGAGACCTGAACAGAAGCACAACGTCATTTCTGGCAGGCAGACCTACGTAAAAGGTCTTTCCCATAACTGCAGTTCTGGAACACAGTAGCAAATGAGGAGGGAAAAGTCTTGGGTTACTTAGGCAGCCCAAACCTCCTTTCCTTAAGATGGTTCGTATGGCTTCATCTAAAGGAAAGCGTTTGATTTTCCAGCCTCACCTATCCCTTTTTCTCTCCCACTGCAGTGGTGCTGCTGGTTTCCTGCTGCGGTGCCAAGAGGCTGTTCTGTGGGAGCTTACCCTGTGAGCGCTCCCTTGGCACTGAAGTTGGAAAGCAGAGTCAGCCTCAGAGTTTTCAGTCTGTGGGGTTTTTTTTCAAGATGAATGCTTTGAAACACACACCTTTCTTGAACTCTAGATGTCAAATATGTGGGTACTAGAATGGGGGAAGAGAGATTGTTGCTACAAAGACGTTTCTGAGAGGGTTTTGATGCTGAATGGGCGATAGGCATTGCAGATGCTAAGGGCAGTCTGTGAGGTGTAGGAAATAGACAAATTGGACTAGGGGCACAGAGAGAGACTGAGAGAGAAGCGGCAATAGCCCAGAAATGAAAGCCGAAAAGCCTACCTGAGAAACATGAAAGGGCCTATGTTCCTGAAGGAATTTCCAGTGCAGGTTCCCTTTATTCAGTAACATTCACTGAAATAATTTACTGAAAGCTCTGAAGTGAAATTGTTTAGTGTGTGTTCCAAACTGGTGAAGTGTGTTTCACAAAGACCTTTTCTTCCTTTTCACATGACTTGAGTAGAAAACACTTTTTTCATAATACGTCCAAAGAAATTCTCTATATTCTCCCCCCCCCCCCAGTGTCTTTCTTAAATGTTACTCTAAGCATTAAGGCAGTGACATACTAGCTCACGTTGAGGTGGCACTCTGTTGCTGGGCATTTCATTTCAAGATTTTATAATCTATCTATACCAAGTTATTTTGGGGGCTTATGTGTTAAAGGAAAATCACACTGTCTCTTAAATCAAGATTGTACCTTCTTCTCAGCTAGTGCTTCAGTTTGGTGGTGGGACTGACCCATTTTGGTGCTTTGTTGTAGAACATGAGAATACGGATACTTGGGCTCTCCCTTTCTCCTGTCCTTCCATGCTCAGCAGCAGTAGCTGAGGTCCTTCAAGGTCTACAAAAGAAAGAAAATGACAGTACAGTGCCCCCAGATTTGAAATGTGGAACAAGGAAGTAACAAAACGTTCTTCTAAAAATCTATGAAAATATTTACAAATTTATTTAAATTATTATCTCATTAATATTTTCAGCAGATAAGAAGACTGGAGCTCTATATATATTAAAAAAAGGCAGGAAACTGTACCCATCTCTTAACAAGCATGCCAACAGTAAGCCCGTAGAAACTTATTCAAGGAAGTGTAGCAGTACCACCTATCTCCTCACTTTTGTAGGTATTTGAATGCACCCCTCATTTTCCTACCTTACTACCACCTCACTCGTGGCTGCTTCTTATTTAAATATTGTATATTCAGTCTTTTCCATAGCTAATGTGGATCGATCTGTTGGGGTTTTTTTTAATGTTAGTCCTTAGGGGTTTAATTTTGCCTCTGTGTGATGGTTACATTTATGAAAAAGGACTAATCAGTCTTTTGTAGTTAATATTGGTTAGCTTTAGTCAAGGACGGGTCCTCATTATGCTTTCAGCATTATTGAAATAAAAAGGCATCTTCCTTGCCTTCAGAAGCTTGCTCTTTAATAGACAGCACATAAATAAAAGGGAAAAATACCCCTATGGGACAAGCTGTAGGTATATTTGCTGAGCTCTAGCATTGTTTGCTTCGTGTTAGACAATCGACTCTAATCTTGGTTTCGGAGCAGTTTCCCTGCATGTCGTTTAAATTTTTCATGCATGTGGGTCACATGCTTTTTTTGAACAAGAACTTTGAAGTTCAGACTCTTTAATGAAATTAGAGTTATGAAGTGATTTTGATTATTCCAATCAAAAGAGTCTGAGTAATATTTTTCCTGCTAATAGAAATTATTTTATGGGTTTTCATTTGGGATTTTCACTCATCCTCAAAAAAATCATACAAACGTATTTTAATTTAAAACTCAGGAGTACTCGTATTAGTCTGTTGGCATCAGTTTGCTTTTAAGCAGTAGCCTAAAAAAACTGCTTCTGAGATTCGTATACTCAGCAGCTTGCAAAATCAAACCATTAGCAAAAAATAGTTTTGAACTCCCTAAAGGTTTTGTTATTGACTTCCATTAGTGTAAGTTCTGTCCCAGAGTTGCAGATGGAGCATAAATATTGCAGGCATCAGTATGAAGTAGTGCCATTAATGCAGGTGTCCTTGAGTGTTTTTTTAATAACATGGAACAAATCACGCATGAGAGAGACATCTTACGAATTTTCACACATGTGGACCAACTGCCCTTCATGTGCGAGTGCCTAACACTCTGTGATAAAGAGAGACATCACTTGCATTAGAGATATTTTTGCTAATGATCTATGCTACTATTGATCGACATCTCTTTATGTGAAAGAATTAATATTGCTCATTTTCATTTATAGAATTGTCTTCTCCATTCTGCATATCTGACTTGGGAATAAAAATTAGGCAGACAATGGTAGGTCTGCTGCCAGTAATGAATTTGTAGGTGTTCCATGATTCATAGTCATGATTAATATTAAGAATCCTATTTAATAATATTAATTGAAGAACTGATGAAGTGGCGTGTTCTCAGATCAGCACTTCCCATAAGCTTTTTGACTGGTGGGTTTTTTCTTCAGTGATATTTATGTATTCCTTCAAAGATGTCGTGTTCCTCTTCAGTACATCAGGAGGAAAAGTAGCTGTTATGAAATAAATAAATAAATATTTGCTTCCTGGATCGTCTGACATTGGTAAAACAACTTGATACGCCCTACATATATCGCTGTGACATGGTCTCACTTCAGATACAATGAGAATGCATGTATTCAATCTGCAATGTAGACAGGGTCTTTTTATAACACTGCAAGTATTTCCACATCTAGCCTTCTCACTTCCAATTTTTAATTCATAAAACAATATTTCCTTCTGTTTAAAAAATCCTCCCCCACTCTGCTTCTGTATGAAATTGACTTGCAAAGAACTGGGAAGAGTGGCAGATTCTGCAGAGTAAATAGTGAATCTGGATTTAAATAAACTGCTGTCAAACATCCAAGCAAATACTGTTGGGTTTTTTTTTTTCCTTTCGATTACTGCAGGTTGTTACGGCCATATTAGGTGTTATTTGTATGGTATTTCCAGGGAAGTATGTTGACAAATCATAAACCTTTAAAGGCAAATAGAGACTTTTAGAGAAATAATACAAGAAGACAGTTCGGTTGCTATCATCATTCTTTGAGCTTTGTGAGGAAAATGCTCATTTTCCAAAACGTAAATGGATTTGATAGGTTGCATAGGTAAGAGTTTCAGGTTTTCCAAATGTCATACCAGGTGATTTTTTTTAATGAGAGTAACTTGAAATAGATGGTGAACTCTTGGGAAGACTGTTACCGTTCTGCATCCGTCACATCAGGATGTGCCTTGGGCACCTCCAGAATGTTTGCTTTCTGTCAGACATAAAATATTGTGATGGATAAATCCCCTAGTAAAGGTCGGACCTGGCAGCAATGCTTACTCATCTGAGGAACTAAAAGGTCAGAATACTCAAGATGCTGGTAAGACTGGAAGCTCGGTGTCACAGTAACGTATGGTTGTACTTCCACTCTTAATTTTTTGTGGGCCTATTGTGTTTGGTACTTCTAGAAGTTCATTTCTGTAGGCGAGTGCACTGTTATAGTCTTATGCACCAGTTCAGTGTTTTTCAGCCTTAATTGAACTCCTTTAATTGAAATAAATTCATTTTGTGGTAAACCATCTCTTGCCTTATGGGTGTTTTTAGTAAAGTATTCATCCTAGTACTGTGACAGCATTGTGATCGTAACACTACCACAGAATTAGGATGATCATCTGATGCTAAGATTTCCAAGCCCTCAGATAAAATTGGGTTTAGAAAACAGGGATTGAATCTTGATTGTTTAAACCATCTGAACAGTCTCTCTGTAATACATGAATTAGCTGAGCAGCCTGTGTCTCTTGAAGAGTTTATTTGTAGATGATTATGGTTATTAAGCCTAGGAACCACAATGAAGTAGACTTTCCATTGTGTTAGCATGTGGACAGTCTATGTTTAGGACTTGTGGCCTCCCTGTGGACTTACAGTCTGGTCTGTGTGGAGCAGCAGGAAAATGCGCTGTCCAGAGCGTACTGCAGAATCCCAGATACAACTCTCAGAATCTCAGGCTGGCTCCTGCTCTTTCTCCAGGCCCATGTCTTTTGTTGACCCAAATGATTTCCCCTTCACTAGTTCTGATGTATTATTCATGTTATTTCAACACGGTTTTTCTTTTGATAAAGAAATGGGATTTCCCCATTTTACTGTAAATGTTGTGAGAAAAAGCTTTTAGGACATTATTCTAGTCCTAGTTTAGCTGTAACCAGATGAGAATAAAAATATCAAAACCTCCTTCGCCTGTCATTAGAGATTAAGGAAAAGCATTATGAAGAAATAGGACTGCGCTTTGCCTGACTATATGCTACACATGAAACAGAAGCTTCGTCTAATTGTTTGTGCCTTACTCCTTCAAGAGTGTAAGAAGCCTGTTATACATAGCAACATTAAAAACCACGCAGAATCTTGTAGTGGAGAAAAGGAATTTTAATGTAAAAGAGACCAGGTGGGAATTGGTGCTGGAACAGAAGTAAATATGTACATTTACTAAGGGAATCTGTGACATATAAAGCATAACACTATTTTCTGGCAGTTTTTTCTGTTTGATGGCACTACTATCTCTATAATTAAGAGCAATGGAAGTATTTAGAGGAAAACTGTACACTGTTATAAACCCTTCTTTTTTTTAATTGAACAGCTGTAATTTCTACCAGTGGAACAAACTATATTATAAGAAAATGATTATTAGTTTAAAATGCAAAGTTAAATGAATGCAAAATTAACAAACAGATGGTGAAGAATTATTGTGTTTTATTTAACTCCTGGGTAAAAGGGCTCATGCCTGATTGTAAAAATGTCATCACACTTCGTAAACCTGAAAGCAAACAGAATTTGCAGTTGTGCACATCTGTTTTGGGACACTGCTAAAGGGTTAGAAGAATCAATGTTGTTTTCAAATAAGGGTATTCATCAAAAGGATGTAATTTACTTAACAGTTATGGCTTCTGCTAAGCATCAGACTTAATGTTCTGTGGAATTCATTACAAAATTTGGCAGCTTTTTTCTTCACAAGCTACTGAGGCAGCATGCTGCAAAACAGAATGAACAGTCCCTTCTTATCCCCCCTCCCCGAACCCCAGTACAACAGTTGAACTACCTGCTAAATGTTTGACCAGTAATTGCAGGATTTTAAATTCTAGGTCAAGATGTCGCACTTCACGATGCTTGCCCAAGGAATGTCAGTGATGGAACAGGATGGAAAGACAAGGGGCTTATTTGTTTATTTCAGTAGCTAGTGAATCAAAAAAAGGATGTGTAGTATTTGGGGATGCCATGTTTTGGGAGGAGGAACGGGAGAAATACGTGTAAGCGACTAATTTAGTCAAATTGAAAAAAACCTAAAAGCCCCAGCCAGATAAAACATGTGAAGCTTTTATTAGAAAAGAAACGATATTAATGTTTCAAGCTGGTAGTTTCAGAGTATGCCATCTAATTGCTTTATTTGAGCTCAATTTACAAAAATTAGTGAACTGAAGATGTAGGATTTTGTTTACGATGACTCTGTGCCATTTGGAGAGCGCAATTTAGGAACAGCCAAGGAAATAGGAATTATGAACAATAAGGTCCTGATTGCCGTCAGTGGGGAAGGAATACTAAGGAGGTGCTCTCTAATGAGGAAGGTATTAAAGGCAGGAAATTCTTCTATTTTTTTTATGTCTGTACATAATCCAGAGTTCCTTGTCACCCCATCCCTACTCTTACCTTGTAAATTAGGCATATCATTGAGTATATATAGTGACTTTTGCTGACATTAACTTTCTGTTAAACCGAGTTAATATATCTACAAAATTTTTCTTAAAAGAATGCGTTATTAAGACTATAAAATCAAACACACAAAGTTAGGATGTGCCAGAAGACAGGTTGTCTGCAGACAATTAGTATCCTTCGTGCGTATGCCTGATTATGCAGTCTTTAATTGTATGACCACTTGCAGAACAGCGAGTGCCTAGTTCAGTCCACAGGATGGACATTGCTGTCTTAGTAAAAACCTCTTCGATATTACATTTTTTTCATTGTTGTTCGACGTGTAGGTATGTAGACTATTCAAATACTGCTGAAAGGAAAGAATTACTCATTTCCACGTGAGTTTTTCTATGATGTTTCTATTGTAATAAAAGTGAATAACTTGTCTATAAATTTTTCCAAATAGCAGATCTATGTGGCCTTTTTATGCATCTTGGGCTCCATTTTCCCCAAGAGAAGTTGAATTTTTTTGGCATGGTTTTTTGTTTTTTTTTTACTTAAAAATATCTGCTAATTTGGATGGCAAATTGAAAGAGTTTCAAAAATACACAAACTTACTTAAAAAGTTGCATTGATGCTGCAGTTTTTTCTTCACCCTGCTGGAGTTGTGAGTGCACAATCTATGTAGAAATCAAGACTGTATTTATGGGGGGGGGGGACCCAAGCTTTTAAAAGTAAGGTGAAGAACTAAAAGAATTTAAGAAAAATTTTACTTAGTGCCCTGCCCAATATCATAAAGCAGCTCTATGAAAGAAGTGAAACTGGATCTGTTTAGCAGGTCATCATTCAGTTGCCATAACAAAGTGGGTTTTTTTCTCGCCCAGGCAATCCACAACATTTTTCAATACGTACTATTTTTTCCGTCTACAAATTAAGCACAGTCCTAGAAGAAACAGGTTTCTTTAATGCAGACTCCTTTTGAGAGGTCTATTGTATGCACTAATTCCATGTTTGATCTGCAGTTCTTTTTGTGTCTTAATGTACATATATAGTTAGAGTTGTACATATGTGTGTCTGTTCATTCCTTTATCTGTGTCTCTGTGTATGTGTGTTGCCTCGTAATTGCCTGACTATATTATTTCCTTGCATCAGGGTTAAAAAAGGAGAAGGCAGACCTCCCAACTGCAGGTTTAAAACCTTTATGGCTACGTACAGACCTCTGCTATTTGAGCTGGCTAAGTGATAGTGATATAGCGCTAGGAGTCAGAGGACAGCCTACTTCTCCTCCTTGTAGTCTTCATCCAATTTCAGTTGCCTCAGATTTCTGAGGTTTTGTTCAAATTGATTTTTTTTAGCCCCTTCCACTCTTCCTCGTTCTTCCTGCATCGCATCTCCTTAACCTTTCTATTCCCTTTTCCCCAGGTTTCTTTTGAGATCTGTCCCTTCACCATTTCCTATGTCTTTGCACATCAGTTCCCTCAGCTCTTTATCCAATTTTAGTGCCCAGTTTTAGTTAACTGCCCCTTGAAGTGTCATCCCTACCCCTCCTCAGCTTCTATCTCAGTCCATGGTTTCTCCTCCCAGTCTCATCAGACTCATTCATGCAGTGTAGTTAGTTTCTTTTGTCTCTTTGACCCGTATTTGTCCATCTGCCCATGTACTGGATACTCTCATTCCCCAGACGATTTAAGGGACAGTAGTGTCAAGAGCCTTAGGGATGTCTGCTTTCCATTCCAGTGGCTTATTGTGCTTAGGTTTAGAGTATTTATTGCAGACTTCCTCTCTCTAATCCTCATCATACTGAAGCAATCTTTGCAGAAGGTACATGTAGTCTGATCAGTGCTAGAAATTGGAGAGGACGAGTCATGATGAATGAGTAGATTTTTCTGTGATTTTTTTCACTGACAAACTTTTGGAAGTGTTCTATGTTAAAAAAAAATAGTTTTCTCAAGCTTGCTTACATCTGGATAGATCTACAGGGTAAGGGCAAAAGTTGCATCCCCCACACTAAAATTCCTGCCAAATTGCGAGTCCTGTAAGCGAGGTTGTTTCTGAGATGAGCAAGATGTTTTTCTTACTGACTTTTCTATTCTCAGAAATGGCTGGAAAGTTTTGACTAAGTGTTCAAGAGAATTTAGGCGTGTGCTATGTGAAGCTTTAGGCCAACTTTTTATCATTTGGAAAACTTACATGAATAGAACAGAATTTAAATGGAAGTCTTTCTACGAAGTACCCATTCACATCCCTTCATTGATGGTCCCACGCTGACAAAACCTTTGGTGTGGACTTAGGCATGTTACCAGTAGAGAACTTTTGTCAACATGTTTTAGGCAGGCTTCAGCTCAAGACTATCACCTAAATTTAGACCTCTATGTGGACATGTCTACCTGAGAAGATGGACATCTGGCCAGTATTGTCAGTGGAGCCCAAAAATGGGCACCCACTGTTTGGTCAACTGAATTGTGATGAAGTAAATTTCTTAAAATGACTAAGTGTAATGGGAGCTTAAACACTTGGCTCACATATAGACACTAAATTTAGAGCCCGAAGTTCAGATGTCCTTGTCTATAGCCTTGTGTCATTTGAAGCACAACATGACTCTATCAGCAGTAAATTCTCCTTTCACTGAGTTTCTATTAAATGGCTTTGCAAATGTAATTATGCCAGCCTACTGGAGCTACAGAGGATCTGTAGCATAGATATAA
This sequence comes from Morus bassanus, assembly GCA_031468815.1. Taxonomy (NCBI): domain Eukaryota; kingdom Metazoa; phylum Chordata; class Aves; order Suliformes; family Sulidae; genus Morus; species Morus bassanus. The sequence continues at coordinate 80,890 of CM062590.1, forward strand.
CCTATAGAATGCATAAGCCACTTCAGAATCCTTGTATGTGATTTAGGAACGTAGGTGCTGTGCTGGATTAGACAGAAAGCTGACTTTATCCCAGTATCTTCTGCGATGACCAGTAGCAGACGCCTGGAGAGGATCACTAAACAACAAGCATGTAGCAATGTTTCCCCAATTTTTTTTTTTTTTCAAGCTTCCAACAATTTGTGGCTCAGACTGTGCTCTGCCAACAAAAAGAAATGTCTACACATACTCCTTAAGACCTTCCGAGCATGAATCAAATGGAACTGGCACAATAGTCTGTTTTCTGAGCCTGCCAAAAAGCAGCCTTAAACCAAAGCTGATGATTTCTGTTCTTGCCTTGTTTGTCCTGAATTTGCTGATGCTGAAGCCTAATAATCACAATTTAAATTACATTAAACATTACTGACCTTCTCATTGTTGACATGCTGACTGAACAACAGGCCCGTGTGTGCCCTTCTGTCACGGTGGATATTAGATGAGAATTAAGGGAATAATTGGTTGTTAGCTGTGGGAAAGCTTAGACTCACTCAAACATTTACATTATCCTAAATCTTGTAGAAAGCGAGGAGGTGAATAAAAAAAAATGGTTTTCCTCATGAAAGTGTGAAAAAAGCAGCAAAGGCAGAGTCTGTGGAGGAAATCATGTGAACACAGTTATTCCAGTAGCTTATATAAGGATGAGGAGAATACAACTTCAAGGCACACAAACCGCTCTGTGAAGCTTCTGAATAGACAGAGTTTGGGAACATTTCAGGTTATGTGAGGAAGGATTTGTGTGCCATAAGGTTTGCATGTTTTCCTCTACCTATTTCAGGTTTCAAATAACAAATATTCTCTCCCTTAGCAAACTTGCTTCTTACAGGTTATTAACCTATCACAACTGTTCCGAAAAACACCTCTGCAAAGCACGAATGCTTTATTGTCCCAATTTTTAGATCCCTTCATATCAACACCATTTATTTAATGTAATTTTTTAAAAAGGTGAAAAAAGGAGGCAACTGGCGGGAAGGAGGAACAAAGTAGTGACTTAGCAAGCCTGAAATCTCCACACTTAAAGGGACTTTTGCTTTCTACATTTATTACATGTGTTGAGTCACTGATAGTGGTGTTAGTCATCATCATTTATATCTTCTTACCTTTGCTCCTTATTCCTCTATAGAAAACTGGGCAGATCACGGACAGATGGAGTATCTAGTTAAGAATTCTGCATTAGAAAACAGCCTTTCTCAATCGTGCATTGAGCTTGGCCAAATTGCATCTCTTCTGATTGTCCATGTTTTTTCATATAGTTTTAGAGGCAAAACTCGATAGTTTGTTTCTACAATTGTGATTTTTTTTTTTTTTTTTAACTTCAGAGTACACAGAGCATGAAGTGGGCACTGTAGTAAAGTTTTAATACGTGCCGTCTCTGTTAAGAACATTATAGTTTTAAATTAAAGTTATAAGAGAGAAATCTGAATTTTAATTTCTTCAGTTTTGGTAGGTGTTATGGACTGGGGAGCCAAAAATAACTGATTTCTGCTTGACTTGCTTGTTATAAATTTAAGTAATGTCCAAATTTGTGACATGATTAATATGAAATTAAAAAATTCGAAGGTAAATTCCAGGACTCCAGGAAATACGTGTTATTTAGTACCTTTTCTAATGAGTAGCTCAATCAGAAGGTGTTAATTCTTTTTATGTTGCCATCTTACTACATTGTGCTCTTAAATGCTTTATGGTACTTCAACCAGTGTATTTGACATTAGAGGTGCTAATGGTGATTAGTGTCTATAAGCAATATAAAGCTTTTCCTAGATGATGGAGTACTCAGTGCAGATTATCAGGGCATATTCATTAGTCACTGTTTATACTACAATTTCTTTGCGGTCTCGTTAATGACAGGATGTTAAGGTCCAGTTCTCCTTAGTTAAAGGTTTATATGATAGTTTTCAGTAGCTAACCAGTCTGAAATTTGTTCTTACAGGTAATACATTCGATTGTTTAACTAAGGACAGATGGCTTCTGTGCAGTTTTGGGTACACTGTCATAAAATTAAAATGACTTATTGTTTTTTTAAAATTTAATTTTAATTTAAAATAATATTTAAATATTTAAATTTAAAATAAAAAATAAAAATCTTTTGTTTATTAAAAAAACCTGCTTATTGTTGTCATCGGCTTTGTTGGCTGACCTTTTTAAAGCTAAATAAGTTCATACTTAGAAAAAAACTTTTGTCATTTTGCTTAAAAAACATTTTGCAATACCTAATACTAACATTTAACTTTACTGCGCTAATCAGGTCACAACTAAGTATTCAAAGTCCGTATTTTAGCCTTTCTTTAACGTCTGCCTCCTAAGGGTTGTTACTTGTCCAGTTGCTGAGACAGGAATACTATAAAGTAATTCTGAGGGCAATAAAATGACAAAATTTGACCTCTGATTTGGTCTTAGTACTGTCTGGATAAAATCTTACGTTATCGTAAACACAGGCATTTGAACTTGTGTGCGTTTTGGAGTAGTTCAAAGTATGGAGCAGCAGGAAGGTTGATGTAAAGTTGGAATACATCTTTTGTCAATTTATTTTTTTTGTAATGATGTAGGAAGGTTAGAAATGTAAATAGTAAGTCCTTTCTCTTATCACCATTTTACAGTTTGGCCATCTGTTTCCATAAAGCCAGTAGCATTTTTCAAGTTCAGCTGAGCTTCGAAGCCACAGGCAGAACTAACCTTTTTGTTCAGTTGATTTTGGTGCAGTTACGGTTCTAGCGTGGCGGTACGAGTTTTTGTCTTCCTGGAAATTTTCTGTGTGGTTTCTGCTACTCTATTTCATGGAGGATGTACTCCCATACAACTGGAAAAGAGAGGAGGTGATTGATCGGGTTTTCTTATGTTTTCGCTTAATTCACTTAGTTCTTCCTCTTTCAGTCTGTGTGTGTAGCAATGTCATGTTCAGTCCAGTGGGATTAGTGAATAAAGGGAATTTTAAAATGAAACTTGAAAGAGCGTGTAGCTATTTGCTTTTAAAAATGAGATCCTTTTCTGTCTGTGTGAAAAAAATTAGATGTAAAACAGAAAGGTGAAAAAGACCAAGTAGAAGGAGGTGTGGACAGTTTTAAATCATGGGAATTGCAATAGTAGGAAATAGCAGAAGTATGGATGGGATCAGAGCTTTCTTGCCTTGGGCGAGTGCACTGGGAGCTCGCTGAAGAAAACAGTTGGTAACCAATGAAGGACTTTTTGAGTAGGAAAATAGTCTGCTGACTCTGCTTTAGTGACGTTTATTTTATTGAATGTACTATGAATACGTAATGAACTATCTTTCTAGCTTTCTGACACCTTGTAAAGTCTTTTTTCCTGTAGAACAGGACTGTAAAATTATTCGATCCATGAACAAAACAGTGTTCGGCTTGCTTTGACAGCTTGCCATCTTCCTATACCTACCCTTTGAATACTCGGATTCAGCTTCCACCCCCTTCACATAATGCCTTATTTTGTCCTCATGCTAACGAAACTGAAGACTCTGTACTGTCTCTGTCTCTGTTACTGTCCTCATCCAGTGTGGTGAAGACACTTGCATTTCACTGGCAATGTGATTTATTCCTTCCTTCCACCTCCTACTGTCCTGATGCCATATTTTAGCAACAGAGTAGTAAAGTAATATTTGTTCCTAGGTTTATTTAGCAGAGCTTTTAATTTTTTTTGCATTAATATACTTCACTGTTCGTATCTTTACTTTCTTCATGAAGGTTAGTCGTAATAGCTGCATACTTGTTCTTCTGGGGTCATAGCATGTGGCCTGGTTTCAGAGAAGTGTTGGCTTCTACTGCTGGAAGAGTAACTCTTCTCGTCAACAGCTGTTGCCAGAAAAATCCCTTTGGGCATTTGTTTCTTCAGACTGCTTTATCTCTCTTATAAATTCAGCAAATGTTGATGTTCTGTGCTTTTTATTTGCCTCAGATGATATATACCACATTGTAAAGTGTGTGTTTTACTTAGCTGCCAAATGCTTTTCATTGCCAGCGCAGTTTAGCAGATGGGTTTGAAGGGTTCAATTAAATGTAATTTGGGCTTCCATTTTTCTTCCAGCATCTTTACATGATTCCTTAAATCAACATTTTTTGAGGCTTTGCAGTAATCCTGTAGTTTGCTCATTTCTAATAATTTTATCATTTGGACATACTGCATTTTGAAAAAGGTATATTCTGATTTTACTTTGTACCGTTGTTGATTGGTGGTTTTGAAAACCAGATGTGGTGTTTAAAAATGCCATTAATATTGCTATTTTAATACATTATTCCCTGCTTTTAGTAAATGTTGGATTCTTAGAGTGCTTGCAGTTCTTTCAAAATTTTCTTTCCCAGTTAGAGAATTCTTACGGGTTAATGATGGGATGCAACAAAGTCTCTGTTGAATACTTCCTTGAGGGGTGCATTTTGGATCTTACTTCCTCCCAAGTTCCTGCTCCTAGTGTTTCTTACGGAGTAACATCTTAGAAAAATGTGTGGCCTGGAGGAGTTGGGCCTTAGCTATAATCTGGGCCGTCTCAATAGGCTGTAGGAGTGTCACGTACAAAACAGTGCAGTGGGTTGTATGCTGTTTAATGTGCAGCTGCAGTTCATGAAGTTGGAGGCTTTTGGTTATATTTTCATGATTTCACATCTAAGTTCAGTATTTACCTTTTACAGCGTCTTCAGCAAGTGTTCACTGAATATACCATTTCCTAAAACCACTTTCTTGCATGACTTTGGTTTTGTTGGCAGTCCTTAAATGTAACTACTATTGCTACCTTCTTCACCTGCTTCAGGAACTCCATGTTATTGTTTTGCTTATCTTGTCTCCCCTCCTCTCCTCCGCATTTTGGCTGGTAAAGTGACAATACCTTTTTTCCATACTGTTAGTAGGTTTTAGAGACACGGGTGGAGGTGAGATGTCTTGCAGATCTGAAGACTAGACTAAGCATTGTAGCACAGAAACATGGCAGTAGCTATCCTTACCGATCCGCTTTAATTTCTGTGCCCAAGCATTTTATCTTTTTGCACTGCAGTTGTGTTTAGCATAAAGTAATATTTTTTTCTTTCTCTTCTCCATGAGTTGTGGCGCAGACAGACATTTTGCTGAAGACGTTAATTTCATCTGGTTGTAAGAATATCAGTGTAGCTGTTAACACAGGCAGCTTTGTGATTTGTATTTTTGTATGGGCTGGTTTTGATATCTGTGGACTTGTAGTAGCACTATTTCATGCCTAATTTCATGCCAGGCTTTGAAACACAGAAGAATTGTGGTAATAAATATTGTCTGTATTCTGAGAATTAGGCAGAGTGGTATGTAACTTTTCTTTAATTTGGTTTATGTTCATATTTGAATGTTACTTGATACTTGAGCTAGTAATCAAACATGTCAGTGTTAGTATTATATTTTTATTATGAAAAACGAGAGTCTCCGAGCTCAGTTGTTGCTGTATGTTATGTATGCCTTCCTGTGAGCCACTGACCTGTTTTTTCTTAAGTTTACTCCAAATCTTACGGTGCTGTGCTCTAGCCTTAAAAAGTGTTGTTGCCTTGGGGAAGAAGTGCAAAAGAATGTTAAAGTGCTTCTGGGACTGCAATGAATCCAAGAAAGAAAAAAGACTGATTAACTGAATCAGAAAGGTGTGGGTGATACTTTACAAGCAGACTGATTCAATCTCTTGCCTCTTGACTAGAGAACTGGAGGGTTATTGGGTAGTTCTTTCTGAGAAATTAATTTTTTACAAATGTGACTATGGTCTCTAATAACAATCATGCTTATTTATGACTTCTCAAAGTTTGGTGGTGATACTTGTGTAGCCTTGAAAGGAGAGGTGAGAAGAAAGTGCTAGGTTATGTAATGCATTATCGTCCAAGAGAGAATGGTATAATGCCAGTAAGATTTTCGGTAGAACATGATATTTCATTTCCATTTGCATTTCTGATTACAGTGTCTACAGTTTTACATTACAACTTACAGAGCTATGTGGTTTTTAGTTATAACAGCAGAGTGTGGTCTGCCTTTATTACTCAGAATAAGTCTCCAAGCCTCTTTACTGAAGGCATAGCTCAAGACAGATAACATGAAGAAAAGAAGAAAAATGCTTTTCTGTGACAAGAAGAATCTCAGTCATCAGAGTGCATTTAGAGTGGGTTTTGTTAAAACATCTTAAGTTTGAAAGATCTGGGAGTGCTGCTGAAAGACACTGGTTTCCTTCTCCTCAGTATTCACTCCTACTGGCCGAGGCGTTTGTCTGTTAAATGAGGCTGGGAAACAGATCTGGTTGAAAAATTACAAGAAAAAATAGTTTTTGAACAATTTGTTATGTTTGTTTTTCAGCGATGTGCATATTGTAAGCACCTTGGAGCCACTATCAAATGCTGTGAAGAGAAATGTACCCAGATGTACCATTACCCCTGTGCTGCTGGAGCAGGCACATTTCAGGATTTCAGTAACTTGTCCCTCCTTTGTCCAGACCATATTGATCAGGCTCCTGAAAGATATAAGTACACGGTATTCAAATGACGTGATTAGTACCAGGTTTTATGAAAACTGCTCTGTGGTAGGATCAGCTTAAGAGTGCATTTGTTTAGACCTGTTTTCTCAGTTCATGTACCCAAGAATTCATGTATGTTCAGGTATGAAAAGATACAAGTTCATACTCTTCGGTTTTTAAGGACTGCCAGTGGTGCACAGCAAAGTTAGTATTTTTCTTTTTTTTTTTTTTTTAATGACAGAACATGGGAAGTGTTTACTCATAAGGCTTGTCTTCCATCAGGTTTTAGTTCAAGTCCGTAGGCTTGCTTACTTCCCAAGCTCAAGTTAGAGCAACCATATTGGAAACACTTCAGCTAAATAATAGGTTTAGATCTGTTAGGAGCTTTATTTTGTACTTACTCCAGAGAAGAGTTGGTCCTAAAGCTCTCAGTTGTGTCTTGAGGAGAATAAAACTGTTTCTTTTGGTAAGACTTTATTAAGCTTTAACGTGAATGTACTTCTGTTACGAGAAGATTAGTTGAATATATCAGAAAACCAAACGAAAGGAGTAGTTACTAAGTATGTTAATTAAATTTGAATTTTGTGAGAATGATTAAGTTTTGTATGTGTAAGAACTACTAAAGAATTTTTTGGCTTCACTGGGTTCATTGAATTGTTTGTAATTTCGAATGAAACAATAATTGAAAAAATTATTTCTTTGTAGCAAAGGAAGAAGCAAATTGTGCAGTGTGCGACAGCCCTGGAGACCTCTTAGATCAACTTTTTTGTACTACCTGTGGCCAGCACTACCATGGGATGTTCTTGGACATACAAGTTACACCTTTAAAAAGAGCAGGTTGGCAGTGTCCTGATTGCAAAGTGTGCCAGAACTGCAAGTAAGTGAGACTTAAAGGACATGGAGGAGGATGGTGTGAGGTTTATGTGCTGTGACTTTAAAACATCGATTTTATCAACTGTTCTTTTTGCCAAAAAGTGTAGATTATTTGCCTAGATATATCTGTTACAATATTATATTAAGTAGCTGAACAAACCCTTGTGTTGGGAACTTTCTTCTAAAAGAGCTGAGCTAGGACTCCTGCACATGATACCCCCAGAGTTACCATTGTCTTGGCAGGTTCTGGAGAGCAGCAAAACCTGACTTTTCCCTCCTTTTGTACAGGAGGATTTTTCTCAAATTTACCAAAATAACAGATTAGTTTAATGTAGTGCCTTTACAGTCTGGGCACCTCTGCTCTTACTCAGCTGACATTTCAGCTGTGCATGTTCTACATACTGGGTAGGTCCCCTGCATTAAGCCCTCACTTCTGTATCTTTCAGAGGCAGCTAATGAGTCGTTACGAAAACAAAAACATGGCTTAATTGAGCAAAGAAAAAAAGTGATGTGAGTGACCGTGATTGAATTGTTGCACCAGACAAATACTGAGACAACGAAACCTAATTTTTGTGATATTATAAGGGTTCACTTAGAAAATTCTGACCACTCGTACACTTGTTCTCATATAACCTAATGTGATGGGCACTGCAGGGTTCTTTTGCGTGCTTGATTTGGGTTTTTGTTTTGGTTTTTTTGTTTTTCGGGTTTTTTTTTATTGAAGGGCTTAATAGAAAAGAAGTAGAGAGTTTTGTTCAGCTTTAGTCAGATCAGTTGGGACAGTATGAAGGAAAAAAGCCACTTCACTAGTGCCTCATGTACCTGGTCAGTCAGTGCTTTCCTGTTTTCCAAGCAGAACACTCGCTATTTGCCAGCGTTCAGATTCACCCATTTTAAAGATTGTTCCCCAATCACATGCACCTGATAGCAAATGCCAGCAATGAAGTTAAAATAGTGAAGCACATTCGAAAAAGTATCCTTCAAAGTGTCATACTGGGTAATTACGGTATTTGCTAACAAACCCTCTCTCTAGTGGAAAAGTAGAAGAAAATGTGATGTTTTCACACCTATTACTTTATGCAGTATGGCAGTTTTATGCCAGTGTTGAAGAATAGCATTTTAAGCATATCTCCATGCCAAGAGAGAGCATTTACTGTTCTTTAAAAATCTCAAGTCTTCCAGGTAATGAATTAGAATGTAGTATGTGTAATGCCATATATTGTGAAGCTTTATCCAGGCAAATCTTTTTGCATACTTATTTATTGAATTATTTTATTTAAACTAAGGCAGAACACAATGCCTTTAGGTATTACCAAACTATTTGTCCTATTCTGTGCAAATTTATTTTATCACTGAAATTTGTGGTGGGGCTCTGTAATACACGATTGTAGGAAAAATGAAATCTCTTCCTTTAATGTTTGTTTTGCTTTTGCAGTCATATTGGTTGACATTGTAGGAGCTCTGGTAGACAGAGGTGATGGCTTATTTTCTTCTTTGGAAGAAATACAGTCAGACTGTAAGAACAAGTAAAATTGCATGTTCTTTTCAGAAAGAAATAAAGTACGTATTTCAGAATCTGAACTGATTTCGGTACAGAAAGACCATTAGATCTGCCTACATGTGTGTAAATGAAAGTGGGCCGATTTCTAGAAGTCGGAATGGTTGCACAGGCTCCGCATTTGTTAGAGTAAGCATAGTGGTTATTAGTTCATACTTAAATATGAATTTGAGGGCATTATCTTTGGAGCTATTTGTAGGTGATATTCATGTATTTTCATGTGCTCAGCTGTGTGTCTTCCTGTTCAGGCTTGTCATTAAATAGATTTTTAGTTATGTCTTGTTTATGTAATTTTTTTAACCACTTGTTACTTTTCTTAGACATTCTGGGGAAGACAACAAGATGCTGGTGTGCGATACATGCGACAAAGGCTACCGTACTTTCTGTCTACAACCAGTTATGGATGCTGTACCAACAAATGGTTGGAAATGTAAAGTAAGTTGAAAAGTTGCAGAATAATTCCTTATCGTTATAGGGGCCCAAATGTTGTTATCCACATTATGCTGTTCTAGGTGTGTTGCCTACTGCTGTTGCCACGTAACATAACTTGTAATTTCTGAAGGAATCCCACTCGTATGTAGTCGTGTGGCTCTACAGCTGCTCTGTGAGGGTAGCTGTCAATGCAGTGGCTGAAGCAGCCTACACAGGACAGTAAATCAGCCCCCATGGGGAAAAGACAAGCGTAGAATCCAGGTAGAGTGGATAACCTTCACTTAATGACAGCTGTTCTCATGATCTAATGTAAAATAAAATGTAAACTGAAACCTATGCAGTAGTATATGTAATCTATACTTGAAGGCTCTTTATATTCAACTACTTCTCGCTTACCAGAACAACAGTTCTGCAGCTCAAGGGTTCCTTTGCATTTGAGGAGAGCAGGATGAATTTGTTGTTTTATCAGTAACTTTGTGAGTAAGTGTAAGGAGTAATAAAAATACAATATCAGCGTAACAAAGGAAGTCACTGTATATGAGTTGTATGTAATTTCGTAGTTTGTGGCAGTCATGACTGAGATTAGGAAGAAAAAAGTTTGGTCCCATAAGAAATACTTCTTTCAAGTCAGGGAGCAGTACGAGGAAACTCTTCTAGCTGTTGCACAGGCTCTTCACGCTCTGTTATCAGATCCTGGGTAATTTATTAGTGTTAACAAGGACAGAAACTTTCTTTAATTCAAAACAGGGAAATGTCAGTTAATGGCAGTTCTATCACATTGTGAAATATCATAATTAACAACTAAATTCTTGTGATCTCTAGAACTGTAGAGTATGTGCTGAGTGTGGCACACGAACAAGTTGTCAGTGGCACCATAATTGTTTGGTATGTGACAGTTGTTACCAACAGCAAGACAACTTATCTTGTCCTTTCTGTGAAAAACTGTGCCTCCAAGACTTCCAGAAAGATATGTTGCATTGTCACATGTGCAAAAGGTAAGAATCCTAATTTTTGTTGAATTGTACTAAAATGCCTAAAGCTTATGGTGAGCTGTATGACATCGATGCATTTCTGTGTAGGGTGTAGACTATGTTTGATGTACAGTGCTCTAGTATCTTGTTGTGCAACATCTTGATCCTTCATCTCTAAATACAGTGAACAATAGTAGGTAGTCTTATTTTAATCTTAGCAAATAAGTATTCATTGGCAGTTACCTGAACTGTACAGAGAAATGTGTGCCGCTGCTTCTTACGTTGCATCTATTTTATGAGTAAGCAGAGTAGAAGAGTCATTGTCCAAACTTCTAAGGACTGTTGTATAAACAGGGTTGTTCACAATGGTCTATTTTTGTTAAATTTTCAAGTAGGTGTTCTCTATTTAATTTTATGTATTTTGCTATGCCAGTAATTAAAAAAAAAACAAAAACAAACAAACCAAAAACAGTAATGGAAATCTTTTAAGAACGTAGACTGTGTTTTATATTCAATGCTATTGTATCTTGCAGTGCAGTGTCTTGATATTGTTATACATGTGGTGTCCAGTTGGCTTTAGTGACAGTTTAGGTGTTCATGTTTAAACTTGTTCACCGTTTGACATACTGATGTATCAGGCTTATTTCTCTAAAATTCTCTGTAATAAAGCATTGGTTGCAATTTTTTTATTTCCCCATAGGAATGGAAAACTATTTTTTTTTTAATCGATTTTGACTAGGATACTTTATATTTTTATTGTTCAAATCATAGTCACACTAAATTAATCTCCCCAGGTGGATTCATGTAGAATGTGACAGATCTCCAGGTAGTGAATTGGAGTCTCAGTTGAAAGACTACATCTGCACTCTTTGTAAACAAGGAGAGGGGGATCAGACTCAGTCATGTGATGTAATGGACACTTCTGAACTCATTCCTGGACCTGACAGTATAACAGGTAATCAAACGTAATCTTCATATTTCCAAAATGCTAACATCAAATATAAATACCTGCAGCTGTCTCACTAAGTCTTTTGTGAACCAGCCACTCATATTCTGCTCTGTGGAGTTCAGCTATTCCTTTATTTAGCAGCAGCTTCTCAAGCCATCCATGTGTGGGTGAGCTGTCTTCTCAATGTGCTTTCTGGCTTCATGTTCCTGTATTAGAGACATGGGCACGTAAGCACCTTAATGATGGCTCTCAACCTTCCAGCTCCAGCTTCCCAGCCTGTAGCTGCAAACTTCTCTCATTTTTTTTTTTTTTGGATGTGGTACAATTCATAAATATATCCATTTGACAGCCTAACTGTTGTATTCATTTGTGCCTAATTACCAGGCACCAGCCAGCTTCTGGAAGATGTTCCTAGAGACATCCAGCTTTTCTCTTTCCCTCTTGCTACTTGTCAGTCCCCTCGTGCCCACTCCCCTCACTATGTCAAGGTAGGACACAGCAGTGGAAGCTGGACTGTGTTCACGTGACAGGTATATTTAACGAAACGGCTTTTAATCAAGTGTCCTTTTTCAAAACAAGATATGATTAGTTATCTAGTTGCAGTAAAGTGTAAAGTGTTTTTTTTAAAAAATTACTCAGTAATGAAAGCACAGAGAGAACTTGGGTCTGTTGATCTGAGCCCAGTGAGTCGTCCACAAGACCTGTGTAATGAACTCGTAACTGAATGCCTTTGTGTATTTGACACCACATGCTCTCTTGGATAGCACCTACTCTCGTGCAGGCTGAATTTCTGAAGAGAAGTACAGTTGTGGTTAAATTTGGAAGCAAGGTAAAATCTAACAGGGAGGTGGCTGTCCCACTCTACACTGCTGTGGTGTGGCCCCACCTTGAGTAGTGTGTGCAGTTTTGGGCACCTCAATGTAATAAGGACATCAAACTATTCGAGTGTGTCCAGAGGAGGGTGACCAAGATGGTGAAAGGTCTGGAGGGCAAGACTTAACAAGGAGCAGCTGAGGTCACTTGGCTAGTTCAGCTTGGAGAAGAGCGGGCTGAGGGGTGACCTCATCGCAGCCTACAACTTCCTCAAGGCGGGCAGCAGAGGGGGAGGTGCTGATCTCCTCTCTCTGGTGACCAGCGATAGGACACAAGGAGATGGGAATGAAGCTGCGTCAGGGGAAGTTCAGATCAGACATTAGGAAAAGGTTCTTCACTGAGAAGATGGTTGGTCACTGGAACAGGCTCCCCAGGAAAGCGTTCATGGCACCAAGCCTGTCAGAGTTCGAGGAGCATCTGGATGACGCTCTTAGTCATATGGTTTAGTTTTAGGCAGTCCTGCGAGGAGCAGGGAGTTGGACTTGATGATCCTTATGGGTCCCTTCCAACTGGAGATATTCTGTGAGTCTGTGAACTGCACTACCACTGCCATGTGCATTTCTGATGCCTAAACAGCAATGCTTGTGCATTGATCTTTTGTTAAAAGAAATAGATAGCTCAGTAGTATAAGTATCTGTGTTCTCAAAAGCCTGATAATTTTTGACTGGAAAGGGGAAATATTGGACTACAACAAAACTCGTGTGTTCAAACTGATGTTTTGTGTAAACAAGTCATTCTCTTTGATGTTAGCCTGTACACGTAAGTGCATACCTTTTGTGAGTAAAAAAATAGTGAAAAAGATGATCCTGGTGGAAGGGCAGTGGCAGTAGGTAAACGTATGCAAATGAGCAGAACAACTCTGTCCGTGAACATGCGCACTGAGTTAGGAAAAAGCGGCAACTTCAACCTTTGAAGATCACTTCCATTCTGAAAGGTTAGTAGGGGCTGTTGGTCTCTCGGGCAGCGTATTTAGAACATTTAGAAAGGTCCAAGTAATATCCAAAACTTGCAGTGGAAAAACTCCCAATCTTCTACTGAAAGCCCTTTTGAATAAGTAACAGGTTTATTTGAAAGGCTAAAGTTTTAAGTAATACTTCTGTTAGGGTTTCTAGCTAGTAGAAGCATTGACAAGCATACTCTTCTCCCCAAGGAAGAACAGGACTGTCATCTCAACTACTAGGGGTAATCTGGAGCTATTACATCAGTACAGTCATGCAGTGTTTTATACCCAGGAGAGCACTTTTGTACATGAAAATCAGATTTGGAGCCAATCTAAATTATCATTTCCTCCAAGTTAAAATAACACTTTAAAGTTGGCAGAGTCTGAGAGCAGTTTTTAGGTGCTAAAAGTATCGTCACCTAATAGTTCCTGGCTTTTTGAACTTTAAAGATACTTTCGTGAAAAGAAAGCTATATGCATTTGACTTTTTTTGTGCTAACATCCATGGAGGATCAGTTCCTTTTGAGTTAACACTTGCTATATACTTTGTTTTTCCTGCTCCTACTTCGTCTAGTGCATTTTAATGAATTTCCTTAACTGAAAAATCTTTTACATGAGGAAAAAAGTAAGTATTTCCTGTTTCTGTGCTCTGTAAAGATACTGTCAGCCGAAGAAGCACTCAGTAGTGCCTTTTCCACGCAAATTTCTTTATTTGATATGGGGAACTCACAGGTTATGGTGTTCTAGTTCTAAAGTGGCAAAACTCAGTTTTCATATTGTTGAACAGATAGGTTGAAAATCAGTGTTCCCGGTGCCAATAGTAGATGGAACCTTATATCTATGCCATAAGCCATTGTAGTAGTTGCATAAAAATTTGAAGCCTTCGTGCTACAAGTTCTGTTGAATTTAGCAGACGGGAATTTGAGAAAAGACCTTTTGTATTGCTCAGGTAATGCAGAATTCTGTGAGTGTGTAAATTAAATTTTCACAATTAGGTGTATATAATTGCTTTACAGACGTTTTTCACTGTTGGAAAGGTATAAAATAGCTTCAGTGTGAATGAGAAAAAGGCTCTTAATCTTTAAGGAGTACTGTATAGCCTCCCTAACCTTCTTATTGACCTGAGTTGTCCTAACTCCTGTCGTATTGTTAAATATAATTTTCTTTACCCAAAAGGTCAAACAGCAACAGCAACTACTGATGCAAAAGTAATAGAATAAACATCATAGCAATTTTGATAACTTCTTTGCCTCTCCTTAAGCTTGTACAGATGAAATGGAAATGGAAAGTGGTGGAGAGGATGCGACATTTCAGGAACAACCAATTACTGGTGATGGCCCTGGTGAAGAATCAGCTGTTGGATGTGTCACAGACGGTAAGGAAGAGTTTTGCGTTCTGAGAAAATACCGGTACGGAACCCTTCAGAACCCTCTTCCATTCAGTAAGGTTTGTGGTACTTCATAAATTTAAGAGGAAAAAGTGCCTAGAAAGCAGTAGGAGACAAATTGCACCAGTACTAATATCTGAACTCTCAAGCACGAGTATTAACCTTTTTGCTGAAGAAGTATTTTGTTGAAGGCAAAGATAGTCTTCAGAATATTTGTGCAGGAGAAAATTGTTTTACTTGTTTGGTGGGACTGGCTTTCTCCAAAAGCTGGAAATACAGTTAAATGCCTCTGTACACTGGAGGTTTATAGTAAAAAACACTATCTCTTGCTATTTAAATACAGTCAGTCACACTTTCTCTTCAAGTCTTCTTTGTAGCTCCAAATAACTGGATTGGATTAATTTCCACCGGTGTGTTTTGGGGCACACTGTAGAACTTCTTTCCAGTTTACGTGCTTTGTGGTTGTAACTCCACTAGTGTCTTTGGTTAAGGATTTCTTCTTTTCTTTTTTTCCTTTGTAAATAAAAGATAATTTCTTTAATAAACAAATGTACTCATCCAGACAGGGTGTGCTGCAGTAGCTGATAATTTATCTTCTGGGAATAAATGTATCTTATTAATCACACATGAAGTACCAGCCAAAGAAAAGGATACAAATGGAATGGTTGCTGGGTCAAGTCCTCTAAATGTGTTAGCAATTGGTATCAATGGCAAAGAACTTTCCAGTATGTCCTGTCCACCTCCACCCGATGTTGGAGGATGGTTGCTCTAAGGGCAATCAAGAAACTTGCGTTTAAAGCCAAAGCAAAACAAAATCTTGCAGATGAGCTGTGATCGCTCTGTTATGCATCACAGCCTGTGGTATAACGGCCATGATTTAAAACTGCCAGTGAAGACACATTCATAATAAAATGCTGGGCTTTGAACTGTAGTGGCTGAGGAGGTTGTAGCGGTGTGAATTTAAGAAGAGTGCAAGTGTAATAGAAAGTAAGCGACCTGCAAGAGAATCAGGGTCCATCAGAAGAAGATATGAAAATCCAAATTTGGAGCAAAGAAATGTGGTTCTCCGTGGAATGGATACAAGACTCTGGAACTCCTTGATGAAGAAAGTTGTGGATGAAAGGTGCTTGATTGGTTCAAGGGAAGGCTAGACAAGTATTTTTGAAAGAAATCCGTGAGACATCAGTAAATTAAAAAACAGCATCAACTGTTTTCAGGTGATTTCCTAAAGTCTGAAAGAGTGCTAGGAGGGAAATGTTTTTTATTTGTACTTGTCCTGTCCTTCTTAGCTGTCTGCTTTTTGGATGTGTTGGGAGAGTTGGTTAAAATATGTTAATTTGTGCTAGCGTACATCTTCAGTAAGCAGAAATGAAAAATTTGTGATTGCTGTTTTTCCAGGGGAGAAAAATAATGATCAAACAGTGGGAATATATACTAAAAACATAGACTACTGTAAACACAGGTACAAAGAAAAGATACTTATGAAGTATATTTTAAGCTATGTATTAAATTCACTGAAGTAAAGTGATGTGTACTTGGTGTACTTCATGTGTACCAAGTACACTTGTTGACCAGTACACCTGTGTAAGTTTTTCTTTTTTGCACTGAGCCTTTAACGTGGTTGTACTTAGTTACAGGCGTATCACCAGAAGAAAAGTCCACAGAACTGGAAACAGAAGTCTCTGCTGAAATTAATTCAGCTGAAATGGAAATGTCTCCTAAAAAGACACCAGCGTCTGGTGAGAGTCAGACTGAGAAAATGATGGAAGTGATGGAAGGTGTTCAAGCTGTAAAACAGCAGGAGTTAGACAAAGGAGTGGAAGAGACACAGCTGCCACAGGGTAGTGTGGAGGTATCAGAAGTATCCGCAGTAGACTCTCGGTCTCTGTCTTCAGTACCTGAGACCATAACTGTGACGCCAGAAATACAGGCGACTGAAAGTAAAGGAGATATTTGTATCCCTGTAGAACAACAACTGGAAATAATAAAAGTTCAAAAGGATGTAGAAAAAGGAGAAATCCATGAAAAGTCAGACACACCAGCTCTTCTAGAAGTAGAAACTACTTCTGCAAATGAAGGTGTTGCAAATAGTTCACCAGTCAGAGACAAACCCATAAAATCACCAGCTGAGACTTACCCTTCACTTCCCCCGTCGGTTAATATAAACAAGACAAATGTGTCTTCCTCGCCGGATGTTTCGTTAGGCTTGCATTCTGCACGAGATGTACAGCACAGTCAGCCCCCAGCAGTGCCTTCCACTGCTGGAAGCGCTCTCCCGACGACTTACATATCAGTCACTCCAAAAATTGGCATGGGAAAACCAGCCATCACCAAACGCAAGTTTTCTCCTGGAAGACCCAGATCAAGACAGGTAAGCATGTAGAACATTTCATTATATATTTATGAAGCACATAGTTCAAATTTCAGCATAATACATTAGATTCACCTATTTTTTAGAACGTAGTATGCATTTATTGTCCTAAGTGAATGTGTAGTTTATTTTTTCCAGAAAGTAGTTTCATGTGAAATGATTGAAAGATCAGACATCATAAAGGTTCTCTAGTGAGAAGTAAAGTTTCCTTCAGCTCATGCTTAGAGCGAAATAAAAGAAAAGTTGTTATGTTTTTAATACATATGCTACAGATGCAGATACACACAATGCTGTGCCTTTTAACTTATCTCTTAATCTTTTTCATATATGCATTTATTTTGGCTAGTACTTTCAAAAACCTGCAACAACAACTGTTTCCATCATGCTGCCAGATATTATCTTTTGTCATTTTTAGTGGTGTTGCAAGTAATTTGAAGGTTTTGTTACCTTAGCAAATACGACGTAAGAACTGTCTGGTACCAATCGTTGTGGTTTGACTAGGATTAAATTTGATAAGTGAAAAGAATCCTCAAGTCTGTCGCCTTCTGCAGCATCTTGCTCTCTATTCAGGTTGCGTAGTTGTGAGGAAAATGGTTCATCAATCTGCAGGATTTATGTTGTGTTTGCAAAATTCTCCACAAAAAGTGTGTCAGTGTGACAAATTAATGTTTCGTTTCTGTTCTCATCACAATTTATTTTTAGTCTTTGGGACTTCTGAGTTGATGATTTCATGCTTTTCAGAACTTAGTGTTAAAAAAGCTTTTCATATATTGCACAGTTCCTTCCATTTTTATGTGTTACTTGGGGTTCAAAATTCTTGGTTCTTAAGAAAAAGGTATGAGATAGTGTTCTGAAAGAGTTAAAGGTCTATAATAAAGGCAACAAATGTAATATGAGAGACTAAATTTGGAAAGTTTTAGAGTATCTCTGGGTTTTTTTTTTACCCTCGTATACAAGCGTGTATAAAAATCATTTTTCTGTCCTAAAAATTAAATTTCTTTTCTCAGTTTATGATGCAGATTGAAAAGGGGTGGGTTCTTAGGCAGTCTAAAATGAATTCAGGTTTTCTGTTGGGGAAGTTTATTTGTCTTCTTCTGTGTTACAATAAGAGTTGTATTTATTTTTCTGTGCAATTTGCCCCTGCTCTGCATTGGAACCAGCATCACAATATTGCTGATAAAATTAGTTAACCACCAGAGAACCCGTTGAGGAAAACATGAAGGCTGACCCCAGCTGTAAATGCCTGCAGCAGAATAGATACGTGTCTTAAAAAGAAAAAAAAAAATCAGCTGTACAAGTAGCAGTTTGTATATTCTATGTATAATAGAGTATAGACATTAACCTCTTAATATGTGGTGTGAGTAATGCAGATAAAACTGAGTTGAATTACGGTTTAGAAGGCAGGTGTAACACAGAATCCTAGTTGTGATGCTAAATCAGTATAATCTGTTCAACAGTTTGCAATTTATATTTTAAGATAAAAAGGTACTTAGCAGCTTAGCAGTGCCTGTTGTAGAACTGGACAAGTTACTTGTAAAATTCATGATCTGTCTTGTAAAAGCATGTTGGAAGTCCGTGAAGGTTTCTTTTGATTTTGATTATCTTTGTCTTGTACTTTAAACAGCTATTAAGATGGAACTTTTGTGAAGCGAATAGCAATTTTTTGGTAAGAAAAATAATGGGCATACTTTGTTTTAAGTCCCGGTACACCTTCTTACTTGCCATTGATAATTCAATTTTAGCACAGATCGGCACCTCGTGGAAGTCAGTGAAAAATTGTCTCGAGTAAGGACTGGAAAAAAAATGAAGACCCTGCGG
The DNA here is from genome assembly GCA_031468815.1 of Morus bassanus. Taxonomy (NCBI): domain Eukaryota; kingdom Metazoa; phylum Chordata; class Aves; order Suliformes; family Sulidae; genus Morus; species Morus bassanus. Next base: position 99,564 of record CM062590.1, read on the forward strand.
ATACTTGATTAGTGAAAACTAGACACTTTCTACCAGTAGTCTAAATTCAGCTTAACTAGCTGGTTGGGATTTGGGCTTGGGGATCTTTTTCAGACTCTTCATCAGTCAGTTTTTACTTTTGTTGTTCTGATTTTCCATGTTGGACATGGAGGATGCAATTCTGAAAAAAGAGAAAAAGATTGTATATAAGAGATGTTTTGTAAAACCAGCTTTATTATTAGGACCTTACTTCTGTTTCCACTGAGTTTAGGAATCTGTGTTTATTTTGCTGCAGTTAGATTTTTTCCAGGTCACTGTGCAGTAAGGTATAAATATATCATATTTGCAGGAATATGTATATGCCTTAAACAGTGACAAAATCATCTCCGCTGCTGTAAGTTTGCTGTGTTAACTTCCCACTTTGGGCCTTTGCTGAGGGACTGAAACCTGTCGAATGGCGGTCTCTAGACTATAAATAAGAGATTTAGAAATGTCCAGTTACAGGTAGGTGCTTTCCTCTTGAGCAAGATGTAATCAGACAAATCCACAATGGATAAGACATGTGTTTAAACGTTTTAGCCTTTGAATTGCACACAGAAATTGGCTTATGTTTGGTTTTGGTTTTTGGTTGGTTTTTTTTTTTTTTATCTACTATTTTTGCTGTAAACATTGGGGTTTTTTAAAGAATTTTGTACTTCTCCAAATGGAGAGTTGTGGATAGGAGCAGAAACCTCTAAATATATTTGATTGTTAAAGAACACCTTTTGTTTTTATCTAATTGTGCTCAATTTATGTCATCTTAAAAAGTGCACTTGTGATTTTTTAGTAATATTTGTTCCAGCTCTCCAGAGAGAAAATGTTACATTTTTCTGATATTTGTGCCAGCAGCCCTATATATGACTTTCTTTATAATCAACTCATTATGTATGATTTTAGTAACTGATTCACAAATTGGCAAAAGAAAGAAGAAGCCTCATAGCTGTAGCTGTAATCTTCCTTCTGATGCTCTCTCTTGCCTCCTGTCCGTGCTCTCCAGATGCTTACCTGTTCTGAGGTCTGGTTTGGTTTCCCGTTACGTGACAATTCTGTGGGACACGTTTGAAGGCAAGTGAGCAGGTTTTCACCAGGTATAAAAACCAAAGAATTAAGACCTTTTGTTTCTTTGTGTCATACTCTACAGACACTTCAAAATGGATGTTTTCTCCCAATTCTGGCTTAGGGAGAGCATCATATTGGGCAGGTGCTGCTTTCTGCCGTTCCATCTCATTTTCCATGCCAAGTGTGGCCTCACCACTGAGGAAGGGACGTAACCTTAATTTAAAACATTTTAGCCTAGCACAGTGTTTCAGTGCTTGTCTGTCCAAAGATGATCACGTTGATCCAAATCAAGTAAGAAGTGGGGAAAACAATTCTGCAGGAAAAAATGCCTCTATGAAGTTATAGGTGTAGCAGTTCAGAATAAACTAGGTCATCTGTGGTTCTTCTGTGGGTGTCGCTAAAGAGGAATTTTGCCTTCTCAAAAGCAGGTTAATTTTACGGGTTTGAGGTCTGCTTCTTTCTGTTTAAAAAACAACAGGTAATGCTGTTGTGTCGCTTTGTGTCAGGACCTAGGTTATGCGCTACAAATGTTACCTTGCAGCTGGATGAGATCTTAGCAACGTGTCTTAGAGGGCACCGAAATGAGACAGAGAAGTTACACAAATAGGGTTATTTTTATTGATTAAAGAGATTGTGGCTCCTATACTTGGTGAAGCTAACGTTGGCTCCACAGCTGCTTTCTTTTGTTGCACAAAGGAACAGTCATTGCAGAACTAGTTGCTTGTCAAGGACTGCACAGGTTTAAAATAGATACGTCATAAAGAGACTGATTACTCCGTGGTCCCCGAAGACAAGCCCAACGTTAGCTAATTTCCACGGATGACAATATTCTTCACTTTCTCCTGGAAGATGTAAATCTGTAGTAAAGATGTAAATCTGTAGTTTATATTATTGGAATGCCCTGTTCCGGTTTAAAAAAAAAAAAAAAAAAAAAAAAAAAATCCATTGCAATGGGTTCATGGAAATTCATAGGAAGAAGAATAGGAGGAAAAATTCTCTGGATGCTGAAGATATTATTCCTCAATTTTATAAGACACATGCTTCACTGGAGTCAGGGGAAATCCATGTAAAGGAATAGTTTCTGATTGGGATTTGTTTTAATTAAATTTAATGTATTGTGCTGGGCAGTAGGGTATGTCTCTCTTCAAAATCTATTAATACAATTGCTAATAAAATATATTAGAATAATTATTCAGTTTCACTATTGAATACAAAGTTATGTGTCATCTGAAGTGATTTCTTGTATTGGATCTTAATAATTTGCATTTATAATAGGCTCTAGTGATGTGGCTGCAACATCACTGCATCACTCCTATTTTGAAAGGACTAAAACCCATCTCAGGAACCATGAGGACAATACTCTGCGTAAAAAGGCTTCATGAGTCCCTTCCAGGACTGCACTATCAGTGTTGCTGTCATCACCACCCCTCTCCCCCCCTAGCATTTTTGCAGGCATCACTATTTTGGTTAGAAGCAACAGGAGAAAATCCATCTTCTAAACGAAAGGGGAGCTATGTATAAATCAATATGTAGGCACAGTTACACTGATAAGAATTGCTTTTGCTGGTACAAGCTTGTTCCACTTTGGAGAATGTGTTTTTTCTGTGTGAGCATAAGAACTCCTATTAGTAAGGTGCACTTCTACTAACAGTGTTTGTTGGGGTAGCATATTATCCCTCCCTTCAGCTACAGGTAAGCTTTAAATCTGCCTCCAGCCCAGTGAGAGGAGCCTCTCTCTGCCAGGCTTAGCATTTCACTGACTTCCCATGGGTTGTGGGCCATTGGCTGTCTCTTTTCTGTTTCTGCTATCCTACTCCATAATGCAGCCAAGTTCGTTTTTACAGATATCAGAAATTTAGTTATTCATAGATCAGAGATACTCACTAGTAGCTGCCAGCATGATAAAGTTTTACAGTGCTGTCCTCAGAGCTGTGTCTGTACAGTGTCTCCTCCATGGAGCATGCAGATTCTCCACCCTTGCCTACAAACTGCAAATTTGTGCTTTGATCTTCTTCATATTTCTTTTTTCTGAAGTAGTAATCTTAAAAGAAATTATCATGCAAGTTTATTAATGACTAATCTGGCATACATCTAGTTTGAAATAAAACTTCACAAGGAAAACGGGTATTTTTTTTCTGTAGAGGTGTACTTTAAATGGTTTTGGGTATATTCTGTGTATCTGAATTGAAAAAATTTGAAATAGTTATTTTTGCAACAGCAGTGTGTACTGGAAAGCATAGCATGAAGGCAGTAAACGGAGGGCATTACAGCATATGCGGCATTGTAAGACTGGTAGGTAAAAAGGTCAGAATGGTCTGTAGAATAGTATTGAATAGAAAATAATAACCTTCTACTGGTTTTGTTTTATCGTAAGTACTACTTTAGAATGAGTTCCATGGAAAATAGTAAGATCAGAGGTATTTAATTTTCATCGTGAAGATATTGGTGATCACTATTATACGGCTCACTGCATATTTCTAGGTGTTTTAAGGGATTTTCTAAAATTACACTGGAAAATGCAAAGCACCATGATGAGTTTGGATGTGTGTTCTTCCTTGCATATTATGGCTTTTTTGCTGTCTTCAATTACATTAAGTATGTTGTTGTAGTGGTAGATGTTGGAAAAAAAAAAAGATCAAAAAGGATCTTTTTCAAGGATTAGTTTTTGTTATGGTTTGTATGGGTTTTTTTTACGAGGGGAGCATTATTTTGAACAGATTAGATTTTGTTCACAACCCTAAAATTACATGAAATATTAAAATGCAAATCCAGGTTTGTGTGTTTGCGATTGCAGTAGATTTCATAAAGTGTTAAGCAGCTAAACACAGTGGTAATTTAGTGAGATCTCCTGACCCTTGCTGACATGGGGTTTCCTTTTGTTATAATTTACTTGCAGCTGTGTTGTTCAATTTCAAGGACTCAAGAATATGCTGGAGAATTAGAACTTCCTGTTTCTGTCACCGTACATAATTATTGCCGTGGTTCTGATGTAAATGAGCTGAATAGAACTTTCTCTTCAGTGTTGTGTGGTAATAGGCATTAATTAAAAGCCAAAATATAATTAATGCATCTCTTTGATGTAATTCATTTGTTCGTAGTATTGTGGATGTGTGTGTTTTTAATTAAGTTTATCTGACCAAGAATTCAAATGTTTCTGATCTACAGTAAAACTTGGATTAAATTTCCAATTTAATTCTTAACAATATGGTTCATGAATCATATACAATTCATTTTGTTTTGCAAGACCGAATATTTCATATTCAGATTTAATATTCTATTAGCTTTTTAATCTTTTGAATGTACTTAATCACTAGAGAAGTGTATCTTCTTGAAAGGAAAATAATTTTGTACGTCCCAAATAAGAGTAGGTAGTTTTAGTTGTTGATTAAGTATTTTCAGCATGTTTGAGATCTTGAATTTTGACCCTTAGCCAGGATGTTGCTTCCCTTATAGATCGATATAAAGATTGTTTCTACGATACACAGTTTTTGTTTGTGTTGCTACACAGATTTTATTTGAGTTGCCATATTATAGGAACAGTTACTTGCTATGCATTATGAATTTTAGAAATATAGGGGAACTGTAACTAAAATTCAATGAAAGTTTTAACTTTATCTTGCTAAAATGGAGCATTCTTTGATATTAAAAATATGGCTAGTGTAGTAAAGTTAAATTTCCTATTGCCATAAATCTGCTGACATAGTTGCTAGCTAGTGTGACAGTGCTTAGTAAAAACATGGGATTTCGACAGAGAACCGATGAATAAACTATAGTGCTCTTGATATAGCAAAATCAGCCTTCAGTCTTGCCATTTCAGCCTGGTGGAAGTTGCTGTGGGCTCAAGGAGTGGGATTCACCCAACCACAGATATCTGCAGTGTTAAAGATCTGCCGTAGTCACCCTGAGGTTCCCATTTAGAGTTACTGGAGAGAAGTAGGGGCATGCAGGGTGAGACTAATTTGGCACCTCCTATCCCATGCGGCGAGTTGCCTTCTGCAAGCACCCGTTTCCCTTTGCTGACCATGCAGGGAGCCCAGGGTGGTTCAGCACAGGTAGAGAGTGACCTGCGTTCCAGAGGAGACCCCCAGGAATGTGTTTAGGTAGGTGTATCAAACCTCCATTTCTGTGGAAGTTTGCTTCCTTTCTTTCTGCCCACTTCTGACTTGGTGCGGTTGTGCCTCTGTTATGTTGTGAATATTGTGCCCTTAACATCCTGGACGTGAACAAGGACTTCCGTCCATCTCTCGGTTTGCAGGTGCAGAAGGTTTCTGCTCAGCACTGTTGCCCTGATAGTGGTTGTTGATCCTTTTGATCGGTTGAGTTGTCTGTGTGATGACCATCTAACTGAAGTCAAGCAAAAAACTGGGATAGCAGAGTCTTACAATGTAAGCTGTTCCGTCAGGCGTACTCACTTTAACCCAAGTGCAGGTGAGCAGTTGCTGGCACTAGCAGTTCAGCTGGGGTATTCTTTGGAAGCACCTTGGCAGTGGGAGGACAATGATGGGAAGTTGAAAACGCAGAGGTAGTCTTTTGGCCACTAAGCAGTTTGTAGGTTGTGTGTCTAAGTGTACCCCCTTGTGTGGACAAAATTGTAAAGCGGTGGAGGGTTTGTTTTCTCAAAGTGCTATATTGTCCATGTTCCCTTTCCCAGGCAGGGATAGCTAAACTCCTAGAAAGCAGATTTATACTGAATCCCACCATGTCCGCACCGTGGGTTGTACCACTTGGACAATGTTGGCATTTTTAAAATGCAACTTTTATGTGTAATTAGGGTTTTAGGTCACCGACAGACTTTTTCTTTTGGATCTATTGTGCCAGTTTGAATACTGAGCTATCCGAGCAGCTGTAGGTTACTGCCTACCCAGCTCTACAGGCAGAAGGCGTCATATGAGCTTTTCCTCATCTGCTGGAGGGTAAGCGAGATGTTGGCTCATACTCGCCTTCATCAGCAGATTGAGCTAACCTGGCTGTGCCTGACATGGATTAGGGAGGTCTCGCCGTGATCCTTCTGGCCTGAAATCCATTGAGGGGTAGCCCTATTTTCAGTCAGTGCAGCTGTTAGCAAAATACCTATTTACAGTCTGAGATGAATATACGTTTTGATGAGTTGTTGATTCCAGAGAAGCTGTCTCCCAGACATTCTTGATGGAGAACATTTCATTTCAGAAAAAAACCCCACATTTTGCAGAGCTGTCTCATTTGTCTTAAGGCTTGTTATTGTATAGACCAGTATTCAATGGCGTAAATGTGTTTGGGCTTGCCCATGTGAGCAGTTATGCATGTGTGGATAGTTGGGACTATTAGTATGCATGAGGTTATTCCCTGTCGTCCATGTGATTTTACTGCTGAATGTCATTCTTGAGAAGGTAAACCTGTACTTTTCATCTATTTTGGTTCTCATCTTGGTATTCATTATTTCTGCCTCTCACAAACTTAGAATTAGGAAAATGTATTATCCTTTAAATATTCTAATTTTTAAATTTAGAATGAAGTTATTTATTTTGATAGCTATCTCCTGCAGTCTTTACTCAGGGTTCAAGGAGGTCTTCCACAGATTTTAATGTGTATGAGAAACTTCAACTTTTTTTTTTCTTGTCCATCTTAGCACTTTCTTCTTGTTTTGCCATATTTTTTCTGACAGAGTTATACAGTATCTCACCAGGATGGGAACTATATAACTAGGGATAATAATCAGTTAAAAAGGGTTTGTACATGCACCATATGGATGTATGTTATTCCATGTATATAATAATGTATTAAAATTTGATACCACAGCATAACATTAGAACACTGGGGTGAAAAAACCCTGAGTACTGGGGGTTTTATAATAGTTTATTTGTGGCAAACTTGCAGGAAAGAGGTACTTCATTAATTACCATGGTGATGTTTTTCTTTTCTTTTTTTTAAATGGTTTATTTATATTCCTTTTGTTTCATGCACTTCTCAGACCAGTTGTTGCTGTGATTATCAGTAGTTTAGACTCAAAAGTCGACTAAGGTCATCTGTTCTTTCAAAAAGGGATTTGAAGTATAAAAGGGGATGTTATCATCTCAAACTACTTTCTCCGTTTGATGCAATAAAATTTAGGGATATAATTTGTTGTTGTTATGATTGCTTGCTTTCAATTTATATTATGCTTTGTTTGTAAAACTCATTTTGTTGTACTTAACCATCAGTTTGAGGTTAATATTTGTTTTAGTGTATGTTTCAATGAAAACCTAAAAATTTCCCACCTTCCTCTCACTCAGTGAACTAACTGACTACTTAAGTTAACATAGAAATTCCTATGCCTGCATGTGCTTTGCTTTTCAGATTATTTTTTTTTGTTGCTTGCTTTTTTCTTTCTTTTTTTTTTTTTTTTTTTTATTTTTTTATGTTGCGAAGTTTTATACATCTATTTTCTCACCTACCGTATCCTAGGGGACTTGGAGTACCAATAATACAGTCAGCCCACCTTCCTGGTCCCCAGACATTTCAGAAGGTTGGGACATTTTTAAATCCAGACAGCTTCCTGGCAGTGCCATTTGGAGCATCAAAGTGGTAAATAATTTGAATTTATTTTCATGTGTCTGTTGCTGTCTTTCTGCTGTAGAGACTAGTGATGAAATTCTGTATCTCACAACTGAATGAATCTTCCGTTGTACTACTGTTTAAGGCCTGTAAAAGTTATTGAAACTCTGGAGCTTTCAGGTTAAAAAATACGTGCTTTCCGGAGTGTACAGTATGATGGCATTGCCATGATTTTCAATGGCAAAGAATAGCTTGTATTACCAGTTTTCTATGTGTGTTTAGTACCTCACTTTTTGTGGTTGGCTTTACATAGCTGTCAAATTACCTGAGAAGGAAAATGTCCCTAAGACTGGCAGTAAGGTAAGCCAGGCATGGAAAGGAGCAGAGGTCTGACGGGTGGCTTGAATTTGTTGCTGTGGAGAAGTCTTGCAGAGTGGATTCAAAGTGATGTAGTTTTTAGCTTATGGGGGAATAAATAACAACTTTCCTACCTGATTAGATGGACCAAAGCTTGTATCCACAGTGACGTTTACCATTAAAAACACCTGAAGAAACTAAGTGGAATTATTATTTTTAAATAAAGGCAAAAAAGCTAAGTGATGAAACTCTGACAAATAGCTGTAGCTTCCCAATGATTTATTTTCATCTCACTTTAACTCTCCTGCTAATTTTATTTTGACATTAGCTTAGCTATTGCTGCTTCAAGCATTAATTTTTCAGCTTAATATTCAGCATTAACATTGATACAAGTATGTGCTTATCCATGTTACTAGTTGTGTGAAAATAACAATACTGATACCTGGTCTGAAACAGACAAAATAAGAAACATGCTAGAAGAGTTTACATCTTAAAAAATTGACGCTTGTATGTCCTGTCTGTGCATACGTATTAACTCCATATATATGTAAGGACAACATTTTTTATTTCACCTTAGTAGATATAAATACTTCAGCCATCATTGGCATCCTTCCTTTCACTTCCTAAAACAGCATTGCGTTGCATTACCTTGTTGTGTAAGAGTAAGTCAATTTAATTTCTCTTTCCATTAATAGATGGATGTCAATACAATGTTAACATTGGGACGCTTGGATTCCCCCTTTAATTATGACCATAAACTTCTATATCTTCTTTAAAACAGGAGTTGGCATATTTGAAAAATACTGTTGGAAATAGTGAGCCCATAGTGCTGCTTTCTATCCAGGGAACTCCTGTCTCCGTCAGTAGAGACTGTTCATGTCTGTTGGTGACACCGTCCCCAATGAGCTTTGCGGTTCCGTCAGCATTGTTATATTGTGTAAATGTTTTGTCTTGGTATTACAAGTAGTTTCCAGCAAACGTTTGGATACAGATACCGTATCTAGATACTTTGTGGATGGAGTCGGGCTGCATTAGGAGCTGAGATTATTTGCATATTTGAAATGCAATAAATAATCTCATTGCTTATTTCGTAGTAGGAAAGGTGCTTATTTGAGTATATATCATAATTATCATCATTTATACAGATCAGAGCCTCTGAAATATGTTGTAAAGGCGTCTGACATACCAGCCAGAACTCAGGGACATTGTCAATATGTTCTTTTTCTCTCCGGAAAAATGTTAAGGAGGATTAGGGATCCTCTTTGTGTTTAGCTCATTTTGAAATTAAAAAAAAAAAAATAAAATCGTGAAATTCAAACTAAATTACAGTATTAATATCAGGTGATTATTATTAAAATCGTAGTTGCTTTTCCACAGTTAATTGTAGTTGAATGTACTGTAAATACTCCAGAGCACACAACGCTGCAACTGTACATCTGCATCTAAAATAAGGAAGGGGAAAAAAGAAGCTGTCTAAAAATAAGTGGATATTTTTTAAGAAAAATATTGTATTATGGGAAGTGTTGACCTGAGTCTAATTGATATAATTAATATGAAAAGCTCTCTCTGTATCTGCAGAATTAAGAGAGTTTGGTGGAGTCAGCTCCTGCTTTGCTTTGGGAGTAGGATTGAGTCCTAATGAATTCCAGTGTTTGCTTGATTATTCATAGCGTAAGAAAAACATCTACAATTGCACGTAATCAAGCGTCCAGACCCTATTCAGAAGTCCCATGACTGTCTGAGCTGACTGTTTAAAAAGAAAAGAAAAATGAATCATAAAATAGAGGATATTTATTTTGGATACTTTGCAACTGTGGAAAAAAAAATGCAGTTCTGTATTTCCAGTTCTTCTTGAGCAGCAAATAAACATTTTTGGGTTTGGCCGCTTTCTCACTGGTGTTAAAGGTGATCATATTATGTCATGTAAGTAGTTAAAGGTATTTCACGATGATTTATGCAGTGACTTCATGCCTATGGCCTAGTGTGCTCATATTCACTTGAAATCATAGGGTGGTTTTTTACTCTATGTTTTTCCCTAGATGCATTTAACAAGTTTGAATCCTGTATAACGAAAGAACTTCAGGTTGCATTTAAATTATTATCTTATATTGAATAGGGCCGTGGATCAGGATTCCCAGGGAAGCGGAGGCCACGTGGTGCAGGTCTTTCAGGAAGAGGTGGCAGAGGTAGATCAAAACTGAAAAATGGAGTTGGGACTGTAGTCATTCCAGGGGTAAGAACATTTGTTTTTAAGTCATATTGCAGTCTGCTAATGTAACATAATTTAATTCAGCTATAATTCTTGTATTAAAATACTGTGTAAAACCAAAGAGCACTAAAAAGCAGAGGTGTTTGATAAAGCCTGGCTATTACCAAGTGTTTGTGATGAAGAACTACAGCACTGTAGCTTAATGGGCCTCAAGCAATTTTATGCTGCTCTTGCCACTTAAAGGGACAACTCTTGGGAGTCTTAGAGTACTCCTTCTATTTCCTCGGGTGGCAAATGCGCTGGGTAAAGGCAGCACTCGCTGGAACACCACAAAAGGGGAGAGCGAGGCTTGTGCATGAGAATGTAAGAGCAGCCATAGCAGAATAGACCAGAGGTTCTTCTACCCAGGGGACCAACACTGAGTGCTGGGGGAAGAGTACAGAAACAGAAGAGGCCTAGAGAAGGAGACACTTCAACAGTTTGTGGCTTGGAGACTTGCTGAACAGGAGGTGGTATCTTTGTCTTGGGCAGCCTTCGTTGGAGCGAGCTTTCATGAATTTGTCTATTCACTTTTAAAAACTTATGGAAACCACGTTAACCTTTTTTAGTTCTACAGCTCATCAGCCTGTTGTTTAAAATTGCTGCCTGCTGGTTTCATTGCCTGCTTCTTTGTGCTCTTACAGAAGAGGCAGTGGAGAGTTGGTTTCTATTGACCTCCTCCCTCCATGCCACTCGATTTCTATTGATCTCCCCCCATCATTTCTCCGCCTTTTCCTTCCACTCCTTCCTTCTTCTTAGTCTGGAGAATCTCCCAGTATTTTGAGTTGTTCCTTGTATGGAAGCAATTCTGTATTTTTGACCATCCTTGTCGATTGTTTTGTCATGTTCATTATTTTTTTTTACTTTTTGGACTTTTGCCCTTTTATAACCCAGCATGCAGCTTTATGAAGTTTTTGTGCAGCTCTTCGCAGTTGTCTTTTGTTTTTTCTGTTACTCTGAATATCTTAATACTGTTGGCAGGCTTTGTCACCTTGCTCCTCACTTGATTTTTCAGATTGCACATGAGTGTGTTGAACACCATGGCCTGTTAGCAGATATCCCTAAAAGATTTCCACTAGTCTATTCTCCTACATAGAAAACTGATAATTTATTCTACTCTTTATTTCGTGTCTTATGTCAATATAGGGCCCATTCCTCAAATTCTGTGTCAGTTTAACCTTTTTTAGGGAGCATTGGTGAAGGATTTTGCCAAAAGAATTTGGTGAGTAAGTTATGTCAGTCAGATTTCCCTGTCTCCAGGCTTGCTGACTCCTTCAGAGAGCTGTGACTGATCCTGATTTACCATAATTAAAGCTTCCTTGACTCTTCAACAAAATATGTTACATACCAATGTGGCTGCAGGTTCTCTGTTATCACCGAATGTCAGATATTCTGTAGGATGGTACACAGCTTCCCCCCAGAAACCTTTGAGAAAATGGCAGTTACATTTGCTGTCTCCCATTCCTAAAGCACTGAAGTGATTCTAAGCAAGTTGTTGCTCACTGCAGTTGATAGTTAAGCTATTTCATACTTGAAGTCCTTTTAAAACTCTTAAATCTTACACAGTCCTGGTCTGCTCTTTGTAAGAAGAGGGATTTTGGTATGAAAAGCTGTTGGAAATCTGGACGGCAGAAAATTCATAGTTTTTCTCCTGCTATGGACTTGGCTTGTTTGAACATTCCTTTTAAAATTTGATTATCAATCAGCCCTGCAGATTTTGAGAGGCATCCTGTTCCTCATGTTCAGAGAAGGAGTTGCTCATTTTTATGTCTTTATGAAGTAACTCCTCATACTCTCCTTAGAGCTGCTTTTTTGTGATCTTACATACAATGTGTTTGAGTTTGTACAGCATTGCGCCACTTTTTGCTGCCAATGTAATAATTTCCTGGCATATTCTGCTATTTGTGATCTGGGAAAGGAACAAACATCTCTATCATTGTTCCCTTTTAAAGCTTTGGATGGTCAAGATTCGTGAGCAAATACGTGGTTTTAAACATACAGGATGAATTCCACTCAAGCTAGTCATAGGTACCGTCTTGAATTGAAGGCATTCACATAATTATTTAGTCCTCAGCACAGGACAGACATGGACTGGTTGGAGCGGGTCCAGAGGAGGCCACAAAAACGATCCGAGGGCTGGAGCAGCTCTGCTACAAGGACAGGCTGAGAGAGCTGGGGTTGTTCAGCCTGGAGAAGAGAAGGCTGCGGGGACACCTTATTGCGGCCTTTCAGTACTTCAGGGGGGACTATAAAAAAGATGGGGACAGACATTTTAGCAGGGCCTGTAGCGATAGGACAAGGAGTAATGGTTTTGAACTAAAAGGGGGTAGATTTAGGTTGGACATAAAAAAGAATTTTTGTACGGTGAGGGTGGTGAAACACTGGCACAGGTTGCCCAGAGAGGTGGTAGATGCCCTATCCCTGGAAACTTTCAAGGTCTCAGGTTGGACGGGGCTCTGAGCAACCTGATCTAGTTGAAGATGTCCCTGCTCATTGCAGGGGGGGTTGGACTAGATGACCTCTAAGGGTCCCTTCCAACCTAAACCGTTCTGATTCTATGTTACAAAGCACAAATTTGTACTTCAAGGGAAGCTGGCTTTTAGTGAACAAACTCTTAAAAATTTTTGTAACCGAATAGAGGATATTGAGTTAGGTAAATTGCTGTAAATACAAAATGGACATTGCTCTCCTCAATTTCCTATAGAAATTTGATGCTGTGACTCGTCAAGTAAATGCTGGCTTCAGAGTTGTAGAGCAGAGATGTGGCTGTCTTGTGACAGAGTAGGTGAAGGTAGCAATACCAAGAGACCAGCCTTTTGCCAGATAAATGTTTGAAATGGGAGTATTTCAGCCCCTTTGCACAAACAAATTCTCACTCAGCATGGGATCATGACCAGTGGACAAACTACACAAATTTGGAAATATCTTGGTATATCTTGGGAATGGGGAAGAAGGTGGCTACAGGTTAACCCAAGGTGGGTCACAGCTGGCATTAAGCAGACATCAAAATTGCAGTGATTCAGTCCTTCAAATTCTGTTCTTTTGTATATGCAAGCAATTCCAAGAACTTTGTGGAACCTGTGGAGATACATACAAGGGATAAACTCTCCCTGAATGTATCAAGAGGTGTTTGGGGTATTTTTTGGTTAATTAGTTAGTTACAGCTGCAGTGCTCTCAGCTATACAGTAATTAAAATGCATTAACAATATACTCCCTTTTTAGCTTTCTCTCAGTGAACACTGATTTTCAGCAACAGTGTATCAGAAGGATTCCTGTAGCTGTTGTAATGGTACTTAGGTTTGTCTCTAGAGTGATGTTTGGATTTGTAAAATATTTAAATTATTATTTAAATGAAACCGTCTGTGTAAGACTTAAACTGTATTTAAAATAATCCACGTTTATAAAATTAAAACAGCTGGTAAAACAAAGTTTCATTTCTCCATCATGCATTTGTTCTTTTGTATAGAACTGTGTGCTCTTGTATTCCAAACTTCTATGGCTGCTTCTGGTTCAGAGCGTAAATAGTTAGGCCTGTTAATTTAAATTCATGGATAGCAAATTCTGCATAGCAAGATTTGCATGAAGCTCGGAACACAGTTGAAGTCTTTTTTTCTTCTTTTTCTTCCTGCGAAGCTACAAGTACATGTATACACTGAATTAATAAAGGGCAGGTCAGAGTAACAATCTCTTGATCAAAAAGAGAACGACCGTCTGCAGTAAGAGCTTATGAATTGAGATCAAAACAGCCGTTTCAAGTTCAGTGCAAGTTTTTACGGGCAAGATAGATAAACCTCATAAAGAAACTGCTTACGGAGAGTATCTTAACTATTGAAACTTTAGAGCTCTTGCTTATTCCTCTAACATGCTTGGAACATTAGCTAAACCACATTTTAGGCAATATGGGACAAATTACATTTCTGCAATTGCTCTTTGAATTAATACTCAAAAATATGTCACTGCAATTAACTTTTTGGTGAGAAGAACGTCAGTGTTTATGTGTACGGAACAGAGCAGGCTGGTCACAGTATGACAATTTCTGCTTAGTGATCTTTTTTTTCTTAGACTACCTCTTTCCTTCCGTTTCCATTATAAAGTGCAATGGGGTAATGTGTAAAGGTGAACGAAGGAGAGGAAGAGAACGTGTCTCTAAAACTGAAATAGTGGTGATGCTTGTACTGATGTGAAAATGTGGATTAATATAGTAATTTCTGATGAAGGTAGCTTTTTTATGAAAGTCCATACTGTATGAATAAATACTTGCAAAGCGTGTATTCTCTGATACTACTAGAAATAAAATATTTGGAAAATAAGTTCCATCTTGTCTCATGTCTTAGAAAATGTGATGTGCTTGCTATTTATGTGGTGTGTTTTGTTTTTTTTTAATAGGTCACAACTATGGATATTTCATTTAACAAAGATGAGGAAGAAAACTCGATGCATATTGCAGTTGTCCTCTTCTCTAACAGTGACAAGTTCACTCTCCATCAGGTTAGGATAATAGTTGTTACTGTGTTTTCATTTTGTTTCTCCGCTTTTAGTCAGAAAAAAGTAAATTAATGTCCTTGTTAGGAGTTAAAATTTACAGCAAGCTAGTTGGATCCTACAGTTAAATGTTTTCAGAATTTAGTGTCTGGCATGTGTTGAAAAACTGCTGTTTTCTATCATTTCAGGATATGTGTGTAGTTTGTGGAAGTTTTGGCCAAGGTGCTGAGGGCAGGTTGCTTGCCTGTTCTCAATGTGGTCAGTGTTACCATCCATACTGTGTCAGTATTAAGGTGAGTGCTTTTGTTACACAAAAAAATTACTTGATTACACTTTTTTCATAATGTATTTTAATAGCACTATGCTGCCTTTGGTTTTGTGGTAAGTAGGGGAGTCATTAACTTGTTAGATATTCATCAGCTAATGTGACCATTATTTGTATGCGGCTTGTGAAAGACTTTAATTAAATGTCATTTTATAGTATGCATTGCCTCAAGAGAAATTAACCTTTTTGTAATTTCACAACCATAAGTAGCACTGATTATCCAGCAGTTGGTTAAAATAAGTGTCAGATATAAGCTTAAAACCTAAATACAAGCAGAGTTAAAAACAGAGAAAAAAATTCTACTGCATCTCCATTTACTAGGGGTATAAGCTTTAGTTGATTCAATTTGTCTGTAGGCTGTCAGAATTGACAGCAGTTGGAGTGGTTAATTAATACATTTTACATTCATTAGTCTGGGAGAGAATGTGTGAAAATTAAATTTGAATGGTATGAGATGACTTAGCAAGCACATAATAAGCTATTTACTGCAATATATACACCATACACTCTTTATGATATAAGTATATCTTTGTAAAAATTGAGTTTTTTTAATCGTGTCACAAAACTTGAGTTTAAATGTACTTTACTAAATGCCATATGCGTATTTCATGCAATTCTAATTTGGCTTTGCGGTAATATACTAATCTTACATTATATATTAATTACAATAAATTAGTTTTTTGCTTCAGATGACTAAAACCCCAGCACTGGTTATCACAGGTAATTTAGGAAGGATACAGGATTCGTAGCGACCTGAATCCTGGCTTTACTGCATAGCTGAAAAAAAGCAGCTGTATGTTCTCCTTCTTCCCTACAGAACCAGCTACTCCTGTAAGGAGTAAACTGTCCTACCTGTAGGTCCAGTGCAGTGTATATTCTCTGGTATGCTAGTTTATCTGAGGAAATTATATTCTGAAACAGTATCAGCTTTCGGTAATTACAGTTCCTTTCTGTTTAATCCCTTCCCGTTTATTGAAGCTTCAGAAAGTCTAATGGATAAACAGCTACTTGTGATGTAGGTAGCGTGCACAGAAGAGCATCCTGTGCTCCACTAGCCAGAGCTTAATTTATACAAGGATTGCACTTCATAGAGCAGTTTTCAAATAATTTTCACCTTGCCATTTGCAGATTACTAAAGCGGTGCTTAGCAAAGGTTGGAGGTGCCTGGAGTGCACAGTGTGTGAAGCCTGCGGGAAGGCAACAGATCCAGGAAGACTGCTTCTCTGTGATGACTGCGACATCAGCTACCACACGTACTGCTTGGATCCACCCCTGCAGACAGTTCCAAAGGGAGGCTGGAAGTGCAAATGGTGTGTTTGGTTCTGGGGTCAGAAATCTTGACTGCTGGCCTCCTTTGTTTCTTCTTATCACTTCATGTTTGCAATGTCAATTGAACTGTGATAATGTTATTTTCAGTTGTATTTGTCAGGTGTATTAAACAAGGAAACAGAACACTTTTGAATTGTTTCCTGCAATTATCAATTCAGTAGGGAAACTGCTGTCTCCTTTTAATACTGTTTCTTCATGCCAAAAACTGATAAGTAGAGATGGACAACATTTTTTTTTTAAATCCTAGCCAAAAAAAAAAAAAAAAAGAAAAAAAAAAATCCAATTTACATTCATTGGAACCTTCATTCCAACATTCAGTTGGAAAAATGAATGGGCACTTCAGCGAATCGTTCTCAGAATAAAACCCTCTGAAAACCATTCACGTTACTTGGGTGAAACACAGAATAGACCTCTCACATGGCTGGGTCTCCATATCTCAAAGGGAATGGCAACTGGAAGCAGGAACTCCTTGGACCTGTTGAGCTGTTACAAACACCCATTTGCCTGTTTTTGCAGATTGAAAGGACTTCTTACTTAGGAACTTTCATTAAAAATGTAAAAAATGTTGCTAATTTTTGAAATCTAAATAATACCTTTTCATTCAATTAAAATACTGTTTAACCTGAAATGAGTTTTCCTCTTCCCCCACCCCAATGTGGTTAGCGAACTAAAACTTACTTACTTACCCAGTTCTAAATAGGAGGAGTTTAGAGCCACAAAATAATCTTCCTGTGAATTGAAAGTAATAGATCATTTTGTCTGTTCTGCAGGTGTGTTTGGTGCAGACACTGTGGAGCAACTTCTCCAGGTTTAAGATGTGAATGGCAAAATAATTACACACAGTGTGCTCCCTGCGCAAGTTTGTCTACCTGCCCAATCTGCTGTCGCACTTACAGGGATGAAGAGCTTATAATTCAGTGTAGACAATGTGATCGGTAAGGATTTCTGATGTTTTACAGGTTTTTCCTGTTTAAGGCTTCTTTTAATTTTTTTCCCTTCATGTAAAAGTGTAAAGATGAAGGGAATGGCCTTGTGGTAAAGAGCACTGGATTGAGCCTCAGAAGTCTCTTACTAGTTCATTCCTAGTTGTACCACAGACTTAATTATACGACTCTGGGCAAATTAATTAATCACTGTGTGCCTCATTTTCCCTCTCTGTAAAAATAAAGCTAATTTACCTCGCAAGACTGTTGTTGTGAGGCTAAATCTAGATTACATTGTATGAAGTAAGTAGTTAAAATGATTGCAACATAGGGAGAAAATTATAATACTAAGACATATTTGCTTCCGGGACATTGTTTTATAGAGATTTCCTTCCTGTGAAGGGAAATAGGTAATCTGATACTGTATATTCAGTATTTAACACACACCACTGTAGAGGAATGCTGTATACAGAGAACCTGATTCATCGTGTCTCCCTAAAAGAATTTAAACTAAACAAGTATTTCACATTTACTTGGACCATATACTGATATTTGGGTCTCCTAAAACACCACATATTTCCTTTAAATTGTATTTTTTCCCCCACTTAATTTCTAGATGGGTGCAGGCAATCTGTCAGAACTTAAACACAGAGGAGGAAGTGGAAAACATAGCTGATACGGATTTTGACTGTACCATTTGTAGGCCATACATACCACCAACAAACGGTAAGAAGACAATTGAAACCAATGGCAGGATTGCACACTGCAATAAATAGGTTTGGGAATGTGTTACGGTTCTTTTCTCTGGTGGAGATTTGGCTCATGGTAGAAGTAAGATTTTTCATGTTTATTTTAAGGGCCCTTCTGGAAGTGTCCTCAGCTCTTTCGCCCCCTCTAGTGATTGGCTGCAAGGCCAAAGAAAACCTAGCAGAGGGAATTCTGGATAGATTTATTGAAGATAATTTGGGGAAATGACTAAAAGCATTTGGTATTGAAAGGGTAAAAGGCATCTCACTTTGTCAAATGGAAGAAAGAAGAACAGCTCAGTTCTCTGAAGTTCTTAACTGCAGAAGAATCTGAAGATCAATTCTGAGCAGAAAAACTTCCTATAGTTCAGTACTTAGAGTCTGTCTAAAGCAGCAATAGCTGTAACAACAGTCCGTATGAGCATTTTTCCCCTCCTCCTTCTTGTTTTATTAATGCTACTCCCTCAGCTCTCCCAGTATTTAAGACCTGTGCTTCCCTCCCTAGCTGCAGCCTTTAAAAGAATTCACCATGCTTTCCTGCTCGGGAGTCGCTACTTTCTTGTTAAAATGTATAGTTTTTTCTGATGAACTTTGCCCTTCTCTGCGCACGTTATCGGTGAATATATATACAAACTTCCTCGTTAGTCTGTACTACATAGTTCTATAGCAGTGGTACTTCAGGAGCTGAGGTTACAGCATCTGGTTCTGTGGGATGGTACTGGTTAATGTTCTTGTGAGGGGCCTGTCAGCAATTAGATTGGCCTATTACATGATTTATGGTCTTGCTACAAGGGTGGTATCCCAGGTCTGTTTTCTCTGCATGTCGCCTCATGGAGTTTCTGCTTCAGTCTGCTTCTTTAACAGAGCATTGACACCTATACCTAGAGGAATAGCATGTTGAAGTATTCACATTAACCCTTTCATGGGGTCTCATGAGAGTATGGTAGGAGGAAGGTACAAGAACTAAGCAAATGTTTCAAGAAAAATTCATATCCACCAAGAAGATGTCAGTGAGGTTGGCTTTCCTGACCAAGACTGAAGATATCATGAGGCATGTGTTCTAGAGGTGTGCCAAGAAAAGTTCAAGAGAGCATCTAATGTCCCTTTACGCTGGCATGACCTCATCACAGCGTGGCAGTAATTGTAACTTACTGAGGTGACCTTGGAGGTTTATATACTCCTTTGTCAACTACACAGGGTTATGGAACGCTTCCAAGTATCCTGCTTTTATCACTATTAGAAGTAAGAAGGACTTATGCTTATGTATTTCTCCAAGTCATTTCATTTTTGAGATCTGCTTTCACAAATTCAAAAAGGAAGAGGTTTTGTAAGTGGGGAAAAACAAGAAATTGCAGATATAACACAGAGTTTTGTTTATTTTGATAATAAGCTTTGGGCATTTAAAACAAAAAGGTCCAAGTAAGAAATACTGCCTCTTCCTTTCACTTCCAAGCAGGCAGAGCTACCTTTTAGAGATAATTAAAGCCCATAATATGTGAGGCAGAACAACTTCACAAGATGGTATCGGAGATGTTGTACTTCCAGGTGTAAGCTGACCCCTGAGTTAGTCCTTCCTGCACGCCTTCATGAAGTTGTGTTGCTTGGGTTTGTGTTATGAGCAATAGGAACCAGTCCTGCAAGACCTGTCAGGGAGTTCCCAAACTTTCTTTGCAGGGTTTTTTTTTCACCTTTTTTTTTATAAGACAAGTTTCTCTTATTCTTTCATGTTTTGACTCAGTATATATAATACCTCTTTAACACGTGTACATTTGCACAGTTGCATGTCTGAATATGTCATTTGATGCATGTTCATAGAAATACTTGCATGTACTTTTATATTAAATGTTTCCGTCTTTCATTAATACTTCTACAACTCCTTTGAAAATTTTCTGTATTTTTTTTTTTCAAGGTGAGAACAATTAGCGTTTGATAAACTTCGAGAAACAAATGTTAGTTAACACTAGAAATCTTCTTAAAATGTACCATATTGTGGGATTCTTATTGGCATGGTTCTTGCTCTTTCCATTTGATGTATCACAGATGTGTTGCGAGTATTATTACAAGTTTTTTAACTACTTTCTTTCTAGAATAAGCAAGAGCCCCTCAACCTAGTAAATTACCAATGCACTGCAGGTTTATTCTTGGAAGAGTAAATACTTCTAGCATGTAGGTATTGAGAAGAAGCTTCCATTTTTCTTGATTCAGAAAATGGAAACTTAAATTTGTAAGAGCTCTTCCCTATCTCATCTTAAGAACATCAGATGCGTATCTGATAATCTTACAAAGTCATCTTCTTCAGGAAACAGAAATAAAAGATAAATAGTTTTTTCTTCTTGAACATACATAAATATCAAAAGCCAGAATGGGGTAAGATTTGCTCCAAAGTAGTATCCCATAAACCTTCATTACTAGATTCTTTTGGAGTAATCATCCCTGGTCAGTGTTTCATCACGTTCCTTTTAGTATGGTCTGAAGTTATAACATATGTCCCCCAGTGTATTACTGTGCCTCGTAGAAATTTTTTTCTAATTTAGATTGCTTGAATATTATAATGACGGGGTACTAGCAGCTGCTCTAGGTAGCAGCAGCTTTTCCTCTGTGCTGTAATTCCTGCACGTTCAGGAGAGGTGTGTGCATCTCTCATCTACATTCGCTCCTAGACAAGCAATTCTCAACCATCTACCCACCACTTCTGCCTTTCTGTTGTTTGCCCCTGTATGTCATATGCCCCATCTGCAAACTTCATCCCTTCCTCACTTCCTCCCATCCTCTCTCCATCCACATACTCCAGCTTCCTCCTCCCTTAGTGCTGTTTTTCTTTCTCTGCAGGAGGCAAAGGGACCAGCTCTGCCTGGTTTTCTTTAGCTAGTTGCAGCTGATCTGCTAACGGTTTCTGGTAGCTGCCTATGCGCGTGTATGTCTCCTGTGGCTCAAGTAAGCATACCCACAGAGGCTGGGCAGTTCGTATCACTTACTAATTCAGAGATGCTCGATACTTGCCAGTGATACACATATTACAGCTGGGAGCCTCTGTTGTACAATTTTTATGAAACTGAGTTAAATTTTTCTTCATTCTGAAACTTAGTTCTATGTACTTTACAAATACAGGACACAAAAGCAATGTAAAATTATATGTTAAAAAATTAACTTTTGGTTTTTTTTTATTATTTAGCATGTTTATTGTGTCAACTCTTACGTTCCTGCTAAGTTACTGTATTTACAAAGAAATCCCTGCGTCATGCAGTTATGCAGGCATCCAGTAGCGCTCTGTCAGTGTTGTGTTTCTACATCAACCATTTTGCTCTGTCCGTTATGCTTGATTTAATTTTTTCCTGGAATTGTTCTTTTCTGTTACAGCCTTACAAATGGTATCTCCCTTTCTTTTTGAAACTGTGATTCTTCTCATTGTGTTGTATTCTGTGCAATTATTTGTTTTCAACTGAAGCCACTAAATGCTGTATGATGCTCAGCATGTTTAACCCGTTTGCAAATAAGCATAATAATTTTGCTTAAACTTCAGCTAGGTGCCTCAGAAAGCACCTTTTTGTTCAATGTTTAATTTTTTTTCCCCCATGAACAGTCTTTCTCTAGCAGTACTCTGTTTCTCTGTTATCGATTTTATTGATTATAATCCTTAATCCGCACTCTGATTAGCTCCTTTTCTAGAAGTCTGTTTGACACTGTCTTTGGACACTGTTTGTTCGTGCAGCTTTTGTGAGTTGGTCTCTGAAGGCCTCACCTCTGTCACTACCAGCTTGTTTATTTGACTATTTCAACTCTATTCAGTCTCTAAAGCTAAAACTGGTCGCAATCTGACCTGGACCAGAAGAACACTCCCTGTTGTTTGACTTTTAAGTAAGGATTTCAAATTCCCGATCACAGCTATCTTTCTGAATTTTTTATTTACCTTAGATTCCCGTTCCATAATTGCCATCTCTGTCTTAAAACATCTTGTAAATTATAACCGATTAAATGAACTGATGACATCTTATTCCACTTTGAGTATTTCTTACAATCTGCCTTTTTCCTGTTGTTTCAATTCAGTGCTTTTGAGTATCTTCCATCCTGCAGCTTGTCCCATATTTTTCTGGTTCTCTCCAGCTCAGTGTCTCTTTCAAAATCTCATTTTCAATTTCTCTTCTTCCTTGTCTTTTCCTTCCACTTCTCTCTATCAGTTTTTCAGTAGTTGTCATAGGCTGCTTTCATTTACTAATTGGATGGAGTATTGGTTTTCTGTAGGTTATATACTTTAGTTACACTTTACATAAAACTTTTAAAGGGCTATAGTTTTTGAAGACAGACTTTCACTTTCCTTAATTTTTTTTTATATGCTTAGAAAGCATCCTCTAGATTTCATATTTAAGTGTTACTTGGAAGCTTTTGTGCTTTCCCTAGTCTTGCCCCCGTCTCCCATATTGTGTGTGAGATGGTCAGCAACAGTACACGTGCAGTGGTCTGACATGTCTGAGAAACACTGAACCTCCCACACGTGCTTTGCCTCGGTGGTCTCATCTTGTGTGGCAGATGCAAAGTAAATGCTCCAGATGTTTGTCTGAGTCTTAAATTCAACGTGTGGATAAACTTGACTATATGGTAATGCTAACCATGCCAAACTAACAGGTCTTCTAATACTTGTTCTCACTGTTTGTGAGATAGAAGCTTCTGATTTTCACTTCACTTACTCTGTCTACATAATCTCTGTAAAGTCACTACTAATATTAAAAGTCTAGTCTGCACATCACAGGTTAGTGATTACAGTTATTGTAATTAAGGCAGACGGGAAGAGCATTTCTACCCACAAGAGTAGCCTAGTGTTGTAGGACATTTTGGTCACTATTTGTTCAGACACACTGTTCCAGTGCTTCCCTGAAGTGCACAAGCTGTAAGTTTTAAATGGAGTTTCTGCTATTCCATTTATCGATATTCTTATCTTGAGTAAGAATTACCGTATCCAACTTCAACAAGTCCTGTATCATCTGTTTTTAGATATATCAGCCTTATTTTGTTTCTCATACATGTTGTATAAGAGACCTGACAGCACAGGCACAGCTGGAATCTTGTGTGCAAAGCTGTCGGAGTGTGCCTGCCCCTCCTTGGGGAAATATGGCAGCAGTTGATAGCCAATTCACAAAACCCTCCCATTTTTCATGCTTAAGTCAGCAAAGCCTGGACATCATGACTACTGTAGAGCTTACTTTCCAATCCAGTAGATCCAGTGTATTCGTTTGCCCTTTCCAGTAGAAGGAGATCCATTACCATCGCGTTCAGTGCCGTTCCAATGCCATTCTTGGCTCTAGGAAGTTGGAGAACTTCAGTTTGTATCAGGCTTGCTTTGCAGTCACATCTTCTGTGGCGCTGAAAAGCACTTCATTTTAAAGGTGCTAGTGAATGTTGCCAACAGTATAAATTAGGGAGTTTAACAGAACTGTTTGAAGGAAAATTAATTGATAGTTTCAGTTTAAATCAAGTCACCAATTTTAAAAGTTGAAATTATTTTCCTTATATTTTTCAGTGCCTTCTTTGGACTGTTGTGATTCATCAGTTGGAGCTCAGATTATTTCAAAATCAAAAGAACTAGGTAAAGAATATAAATGCTTAATCTTTGATCATTTAGCATATCTTAAGGGTATATTTTTACATGAGACAAAAATTCCTTTTTCTATCATTTTATAACACACAGCATTAACTATCCTTCAGTTACTGCAGCATGCTTTTCATTATTTTTTCTCATTCTCTCTTCTTTCTTCTCTTTTGCCTGCCATACCTGCACTATAATAATTACTTCAAATTATGCTTTGATCCTACAGACTTAGTTGCTTGCCTTAATATTAGCGGTGATAACACAGTGGGGCTGAGTCAAGCATGTACATAGATGTTTACGGGCTCGAGTTGTACGAGGACATAACTTTTCTGTATTTGTCTGGTTTGTGCTAGGAATTTATAATCTTGACAAGCCTGCTCATAAGTCACTTTTTATAATGATAGTACCTAAAAGCTTCCATCATGTCAGAATTTCTGAGAGAAGGTTCTCCCTTCAAATCTTCAATCCAAAAAAGAGCATGTGATTTTTTTAAAGCAAATACTCTTTTTTAGTTCAACTCAGGAAGGCAGTCATCTGGGAAGAATTGTGTTCAGAACCAGCTGTGTTTTGAGGTGTGAGATGTTACATAAGAAAATATTTTTGGTTAAAGGAAACAAAAGTTATGATGTTTATATATTTTTCAAAAGCTGCGTTATCAAATCATTTCATTGGCTGCAAAGAGCAGAAGCATCATTGCAGCCTCTTCATCATTTGGTAGTTCCCTGAAAGTTCCCAAACCTCCACTTGCAGGGCCCCAGCACAGGTGACAGCACCCTTCTACATGGTGAATTAAGGATCATTTGAGTTTATCGGTAGACTCAATTGTCGTGTAACAGCTTGAGGAAGAAGCACTCTTGCCGGTCTTGGGAGACTTGGGTTCTCCCCACATTTTCCAATTTGATCTTGAGCTGCTCACTTGATGTAAATTGCTTTTTCTATGCATGTAAAATAGGGGTAATAGATTGCCTGAGTTAGCAAGAGTTCTGGGAAAGCTTAAAGTCATTAATGAAGGTGAAGGTACAATGCTGAAGGCTGGCTGAGGGCTTTGGCTGATAAGCAACTGCGATGCAAAGTAAGACTTGCACAGTTTTCTGTGAGTGCCAGGGTTACAGAAATACCCTGCGAGGCACCAGTTTTCATAATCAAATCGCTCTTATGAGTCCTTGATGTAAGTTGTTTTGTAGCAATATAATGGATTGTTGCTGGATTTGACATCAGACTCTAAATTATAAAGCTGTAACTGTAATGTGTAAGACAGTATCGGATATCTCTGTTTTATTTATACCAATTTCCTCACTCATGAATCAGCTCCGTACGCGTGGATTGTTAACTCTTAAGAGTGCTATTCCTAAAAACCTAAGACTTGTAAATTAAAGAGCTTTATGTTGCTGTTATGATTCATTTAACTTTTATAGACCCACCGAAGAGGTACACCCAGGATGGAGTCTGCTTGACAGAATCCGGCATGTCTCAGTTACAGAGCCTGTTGCAGTACCGAGAAGAAAACGGACGAAACCAAAGCTTAAACTGAAGATTATAAATCAGAACAGTGTGGCTGTGCTTCAGACACCCCCAGATGCCCAGTCAGAACACTCAAGAGATGGGGAGATGGATGACAGTAGAGGTAGCAGTCTACTTTTGGCATGTCTTGTATCTTGGAGCGTTGCAGTACATGTGTGTATTGCAGATATCCCTGGGAGTTTTTAATCATACTGATACTCGTATGTTCCGTCCAGAATGCTTTATGGAAATGACTTGAACAATAGTCATGGCGCATTGTTGTCCATTTCAGGGATTTTTCTTGTTGTTGTTCTGTTGATGGGTCATCCATCCTATAGGAAACTCACCTTTCTAAGGCTGGCAACCATGGAAATACAAGTTGCCTTTTTGTCTAATCCTGGGGTTACCTGTGGGAAGTATTGTGCACTCACTGAGTACAAGTGCATTTGAGGCTCTCAAATTTAGTGCACACACTGTCTGAAAGTGGTAATGTTGGCTCAGCAAAGCAACGCCTAGATCACTGTAAACCTGGTATTGAAAACAAGGGGGAAAGTGGAGTAGAAAGCTCTTTGCTGAGAGTGTTTTCTTTTTTCTGAAAGAAATAAGGTGGGCTGACCTGAGAGTCCAAGGAAGAAAAATACTTGCCTCGTATTTCCCTAGGCAGAATGAACATTCTGTTTGTTCTCATCTCCAGGGTAGAATTTAAGACAGAATTTGAATTTGGAAGTGAATTCTGGGTGTTGCTGTAGTTCAAATATATGACGCTGTACGTACAGTGCTAGCAAAGGATTTCAGGTTCCAGGACGGGGTGTCTGTGTAGTGTGGAAGGAGGGGAAGATTTACAGTGGCTTTGTGGCCTCCAGGGCTGATGAGAGATGAAGGGATCTGGGCTAACGCTTGCCTACCCAAACACATCCCTGTGTATGGGGATGACATTTCAGTGGTAGAAGCCCTTGGGAGAGCTCCTTCCACTGCAAGTCTAGACATGGAGCAAAGATCCACACGTTCCAGGGCCACCAGTACTTGTCTCATCTGCTTCTCTCCCAGCTGAGCAAGCACAGCAACCCCAACCAGAGGAGACCGAAGATGGGAGATGGAGTAGGAAAAGCGTGTAGGTGCAGGCAGCCCCACTCTTCAAATCCCCGCCTTTCAACATTAGAAACAGGAGCCAGCATGGTGCAATGCTGTTCTCCTGTCCTCTTTGCCATGGCCTGGCTGTATGTCCTGATAAGCCTGTTGGTAGAATAGGTGTTAATCTGTGGCCTGGGGAAAGGCTTACTTAAATGGCAGGTGTGAAAGTCATTCCATTAGCCGCGGAGGTGTCTGTTAGGAGAGGAACATAGGCAGCCCACCTCACCACACTCTAAAGTGCTTTCTGTTTATGCAACATTGCCTTGTTGTTAATCAGATTAAATGTCATAAGAAGCTTTTTTTAGATACAGAGAGTATACTTGAGATAACTGGCTAGTTTAACTATCAGTGCAGTTTCAGTGTTAACTTGTTGATATAAGTATTGTTCCCATTGTTTGATTAGCACATTTTTGATATCTGCTGTTGCCTAGATGTGTGTGGGGTTTTTTTTTATAATAGCTTCCCTTTATTTGTTTATAACCTTTAAAAGAGTTAACTATTAGCTTTTCTTTCATTTCCTTCATTATCCACGGGGTTTCCTTCAGTATCCACGGGGTTTGGTAGAATATCCTAGCATTACACTGACTCTTAAATTTCATCTCATACTTTCATATAGTCCATTCAAGTGGGTTGTTGAAAGCAAAAAAGCTTTTGATTTTGGTTTGAAGGCATCAAGGTAGAGAATTAACCACTTCCCTTGTTGTTCTTTTTCAGTGGTTAATCATTACTTTTACAAACCTGGGCCTGTTTTCTATATAACTTTGTCTTTGTTATCTGCGTGTTGGTTTTTATAGGTATCCCTTTTCAACTAGGTAACAAGATATGTAAATGTAATAGCTGAGTATGAAGGGGAGAGCCAAAGCTTCCACAGACTTAAATTTCAGTTCTGATCACCTTTCGTTGCCTTTTTGAGAGTTAGAGCACATTCATATATGTGACGGTAACAGCACAGCATGTACGTGGTAGATTGGCTGGATTTCCTGGAAGCTCTCCATGTGCTCTGTAGAGTGGATCAGTGCCTGTTATCCGAACGTCTGAAATTTTTGTATGAGCATCAGGATGAATAAAGCTGTGCCACGGCTTTGATTGGAACAACATAGTGTAGTTCCAGGCAAACGGGAATAACCCTTACTTTGACTCTAAAGTTCCAGGTGGCAAAAAGAGGCTGTGTCTGAGAAAACTGAGCTTGTGGTAATTTTGTTACCATCTCATCTATAGGCCTTCATCAGGTATTCCACATTTTAAAGTCCACTTGAAAGTTCAGCTTGCTTTGGGAGCGTCGGCTTTGGTAGACTTAATGTGGCTCTTCTGCTACTACTTGTAGAACTATGCTTCGTAAGTAAATGGGAAGGACCGCTGGGGTTTAGCATGCGGCATACTGCTTTGTGTAGCAGGACACGTTAGCACTCAAGCAGGTTTCTCTTCTGCCAGAAGCGGATGCGTTGCAAGGAGGGCTCACCCGTGCTTTTAAGGGGAGGACGGAATTGGCTGTGGTGGTCGGTGGGGACTGCCTTTGCCAAGTCACCAGCTTTGTTGGTAGAACTCAGAAAAGTCTTCATCAATGGGAAAGTCTGGTCCATGACCCACCTTGTGGAAGAGCAAGGGTTGTAGTTCTACCACAGCCAAAGTAGTACGGAAGAGTTCAGCTCTGTCTGTTATAACAGGATTTCTCCCCCTTAAACTGTATGTGGTTTTAAACCATACAGAATTACACACCTAAATCCAAAGCAGGGAATCAGATTTCCAATATCTTTTCAGAGGCAAGAGTGTATTTAACATGCTTCAAAAGCTTTCCAATAAAATGGAGATGTAAGGTCAGTATTACATTGACATTCTGGGGATATCAGAATTAACTCACTCTCTCTTCCACACCAAAGGCTTTTTAATGTCATCATACTTTACATCTGTTTCTACCCTGTTTTCCCACAGAATATGAACTCAAACTCGAAATTACATTGTATTCATCTTCAAGGCTGAGTAATTCCTTTGGGCTGAATTTTCTACTGTATAAGTCAAACTCCTCTGCATAGATCAGTCTGCTTTCAGCCAGTCACACAGCTTCAAGTCTCCAAACTAAGAGTCATTATACATTACCTTCCAAGTGCAGGCTGCAGTTTTCAGTCTATCTTCTCCATAAAAAAAAGCCTTACCAAACAAAACTTAGGAGGACAGTATAGGAAACAAAGTATGTCTTACGTGTTAAATTGTATCCATATTCCTTGATGTATGGCTAGGAATTGCTCAGACACTTGGAAAATGCAATAGCACAGGCTTCTGAAAGGGGCGCCAAAAATTTCTCAGATTCACATACCGTAACTGTAGCATTTATTCTCTGGTTTTGTGTAGACATCATCTCGCAGGAAATATATGTATATACTAGGTCTTTGTGTATAGATAGGGTGGGTTTCCCAAAAGTGTTCAGAGCTGTCATGGTTTTAGCTGGGATAGTTGATTTTCTTCACTGTAGCTAACATAGTGCTGTGTTTTAGACTTGGTATGTAAATAATGTTGATAACACCCTGGTGTTTTAGTTGTTGCTGGGTAGTGTTTACACTAGTCAAGGACTTTCTAGCTTCCCATGCTCTGCCAGATGCACAAGACGCCGGGAGGGGAGGGGATGCAACCAGGAGAGCTGATTCGAATTGGCCAAAGGGTATTCCATATCATGTGACGTCATGCCCAGTATATTAACTGGGGGAATTGGCTGGGGGAGGCAGCGATCGCGGCTCGGGGACCGGCAGCGTCGGTCGGCGGGTGGTGAGCGGTTGCAGCACTTGTTGTTCAGTTTTGGTTTTGTTTTTTTTTCTTTCCCTCTCCTTCTAGTGTTTCCTCTCTCTCTCGCTCATTATTTTCCTTTTCATTATATTAGTATTATTGCTGTTTTATTCTAATTATTAAACTGTTCTTATCTCAACCCACGAGTTTTCTTACTTTGGCCCTTCCGATTCTCTCCCCCATCCCACAAGGGTGGGGGAGTGAGCGAGCGGCTGTGTGGTGCTTAGTTGCTGACCAGGGCTAAACCACAACAGTCCTTTTTGGCGCCCAACGTGGGGCTCGAACCCACGACCCTGAGATTAAGAGTCTCATGCTCTGCCAGATGCACAAGACGCCGGGAGGGGAGGGGATGCAACCAGGAGAGCTGATTCGAATTGGCCAAAGGGTATTCCATATCATGTGACGTCATGCCCAGTATATTAACTGGGGGAATTGGCTGGGGGAGGCAGCGATCGCGGCTCGGGGACCGGCAGCGTCGGTCGGCGGGTGGTGAGCGGTTGCAGCACTTGTTGTTCAGTTTTGGTTTTGTTTTTTTTTCTTTCCCTCTCCTTCTAGTGTTTCCTCTCTCTCTCGCTCATTATTTTCCTTTTCATTATATTAGTATTATTGCTGTTTTATTCTAATTATTAAACTGTTCTTATCTCAACCCACGAGTTTTCTTACTTTGGCCCTTCTGATTCTCTCCCCCATCCCACAAGGGTGGGGGAGTGAGCGAGCGGCTGTGTGGTGCTTAGTTGCTGACCAGGGCTAAACCACAACAGTCCTTTTTGGCGCCCAACGTGGGGCACGAAGGGTTTGAGATAATAACAGTTGCTGGTCACAGCATTGATTCATCTGTTCTCGATATTAGTAGTCAGACCTACACCATGCTGATTTTGAAGTACATGTTAAAGATTGGCATTGGGTTTTGTAGTTTGCTGTGCTCTGCAGTGGTTAGAGATGTTTTGCCTAGGAGATTTGTTATTAAGACACTGGCCTTGAGTTTTATCGGTTATTTGGGTTTTGCATGGAAGCCGTTACTGTACTTCGGGTACCACCTCATGGAGACAATTAGCAATTATACCTCCTCCTCTGAGAGGTTCTTTATGGAGGAAATACAGAATGGCACCTTAGCTACCATCTTCTGTAATGTCTCCTCCTTCATTACAACAACTTTTCAGTCTCTTGAACATCCTTGGGTAGTTAAGATACATCTGTTGATATTCCTATGGCAGATTGTTTCGGTTTTGTCTAAGGTTAATAAGCAATTCAAGAATATCATCCAGAGATCTGCTCAAGAGAGAAGATACACACCACGGGGCACCCTATGGTTTTACCTGCGTGACCATGGAGAGGACATGAAGAAGTGGGATGGAAAACCTACCTCGACCCTGGAGGCACGGGTACGTGAGTTGCAAGGAAAAACAACCACTCAAGGGGGGACCTCCAGGAGAGTTGCTGCTCCAGTTTCCAGTAGGCAGTTCCCCAGACAGAGGAGTAGAAGCGCTGATTCTATCCGTGATCTTAATAGGGAGACTTCTGATTCCCGTTCACAAGAAGTGGGTTGCGAATTCTGCAATTGGAATTAGAGGGGCCCTGCCTCCAGCCAGGTGGAGGAAAGGGACAACCGGGTTTACTGGACTGTGTGGATCCGATGGCCTGGCACATCTGATCCACAGGAGTATAAGGCTCTAGTGGACACTGGTGCACAGTGCACCCTAATGCCATCAAACTATGTGGGGGTGGTTACAGCAGTGGAAGCAGAATAACTGGCAGCGCAGAGGCAAACCCATCTGGGCTGCT
This sequence comes from Morus bassanus, assembly GCA_031468815.1. Taxonomy (NCBI): domain Eukaryota; kingdom Metazoa; phylum Chordata; class Aves; order Suliformes; family Sulidae; genus Morus; species Morus bassanus. Next base: position 130,331 of record CM062590.1, read on the forward strand.
GCATTGTGGCAAGATATTGCTGCCCGGGTGGAGAACTTGGTTGTGAAGGTACGTCATGTGGATGCTCATGTCCCCAAGAGTCGGGCCACTGAAGAACATCAGAACAACCAACAGGTAGATCAGGCTGCTAAAATTGAAGTGGCTGAAGTAGATCTAGACTGGCAACATAAAGGTGAACTATTTATAGCTCGGTGGGCCCACGACACCTCAGGCCATCAAGGAAGAGATGCAACATACAGATGGGCTCGCGACCGAGGGGTGGACTTGACCATGGACACTATTGCACAGGTCATCCATGAATGTGAAACATGCGCTGCAATCAAGCAAGCCAAGCGGGTAAAGCCTCTGTGGTATGGAGGACGATGGCTGAAGTATAAATATGGGGAGGCCTGGCAGATTGATTATATCACACTGCCACAAACCCGCCAAGGCAAACGCCATGTGCTTACAATGGTGGAAGCAACCACCGGATGGCTGGAAACATATCCCGTGCCCCATGCCACCGCCCGGAACACTATCCTGGGCCTTGAAAAACAAGTTTTATGGCGACATGGCACCCCAGAAAGAATTGAGTCAGACAACGGGACTCATTTCCGAAATAACCTCATAGACACCTGGGCCAAAGAGCATGGCATTGAGTGGGTGTATCACATCCCCTATCATGCACCAGCCTCTGGGAAAATTGAGCGATACAATGGACTGTTAAAGACTACACTGAGAGCAATGGGGGGTGGGACATTCAAACACTGGGATACACATTTAGCAAAAGCCACCTGGTTAGTCAACACTAGGGGATCTGCCAATCGAGCTGGGCCTGCCCAGTCAGAACTCTTACGTACTGTGGAAGGGGGTAAAGTCCCTGTAGTGCATGTAAAAAATATGCTGGGGAAAACCGTCTGGGTTATTCCTGTCTCAGGCAAAGGCAAACCCATTCGTGGGATTGCTTTTGCTCGAGGACCTGGGTGCACTTGGTGGGTAATGCGGGAGGATGGAGGAGTTCGATGTGTGCCTCAAGGGGATTTGGTTTTGGGTGAAAATAGCCAATGAACTGAACGGTATGCTGTTAATTGCTATATGATATTGTATGTCATCACTCCTATGGTTGTTATATGCTGTATCAGTGGTATCATAGTAAGAATTTCCAAAATTAATGAAGAATGAACTTTGATTAAACCAAACAACGTGTAGCGGTGGTGGAACAAAGACTGGCTTCAGCATGCAACAATCCAACCCCACACAGACCATCTCTCCAGCCTTGAAGGACTGTTACGATAGATGGAGCCCAAAGTTATGGACTGAATGAACTCAATGGACATGTGTGGACCCTCTACAGATGTTCTACAGGGATGGTCCATAGACTACGGGAATGATAAATGATATCTACGTATGTCATCAAAGGATGGGGAGGCGGGTGGTGGTTATTGAGGTCATATTGGATAGTATGAGACCTGAGCATGACGTAAATGGTATGGAATAAGGGGTGGATACTGTCATGGTTTTAGCTGGGATAGTTGATTTTCTTCACTGTAGCTAACATAGTGCTGTGTTTTAGACTTGGTATGTAAATAATGTTGATAACACCCTGGTGTTTTAGTTGTTGCTGGGTAGTGTTTACACTAGTCAAGGACTTTCTAGCTTCCCATGCTCTGCCAGATGCACAAGACGCCGGGAGGGGAGGGGATGCAACCAGGAGAGCTGATTCGAATTGGCCAAAGGGTATTCCATATCATGTGACGTCATGCCCAGTATATTAACTGGGGGAATTGGCTGGGGGAGGCAGCGATCGCGGCTCGGGGACCGGCAGCGTCGGTCGGCGGGTGGTGAGCGGTTGCAGCACTTGTTGTTCAGTTTTGGTTTTGTTTTTTTTTCTTTCCCTCTCCTTCTAGTGTTTCCTCTCTCTCTCGCTCATTATTTTCCTTTTCATTATATTAGTATTATTGCTGTTTTATTCTAATTATTAAACTGTTCTTATCTCAACCCACGAGTTTTCTTACTTTGGCCCTTCCGATTCTCTCCCCCATCCCACAAGGGTGGGGGAGTGAGCGAGCGGCTGTGTGGTGCTTAGTTGCTGACCAGGGCTAAACCACAACAAGAGCGTATGAGTATCTCTCACCCTTTTGAAAAATCTGTCATCTTCAATCAGTTTCTCAGAAATCAGTCAGATGTAGAAATTTTAGAAAAATATCTTCTTTCCCTTTTCTAGTTAAAGTTACCATTGCCTCTTTTCTGCAGAAGGTGATCTTACGGATTGTGATGGAAAATCAGATTCCAGCCCAGAACGGGAAGCTGTGGATGATGATACCAAAGTGGCAGAAGGAGCTGATGGGATTAAAAAAAGGAAGCGAAAACCTTATAGACCTGGTAGGATACAATAATTTATATGATTGTGTGTTCCTTGTTTAACACTTTTCTTCTGTATAATAAAAAAAAATTAGAAAACAGTGTGGAATTCTGAAGTATTCTACTGCTAATTGTTGACTTTAGATTTTTTCCCCCCGTTCTGTTTAAAATAACTTTTAATCCTTTTATCAAAATACATTTCCAAATGTTGCTGCTCAGCAGTACGCCTGTTCTTATTATGCTGTCAATTATTGGTTAGTAGTTCAAATCTATACTTTGTATTGGTTCTTAACTTGATAGGAGAATATACTGTATTTTTATAATTGAAGAAGGCCACTTTTTGTGTGTGTGTGTATGTATGTGTATATATATCTGGCAATATCTGAACATCAGAGAACTTTTTGCAGGTATTTTATTTTCTGAAATACTTGATAAGAGTAATTTATTAAATATTTGCAGATGACTTCTGGCAGTGAATTTTAAGGAATTCAGTTGTTGGATTAGTTAATTTATTTTAACTTATTAGTGCAGTCAACGCATAATTTTCTTGACTGTGGATTAACTGTGTGTCCTGGGTGCAGAAACACTTGAGCTCTCTCCAGGCAGGAAAAGCTAGAGGTACCTAAGTGACTCCATAGGAGGCAGCTCTGATTCATTAGGGCTAAAACTGAACCCAAGATAACAAGCTCTGCTGAGACACCACCTGGCTTTTTGAAGAGCCCCTGTATCACATACCTTGGAATGTCTCAGAATCTGTGTTAACATGTTGGTTTTGTGTTTCATTATACAGCCTTCCACTACTGTGGATAAGAAGTTGATTGTAGTCTTTGCAGTAACAAATTCTGTTTTTGCCAGTCACACCCATCCTGCTAGTTGTAACGGGCCATATCCTCTGACTATGAAGATAGTAGGGGAGGAGAACAGAGGCAGTGAAATAATTGAGGCAGTGAAGGCAAGGAATACAGTGAAGGCAAGGAAAGGAAGCAGGAGTTACAACATGGTCCAGTTTCTCTTGCTTCTCTTTCAGTAGCTAAACAGATCTCTACCACCTTTTACCCTCCCCACATAATTTTCCACACTGCTGAGTAAGAGGCCTGTCTCAGCAAGTCATGCCCATGTGTGTATTGCCTTCCATCATGGGCGCACCCTGGGGAGATGGTGGTACACACCCACATCACTTAACAGAGATTTTCTTTTTCTCTGAAAGTAATGTACCTCAACGAGCCATTTACTTGCGCTGCTAAGTCCTCAAGAGAAGAGAGTTTCATTTGCTCAGAGTGGTTTTGGATCATGAGTTGAGCAGCCATCTATTAGTTTTGTGCAGCCAACAGTTTCCCTGAAAAAGGAAACAAATCTGAATCTGATTCATGCACATACATACACACCAACTGTAAAGGGTCAGGAGCACTGCAGTCAATCTCCAGTGAAGGATTCTGGAGTTTCAGGCAGTACGATATTGATTAATTATCTTTTTGTTTTGTGATATGTCTTCTCTAGTACCGTCATTTGGAGTGGTAGGCTCTCTAGAGCAATTTCTAGAGGGTTTTTTGTGGTCCTTTAAGGTTCTTTAATAGGTTTCATTTGGTAGATTGACTTCTAATTCTAGCAATTCATCAGCTTACCAAGGGAGGGGAAAAACAACATCTGAAAGTTGCCAGGTTTGGTGATTTGAACTTCTTGTGGGTGTTTTACAGTCCTAAAATTCTGATCTTTTTCATAATTACATATATACCCACCGAGACGTTAAAATTCAGAAATGTTTCGTAAAACTCTGAATGAAAACTCCTCAAGTATCTCAGATTCATTCTTAGACCTCTACAGATGCAGTAGTCCCCTTTACCTGCAGAATAATCTTGGCTTTCATTCTTAAAGACATAGTTTTAAACAATATACTGGATTTTTGCTTCCTTGTTAGGTATTGGTGGATTTATGGTGCGTCAGAGAAGTCGTACAGGGCAGGGGAAGACTAAAAGATCTCTCTCCAGGAAAGATTCTTCTGGATCTGTTTCTGAGCAGTTGCCTGGCAAAGATGAAAGTAAGTGCAGAAACTTGTTTTTAAATTTTTGTTCATGCTTAATACAATAAAAATAATGCAACTCATCAACATTAATGTTCACCAGTGCTCCATGTTCCACAAATGTGTCTGATGTTTTTATCTATCTGTTTATGCTCTGGAAAACCCTCTATCAGTGAGTTCAACGATATATTATTGTTCCATGAAGAAATAATTCCTACTTATTTTAAACAGGATATCTGAGAGTTTCATAAGCTACCCTCATGTTTTATGTTATGAGAGATGATTTTTAAAAAATCATTCCATATTAATTTTGTAAAACAGATTTTCTAGATGTGTGTCATATTTCCCCATCAGTTGTTGTCTTTCCCAGGGCTGAAGAATCCTACTCTGTTTGGTCTCTCTCTCACAGCAAAGCCATTTTAATGCCTCTGACACTGTAGTACTCAGTAGATCGGGCACCTAACAAAAGTCAGATTTTGTTTATGGGCCTTGTCCTCTTGCTTGCTATGTGTGATTAGACTAAATTATTTCATCTATCTGGATTTGTTCACACTATCTAATCTAGAAAATATTGAGGTATCATTAAGGTGGAGTGTGGAATATGTTTAGTTCAGAGCCTGTTTCCTATAAAGTCAGTAAAAGGAGGCAGCTGCTTTTAAGGGTTGGCTGATACCATCTCAGTTAGAAGACTCTGGCTTTTGATTTCTCCTATTATTCCCTGCTGTCTGTTCAGCTATTGTGTTTTTAACCTTTCTAAAGCTAGATCGGTCTCTTGCTATATATTTGAACAACATGGTGGAGACCGGATCTTCACTACAGTATCCAGGCAGTATTGAAAACTAATAGTTAAATGTTGTCCTTGCTTGCATTTGTAGAGCTACTTTATGAAGCCAACAAATGTTTCGTTTCTCAGTGCAACCCAGTATTCTAGCTAGGTCCCCTGTTCAGATATAGTGCTTGCTTTCTCTTTAGTAGTAATATTATAGCTATGTTTTTCTGCTTTGTCAATATTATTTCAGTGTAGTATGCTACATTGTTTCAGATAGTGCTGAAAATTTTGCTTTAAAGTTTCTCCTTTCTATAGGGATCTGCTCCTTTAAGTAAAAAAAAAAAAAAAAAAAAGGCAAAAAAGTTAATTCCCCATTCTGGGTAACAGTACAATGCATATTGTTAAAAAGTGGTATTCTTAAACAAGTATTCTTCAGTTAAAAGTTTGAGCTTCTTTTTGTCTGCTCAGGCACAATTGCTTGTTAAGAAAAAAATAACTCAAAAATCTTTGTATGTTTTAAATCATCATAGCTTGCTGAGAGCCTGCTTCTCAGCTGCCAGTACTCATCAGCCTTACCAAGTTTTTTGCTACTCTTGTCATGTTCCACCCCCTTTCTCTGTAAAAGCTCACTCTCAAACAATGCAGGGGTCACGGTGTTGGTGAGCCTTACTCTACTCGCTATTCTCTGATTATGGTACAAGAGATCACTGCAGTACAAAGCGTAGCTGATTTTAGTACCACAATAATATGGTTTCTTAAATAACTTCCCGGGGTCATTAACTTCATGGAATTAGCTTTGGCAAGACAGAAGAAGCAGGAATTAGAAAGTTCTCCTTTTACCTGCGGTGTTTCCCCTGGTCTGTTGAAATAAAATACTGAATCATTGATGAGCACTGTGTGCTTTTGTGTTTATTAGAAAAAACAGTGCTCCTTTTGAATATGATAGCTGAATAAATGTGTAACTTTTTTTGAAGGGCTTCTTTATAGATTTCTTTTTCCAGCCTGTTCATTATTTATACAACAGTCTTTTCTCAGATTTGGGAAAAAAAAAAAGTTTTTTTTACTTTTAATTTGAGAAAAATTAATGTATGAAATGAAAGGTGATTAATGTGTAACTAAACATTCAGTGGAATTGGTTTTCAAATATCTGGTTGAATGGCACCCATAATTTCTCTCAAATTACCAAATTCTTAGGTGGCTTGGAGATACAAAAGTTAAAGATCTCTCTTCAGCCAGTGAGGTACAACAAGGTAGCGATGTGACTGGTATCACAAATGGTATTTCTTGCTGCCAGAGCCCGGGTGATCAGGTGGCAGTTCACAGCTGGCTAGATAAAAGCCACGTTTAGAATAGATCTAGAGTGATAGTCAATAAACCCATGCACCCAGATAGGTAGCAAGATACGTTGGGTATGCTGCCACTGCACCTTTAGAGCAAGATACAGAGTATTTTATTATTTGTGCCTGAATGTTACTTTTTAGGTTGGACAGAACAGCTGCCAGACACTCCAGTTGAGGAGTCTACCCCAGCTTCTGAAAGTACTGAGAAAATAAAAAAGCGTTACAGAAAAAAGAAAACTAAACTTGAAGAAACCTTTCCTGCCTACTTGCAGGTAAAGCAATTGATATCCGTCTTGTGTAAATACATTTACAAACCTAATCTTTGTGTATCTTGATTCATAGTTCATTTAAACCATTAACATTTCTTTTCAGATTCCCATTTTATCATTCAAATGAAATGTAAAGAGCACTCAGAAAGCTGTATATTATGTTAAATCTCCAGTCCTTTGGTGTTATTCTCAATGTATGGATCTCTACTTGTTCTGAGAGGGGGAAGAGGCGGGGAAAGCAGCTTTTCTTTTCTCTCTGAACTGACACATGATGTTTTCAGCATTCAACTCTGTAGGATGTCTTAGCCTGATCGTGCCATTTCCTCAAGATACTGATTTTTCTTTTCAGAAGAATGTAGAATATGATTTGATAGGAGAAACTTGTTTTCCTACAGTTTTGTGGTTTTATATGCCCTGCATCTCTCTACCTTGATGGTTTCATTATATAATGAATAAATTATGTTTCATTATATAATGAATAAAAACTGGCTTGAAAATTTCATAGGTTGTTGTCAAATTATTCAGTACTCAGGTGAGTGATAGCTGTTATATAATATTTTAAAAGATACTAATGTAAGTTAAACAGCTTTAGGTGTTTTGTTACTGCAGTTCAACGTGAGGATGATTTTGTGAGAAGTGAAACGCAGTGTATGGTCGATCTAGAATTGGACCACAGTGCGCTTGCATGTTTTTCATAAACTTCTTGGGTGGCCTTGATCAAGTTGCTCAGCAGTATTCCCCTTCTTCAGCTGTCTTTTTTGTGTGAGGAGAAATACTTTAAATACTGGAAAACCTGTGATATATAATAACACGGTATTGGTACACTGCCTGTGCCATATATATATATATATTTAGGACTATATTTTTTCTATATAATTTAAAGTGTTAATCATAAAATATTAATAATGTAGCTACCTCAGGTGAGTTGTATCCACTGTATCCACGCCTCATGGCTTGGAAGAGATACTGCCATACTGGAAGGCATGTGAGACTGAGACTATATTTTTATGTTTCTAGTAATCATTGGCTTTTAATTTTAACTTTGCCATTTACCCAACTTTTTCAATAGATACAGTGTTCTTCCTACATTGAATCTTTTCTCTTCTTTGCAGGAAGCTTTCTTTGGGAAAGACCTACTAGATACCAGTAGACAAAACAAGATGAGCCTAGATAATTTACCTGAAGAATCGCTTCCACCCTCAAGTAAAACAAATCTGACCTCCAATTTCCTGGATCCTTCATCTGACCCCCTTCTTAGCTCAACCTCCACGCCAGCTCAGGCAAAACTGGGACCTCAGGGTATACAAAGCTAAAGTTAGTGATAGTTCGGTAGTTTGATTTTGTTGTTGCAACTGGGGCTTTTCCACTCTCTTTTCCACTTTTCTCACAGTGTTTGTCTGATGTATTTTTCAACATTCTGTATATTAACTGTCCTTTTGAGGTTAAGTTACATTGATAATCAATGATATTCAGCTCCAGGGCTTCAGCTTTTCCAGAAAGAGCAGTGGATGGCACAACAATTGGCACTTGATGCAGATCTGAAACTCCTTACCTGTAATGTCCATGCCTATAAAATCCATGAAAATTAATTTTGTGTAAGAATAAGCATACAGATCCATTATAGAAGATGACAAAAATAATCTAATTAAAAGATATTTCTAGTAGTCTAATGAATATTAGTTGGCTGAATATCATCCAACTTTTATTTTCTTTAATGTTTTAGACGATTTTAGGTTGCCAGTCTCCTCGGAATTTTTGGTTCACCATGTCCTTTCTGAACATGAGTGCCCTTTCCAGGTACAGTTTGTAGCCCCTAGGCAATCTTTTGCTTTTGCTATTGCAAAACCTTACTGAAATTACTGCTCAGAGTTTTGCAAATTAGCCAGAGGGTTGTTGAGTGCTGCTGAAAGGGCAGCTTCACACAAAGGAGCAATTAAAAGCGAAAACCTTACCGTCTCCTCCAAATTATTTTTTTTCTCTGTGTCTTGTAGTATGTGCTGTTAGCTAGAGGTGTCTTACCATTCTGTATTTTTACACTGTTACTATTTCTTGTGTATATTAGTTAATTTGTGGCTTGTGTTTCAGCTCGTCCTCACAGATTTTTCCATCTAAAAATGTTTAGTGTTAACACATTGATACCGTTTCCTGTGTCCAGAGTCATTTGAAGAGAGGTCGCTTATTTGTGATTGATGTTACTCAATGAAAAGCAAAAGGCTACGTTATAATTAAACATTGATTGTTATGCAGTTGAAATTGTGAGTAATAGAGAACGCAAAAGTTAACTTCCCCTGAAGGGGAAACAGCTGCAAAGGGAGTGTTTCAAGGTTTGTATTTCATTGGTTCCAACACTACAAGAATATATGCTCACATAGACTTTTTTTCACCCCAGCATTCTTCTGAAGCCTCAGAAGTCTTTGCTGGCCTACCCAACTGCAAGATTAAACTCATTAATGTTCATTTATTATGGTAGTATAAGGTTTTAGAAATTCATGAACTTGATGTTAATTTAATATTCTAATTTTTCAAAGTTTGAAAGGAATTTTTAAAAAAACTGTTCTTTATGAACAAGCAAAGTTGTAAAACTTTGTAATTTCCTCTTCTTTTTGTTCAGAAATAAATCATAACAAGGTGGCTATTAATAAATAAATCACTAGCAATGGGTTTAGTGGATAACCTACTGCCTTTCCCATTTTATATATGAGGAACACAAAGGACAGTGCTTTTTGGCCATAGGAATGTTCTCAGTAATTGTCTCTCAATTGTTCAGATTTCCGGCCAAAATTGTGTCCAGGCAGAGCTGTTTGTTGTAGTTGGAGCACCAGTGGGTGAAGTCATCTGCCAGTATTGATCAGTTCCAGTACAATTTTTCTTAACTCTTTCACTATGACTTTGTGGGAGACAGTTATTTCTGCAATAGCATCCACATGTGTGAGGGAGCCAGATTCATTGTGAGTGGTGGAGACCCTGGTAAACTGGCTAACTCCTTAGCTAGCAACAGTCACATCTTCCCTTCTGGCTGGTATTGCAGAGGAGCTGGACGCGAGAACAGTGTCCAAGAGCACTTGTGATATTTTCATCATTTCGACACAGACCTGGCTTTGGAGCAAGAACATGAACTGCTTTATTCACTGCTCTGGGAGGCTGTAGAACCATTGTTACCGACTGTGTTTTTCTACGTGGCACTTTTCCTACAGTGCCATTTCTCACAAGGATTGCTGGCTCCTGTGAGAGCTCTTGCTTAACTGGGTAGGTCTTTTCCACAAGGAAGACATTCTTCTCTTGGAAACTCCACTTGTTGAATCTCAGGATTAAGGGTTAGATATATTTGTTCATCTTCCAGAGAGCTCTCAAGGATCGAAAGAGGAAGTTATTCTAGCTGCTTAGCTTTTCCACATGTGCCTAGGGCTGCTAGGGAGTTGAACAGTGATGTGTTCAATCTGCTCGTGAACTGACAGTGCATTTCAGTGACATGTTCTGTGACTGTTTGCTCTTAGAGCTTGGTTAAGGGTAGCTGAAGCTTTTGCTAGACAAGACTGCAGTAGTGATGGGGATTGGCAGAGCCAGCCAGAAGAGGGTTTTTGGAGTCCTTTGTTTACTATTACTTTCTAGTAACTGTGACTGAAGTGAGCTTTAGGCTCCCAGTCCTGATTTCTGTCTGGCAAAGAGGTTGCAGTTTTTGGTTTCAGTTACAAAACTTTAGTTTTGTACAAAGTTTTGTAGTTTCAGCTGCAAGACTTTCAGTTTCCTGTGGTTTTATAACATGGGTGGCACGCTACGCAGTGTATTCTGCGTGGGACCAACCCTTAAAATCATTTCCAAGACAGTGCTAGAGCAGAGTGTGAAGGGTTACTCACTGGGAACACAGCACCAGATCTCCAGGGCCTCCTTGGTGGTTCATGGGTGAAGCTGAAGGTCGTGATTGGGATCTGTTGTATCCTGAGTGGTCTGAGGACTGTCCACATCTCTCTTGAGTTTCTTGACCTGGGTGTCTCTGATGAGAAAGACCACTTGGCCAGGTGTGTTCTGTGAAGGCTCTGGCAATGGGGTCTTTCCTTTAGTTTGAAATAGCTTAAATCAGTGTATTTTTTCTAGGGATGCTGAAAAAGTCATTTCTTTAAGTAGGGTCTCCAGAGAATGCTAAAGAAATTCTTCCTAGACAAAAGGAGAGGAGTCGTCGGAATCTCTGTGCAACTGACTCAAATGCTGCTGGTACATATTATAACTAGAGATGTTATTGCATGATTAAACATCTTAGGGTGGCTGCAGCCTTGGGAGAGACGTTTTTATTCTTTTAGAAATTCATAAATAAATGAAAGTAAATGCATTGGCTGAATCAGGATCACGAGACAGCGGTAGAACTGTGCTCTCTTAGACATCCAGCACTACAAGCAAATTATTTTCCTTTTTGCTTTGTCTTAGTTTTCATCTCCATTCTGAAAGAGTAAAATTAATGAGCAGTATTGAGCTATTTGTTTGGCAGCAGATGTCAACCAGCTATTGATTCTGATCTGAAGCAGCTGACTAAAGTGATTTAGTTGTTTCCAAGATAATATTTAGCACACATGGAATTAAAATGAGGAAAAAATAGAAGAAAAATATAAAAATATGCTTTAGTTTAGATGTCTTACATAAGACTTATGGATCATAGAGTCTAGCCCTCTGCTATCACTGACACTCAGCCTTTTTATAGACTTCACAAGCTCCATTTTGAAAGCAGGTAGCTTTTTTCCAACCTACTAATCTCATTGGAAGGCCATTAAAGAATCTGATTACCTTAGTAGTTAGGAGCCCTCTAATTTGAAGCCTGAATTTATTCACAGCCAGTTTGTAGCTATGGGTAGTAAACTGTTCAGTTATATCTTTCCACCTGAGCTCTTTCCAGCTACTTATTCAATATATTTATATTCAAATTAGGAGTTTAATTTTTAGGGACTGTTCCCAAGCACATTATTAAGGGCTGTGGAGAAAAACACCATAGCATAAAATACTGCAGAAGAATTAAAAGCTGCTGATACAGTCTTAGTGCTTCCTTCATAAGGGTTTTTTTTTCTCCCTGATAATTACCTGCCTTCAAGTAGGAATTCAGGAAAGTTAAAGAATAACTAAAGTCAGTCTTTTGCCTACCAGCCAGCTGAAGTCATTAATATCACCTTGCGGTGCCTGATGTTAGTTACTTACTTGAATAATTAGTATTAGACCAAATTGCCAGAAGGAATCCAAGTATCTCCAAAAAAAAAAAAAACAAAAAACACCCAACCCAACAACAATAACAAAAACAAAAAACCAACCCAAAACTCAACAACTAGGTTCTGTTTACACCTTACATTTCATAGTAATTTTTATCAGGTACACAAAATAACTATGCTCACAAAGGGATGTATTTTTGAGGCACTTTTTAATACTTCTCCTGATACCAACAGGAGCCAAATTCTTTACATACTTGTGAATGGGCTGGTCTGCACTGGCACATTGATCCGCCTAGTTGAGTGGCAAACTTAAAACATGATGTAATTAGGATGGTATCACCTTGTCTGCATTAGGAAGGATAAAAATAAAGAATAAAAATAGTAAAATGAAGAAGAATCATTTTCATTTTGACCTTCAGTAATGGTGGAAGGGAAAAGGGTTGTCTCTGAAAAGCAGCAGAAGGAACATTTAAATCACTGTAAATTCAACAGCTTGGAAAGTAGCCTCATGATATAAGGAAATCCTTGGCACCTGGCCTCTGAATTAAGCTAGAAATACTTTCCTAGGGCAGTTGGGTTGTAACAGTGGGAAAGATAACCCATACATCTATCAAATATGTTTGCTCTTTGACTTTCTGGTCCCTCTTCAACCTGCCCATATTTGCTTTCCACGTTGTACATTGTATGATTCATATTAATCCCTTTTCTCTGATTGATTATATGTGTATTTGTATATTTTAGCATCTCTTCATGACTCATTGGTCTTGCAATGATTGCTCATGTAGTCATGATAGTGTGCAGTTTTTCTGAAAAATATTTTTCTCAACTTTCATTTATTTGTCAAACAATTTTCTTCAAATGTTGCACAACTGTAATAGTCCTAAAAAACTAGTTAATAAAACCAAATGGGCCATTTGGAGTCATTTCTGTCTAATGAATTGGATGTCAAGAAGATAATCATATACAGAATTTATTATTTAATATTAAAGAATGTATTGTTAGGACAAGGCCAGTTTTTCCTAGACAACAAACAAACATGACAAATCTACCTGTGGCTGTTCTCACTTCTTCAGGATTTCTTCTGGTCTTAAAAATAGCATCTCCAATTTCCATTTACTTCCTACTGCTTTCTTACCTTTTTTTTTTTTTTTTTTTTTTTTTTTTTAATATTCCCTGTTGATTTGCTGTGAGCTGTATCCTTTATAAAACCTATTGGTTGACTTTGAAATCCATAGGCCTTTGTGTCTTAGAGGTTGCAAGTTCTCACTAGGTCTTGGGATTTTTTCCCTAAAACCATCCAGTCTTTCTTCCACGTGACTGATTACATTATCACTTTTACTGTATTGGAGAAAATACTAAACAACATAAGCACGTGAAGGTGATTACAGTACTGGCTGGGAGGGGATGCTAGTCAGCACAGTCTCTCACCCCAGAGTGACTTGCAGTACATAACACTATAGAAGGCCGTTACAGCCTGGTAAATCTGTGTTTGTCGCTCAAGCTATAGTACCTCACCAGAGTCATATATAAATGCCACGACTGGTTGATTTTATTTATTGCATCTTATACAGGTAGCACGGATGATCCTTTAGCCGATCTTTCTGAGGTCTTAAATACTGATGATGATATACTTGGAATACTTTCTGATGATTTGGTGAAGTCTGGAGATCATTCGGGTATGTATCTTATAAGGTCTCTCCGGTATTTGTTTTCTTTTTTTCTCCTTATTATAGACATATCTGTTGTATTTTATCTATAGGTTACGCTCTAGGTGATTTCAGATGCAATTTTCATACCTTAAGAATACCTTGGTTTGAGACGATTTTGTTGTCTTCTACCAAAAAAAAAATCCCCAACCTTTTCAACATTTTGTTTTACTTGGCTCTTTGCTTTGCTGCTTAAGAGAAAATAAAATGTAGCTGCCGTTGTCTATCATACCTGCGTAGCTTTTTTCAGCATGCAGCTTTTTCTTTACTTTTTTTGTTTTCGTGTTATAATCATCCATTTTATCTGGTTTGGGTCCTGTAGGTCTTGATTTATGCACTTTCCAGGTTGAGAACTCACCCTCGCCATTTGGTAAGAAACTAAACAATGGATGATCCGTGGTTAGAAGTAGTCATCTTTCCTAGTGGTTTTAGCTGAAAGAACTGCCTGTGTAGAAACTAGTACTCCTTTACTGTGTCACTAATTTGTGCTTTCATTTCCCACTCTTTCTGTGGTGTTTGAGTCTAACACGACCTATAAACTCTGCACTCCGCATTTAAGAGTACTGCATAAAGTTTTGCTTACAGCTTTTAAAAGCCTTCCTGAGTTTTTGTGTTTCATGGTAGAAAACCATGCATTTTCTTGCTGTCACTGTCAATTTTAATATTACTTATAATAGTAGCGTGTAGTTTTTATCATAGTGGTATCTTTTGTAAATTAAAAGCATTTTAATGATGTGTATATATTAAAGCATGAATAAAGCAGTCAGCATCAAATCTCTTTGTTTCCACTGGATGGTGATTCATCACTTCATGTAAAACACAGGCTGATAATGAGTAGAACGGCACATTTAATTATTTTAAATTTGTTGTTATTTGGTATCTAATACAGAAATATATTTTAAATACTGAAGTGTACAGTTCTTTTTTTCAAAGATCTTTCTTGTTTGAGAGATTTATTGACTTGTAAAGGATGTTAGGAAATTTATGTAGTAAGTTATGTTTTCTCAGTGCCAACAAATCACTTTGTCTGATGTAACCCAGAATATTCACTAGTTGTTTTTGAAAGAGAAACTGCTATAACCTGTTTGATATTGACTACACTTCAACAGCACTTCAGTAGATATCTAATGTAGTATTATAAGAACATTTGGGGTGAACCTTAGGGTATACAAGGATGAACCATATTGACTACTGGTGTGATTGTTTTTAAAATGTGAAAAATAGTTATAGTGGAACCTATATACTGAAAATTATACACTCAAAAACATGCTGTACCTAAACTCAGTAGTCTTATTTCAACAAAAATTCCCCATTCTTCCAGTTGCATTCTAGTCAATTAACATTCCTCAAACAATACAGTAATCTGGAGGTAAATAGTAGGCGGTTTTGTTTACTTTTCTAATGAATGCCTTATTTGGCCTTACCTTTCAAATCTTAGAAAGTCTTGGTTTAGTTGATAGCTCAGCTCGGGGCGGGGGGGGCGGGGAATTATTCTCTTTATTCTGTACTAATAAATTTTACTATTTATGTCTAACTTTATTCTTTCTTCCTTCAGCTGGATTGGATATTGGTCCCATCTCTGATGATCCTTCTTCTCTGCCTCAGCCGAATGTCAACCAGAGTTCACGGCCATTGAGTGAAGAACAGTTGGATGGAATCCTGAGTCCAGAACTAGACAAAATGGTCACAGATGGTAATTTTTTTGTCCTTGATCTTTGTCTTCTAGAAAACTTAAGTAGAAGTCTTCTCTTTTTTTCTCAAATTACTATGTATTGTAACATACCTATTTGGACTTAGTTGTAGAATAAATTTTATTGCGTCTTTTGATGATTACTCATTCTGTGTTGTCTTTACTTTGTCCAGGTGCTATTCTTGGCAAATTGTACAAAATCCCAGGTATGTGCTCTCATCTTTGTTGTCTTTTATGAAATATAGTTTATAAACAATGACAGCCAACTCATGCACAGTGTTTTTGCAGAGCTAGGAGGAAAGGATGTTGAAGATCTATTCACAGCTGTATTAAGTCCAGCAACCACGCAGCCAGCTCCTTTGCCACAGCCTCCACCTCCACCACAACTTATGTCTTTGCACAGTCAAGGTATGTTCCTTTGTTACTTTTAAAAACAACAGCCTGGTCAGGGGAGTTCTTTTAAATACTGATGTGAAAGTAGGACATGCCTTACTTTCTGCTATCATTAATTTGTGGAATCTGCCATTGTTAATTTATGAAATGTTATTCTAAAACTGTTCTGAAGGGGGTATGTGGTTAACATGCATGTAAATATTGCTAGTAAAAAGGGACAGTTATTTTATTTTTTCTGACATATTGGAGCTTTTATTTTAGGTGACACTTTCATTTTTTTTGAAATTTGTCTGTGATAAAGCATGTGTTCTCTTCTGACTTTACTCTTTATTTGCTTTTTAGTACCTCCTCAAGGGTAAGGAGTTTGTGTAAAAGTGATTTACTGCGTCTTAATTTCCTTTAAGAATTCAGTTTAACATGTTAACTAGTCCTATCCAATAATAATAATTGGATAATAGAGAGAAGGCTAAGCAATTTTGAAATGTATCTGGGAGGTTATAATTTATTTTCTTTGTTACTACTAAAATTATCATGAGTTGATACAGCATATTCTTGCTCTTTTATTGAAAGCAAGGGGCAGATTGATTTTATTTATTTTGCCAGTAGACCATATATGCATATATATATATATTTTTTTTTTAGCAGTATATGTATGATTGTAATTAAATGCACTCTTTTCTCATCAGACATCACCTCTAGTGGATTTTCCCTGAGCTCATGTAAAGAGCGCTCATTCTGTTATACTGGTGCTACAAAAAGTAGTATGCAAATTGATTTCACCAGTGAATTAATCATAAGAAGAAAAATGATTGGTTTCCTAGTTGGATGAATTTCCGTAAAAAGGAAAGACTTCAAAAAGTCTTAGAAAGGAGAGAGTTTAAAGCAAATAATGAGGTGATTTAAAGCAAAAGATAATATAGACATCATTGCCTGTTTGCCAGTTACTTGAGTACTTTGAGATAACTTCAGCATTTGAGCTCTGTAAGATTGTTTAACTTCTCCCTGTGGGAACTGCCACAATTACAAAGTTTTAGATTTATAATTTGGTTCAGTTACGGTGTAATGATCCACATGTTTCTGTGAGATAAATGCTTCAGTAATGGGGAAGCTTGCCTCAAGTTTCAGGAATTTCAAATAAAATTAATGCTCTCTTCTCATAAAGACATGATCCTCCAGTGCAAACCAGAGGCCTGACACTCCATCCTGCTTGTTTGCCAGGTCTTCACAGTTACTATATACTATCTATTTAGCAGCTCTGATAAAGCACGTTCTCTTAAATTTTGAGTTACTTTCACCCAAGCTATACTTCCTGCGTACTGTATGTAACCTATAGATCAGAAGACAGTCTCCTAAAGCATGAGCGAATGATACAGTGTCATCCTACAGGTGCATTTAATTCCTGTGCTACTTCTACGCTTTTAAGAAAATACTGGGGCAACAGTTACAATTGCACTTAAGTGACAGAGATTCAAAGGCCAGTGTTAATTCTATGCAGGAACATCTGCAAAGACCATCTGCTGGAACGAATCTGCCTGTGCCACATTTGCCTAATATTGTAATCAAATAAATAAAAATTTCTGTCTTCATACTGCTAGGCTGGACATTTAATTAGAAAATGCTGATGCTCATTTGACTAGATTTATCTCTTTCATTGGTTACAAATGAGGGAGTTAGTAGATAATGAGGCTTACTTTGGTACACTGCTCAGAAGTCTCAGAAGAGGAGATGTTTAATTTAGATTGGCTAATGATAATTCTGCAAGGACCAAAAGCAACCTTCTCCATGCTTGCTGCTTGGATCTGGGTATAACAAATACGACAGACTGTTAGCCTTTAAGAATATACCTCAGTATAAAGTGCAGTACCGTAGCACGGGCTACTGCAAAAGTTTTGGAAATCCATTTTTAAAAACCTGATTTTTCAGACAAGAAAAATAATCTGTGCAGGGATGTGATACAGTAAAAAAGAACCCCTTAAGCTTGTTGGGAAGCACTGTAAACTGATTTAAAATCTTCCCCAAAAATGTAAGGTCAGTACTCTGAAGTTTTAAAGCAGTTAGTTTTTCATTAGATGAGATATCATTTTTTTAACTGAAAATTTCCACTTCTACCTTAAAAAGTAGTCACGCTTTAAAACAGTAATTTAAACTTCTTCTTTCCAGGAGAGAACGCGTTTCCAAGAGTGCCCCTTATGAATGGTCTGATTGGCCCTAACCCTCATCTCCCTCATACAGCTTTGACTGCTGGAGGTGGACTGGGCACTTTCTCTCCCATTACACAGCAACCATATACTGATACCAGGTAAGTCAAGATGGGAAATAAAAATTATCCATTGTTTAGTGTTTATCACTTGGAGGGGGGTGGTGTTATTAATACCGTGATATTAGTATTTAACTACTTAGCTTTTGACAGCCACTACAGAAACTTCTGTATTCTTGCAGCCTGTTCACTACTGAAATAGCAAACAGAATAAGTACTTCGCTAATTGGTTTTGGTTTGGGTTGGGTTTTTTTTTAATATTGAGAGCAATCTGTCTATAAAACAACCCCCCTTTTTGATTTGTCAGGGATAAGAATCCAGCATTCAATCCAATGGTAAGTGATCCGAACAGCTCATGGGCACCGTCTGCTCCACCTTTGGAAGGTGAAGGTGATACAATGTCCAATGCCCAAAGAAGCACTCTGGAGTGGGAAAAAGAAGCAGCTTTGGGTGAAATGGCAACAGTAGCACCTGTTCTCTATACAAATATCAACTTCCCTAACCTAAAGGAAGAATTCCCAGGTGAGTGATTTACTGAATAAAGTTAAATATTTTGTAGCAACTTACGCATCTTGATTTGAAAGAATGTCAAACAGACTTACTAAAGCCTTGTGTATTAACACATTTTGTGGTTACAGACTGGGCTACAAGAGTGAAGCAGATTGCTAAACTGTGGAGGAAAGCAAGCTCACAGGAGAGGGCTCCATATGTGGTAAGAACAACTACCACCTGCATTCCCTACTTCCAGCAAACATGCGTTTCTTCTATAAGATTTTTTTTTTTTTTTTTTTTAAACAAATTAAGTTCTAGGTTTAGTGGAAGTTCACTTACTCCGAAAATGCCTTTGTAATTTAACTTCTAACTCTGAATATTTCTACCTCTTTTCTTTGCCTTTCAGCCTTGGAATAAACTATATGAGGATTGTGCAATCTAAAGACATCAGCTGAGACGAGAACATTTGTGGTTCCCGCTGCCTCTTTGCTACATTTGATTCATGCCTCAAGTCTTACTTGCTCTGTCTCTTTCTGCACAGGATCTCACCGGTTTCTTCAGAAGGATAATAACAAATCATTATGTGACCTTCCTCTCTTTCATCTTCCCCTCTCGCTAGTCTTTTCTTTTTTGCCCCATTAGAGTTGCTGAAGTCTTTCACCTCTTGAACTAACCATTCCAGAGGTGTCAATGCTCACATCCCTACTTTCCTCATTTTCTTCTACTCCAGTGTTCTTGCCTTACTGTTCGCCTTCACTACTTACTCTCTTCTGTTCCTTGGTGGTGGAAACTCTTTTGATACCTTCCATGTTGTGGGGAGTGTGGAGGACTCCATTTTTCTCTCCAGAAGCATTCACCTTCTTCACATCTGAGTCAAGTGAAGACATGTATTTGTAGTAGCTCTCTGGAGTTACGTGGTCAGCGATTTCATTCTGTAGAACTTCCACCATTCAAAGGGTGACCCTTGTGCTTTGTTGAAACCTCTTAATGAAGCCAGTCCACATCCAGATCTCAGAACCTATATTATTCATTCTTTTTGACCTTCCCAGCCATTGTTTGCAAATGTACTTTTCCTTAATCTCCCGTCACATCTCCATTCTCTCCCAGTTCTCATCTTTTCTTTGTTTCTTCACAACAGCAATTGGATGATCATTCTCACTTTGTAGATTTCTGTGGATTTCGCAGAGTTATGTTTTCAGTCTCTTAGCCTCCCTCCATGTGCACTTTTTTAATATAATCCCATTAGTAAGCAAATTGTCCAAATTAAAAAATCCCCTTATCTCTCTGACAACTTTTAGAGGATAAATCATTACCCCAAACTCAATGTGGGAAGTGGAGTTCTTGATCTTTCTGAACCCCTTTCCACTTGAAAGAATAATTCTCAATTGTCTTCTTTGTATCACTGAGGCATCATCATTCTTCTGCTTTTTGGCGGGGCGGGGGGAAAGGCCTGTAACTTCGGCACCTTTGGACCTCTATGTCATCTTGTCCATGCTATAATTAATCTTGGTGATTCCTTCTGTGTAGTATTTATAAGCTATTATCCACTAACGGTGGGGGGGGGGGGGGGGGATATCCAGGCATTTATCACTTCACAATTACTGATTTTGTTTTTTTCTTTTTCATTGCTCTTAACAAATGCAGTCCTATTTTCCTGATGGATATCCAAAAAGCAGCTGCAAAAATTACTTGTTCGGGAGGAGAGCACTTGCAAGTGCACACACATGCACACATGAGTATTTACATAGCAAGAAGCAGTTATTTCCTCACAGAAGTTACAGTGCATGTACTCTTGCCATTCAGCTGTTGCTAGTGTTCCTGGCATTGTGCACGCAAGAAGACGTTGTGGTGCCTCACCTGAGGGACTTTACACTCTGTGGGGATGAGTAAAGGCTACCTTAGAAATGAAATTCAGAAGTGTGTTAGTAAATTTTCACTGTAGGCTTTTTACTTCCCTTAGTATGCACAATCCCATCGCTTATAGGCGAAAATGACACTAATTTTTCTGCTGCTGTGACACTGGTGCTCTCATCTATGTCAGTGTTTCATTGTTGGAGGGGAAGAATGTAAGCCTTTTCTGCTAGGCAACCCCTACTTGACAACTGCAAATAAAATTGTGAAAAAGATGTGAGGGTTTGATGTGAGGGTTTGCTTCAGAAAAGGAATCACATCCTAGATTGGTGGTAAAACAGACTCTTTGAAACTTCCATTAGATGCTTTGAAGTGTCAGTATGGCTGTAAAATGCCTCATTGAAGAGGAATTGCTGTTCTTCCACCCAATTTTTCCTGATCCATAAGCCCATATCCTATGTTTGTACTGCTAACTTAACACAGACTGAGATCTATAGAGGCTATTTAATGGAGTAGACTGTATATTTCTTGTCATTGAAGTTCTCCGCATTAGTGGCCTTTATTGATTCAAACATCATCTGCTGTGCTCATGGCTTCAGACTGCAGACCACACCAGTATGTGATTTGAAAGGTAAACCGGTGGGATTCATGCTTTCTTGGCACAGCACAGTACCTGAACAGACACTCCGAATGTATAGAAAACCTCTACTGCTAATAACTCCTTAGTTCTTTCCATGTATGTTAAATGCAGAATTTCTATAGAGATGAAGTATTTTCAGTTTGGAATTCCTTTTAAAGTGCCTAATTTAGTTTTCACAAGCATGCGTGTCATTAGAACAGGATGTACAAATAATTTGGTGATAGATTTTGTAGAAATAACAGATGCAGTGTTCACGCTTTGCAGAAGAAAATGAGGCTAACTACATTTTTTTATCTTTTCCCAGCAAAAAGCCAGAGATAATAGAGCTGCTTTGCGCATCAGTAAAGTACAGATGTCAAATGACTCCATGAAAAGGCAGCAGCAACAGGATAGCATCGATCCTAGCTCACGCATCGACTCTGACCTCTTTAAAGATCCATTAAAACAGAGGGAATCGGAACATGAGCAGGAATGGAAATTCAGACAGGTGTGTTGCATTTAGTGTGTTTTGTTATTTTTCTTCGAGCTTTTTACTGCATCGTTGGAATCTGTTGCAATAAAATCAATTTTAACCTTTGTAGAAGAGTATAGTCAACCATTCCATGTAGGAGGAAAATAGATGCTATCAGAAGAGAAGCTGCTTGTAAATGTTAGAAAACTTTGTTTTAATAATTTGACTCTTAAATCCTACCTATTATGCAAATAGGTTATTCTTTCTCTGTATAGCTGGCTAGTGCAGTAGTTTGTTTTTATATACCCTATATTGCAGTGACCTTGTGCAGACTGCTGCTTCAAATGGGGCAGGTTGTCTCTTGGAGCCATTTGCCCCACATCAGTGCTGCATCTGTCAGTAACCTTTCGTCTTCAGAGTATAAGGTTGGAAAGCAGTGCTGCTCTTTAGGCAACCTGGGAAATGCTTCTTCCCAGGCAATCAAGGTGCATGTCAAAGTAATTGAACCTCACAAATAGCTAGACCCTCTGCTCCCATTGCATTTTAAATTTGCAATTTTCAATTACTTGTAATTTATCTTTGATGTGTCCTAAAATTTTAATTATAGATTCAGTCATCAGAAAGATTTTGTATAGCCTGGACATACAAGCATAACCTTTTTCCTCATCATTTTAAAACAGCAAACGCGGCAAAAAAGTAAGCAGCAAGCCAAAATAGAAGCCACGCAGAAGCTTGAACAAGTGAAAAATGAGCAGCAGCAACAGCAGCAGCAGCAGTTTGGTTCACAACAGCTTCTGAACCAGACTGGCTCAGACACACCTAGCAGTGGGATCCAGAGCCCCTTAACACCACAGACTGGCAATGGAAGTATGTCTCCTGCACAACAGACATTCCATAAGGATCTATTTGCAAAGCAGCAGCTACCTGCTACGCCTACATCAGCATCCTCAGATGATGTGTTCCTAAAACCACAAGCCCCACCCCCTACTCCAGCCCGAATCCCAGTACATGATTCACTGTCTCAGTCTCAGACTCCTCAGACATCATCCCAACAGATGTTTTCTCCAGGTTCCACAAACACAAGACCTCCTTCTCCAATGGATCCATATGCTAAAATGGTGGGAACACCTAGACCAGCACCCATTAACCAAAACTTTGTTAGAAGAAGTTCCATTGCACCATTAGATACTTGTGCACCACAGTCATCCATATCTAGGCCCATTCAGGCTACTGAACCATCAGGAAGCAGGCCTTCACCAGTCAGGGATTCATGTTCTTCATCTCCAGGTAGCAGTGATCCCTATGCAAAGCCACCAGACACACCCAGGCCTGTCATGGCATCAGAGCAGTTCTTCAAACCATTGGGGGTTCCAAGATCACCCATAGTTATGGAACAGTCAGGGAAGGTTCCTTTAACAGCTGGAAGCAGTGATCTGTTTACTAAGCCGGCTCCTAGAACTGATACATTTCAGAGGCAGAGAGCAACTTCTGCTGATGCGTATGCACGGCCACCGTTGACTCCTACTCCTACTCCTGTTGATGGTAGCCCTGGACCTTTTAAAACTCCAGTGCGCCCACCTCAGTCCCCGCAAGATCCTTATGCATCAATGCCAACTACACCAAGGCGCGTTGCTGTTGATCCCTATGAAAGGCCCGCTTTGACACCGAGGCCAGTGGATAACTTTTCCCATAATCAGCCTAATGATCCATACAGCCAGCCTCCCCTTACTCCTCATCCTGCAATAAAGGAGACTTTTGCCCATCCACCCCGGATAGTGCGACAACAGAGCGATTCTTTCCCTCAATCTGGTCCCATTTCAAGGCCAGCTTCTCAGGACCCTTACTCCCAGCCTCCAGGTACTCCTCGGCCGGTTGCTGATCCTTATGCCCAACCTCCAGGAACTCCTTGGCCCACTGCAGTTGATCCATATTTGCAGCAACCACCAACACCAAGACCTGCTCCGCCAGCGGATTTATTTGCTCAGTCCCCAGCAAATCAGAGACATTCTGATCCATACGCCCAACCTCCTGGAACACCAAGGCCAGTTCTCAATGATCCTTATTCTCAGCAACCAGCAACTCCAAGGCCAGGGATTCCAGAGAGTTTTAACAGACCTGCAATGACAAGACCAGGACTAATACCAAATAGAGATGCTTTCCTGCAGACACCACAGAACAGGTTGCAGGGCACTTTTGTCAGGCCATCAGATCCATGTTCTCAAACTCCCAGACCTGCAGGACCTGCAATAACGGATTCATTTACCCATGGTCCAGCTGCTCCAGCACGTGACCCATATGATCAACCACCGATGACTCCAAGACCTCAGCCAGAATCTTTTGGAACTGGTCAACTGGCCCATGATGCTCCTGAACAGCCACGGCCTGGATCTGAGGGCAACTTCAGTGCATCTGGAAATTCTCCGATGAGTTCTCAGGGACAACAATTTCCCAAAGTTTCACAAGTTCCTGGCCCGGCACCCACTACAGGAGTAACAGATACACCGAATACCATGAATATGTCTCAAGCAGATACTGAGAAGTTAAGACAGGTGAGAATAATGTTTAGTACTGATAGTATTAAAATTTCATAAGTAGAAGAATTTCCCCAGTTCTTTTTAATATTTGAAGTTTCTTGCAATTAAACATAGCTCTATAACACAGAATTATCTTCGTTCACTTAGTTTGTGGATTTGGTCCTCCTGGATAGAACCACAATATATAGAATATAGAAACATCAGTAATTTTTAAGGATTTTGGACCAGATCCAAAAAAGGAAGCAAAAGCCATCTTTGAAGCCACTGAAGATGCAGATGATAGGTCTGTAACAGCTCTTTTATCTACAGTGTGAGGAAAAAAACACCTTGAAAGGACAATTCTATCCTATAGTAGGTGAGATGTAGAACTGATTGTCAGTGACTTGTTCACTGGCTGAAAAAGGGAGTATAGGCAAAGATCTCAGACTAGACATCTAACTTTTCAGTTGGCTGACATGTTGAGTTGAATCCTACCGTTGGTCACTGCTTTTCTTGAGGCACATTCACTCCCGGTTTTTGTCAATGAATGTTTGGCAAACAACTCTTGCTGAGACATAGAATTTCATTCAACTTGTGGAAAGCTGCTCAGTCTTTTGTTTGGAAGGAGCGATGGGAAGTGGATTTAGCAGAAGAATTAGTAGTATTTATCATACAGAGTCAGAGTAAATTCTGCAGCCTCGGTGTAAACCTCTTGGAGTGGACCTCTAGTCACCTTTCTCCCTCAGAACACACTTTTTCATGTGGTAAAAGGGCCTGCATTATTGGAATAGAAAAAGGAAAAGAGAGTTGCTTATATGTTAATTGGTAAAATTAGTTCACACTGTACACTTTAAGAAGAGGTCTGGAGACTAAGTTGCGTTACCAGCATCTTGCACCATTTGATCCCTCTTCTAATTTCTGAGGTGATTATAGTAGTTTGTAATATTTTTCTGTAGTGACTGAAGAATTTCTTTCCTCCAAAAGGCTTAACGTAGCAGAGTGTAACACTTCAAAATATGACAATTGTAGTGTCAAGCACAGTGCATTTTTTTTTTTAAACAGCGCCAGAAATTACGTGAAATTATTCTACAGCAACAGCAGCAGCAGAAGAATGCGGTTCGTCAGGAAAAAGCTTTGCAGGATGCAGCAGCTCCTACCCATGCAACTCCTCTTCAGCATTGGCAACAAGACAACTTAAATCAAATTTTTAACCGCCCTCCTCCTCCGTATCCTGGGAATATTAGGTCCTCTGTTGTCCCTCCGGGTGGGCCAAGGTTCACTGTATACCCAAAAGACCAACGTGGACCATTTCCTGCTGATGGGCAGTTCAATAGACCGCAGTTCCCAGGCGATATGAATGCCATGGGGATGAGACCTCATGGTCTTAGGTAAGCTCTTTGATCTCTTAAAGCCAGGATATTACAGGGGTAGTTCTACCTTTACAGAAATTGTTAGATAAAGGAGGTTTTCTTGATGAAAAATCGTCTGTTGTCTACAGTAGCTGGTAATCTTCCTGGAGTCAGTATGTACAATGAGTTTTCCTCTAAATGTCTGAAACATTAGAATGTGTATTTTATACTAACACTGTTTTTACACTGTCTTTTATTAGGAATTAATTAGAAAGAAATATGGAGAAACTGCAATACTTGTGAAAGTTGTGTGACCTGAAAGATCTTGTCACCCATGGTTTTGGGGCATTTCTTTTTTAAAAAAAAGTGAAAGGTCTGACTTCAGCTTTGATGTCTTAATAATGAATAAATGTCATATTCTTGTTTTCATTTATAGTGAATATGTAATCAAACATCAACTTCTGTCTGTGCCATTTTTACAGTGAATGCTATGATGTAACATGAATACCAGTATTGACAATGCAGTGTTGACATACACTTTTGTCTCAGGAATTATTATTTTCAATATTTTGGATTTATTTCAGTAATTTCTAAATCCACACAATATTATTTTTCACGCTGAGTTGCATTAACATGTAGTTGATTTACTAAGATAGTTCTTACTGTCAGAGTTTTCTATCCATTATTATTACTGGAATTGAAAACAGGTTGTTTATTAAACATAATTAAAGCAATTATTTTTATTGTAGTTATAAAGCTCATTTAAATGTAAGCATAATTAGTCAAAATATTTATTTAAATATCTTAATGAATGCATCATGTAAAGCATTTTGGTTAACAGTTATTTAGTTAAATATGCCAGACTAGGCAGGCAGTCCTGAGAAAAAAGATTATTTAGTCTTTCATACTTTATTTTAGATATGGGTTCCCAGGAGGTGGCCATGGTCCACCATCAGGTCAAGAACGTTTCCTCAGTCCTCCGCAGCCAATGCAACGCCCTGGAGTTCCACCACAGCTGAGAAGATCTCTCTCTATTGATATGCCTTGGCCAGTGAACAATCCACAACTAAATAATACATCTGGGATCTCTCAACATTTTCCTCCCCAGGGAATTCCAGTTCAGCAGCACAATATATTGGGTCAAGCGTTTATCGAGTTACGTCACAGAGCTCCTGATGGGAGGCCAAGGCTGCCTTTTAATCCTTCTGCTGCAAATGTTATGGATGCAGCAGCACAACATCAACGACATGCAGGGTTTATACCCAGGCAGGAGTTTCCGGGCCCAAGACAAGCAGAACCACTGAGACATAATTCTCAAGGTGTACCTAACCAGTTGCAGATGTCTACAAGTTTGGAGCATATGTCACAATCCCAGCAGGATCAAATCAATCCTGACAACCCACCTGCCCTTGTAATACGTTCTCTAAGTCATCCACCAGTTGCTGATGCATTCCCAGGACCATCTTTGTCTACATCTGCACCAAGTGATGAATCTGCAAATTTGCAGATTCCCAACCAGCCAAGTGATGGTCTAGAAGAAAAACTTGATCCTGATGATCCTGCTGTAAAAGATTTGGACGTGAAAGACCTTGACGGGGTTGAAGTCAAGGATTTAGATGATGAGGATCTGGAAAATTTGAATCTAGACACAGAGGATGGGAAAGAAGATGAACTGGACACTTCAGATAATTTGGAAACCAATGATCCTCACCTTGATGATCTTCTGAGGTCCGGGGAATTTGATATAATTGCATACACGGACCCAGACCTTGATGTGGGAGATAAGAAAGGAATGTTTAATGAAGAACTAGATCTTAGTGTCCCTATTGATGACAAACTAGATATCCAGGGCAAGACAGAAGAACCAAAACAGAAAGAACAAGGTGATGGAACTGTTTCCCCTCCTGAGACCCAGTCTCCACAGAAGAAGTCTGCTACAGAAAATGAAATTAAAACAGAAGTGCTTTCCCCAAACACTCAGGAGGAAAAGGAGAATGAAAATGAAAAAAGTGATGGAAATGCTGAATCCACAAGTACTCAACAGGCTGCTGAAGTGGAGTTAAAGGATGGAGAAAAGGCTCCCGCGCAGCCTGCTAACCCAGAATTCCCTGACAAAGCTACTGCTGTTCCTAGTCAAGAAGCAATTGTGCCTAGTCCAGATGCTCAGGGATCTGCTCCACTACCTGTTCAAGGAGCAGGAAGTTCCTGCAGTATTTCTGGGACCACACCAGTCCTCTCAAGTTTGCTAGCTAATGAGAGCTCAGAGAATGCCGAAGCAAGGACTCTAGGATCTCCATCTCAATCTTTGCCAACAACACAAATGAACCATGCATCAGGTATTCCACAAACACTAATGACACCTGGTGGACAGATCTTGGAAAACACTTTAAATTCCAATTTGACCATGGTTCCACGAATGAACCATAATTTTTCTCAAGGGTCACCAAATCCAGGATTTATTCAGGGTCAATCATCTAATCATAACTTTGGCACAGGACAGACATCTAATCAAACTGTGGCTGTAACAAACCGTCCTGGTCCTAGTGGCATATCTGGTCCCCAACAGATAATGCTCCCTCAACCATTAGCTCAGCAACAAAATTGAGAGAGACCACTTCTGCTAGAGGAACAGCCACTTCTTCTGCAGGACCTTTTGGATCAGGAAAGACAGGAGCAGCAGCAGCAGCGACAGATGCAAGCCATGATTCGCCAATGTTCAGAGCCATTTTTCTCCAATATTGGTACGTGGGTGATTTCTTTGTCTGCATTCTGGTTAGTTTTTTAAAAATACAACAATAAATAATTAAATAATCCATAGCACTGAAAGAAGCAGGTAGATCTATGGAGCTTAAAGGTGGCATAACAAAAACAACCTGCCTAGTAGCTAGGTACAGTGGGAGTATGGAAATTGAGCATGTAGGTGAAAGCCTGAACTCCGTGGCAAGGCTCCTCTTGACGTTACCAGGATCAGGGTAACTCTGCATTACAGCTAATTTTTCTGACATCAGCTCTGTCACATATTCTCTTTATACTTCAAGTTCTCATACGTGATATGGAGTAAATGCACCCTTTGTAAACAAAATTATATGATGGAGCGCAGTAGCTGACCTTTTGATATTTGATCTATCAGTTTTCTGTTTATGGTGGTTTTATTACATTTTTTTGCAGTGTTTAGTGTGTTCCAAGGAAAGGGATCATCGAAAGCTGTATTACTAACTCACTATCTAGGCAAGGCCCAGAAATATCACAAATAATTCTGCATGTACTAAAAGCGTTTAAGATAAACTCTTATTTTCTGATCAGTGTAACCTAGCAGTTTGAGCATTCGGATCAAGACCATCACTATCATTTAATTGTTATTAATGAAATAAGAAATTTTGAGAAATGTGTTAGTTGTAACTACACCGGCCATCAAGGCTGTTTGTTCAAAAGACAAATTTAACCTACCCCCTAAGTCACAGTTCCATATTTGTAGTGTGGCTAGAACGTGCTGTAGCCACGCCACGTGGCTAAGATGACCTCCAGAGGTCCCTTCCAACCTCAGCCGTTCTGTACTCCCATTTATGTTGCTCTGTGTCAGGCACCTAACGGGAGAGACAGAAAAAAGGCAGAGTTCACCATGCTTATGGTCTTTTCAGAGGCTGTGTGGGGCCTGTGCCTTTCTGACTCGAGTGCTGCTGGTAATTACATAGCAACTAAACCGTTTTCTTAGTATGTTAGTGGTGGTGTGTCAGTTTTGCCAACTGAACTCACAGAAACAGCTCTCCCTCCTGATTCTTAAACCTATAAATAGAATTTATTAATCTGTTGGGTCATGGGCCAAATTTGGTCTACAGCCCTTCTCAGACTGACCTGCTTTTCTTTGTATGTTGTGGCTGAAAACAAGGACAGTTGCTGCTGGAGTAACTTTCCTTAGACAAGATATGAAACTACATATTAACAGTGAATTTCAAAGTGGAGAGGACAAGTAATGTGAAATAGTAATGCAATTATATTGTTTTATTCATGATTTATGCATGAACTAGATCTAAATGAGTCAGTTCCAGTTAGTAACTTGTAACGTTCAGCTATGTAATTCACTTCTACTGTTTTTTCTTTTATAGACTTTGATGCAATTACTGATCCCATAATGAAAGCAAAAATGGTAGCTCTTAAGGGGATCAATAAAGTTATGGCGCAGAGTAACATGGGGATGCCACCAATGGTTATGAACAGGTAGGCAACACCTGATAACATTCTTTAGGGCTACAGAATGTAAAAGGAAATGATAGAGCTAGGGGAAACTGTCATAGGAAATGAAAAAAATCAAAAGTGGAAAAAGATCTTTTGGTCATGTAGTTCATAGTCCCTGCTAATACGAGATTATCTCCTACGAATAAAACTGGTGTGGCGGTAGAAACTATAAAAAGTATTAAAAAGCATCAGACTTGTCTTCCAGTTGTAATGTCATTGGTCAACATGGCTTCACTGTTGATGCTTTTCTTGCTTTCACACTTACTAATTATGTAATGACGCATCTCCCATGCATTGTGTTTGAAAACTGTTGATGGCTGTGTAACGGTTAAACTTCATACTGCAGCATATCATTTAATGCTAAGTATAATTAAGGTTTAGCCCACGTGATGGACGTCTCATCCTCTCTAAGTCTGTTCTGAGGACAAAAGGAGCTATGAACTGTGCAGACTTTACCATGACTGCCTTTACCATAGGTGGGGAGTCTATGGGCCAGAAAGGATCTGCACCTTTTCTTTTTATGTGGCCCTTAAAACAGTGTGTTTTCTCCTTCCTAACACATACTTCAGTGTTACATGATAACACATGGCTTACCAGAGCCGTACATTTACCCAACTCTAGTTGACTGTGCTGGTGACCATGATATCCAAATCCATTAAATCTTTTTTTTTCTTATCATAATATGTTAAAATAAAGATACAGATTTTTTTTTTTTTGTGCGTCTTTACTGTTTTAGCACAGTGCATCATGTTTGCTTCATCTCTCTGAAAAGCATAAAATGCAATAGTTTCAACCAAGGGCAAAGTGTTGTAGCATCAAATGAGAATTAATATTCTCCAGACTTCGAATAAGTTTGGTAAAGAAGTTCAAATCTCTATAAAATATTTGGATGCTTTGTGTAGGTTCAGCATAATACAAAAGGTTGTCTCTCCCCTAAAATAGTCACCAGTTTTAAAAGTTATAATTTCACTTTCTATATATATCAATAGGTTTCCCTTTATGGGTCAGCCAGTGCCAGGGGCTCAGACCGGTGAAGGCCAAAATCATATGCAGCAGGCAATTACACAGGTAATGCAACTTGTTGTGGGGTTAATAATGATAACTTGGTTTTTTGGTTTGTTTTTTTTTAATTGAATCATGATTTAATATCCTTGTCTGTATGTTTTACTGAAATTTCTAGGACGGAAGTTTGACACCTCAGATTTCTAGACCTAATCCTCCCAATTTTGGTCCTGGTTTTGTCAGTAAGTACAGATATAATAATTTATTCTATGTTAATGTTTCATTCTACAGTTCTGTTTTCTTTAAAATAAAATATCCATAAATGGATCCTGTTTCTCAAAAATTCATCCTTTTAAAATTGAGTCATTTCATCATTACAATTCCAATTAATAAAGGGATGCATAGTAAATGCTAATAACATTTTTTTCTAGAAGCTATCCTCAGAAAAACACCATAAGGAAAGAGGGAAACAGAACAAATAGAAAATCAGCATTATTTGGATTTGTGTGAGAATAGTAATCTATTAACTGACAGACTGCTACGTCAAAAACCTGGTCTTCGGTTGTGTTGTAATATTCTGAGTTCACGGAGAACAACGGTCTCTATTGATGGAGTTTTTTTTTATTTCAGAAGCAAAATGTTTTGTGCAGCATCATTGTCATTTTAACAAATGCCAATAAAAGCCTTCCAGGTGTTACTTTAAGCAAGACTGGCTGGGAACCACAATTGCTGGGAGCAGAAATATATAGCACTAGTATCTTGCATTCCTTGTTTCTGGTTGCCCTAGATCAATTTTAAATCCCAGTCTCTAAGATGAGAAAGATTTATTAGCAGAAATTAAAACTGAGTATATGTTGGGAGAGGAAGACCACATGTAAAAAAGTGTTTCTATCACTGCAGAAACTTTGTTTGATATTTATGAATAAGAAACAGAAGTAAACACCTTCACCCTTTCCAGAAACTGGAGTCACAACACGGAGTATGCAATAAGGAGCTTTTGCAATATTATTTGTATTAATTTGTAGTGAGATTTGACCTGGCACTCCGCGGTGGCCT
Organism: Morus bassanus; assembly: GCA_031468815.1. Lineage (NCBI taxonomy): Eukaryota > Metazoa > Chordata > Aves > Suliformes > Sulidae > Morus > Morus bassanus. The sequence goes on from CM062590.1 coordinate 161,885, forward strand.
TGCTCTGGTTGGGGTGGTGGTGGTTCTGAGCACTTGAGAAAATCTGTTTCTCATTTCCAGAGTAGTTATTCTTACCTGGAACTTGTTAATATTTCAGTGCTTTCATTTGCACTTTCACATTGCTCCCATCTGCAGTGACTCTCCACCGTTTCCACTCAATTGTCCCTTCAGGTTATCTGATTAGTTTCGCAGAATTTATCATTGAAAGAATGGGCACCCCTCGAGACTGTAGCTAGCTCTGTGAACTGATTTAGTTGAGCCATTAGAGTCAATGGCTGTCACTGCCACAGTGACTGTTAACGTAGAAGGTGGTAGGGACTGGAGCACAAGGAGGACATGGTTATATTGGTTATATTACCTACTGTCGTGTAGGTATCTTTATTAAACAAGCTTTCTTTACAAGGAAGATCCATGCCGTGTTCCTGCTTACCCAGCTCATTGCCATAATGTGATCAGGAGACAAAAATGATACCATCACCAAACCTTCTCTCTTGCCTTCTGGGCTTAGTGCAGATCAAGTGTTATCAGACATGATTGTTTTGCCTTGAGAAAAACATCTGAGAGCCATGGACTGCTCATAGCAGATGAGCATTTCTCATTTGTAAAAAGAGTAATGTCTCAGTTACGGTCTAAATGAGAGTGCATCTGTTTGTGGGGAGGAAAAGGCACTGGTGCTGAAGGCCCTGTGCGGAGGACTGGCGGAAAGTTATTTTTACAAAGACAACATCTTTCTTTCATTTCATGAATATTTGATGGATGTTTATAATTTTAATTTTTTTTCTTAAAAGTAGTAATAAAAATAGATTTGATATGTACAAAACTCTTCTGCAAGCAGCAGAATTAATGAGATCGTGTTTCCTGTAAATCCGTGTCCTTACTCCCTAATCTCTTTCCCTCTGCCTGAGTACTGCTAGAGGTCTTCCATGTCCCCTCTTCTGTGGCAGAGCAGTGTACCACCAGGTTCTGTAGCTGCTTTCAAAGCTATGTTTGCTCATGGCTAGCAAGTGCACATTTACATTTACTGGCTAGACAACAGGCTGGTGTCTCTTGAAATTAAGGGACTATGTTAAAACTGCTTTATCTCAACAAGTGCAGTAATTTGGATCTCTGTCTCCTTTACTCAGATCACTCCAAGAGCTTAATATCTCTTGAGATACCAAATCCTCTGTCAAATTTGGCTGAACTTGACCAACGGCTTCTTAAAATAAAGGGGGAACCTGACTGTTAAACTTCATCTCTAAAATGTAGGCTGAGAGCTCACCCCTGAGATGAAATCATGTCATACTTAATTTCCCTTCTCTCTAGATGATTCACAAAGAAAGCAATATGAGGAACGGCTGCAAGAAACACAACAACTTCTTCAAATGCAACAGAAGTACCTTGAGGAGCAAATTGGGGCACACAGAAAATCAAAACAGGCACTCTCAGCAAAACAGCGTACAGCCAAGAAAGCTGGCCGTGAGTTCCCAGAAGAAGATGCAGAACAGCTTAAACACGTTACTGAGCAGCAAAGTATGGTCCAAAACCAGCTAGAACAGGTAATCATCTGGAATCCAAACTGATCGCCTTAATACTAAGCTGTCATACTGGTATGACTCTCCTTTAAACCTTCTGAAAGGCGAATTGAAATGCTTAAATACCATGGAGCTTATTTAAATGGAACCACTCCCTATCATATTCTGTGTGTGTAACAGCATTACTCTGGATTGCCAGTGACACTGGAGTTGTAGGAGAATATGCTGTGGCAAACATGATGGCAAAAAGCTGGTTTAGTACTTTGGTAAGAGGAGAGATTGCTTGGCAAAATGACTTGCAACAGAGTTCCTGGCACCATGGAAAGCATAAATGATGGATTCAGAGAAAAGTCTTAGCATACAGGGCTTTGTTTCAGGCCTGAATGAACCTCATAACTCACTCCTTTTCAGGTGTCCTTACGTAATCAGAACCTCTCGGTTACATGCCAGCTAAAAGTTACTGTTTAAAATCTCTTTTCATTACATCTTTAGTGTTAGTTTAGTTTTATGATCTGTCTAGTTCCTAGACGCTGATCATCGGTGTGTGTTATCTGTTATTGTATCATGGAATAATGTAGGTGAAAGGGATATCTGGAGATTATGTAGTCTACTGATCAGAGCAGAATTAGCTTCACAGTTAAATCGGGTTGCTCAGCGCCTTGTCAGTCGAGTTTTGTAAGTCTCTAAGGGTAGAGATTTCCCAGCCTCTCTGGGCCCCTGTTCCAACGTGTAACCAGCTTCACTGGGTTTTGTTTTTCTTTCATTATATTCAGTTGGAATTTCACTTGCTACATCTTGTAACTGTGATTACAGTAAGTGAGATTAAAGTGAAACCTGTGATAGCTTTGATAAATCTATGCTTTGGCCAACAGTGTTGAATGCTGTGTTCCTTAAGACATTGTTTGTAAATTATCTGGCATGATAGTCAGGATCAGCCAGACCTGCTGAACATGAAAATGCTTTAGAATTATCCTTTATTAACATCAGGGCAAAAATTCACAGCAGGCTGCTTGGAATGAAGTCCTAAGTGATATCTGACCCTCGAGTTCTTGCTCCTGTGTTGCTTCAAGACAAAGTACACACTGGATGGAATATTAGTTGGCTCATCTTTTCACTATGTGGAGGAGGGATCGAGCAGATCAATTATGTCTACATAATTTCTTACTTTCTGTTTTTTCCCCTTCTACAATGAATCACAAGTAGAATAAATGCAAAAAAAATTAACCAATCTTTATCATACATATGTCAGTCTAGTCTTACAGTGGAGTTACGTTGCAGTAACAGCTGCTAATCATGACATTGCTGACAGATTTATTTAGTGCCCAATCATTAAGGTTCTTTTATTTTTCCTTTTCAAACTTAATTTTCATATACTGCTGGTAAATGCCCTCCACTCCCCTTCAACCACTGATTTAGCCAGTCATCCACGTCCTAAACAGCATTTTGTTACATACCTAGTAGGAGCTTAAATAAGGTCTTATTAAAGTATATTTTCAAGGACCTTCTATTTGAAGCAGTTCACCACTCCTTCAAATCAGATCAAGTAATTTTTCTGTAATCAACCTTCTGTTAGTTTTTGAAAGGGGAAAAGTCTATATATGTATATGTGGAGAAAAGAGCTTTCAAATCCCTCTGAACTGCTGGTCCTGGGCACAGGGGCAGAGAAACTGGTGCAACACGAGCTTATGTCTGACAGGGTTATTAGCTCAGGCACAGAGCCATGCAGACACTACCATATTGTCTCTGTGGCCAGGGCAATTTAACTGCTTTGGTGTGGCACTGTGCCTGTGCTAATAAGCTCTGCCTTGTTCTCCCCTACACTGTTAAAATCACCGGGTCGATCTGCGCAGCTCGGCTCGGGTCCAGCTGGGGGTAGTCAGTGCTGGTCCTTTGAGATCTCAACTAATTCCACGTACAGTCACGTGGCTGATCCACCACCGCAGATCCCAGGAGGGCATAGTGGTTTGGATGCCTCATTCTGTAGGCATACAGAGCCAACACAGGTTTAGTGCTGTATACCCACGGAGAAGTCCTAGGGCACTGGACTGTGCAATGCAGATCGATCCAGTTGGTGGCTTTATGCAGTGGCACTGTTTTATCTGGCAGTGTCAGTGCCAAGCCAGAGCTCATAAATCGTCTTGGACCTGAGATTACTGTGCAAGTAGCCTTTTGGGTGCATCTGTCCTGCATTCTGGAGTGTGTCCTGTAATACCTCTCTCATCCTGAGCTTTCTGGCTTGTCCTTTGCCCCAGATAAAGGAGAATGCTATCAAACATTTTAAACAGCAAATGGAAGTTGTGGAAGTCATAATCTAATGAATCAAAGTGAGAGGGAAATTTCCAGTAATGCATGTATTATTAACCAGTAGATTACAAGACCTTTTATTTTTTTAGAGAGCAGTGTAGTTAGGTATCTGTTGTGTTTCTGAAATGCTCTTTCTTGTCTGGTTGACACTGTCATATCCTTCCATTGGCTTCTCCTGCTTGCCTTAAAAATGAACTACGAGGCTTCACTTTTAGTGTCCAAGTTGAGTTTATTTTCATCCTAAAATTTAAAATTTTCAAGCAGCGGTTGCTGTTTTCATCTGCTGGGTGATGTTTGAGGAGCTGCCTGTGAATAAATGGGAATCTACCTTGCTGTTTTCCTGCAAACTTTTCCTTTTCAATTACATCTTCTAAAAATTTTTGCTGATGTGTGAAGATCATTCATCTCACTGTTTCCGTTTCCCTGTTCCCAACTATTGTTATCCTGTGCATGGATGATAAGATCTGTAAGACAAGGATCACTTTTGGTTTAGGTTTGTGTATTCTCTTGCACAGTGCGGTCTTGGTATGTAATTAGAACTTAGAGGTACTGTTATTTTTTCTGAAATTTTGGGACGGATAGTATTTCTAATGAAATAATGGCTCTTTACCCTTAAAAAGGGAGGGAAAATAAGACTCTGCAGAAATGCTATTTTTGCCTGAGGTTTATTGTCTTCTGAAATTATAATGGTGAGTTACATGGTTTATGCTACTTACATAGTCAGAACAAGTCAGAGATGAATGACTTTTTTAATTTTTAGATTTGAAAGCAGCAGAAAGAGCATGCAGAACTAATTGAGGAATATCGAATGAAGCAGCAGCAGCAGCAGCAGCAGCAGCAGCAGCAGCAGCAGTGTGGAATGGCACCCCATGCTATAATGCCAGGCGTCCAGGCTCAACCACCAATGGTTCCAGGAGGAACATCACCAGCAATGAATCAGCAAAACTTCCCCATGGTGGCACAACAGCTCTAGCATCAGCAACATACAGTGGTAATCCCTGGGCAATCCAGCCCAACCAGAATGCCAAATTTATCTGGATGGCAATCTGCAAATGCCCCTGCAAGTCATATTTCCATGAATCCAGCAAGGATGCAGCCTCCAATGACACTGTTGCCAATTACTCCTGGTACCCCAGCTCCTGTGCCTGGTCCAAATGCAACGGCACAGTCAGGGCCACCACCAAGGGTGGAATTTGAGGACAATAACCCTTTTAGTGAGAGTTTTCAAGAACGGGAAAGAAAGGAGCGTTTACGAGAGCAACAGGAGCGGCAACGCATTCAGCTTATGCAGGAGGTAGATCGACAGAGGGCTTTACAGCAGAGAATGGAACTAGAACAGCACAGTATGATAGGTTCTGAATTAAATAACAAAACATCTGTATCTCAGATACCTTTCTTTAATTCTGATCTACCCTGTGATTTCATACAAACTCCACGACCTCTTCAGCAGTCTCCACAGCATCAACAGCAACAAATGGGGCAAATCCTGCAACAAGGTCCTGTGACCTCGCCTCCTGCCACAAATTTTATGCAAAGCAGTGAACGAAGGCCAGTGGGACCAACAACTTTTGGACCTGATGCATCTGCTGTTCCAGGTGGAGCCCCTAATTTCCATAATATAAAACAAACTCATGGGAATCTCCCTGGGGCCACCTTTACGCAGAATCAAGTCAGGCTTCCATTTGCTTCTGCTGTACCTTCGTCTACAGTACTCGGTAGTGGTGCCCCATGTGGTTCAGACACCAGCACGCCCCAGGCAACAAACTTCTCCGAATCAAGCCAGTCTCTCATACAGCTGTATTCTGACATAATCCCAGAAGAGAAAGGAAAAAAGAAAAGGACACGAAAAAAGAAAAAGGACGGTGATGCCGAGTCAATAAAAGCCCCATCAACTCCACATTCAGATATAACTGCACCATCAACTCCAACCATTTCTGATTCTACCTCCACCCCCACAGTTAACACCCCCAATGAACTTTCACGTCATCAAGATGAACAAGAGTCAGTGGAGTTAACGGGCCCATCAGCATCAAACGCAGGAGAGAACCAGACCTCTCCAGAGCTGGAATGTAAGCTCCCCAACAGCAGTCGGCCAGAGAAACAGCCGAGTGTAAATACAGAGACTGAAAAGGCTGAAACAGATACACCTAGCAGCATTCAAGAAGTTAAACTAGAAAAGGCAGAAACTGATCAATGCTCGGGTCAAGCTGAGCCTAAATCGGAAAATCCAAGCAGTATTAAGGTGGAAGAAGATAAGGTCACATCACAGCCTGCCTCTTCAGCTCAGAGTCCAGCACAACCAGCTAGCGTTCCAGCAGCGAAAGGGGAGTCGGGGAACGAATTGCTGAAACACCTGCTTAAAAATAAGAAGTCCTCATCTCTTCTAAATCAGAAATCGGAGAACAGCAGCCGAACAGAAGAGGAGGCTTCTGGGGATAAGAAGTTAACAGAGAAGCAGAATCCAGCTGAAGGGATGGTGAGCCTGTTACTGGTTTTGTTATACAGTGGTCATCAACAATCAAAGGCTAGTTTGTGCATTTACTGCAGGCATTTATGAAAAGACAGGGAGGTAACCTACCTGCACAAGGGTGGAATGAACAGCTTTAAGGAATTTTTACCTCCCTTCCTGCCTTTTCTCCATGACTAAATCATCTGTGTCACAAAAAGAACAAGTTTTAATATGACTTTGTAGATCAGTGTATTCAGAAATTACTAAAGTGCAAAAAATAATTTTTCTATTATTATCTTAAAAAATACCACTTCCTAATATTTACCAAGATAAAGACAGGATTTTACAGTATGACTCTTAATTACCTACTAGTATGTTTCTGTACAGTATACGGTATGTCTGTATGCTGCTTTCTTCTGTGACTCCATCTTAGTCACGTACAGGATGACCAATGCGCCTTTGCAGAGGTATTGGGCTGGGCTTCACACCCCTTCAGCTGCTCCATTCAGGGAGTTCTGTGAATGAACCAGGGCCATGCTCATTTTTCGCCTGTGAAAATCATATATTGTCTCTAATTTTAGTAGAGACCATGCTCTAGGATTTTTATCAAAAGTGTGAAATTGTTAAATCCCCTAAAATTTCTGGATTTCTATGTTACAGAATATTGCTCTAATTAATTCTACTTTAATGAAAGGGAGCATTAATTCTTTAGATTAATGGCATGATATGATGTAATAATTTATAAGGTTCTTAAAAACAGACCTGAAGAAAATTGCTTTCTGTGGAGGTAGGATTCACTTTACAGTTAGATTTGTTGATTGTTTTATTGTAATCTTTAATCTCTACTCAGTCCTGGTTTGTGGCTGCCTAAACTCTAGATACCTCCTTGAAACAAAATCTAAACACGGTCAAATGATTGAAGACTGATAAAAATAAAGGTAATTGTGAATGGCAGGTAGCAGGTTGTGTTTTAAAGATCCACGGTTAAAACATATATGACAGGAAGGGGTCGTGTAGAGCTGTTTAAAAAAAATAATTGATAAAAAGAAACTGGACTTTCTTTTGGCTTGCCACTATCTGTTGCGTTACCAAGTCCCGTTCTGATTGCTTCTACACAGCTATCCTTTCATATGAAGAGTGGCTTGGCAAATTCATGCTGAAAGTATTTAAGCAAATGGTACAATCCAGAAGTGTTTCACAATACTGTTTTTGTTTCTAACCTCAAAATACATTTGTATTATATTAACTCGCATGGCTTTTTTCTGTAACCAAGTCTGCCTTTCATTATGCCCTTGTGAAAATCCCTAAGGTTGCATGCACGTGTAGCTTTATTTTAGGGGGTATTCAGAAGAAAATGTTTCTGGTCTGTGAATTTTTCATGATGTTTTCAGGTGTCAGTGGTGTTAACTGTAAGTCATAATTCTGTGTGTAGGGACAGTACAGCAGTTCCAGTTGCCAGTGAGACAGCAAAGTAAACAAACTGTAAAATACAGTTTGTTATCGATGAGATTTATTATACTGTGCGTGTTCTTGTAGACCATCATGCGGTAAATTTGAATGAACTGTATATTAAAATGTCAAAAATTCTGCTTCACTTTCTTTTTTTATACCAGCAAACTGCAGGAAACCAGATGCAAGGTGCATTTGGGTGTAGTAACAGCCAGCTTCAGAGAACAGATGTAGGACCTGAAACGAAGAAGCAGAGAAATAAGCGAACTCAAAGGACAGGAGAGAAGGCAGCTCCTCGGTCCAAGAAAAGAAAAAAAGAAGAAGAAGAAAAGCAAGCTATTTACCCTAATGCTGATGCATCCATCCAGTTAAAACAGGTAGGTGTACAGCTGCTGGGTAGTGCATCGAGAGGACACTTGAAAGAGTGGACTTCTCGTGATGGACATGAAGTTGATCATTAAGGTGAATTTTGAGTACAGGGTGGAGAAAATGAAAATTTCCACAAGTCTAGGAAATTTGAAGTTTTGGTTTTATTTCAGTTTGGAAGATCTGTTTTTGGCAGGCATTTGGTAGTCTCAAAGCCACGGAGCTGTTGTCAGCTCGGGCAGCCTCTCTGGCTGAACTGGCAGGGAGCCGGAGCTGAGGATCAGATGGACTGGCGACCACCTTCTTTAACAAACAGAGAGGCCTGTGTTTGACACAGTTTTCTGATAGTGGGTAAATTCTGAGTATTTTTTTAAATTAGAAACCACTCTACTGATGTTTGGGGATTTGCAATGCTTCTATGTTGTAGTTAAATTAATTTCCGACTTTTTTTCTTTTCATATAGCAGCTTTCTCTTCTGCCATTGATGGAACCAATAATTGGAGTGAGCTTTGCCCACTTTCTTCCCTATGGCAGTGGCCAGCTAAATGGTGGAAATAGACTTGTAGGAAGTTTTGGTAGTGCTACTCTTGATGGGGCTTCAGATTACTACTCCCAGCTCATTTACAAGGTACGGTTTTAATCTGGATTTCCATCGTGTGCTCTCTGTGGGAAAAGGAGTTTGTGACATTATTACTACTAGCCGGTTAGAGTTCCTGCCTTTTTTGCAACCAGAAAAAAATAATTTTCTGTTGCTGGACGAGATAGACGGTGCTGTGGTGAAACAGTCACCATTGTTTTACTCTCCAAAAGTGGAAATCAATTCTGGAAACTGTATTGTAAACGAATTAAAAACTACAAGTATTCCTTTTACAAATGGATGCTAAATAGTGAAAATTGTAATTACAGTTTTATGGAGCAGAAAAGGCTGAATTCTCAGTACTTTGCAAAGTCATTGAAAGCGTTAAAGCATTTCTTAATGTGAATTAAATGGGAAATAGACTTTTCTTATTTGTCCACTAAGCCCTAACTAAGAACCTGAGAACTCTAAACAAAATGGATTGTTCGTTGACAAGCTAATAACCTACAGAATTTACAACTCCGTCTCTGAGATCAGAGTGGCAATATTGGGAGAGCAGCAAGATAGTGAACAGACAGAATCAAATTTGCTGCTTGGCTACCCTAATATAAAAACATTAGTAACTTATTAAAAAACAGTGGTGTTTACTCCAGCTTTACGTGGCATGTAAGCTGAAAATATGGCCTAGCAGAAGTAGTTGCTGTGGTCAAAAGTGAGTAATTAGTATTAGCTTTGTGGGCATGACTGCAACAAGAACAGATACTGAAGTTGTCATTTAATTTTTGTTTAAAATATGGGCAGTTAAGTAAGCTAGCGAGAAGTAGCCTGGAGTGTGAACTTGCAGAGTATCTGCTTCTCCATGTTAACTGCTTCAGTGAAAGCTCATGCTGTGCTAAATGTGAGGTAGCTTCCCTCTTAGTGAAAATCGGGTAAGTTGACTTGTTTATGGTGATGGAGAGTCACGGTGGAATAGCGCGCTCAATCTTAAGTTCAGATCTTTGCTTAAACTGTAGCAACTTGTTGGGGCTCCCAGACCATTCCTAGAAATGTTCTTTGTGCTCTTCTGTAAATAATTTAGCTATATCTTCTCTCAGTAATATATACTCCTCATGTAAACTATTTCTCTGATAATATCATTGATGTAAGAAAAGCAAAGCATTGTGTCTTTTATAGTAGATACTTTTATGTATTTGGACACATACCTGAGAATTAACTATCGCTGCTTATCAGCACTGCATCTGGGTGTAAAAACATGTAAGTGGGTTCCATTATCTAGTACTAGAACAAGGCAAGTTTTCACCCTGTGTTCCATGGCTGATTTACGGTTCTTTAATCTCATGCAGCAGAACAATCTGAGCAATCCTCCGACACCCCCAGCCTCTCTTCCTCCCACACCACCTCCGGTGGCGTGCCAGAAGTTGGTAAATGGCTTGGCAACCACTGAGGAACTTGCTGGCAAGGCTGGTATGTTAGGAGGTCATGATGGTAAGGCTAATACATATTGTTTCCATAATAAATGAGTCGAGTTTGTAGCAAATTCCAAAACAGATAACTGGGATGCTTTTCAGTTGCTATAGTCTTCTTTTATAAAAACAGTATGCCTAGACTGTTTGAAGTTGCAATCATTATTATCCAGCTTTATTTTACGCCAGTATGATGTCAAATGATAGCCTTTTCCCTGTGTTGTGGTTTAGCCCCGGTCAGCAACTAAGCACCACACAGCCGCTCGCTCACTCCCCCACCCTTGTGGGATGGGGGAGAGAATCGGAAGGGCCAAAGTAAGAAAACTCGTGGGTTGAGATAAGAACAGTTTAATAATTAGAATAAAACAGCAATAATACTAATATAATGAAAAGGAAAATAATGAGCGAGAGAGAGATGAAACACTGGAAGAAGAGGGAAAAAAAAAAACAAAACCAAAACTGAACAACAAGTGCTGCAACCGCTCACCACCCGCTGACCGACGCTGCCGGTCCCCGAGCCGCGATCGCTGCCTCCCCCAGCCAATTCCCCCCAGTTAATATACTGGGCATGACGTCACATGATATGGAATACCCTTTGGCCAATTCGAATCAGCTCTCCTGGTTGTATCCCCTCCCCTCCCGGCTTCTTGTGCACCTGGCAGAGCATGGGAAGCTAGAAAGTCCTTGACTAGTGTAAACACTACCCAGCAACAACTAAAACACCAGGGTGTTATCAACATTATTTACATACCAAGTCTAAAACACAGCACTATGCTAGCTACAGTGAAGAAAAATCAACTATCCCAGCTAAAACCATGACACCCTGTTCCCTTTTGAAAACATGTTGAGAGCTAGAAGCACTCTTAAGAAATTAAAAAAAAAACCTTAAAATCAATTTTTTATGTCCAGGACAAATGACTGACCGGTTAGTTGAGTGAGCTCAAAAGCAGTCTACCCAAAATATATCCTCAGCAGGCTTTGTATGTAGTCAGTATGTATTTTCTGATGCTTGTATTTTGGTCAATTAAAATTGACCTTTTCTATTAAATAAAACCTAATACTGCCTCTTCGTAGGGACTGTTCAGTGATTAAAATCCTTTTTTCCCACCCCTTTTCCTTTGTTGTTACAAAGTTGTTGATTTTTTTTTTTTTTTTTCAAGTAAAACAAAAATCCTCCTGTACTGGCAGAAGGCATGCTCAAAAGCCTTTTGAGCCCTTTTTTTCCTCAAAATTTGCAGGTTTTTATAAATATGGAGATTAATCATGAACGGTCAAAAGTTTTTGAACTACAGCTGGATGAAGGTGGTGTTACCATCTGCTGTAATGTCTTGGTTGTATCAGGGAGCCACCAATACCCTGATATACGGAATGTATATCAATGGAAGAGCTGTACAGATGTCTCATTGTGCTGTGCGTTTCTGTTTTTAGTTACCAAAGCTCTGGGAGCAAAGCAGTTCCAGTTGCCTTTCAGACCACAAGATGATTTATTAGCAAGAGCAATGGCTCAGGGCCCTAAAACTGTGGATGTTCCTGCTTCACTTCCAACACCACCTCACAACAATCAGGAGGAGTTAAGGTAGGTCTTCCTTGACATCTTCAAAAACATATTTGGAGCAGTTTCTGTGATCTTTTAATAGGAGATAAGACTGTGAAGGTGTGAAGAAACAAAATCTATTGCGCACAGCCACACAGTGCAAAGAACGTAATGGGATAATTTGTCCTGGTTAACTCTTAGCATTCCATGTGTAGAGAGCAGCATAGTGAAATAGGTGACTTCTGCCATTGCTAGACTCTAGGTTCTGTAAAATTATTAAGAGTTCATTACCTTGCCCTCTTAAAAGTGGAAGAAAACTATATGCATTGGTGTTTTTCCTGGAGCAGCATGGTACTCTCGCACCATGACAGTACATGACTGCTGTACCAGGCAGCAGTACTGTGCAAGAGTCAGCCTGAAAATGCCCCAGCTCTACTCAGTTTCTGTTACTGTCTGAGAAATGCTTGCTAGAACAAAGATCTTCCCACTTGCCTCCCTTTCAGTTTAACCAAAAGTTGGGTGTCTTTGAAGCACTGAACCCTCTGTGTGGATGAGGGGGGATGGACCAGTGAATACACTTAAACCAGAAAGTTTAAATATTAAATACTAATTTTTTTACACAGGTAGATGGAGCCGTGGGGAACAGACAGTTCTATGATGGAGCATGGACTTTGTTAGTGCCTCCGTTTTTCTTTATGTATCTTTCCCAAGAAACCACCATGTGCAGTGGGGTATGAGATACCCAGAAGTAATGGCCTACGACATAATTGTGTTCCACGGCCAGTAGCAAGAAGCAAGTTCATTATAGCTCCCTGTCGTGATTTATAACTTTGGCTTACCAAAGTTTTTTAGACCATTTCCAAAACAGCTTTTCTGGGTTTTGTTCCAGGGTTCAAGATCACTGTGAGGACAGGGACACTCCTGACAGCTTTGTTCCTTCTTCCTCTCCTGAAAGCGTGGTGGGAATGGAAATTAGTAGGTATCCAGACTTGTCGGTTGTAAAGGAGGAGAACCCAGAACCTGTACCATCGCCCGTCGTTCCCATCCTACCTAGCAGTACTGGAAAAGGTGAGACCACAGCAGAGCAAAGTTACAAGTAGGCTTTTTTTTTTTTTTACATACACGTGTGTGTAGGATTAACCTGGTGTATTTCTTTTTATTTTCAGGTTCAGAAGCCAAAAGGAATTACATAAAATCGGAGCCCGGTTCAGGAGCGTTACCTGGTTCTGGCTTCTTTGCCTCTCAGCTTGGACCATCCCAGAATGGTCCTAAATCTGGCCTTATATCTGTAGCAATTACTTTACGTCCCACAGCTGCTGAGGTAAAAGAAATAAGCTTGTATTACATATATAAAGTACAACAGCAGTTAATATATATATATATATGTATTAAAAAAATCTGAAGGGGTTATAGCACAGTTCAATAAAGCAGCCGTTGCAATCTTCTAATAATTTATATTACTGCTATCTTAACCGCCTGTCTGATGAAAACAAAGGTATGTTTTTATTATTGTTTTTAGAACATTAGTAGCGTTGTAGCAGCATTCTCCAACCTGCTCCACGTCAGAATTCCCAACAGTTATGAGGTTAGTAACGCTCCAGACGTCCCATCCTCCATGGCAACCGCCAACAGTCACAGAGTGAACCCATCTGTGGAGTACAGGAAACACTTAGTACTTCAGGGTCCTCAGGCAGGATCCATGGGACCTGCCAGGATTGTAGGGTCTTACGGACTGAAGCAACCTAATGTGCCATTTCCTGCAAACAGCAATGGTGAGTGGGCATTAGTTCTTTTAAGTTTTCAGTACCAAAATTTTAACTGAGTCAGAATTAACGCATTTCAGCCTCATAAATTTGTGCTCTAGAATTAAATAGTTGATTCTTGTTCTAAATAATACTTTTCTCTTCTGACGTGATCAGTACGTGTGGACCTGCTCCTGGTGTTAACCATAACTTAATAGGTCTGATCCATCCCTGATTGCCATTACGTTATCTATGTCACTGTCAGTGAGGTATTTCTTCCAGTAGTTCCCAACATTATTAGGCTTTTTTTGTTCAGTCTGATTTTAAATCTGTCATTCAGAAAGATTGTTCCTATGCTGGAAAACTTGACATAGTCGTTTAAGCACGTATTCCTATTGTTGGTTTAGTTATTCATTTCTTACACAAGAATGTATTTTTGCCTTGTTGTTCACACAGTTGGTTTTATAGAATCATAGAATCGTTTAGGTTGGAAAGGACCTTTAAGATCATCGAGTCCAACCGTTAACCTAGCACTGCCAAGCCCACCACTAAACCATGTCCTGAAGCGCCACATCTGCAGGTCTTTTAAATACCCCCAGGGATGGTGACTCAATCACTTGCCTGGGCAGCCTGTTCCGATGCTTGATAACCCTTGCGGTGAAGGTATTTTTCCTAATATCCAATCTAAACCTCCCCTGGCGCAGCTTGAGGCCATTTCCTCTCATTCTATCACAAGTTACTTGGGAGAAGAGACCCAACAGCCACCTCACCACAACCTCCTTTCAGGTAGTTGTAGACAGCGATAAGGTCTCCCCTCAGCCTCCTCTTCTCCAGGCTAAACACCCCCAGCTCCCTCAGCCACTCCTCGTAAGACTTGTGCTCTCAACCCCTTGGTCTAGTTTAAACAATTTCCCCATCAGGACGTAGTTTAAAGCTTGCCTTCCCTGCCCTATCTAGGAGGATGCTACTCCTCTACACCACTGAAGAATACTGTGACTTTTCATAAATTTGGTTTAATCTGATACAGCTTCTAACAGACGTATCTATTTTCCAGGTATAGCTGGCTATAAGGATCACAGTCAGAATATTGCAGAAGGCTCAGCATTGAGACCTCGATGGTGCTCTCATTGCAAAGTTGTGGTTCTTGGTAGTGGTGTGCGGAAGTCCTTCAAAGACCTGCCTTTCCTTAAACAGGTACTGCAGTGGAAGGATGCTTTCTTGCATGTAATGGTGAATCAGCAAACGAAGGCAACGGAGACTACTGCTTGTCATGCCGACTCGTACCACTTCCAGGTTTCTTTGTAGTCCCCCTTCTCTGTGTGTCCTAATTCAGGATGCGACATTCAAGCACATTTGTAGTACAAATAAGAAATGCCGAAGTTGTTACTTACATAAAATGAATTTCAGAAAATTTCATAAAATAGGTCCCATATATGGCAGCTTCCTAAATTCTGCTACTAACCTCCTTCCATGACCACTTCAGGGACCTTAATTCAAAAAGAGCTTATTTGTAAGGCAGTGCCTTATTGCCGTGTCAGGAAGTATTGGAAGAGCAAGAATACTTTTACAGATTTCAGTCTCAGCCTCTTGTATTTACATTGGGAACTGTCATTCATTCAAAAAGTACCATTGCTCTTTCAATGAGATTGAGATAATTATGCCAAAAAGGTATATAGTCAAAATTTATACACAAAAGTAATGGGTTCATGTAGTCAGAAAAGTCAGAAAAGCACTGACTTCCCAGTAGTGTTTTGCAGATGGATCAGTAGATAAAACAGTGTCTTTGATTAGGCTGAAACGAGATGTTCTTTTGCCATCTAAAGATAAAAGAAATTGGATTTTACTTTGCAAGTGTGCCTATAGAGCAGATGGGTGCATGGTATAGAATGCTTTATTTTGATTGTTAAAACTTCAGTTCTGCTGAAGAACAAGGTTGTAGGTGGTGGTAACGTTAGATCTGTCAAATAATCAAGTATTTATATCACAGTATTGCTCGTTATTTCACAAATGTTCTACAAATAAAGCATTTCTAGCCAGATTGGAA
This sequence comes from Morus bassanus, assembly GCA_031468815.1. NCBI lineage: Eukaryota > Metazoa > Chordata > Aves > Suliformes > Sulidae > Morus > Morus bassanus. The sequence continues at coordinate 177,327 of CM062590.1, forward strand.
GACTTGTATCATTGCACTTATTATGTGAAGAATGCTGTTAAAATGCACTTCTGATAATCTTCCGTGTTTGATTCCCAGGATTCCCAAGAAGGCTCTGATAAAATGAAGGACATTGTATTCTGTAGCAACAACTGCTTTGTTCTTTATTCAGCAGCTGTGCAAGCAAAAAACTCGGAGAACAAAGTAAGTATCAAATGCTGGTAGACCCTAGTGAGTGGAAATTATTGCACCTATTTTTTGAAGAACAGAGAGGGGGCAAGGGGGAAGTTTGCACTTCATTTTAGAGATTTATAATTTAATTACTCTATATTCAGACCCTGAGATTCTGAACCAGCAGCATGCAGTAAAACTGATATTTGCCGAACTTTTTGTCTGACAGAGATGCATGGCAGAAGAGTAACCAGGTTTGGCTGTCCACACAGGCTTTGAAGGTGCAGTCTCAAAAAAAGTCGTCCTTTAAGTTCTCTGGGCATTGTACAAAACCATAGATATGTCTTTAAGGGCTATATTCTGCCTTTTGATTTGGCCTCTACAGTAAAAAGAATTTACAGCTGTGCAAATAATAACTGAACAGCAAGTTTGCAAAAAGACTTTTATTTGTTCAATGTAACTGGAAAAATATAATCCCATTCCGTTACTTTATTTGGGCAAAGCTGCCATTTTAAAGCATTAATTACCAAAACACTAGTACAGAGCCTGCTGACTGAGAGTGACGAGGAAAAAGAGGTTCTAATTACTGGAGAAAGACCTTTTAAGAAATTTATTCAACTGAAAGTGGAATCAGGCCAGGGGTTTTTGTCAGGCGGTCCCGAATAGTGTGCACTTAGTGCTCTACCTACAGACACTGCCAGGGGCATATGACGCCTTGGAGAAACTCGGCACTTCCACGTATGCCACAAGGCATTATTTCTTGCGATGTCGAGGTTCGTTCCGTTTCAAAGGAAGATAACTTAAATTTATCTCTGTTTGTTTAATCATTAAAAGTGGAATAGTCTTCATTCAAGACTAAATGATCCTGCTAAGTTTATCTTCTCATGGATAAAAAGTTTTTGAGTACTTCTTTTAACTAGCTTGGTTTCTATTTTTTCTAGTTCAAACGTACGGTTTTTTTTCCCCCTAAGCCAGTGGACAGAACAGGCCATGTGCTTCAAGCGTTACCTAATTAACGCTTTCTCATAGGCCTATATTCACTGTAGAATTTGCAGCCTTCCTTCAGATGCATCCCACTTACTTTTTCAGAAGAAATTAAAAGAAACAAACCCTGGAGGAGAAGATAAACGTGTACATCCACATCCTTTTGGTGTCCCACGTAGCTCGTTTTCACTAATATTTAAATAGGGTAACATTTCTGCACAAGTGCATCAGCTCGTACATAATTAAGTTAATTAAATGTCATGCTCAGCCTCTTGATCCTTCCATTTACTCTTTCAAGATTAATCATACAAACCACATTAAGCACTTCTTTATCTAAACTTCCTTTTTTGCTCGTTTTCTCTCAATTTTTTTTTTTTAACAAATCTCTGCAGGTGTAATTCTTGTTTACTGGGACTGAATAGTTCAGTCCTCAAGGTGCATCTAATCTAGAGCCCTGCAGGAATTTCCTCCTCGCTTGTTTCCAGGAAAAATACGTGGCATTAATTCCAAAGCTTCCCCTTCTACCAAATAACAAGATTCTTACTCTTTAAATTAATTCTGTGACCTGTATTTTAAGGTTATTTTGTGTTGTAACAAAACCTTCTAAACATACCTAAGAACTAAATCCGTCAGTTAGCTCATCTAGGGTGACTGAGTAGTTTTTCATTCAAAACCTGGACAAAGGATTATTTGTCCTTCCTTTTCTGTGTTAAAGAGCACCACGTTCTGGGTTGTCGGGGAGAACTTTTGTGCTCCGTATCCCGGCACAAGCTGTGATAACACGGGTCGGGGTAATTTCCATCTCTCTCTGTGGCTGCATCATGATTTCAGGCATTCTGAGCAGCCTCTTCCGTGCTGACCTGACAGTGTTTTCAAGGTACATTTAATTGTTAGTGGTATGGGATTTTTTTTCTTAAGAGTTTTCCGTTGATTTAGCAGGAATCAGTTCCATCTCTGCCACAGTCGCCGATGAAAGAGAGGCCGCCTAAAGCATTCCATCAGTACAGCAACAACATCTCCACTTTGGACGTCCACTGCCTGCCCCAGTTGCAGGAAAAAGTTTCTCCACCGTCATCACCTCCCATCATGTTCCCCCCTGCGTTTGAAGCAGCCAAGGTAGAGGCAAAACCGGATGAGCTTAAGGTAACAGTGAAACTAAAACCTAGGTTAAAAGCAATACACAGTAGTCTTGATGACGGTCGGCCTCCAAGTAAGAAATGGAAAGGAATGAAATGGAAAAAGTGGAGCATTCAGATTGTGTTTCCTAAAGGATCATTCAAACTTCCTTGTGAAGAAGAAGTAGATGAATTTCTTAAAAAATTGGGCACAGCCCTTAAGCCAGATCCTGTGCCTAAAGACTACAGAAAATGTTGCTTCTGTCACGAGGAAGGTGATGGATTAACTGATGGACCAGCAAGGCTTCTTAACCTGGATTTAGACCTGTGGGTCCATTTGAACTGTGCTCTTTGGTCTACAGAAGTCTACGAGACACAAGCTGGTGCCTTAATAAACGTGGAACTAGCACTGCGAAGAGGCTTGCAAATGAAATGCATGTTTTGTCACAAAATGGGTGCCACCAGCGGTTGTCACAGGTTAAGGTGCACCAATATTTATCACTTTACCTGTGCCATTAAAGCACAATGCATGTTTTTTAAAGACAAGACCATGCTTTGCCCCATGCGCAAACCAAAGGGAACTCATGAGCAAGAGCTTAGTTACTTTGCAGTCTTCAGGAGGGTCTACGTTCAGCGTGATGAAGTGCGGCAGATCGCTAGCATTGTTCAGCGAGGAGAACGCGACCACACTTTCCGCGTGGGAAGCCTGATTTTCCCTGCCATCGGTCAGCTGCTGCCACAGCAGATGCAGACCTTCCACTCCTCAAAAGCACTCTTCCCCGTGGGCTACGAGGCCAGCCGGTTGTACTGGAGCATGAGATATGCAAACAGACGCTGTCGCTATCTCTGTTCAATTGAGGAGAAGGATGGGCTTCCGTTGTTTGTCATCAAGGTTGTGGAGCAAGGCCACGAAGATCTGGTCCTTACTGACACAACACCAAAAGGTAAACTTCGTGAACGAAGGTCATGACTTTTGTGGGTTTGCTGTTTGTTTTGTTGCTACTGATACTTATCAGATGTGTCATAGGTGTTTCAAATAACGTGTTGCAGAGACTGGTCTAATGTAAGGCTTACAGTGAGCTTCCAGGGCCCATCTTTAATATCATGCTGTGAAGACTGAGGACACAATTTTGAAGAAATTGGATAAGCTGCAAATAAGAAGAGTTGTTACGTGTTCACAGAGGAGACCCACGATTGAGTATTGAAAAAGAAGTAAAAAACAGTAGGAATGTCAGCGTAGGCTTCCCTTCATGAAAAGAGACTTTTAAGTTAATAAGTTATCAGTACTGAATTCTCTTCAGATCAGCTGTGCTGAAGTTAGTGGGCGATAAAAAGGCAGTTGAGTTGTCCGCGTCCTTCTCTGGGCAGGCAGTGTTGCCTCTGGTGGGGTGAGGAACGACACGTTAGGCTGTAAACACCGGGGCAGGTCTGAGGAACACGGCAGGCAGCGTGCAGGTGCATAATATTATGTATATAAATATAAATTACAGCTATATATATATTATATAGCTATATAGATAAAGACCTTACATAAATTTTATCCTTCCCCTGCGTTTCGTCTTTTATAATTCCTGGATTGACATTGTCTGATTTTTGCCAATTTTTATTAATGCTTGAAGTATTATTTTGTTTGGAAAGGTATATAAGGTGACAGTTTCACTTTTTTTTTAAACCACTTCACTTCCCATTATAATCCTATATGAAAACTATTTGTATTCCCTTGAGGTGCCTGTGGTAGTTCATTTACCTGATGACCTGAAGAGTGTCATTGCCAGTTTTGGGTTTATCTGGGTTCCTTTGTTCTCTTGATCTTCACCGAGATTATTTTTTCAGACACACGGATCAAAGATCCACTATCAAGATGGAAACTGTGTGTGAAAAGAAAAGTTATTCTGTGGAAAAAATTAATCTGGTGTTAGCTAAATGGCCTTTTTTTTTTTTTTAAGAACTAGCACTTCATTGTCACCTGTTCGCTTCTTACATTTCCTTTAGCCTGCAAATACTAGTCATTTGTTAATTAATCCCATCGTAATTTGCAGGTTTTTATGTATTTCTGCAAGAAGTTACTTCATGTTTTAATGTTGATAAAGAAGAAAATGCATTTTCTTTCTGTCTTTCTGTCTTTTTCTTCCCCCCCTCCTCTCCCCGCTGTGGGTAGTGGTGGTTTTTAGGACTCTCTGAGAGGGAAGGGGAGGCTGGAGTCTTGGACAAAGGTGCCATTGTGTTTACGCTAAGTGCTCTGTAAATACCTGGCAAAACCAGAGGCAGTCTCCCTCTTCAAAATGCAAGACAGCAGCTGCATTTAGACAGGGAGCCCAAGCACAGACTGAGGTAGAATTCCTCAGCAAGGTAAGGCTTGGTGACAACAACCCATCCGGACCCAACTGCCCTTGAGTTGCTTTCCATGGTGCAGCCAAGAAAGGTACCAGGAGGAGGTTGAAGGAAAGCAATGAGACAGGTCTTTGGAAGAATTTCCTTGCAGGTGTAAAGCGCAGCTTTCGAGAAGGTTCAAAGTTACCTGTTTGTCAGTTGGGTCAGCTGCTTTATGGGATGTTTGTAGCTGAAGTCAACTTCCTGTTGCAGAAGGCTTATCTTCAGTAATTCTTTAGATCCAGGCCTAACTTAAGCAGCTGCTATTGAGGATTCTCATTCTGCGCAACCTCCTGAGCTATGCTATAATATGTGTGCACAGCTGATCTGCACGAAATTAACTTTCTTTTTGAAAAATGCTTATTTATAACCTGTTTCTTTTTTCTTGGTTTCATCTGGTTCATTATGTACCTCAACAAGTACTTGTATGAGCAGCACTCAGAGCAGAGCCTGGGGATAGGAAGAAGTGGTGAGGAATAGGTGGACGCTGCTGAAACCGTCACTGCTGCAGAAGGAAAGGCTCAATAAACTACAGCCCGTTAAGTGTCTGCGGCAAAGTTTTGAGAAGCTTTAAAAGTGAAGGTGAGCAGTACGATGCAGAAAGGGGATTTAGTTAGTGGAAGAAGCTTGAGAAAGCACTGACTTTACAAAAAACTGAAGTATCTTTGTAATAGTTTCCCGAGTGCATATGAAGGAATAAGATTGCCGTTAACAGGAAGTGCAGAAAGTGAGATGCAGGATGATGATACCAAGAAGAAGAGGGGAGGAAGCTGAGCTTGGGGTATATGGATGAATCAGGATGTCATGAGAGTATAGTATGTGGAAGATTTAGGTGTAGCTTGGATCGGACATCATAAAAGGAAATCCAAAAAGAATACCTGTATACCAGGACAGAGAGGTAGTAATTTCATTTTTGACTGTGGATGTGATTATCCAGACACAAGGTACAGAAGCCACATGACTTCCTTCTGTACCCCTCCAGTTTCTTGGTAACTGCTCTGAAATCTGAATATCAGGACTGAATGCAGTAGGGCAGTTCAGTTGCTTTCCATACGACCTGGAAAACCTTTAAGTCGTTACTTTTCACGCTCTTCCCGCTCTCTTCAGAAGGAGACAGTTTTTTCTTTCCTGCTTTATACCCTTTTGCATTTTTGTTACATTGCAACAGTTTTCTTGAGTGACCTCAGTTTACCAAATAACCCAGATTTTGCAGCTGAACTGTTTTCGTTGTCTGTTTATCCTTGTGGTGTTTGCAGTTTTTATCACTTTACCTGTGTTTTCCTTTCCTTTATTTTTTAATTCTTTCTTCTGTAGCAAATAAAAGGTGCTTGGGAAAATATTTTATTTCAGGTACTGGATCGCCGGCCTGAAAAGTTTTCTTCTACCTGAGAAGTCACCCCAACATCTAAACTGATTGTCTTGAGGCAGGTAGATAACTTGATTATGGCAGGAAGACATTTGTGCTGGAAAAGGCTCACAGCAGGTAGTTAAAGCCTTTGATTGGATCAGTGCTCCTTAGTCATGGTACAAGGAAGGTGAAGCAGCAAAGCATCCTTTCAAGGGGTTATTTACATTGGTCACCTGAGTGCTGATGTCAGCCTTTGCCAGTTGTTCCACATTAAACTCTGATGTGCAGATATTCTTAAATGACACTTCTGGTTTTTGTAGCAGTGAAGATATTTTTATTGGTTTTTTTGTTTCTTTGGTTTTTTTTGGGGGTGGGGGGTGTTGGGGGAGTTGGAGGGGTATGAGGGGCCAAAGGTGGGATTAATGTAGCGGATGCATTGGAACAAGTGAAAATTTCATTACTTAATACTTTTTTACTTTACCTGCAAGGCTAAGCATGCTTTTTGCATAGATTAAGGGCTGAAATGAGAATGAAGCCAGAATTTGAGTGGAGATGTACGTATACAGTAACGGGTAATTTCAGTAATTTACATCGTTGTTGTTTATTGCTGCGTTCATAGTATTAGTAGAAATGTGAGGAAAAGAATGAATACATCATCAGAGATACTAATTTTTGTCCTCATACGTGCTTTTGAAGGAACTTTACATTGAATTATTCTTGTAAGTTGGCACAGAAAATCATCAGGTAGAACATATTCCATTAATATTTGATATTAAACACCCTCATCCCTGCCCCGCAAATTTGAGATGCTCTGGGTATAATTCTGTGAAAGATTTCATGCGGGACATGCTTGTGTGATATTCTCAGAGACTGAAGGAACTTAAAAGCATTGCAGAAATTTAAAAAAGTTAGTAGAATTTAAATGTCGGCTTAAATGGAGCTGAAAATGCCTCTGTAGTCAAAATTTGCCTTTTAAAAAATAATTGGGCTTTTAGAACCATGATATGAGTTAGCAAGCTTAAGAGAGATAATTTTCCATTTACAAGGTAATATAAATATCGTCGAGCTCTTCCATGGTGCAATTGTGGTATTAAAAACTATTCTCAAGTACTTTTAAAGTCAGCAAAGTGTGCTCATGATTTACAAAAAATAAGCAAACCACCAAAAAACTAGACAGACAATTTGTGCGATATTTTTGTAAACTTCTCTGTAAAAAGAACTATTTACGGGGTTGAAAAGAACTCCTGATTTGCCTAAATGCGAATTTCCCATCTCTACGGTAAACTTCTTTAGGTGGCATGAAGTCTTAAGTGGTTAAGAAGTCTTATCTGGGACCTGCAGAGGCAAAGCTGGAATGAAAGGGCAGTTGCTCTTACAGACAGGGAGGGATTTCTTGGTTCCCTTCCCGGCAACTCAGAACTGTGGGATCGGCAAGGAAAAATCCTGGGCCTATTATTAGATAAAAAAAATGATTGTGTCGGGTGTATTCAAATTTTTAAATTTTGAATACAATCTGTAAAGGAAGTCTTCCCCCCTTCCCCCCCATTCTGGTTATAATAGATCCCTCTGAGCATTTAGAGTAATAGCACCTTTGGTACCGTTGGAGCAATCTGGCCAACGGGTTGAAGTTGCAGGCCTCACCGTTGAAGAAATAGTGTTGTTGTAAAAAGCGAATAGCAGTTTGTGTTGGCTGGTAGGTTTTCTGAGCGGTCTTTAGCAGAAAAGTGATATATCCAGTTTCTAACTGTAGCCAGGTATTCAAACGCGTGAGTCCATCAGATAAGTTCCAGTTCAGTGGCATCTGAAATTTCCTCACATGTCTTCCTCCACCAGTTTAGTTTTGAGTCGGGTTAGTTATAGTTTGTTAATTTGCGTACACCAGAAAGTATAACATAAGAAATTGGAAGTTGCAATGTGCGATTTCACCTGGGGAGAGTTTCGTCCCCATATTTTGCTGCTGTAATTCAGGCAGCATTTGCAGTTCACGAGCAGTTGTCCCTGGTGCGTGCGATGGGAGCAGCTCAGGACGTGCAGCCGTTTGCGCTACCTTGAGGGTGAGAGCGATGTTTGGGTTGCAGCCGGGAAGCAGAAGCAGGAGATGAAGAAAAGACCTTTGGCTTCCCTTTTCAGGAAACCCACATCAGAGACATCTAAGAAACTCACACGTGTTTCTGCTCGATGAGGAGCAACCCATGGGTGAGAGTCTGGTTGAGGGGGTTGTGAGCACTGTCAGGGCACCCAGTGCAGTAGCCATGTGCTCCTCTAGCACGCAAGAGCAAGAAATCAGGATTAGCCCCCGGTAAACCTCTTCCCACTAGCATCTGCAAAACAGCATGACGCTTTTTTTGAGCATCTCTTACACAGATGCAGAAAATTGGGACGTTCAAGTTCAAGTAGCCCAGCATCAGCGTGCGTAAAGAAATGTTGGTGGGTCATATGGTGGGAGAGCTGGGATGGATGAAACGTGGAAAGAGAAGGCAGGGCAAGGGAGCTCCTGCACCGTGATGTTGCTCTGGCAGCACTGCCGTGTGCAGACAGGCTGCGCTGAACTGGTTCTTGCTGAGATGCCGGTGTGCAGTAAATTTGAACTAGCAGCTAGAATAGAAAAAAGTTTCAGTTAGAGCTCTACTTAGATTTCTAAGCAGCACATCAAGGTAGTTCTGCTTCAAGAAAAAGAAATGGCTTCAAATGTGTTTTGGGTTTTTTTTTTTGATTGGGATTAAGTTTTGGGCTATAGCAATTTTGTTAACTTCTAGGTTTTTTGGTTGTGTTAAATTTTGCTACTTTACTGTGGTTATGAAGCTGATGGTTTTGGAAAATGTAGATGAGAAATCTGTCAGTGATGTCACAAATTGTTTTTTCTAAGAGAAATGGACAAAAATCACATGTATTAAAAAAAAAAAAGGTGATATTACCATTTCCTGCCTAAACCATCAAAAAAAAATTAAAAGTATGTATTTTCATGAGGCAGCTTTTCTAAGTAATGTTAAAATTATTGTATTCCTCTTAATTTGCTCTTTTTCTGTGTAGAATTATTATCATTCCATTGCCAGCGTTAATTCATTTCTGTAATTATCAGTATTAAAATGAAAAGCCTTGGTTTTCTGTCAGGCATTTTAACCAGTTTCTCCTCGGACAGCTTGCTGCCTTCATTTGGTCTGTTTATTGAAAAGATCGGCAGTTCCGTAGAATGTGGAGTTTATAGATGCATAGTGATTTTCATACATTAAGGAAAAATGAGTCATCACTTGTTCAGTTCTGATTATTCCGGTATTATTGCAGAGTTTCAGAAATGGAAATTTGGGGATTGAATTTAGTTTCAATTCTGCGACTTCTTGACCTCTGAAATTGGTGTAGAAATATTTTTAAAAAGGTAAAACAAATTAAAAAAAAAATGCAGTGACTTGGGTCTTCTAAAGATCACAATGAAAAGTAAAAGAACAGCTGATATGAATTGTTTTGGTCTTTACGCAGGTCAGGCAGCACCAGCAATGTGAAGGTCTTTTGTACGGAGTTACACCTTTTGAGGTCAGAGAGGAGCAGGGAAGAGCAGGCGTTTAGGTTGTTATCCCCTTGCTGCACCATCCTCTCTGGGCATATTGGGCAGAATTTCCATGGTTTATGTTACTGTTTGGTACGTGGGTGTCGCATGCTGGGTTTAGGCGCTCTGGAGCGCAGCCTGGCACTGCAGAAGAGCGTGCTCCAGAAATAGATACTCTTTTCAAACATAGACGTGTTTCCATGGATTTGTCATTTCTGCGGTGTAGAAACATAATTTTGAGACGTGTTTTATTAAATAGGGAGGTATGGAAAGTGGGGTGAGGATTTGGAGAAACCACATGTAGCTTTTTGCTTGGTAAGAGATGCCAAGTTTACCATCCTTATTCCAGAAAGTGAAAGAATTTAAATAGGCTGAGTTGGTAGAAGAATCTTGCTTTGCAGGAAAGTTAGAGGTTGCATTTGTTCCTCATGTGGAGCTCAGTTTTCAGATCCGACCTTACAGCCTAACTGAATCTACTGGCCTATGAAAAATCTGCCCGAAGGGACGTCTTCCCCACTCCCAGCATTTTTGGGCGTATGGCTTTTTCTGCCTCAGCCTTTGGAGTTAAGTTTGATTGATTGATAGGTCTCTGTCTCCTTCCCCCAGGTGTTCTGCTTTAGGAATTCATGGAACGATTCCTGTTAAAAACCTGTCTCCTTCTTACTCTCTGAAACAACGATGCAAACCAACCACAATCAACATGAGGCAGAGAGCTAATGCCATGCTAGGTGGCCAAACTCAAATTTATAAGGACCTGAAGTTAAAGGCCAGCAGTGAGCTATGTTATTCCACCTTTGCTTTGGAGGTATTATACATGAGAAGGATGCTTGACCACTTAGTTTGAAGTTATTGCTCATCTTTTGTCTCAAATATGTTTCCCAAGAAGTTCTGTTAAACTTATTTAAATCCAGAATGGCTTAAAATGGCTGCTTTAAAATGAGATTTACACTGTTGTACAACATCCTATGAATGTCTTCAACCTCTATAAAGGTTGAAAATAGCCTAAAACACTAGTCTGGACTGTAGACTAATGTTTGGAAATAGCAGAAATAAATCATGAACAATTCTTTTACTTGAAAATCTCAAAGTTTCATTTAGTAGAGATATTCTTAGGTAGCTAGCTAAAGAATAACAGAGAAGTCTTAGCCTATCTGAAAATGGTTATAGCATCATTCTGTTTCGCTATATATGTTTCTCTCTCTCCATCTATTTCTCTACAGTGTATACTGTGGATAAAGCTTTTTAGTTTCACTTTGTTTTGATTAGTAGTGTTCTTACAACTACGGAAGAGTGGTTCTATATTCCATATGGAACACAATGGCGTTAGGCACGTTTGTGTGAAAAGGTAAGTGCGTAATAGATAGAGATCAGTGTGCTTTTGGTTTTAAGTATTGGATAGTTTAAAAGGGCACAAGAACGCTGCAAGTGAATCTGTGTAACGTAAGCACACGCTGCCGGCAGACACCGTTAAATTTGAAAGAAGATCATCTCTTTTCTGGGATTTTATTGCTGACATTTTAGGCAGTAGAGCTCTGTCTTAAACACTTCTTACTCTGTTTTGCTGTGGGGTAATGGATGATCTGCAAGTCCCCAGGTGCAAGCAATTAGAGGGGGAAAAGACCTGTCAAGTTTGTACAGATGATTTTCTTGACAACGCAGTCTTTTTTTCCCTTAAACAACATTTTCAAGTAGGTGTGCCTGTCCTAATCGCAAATGCTCTTTCGAAGAGTCCTTTCCACAGTCTCTAAATACATTTCACCATTGGAAAGACATCATCTGTCTCCAGTCCTGTGGTTTCCTTGTCTGTCTTCTCATTCACGTTAAAGAATTGTCATTTGAAAGAAAATAATTGGAAGTTTGTTCTGGTTTTGTCCTCATCAGTTGCTTTTCTAAAAGGCCAATCATTCTTGATCGGTGACCTTTAAAACTAGTGGAGTGACATTTAAGTGCAATCCATCATTTACCTTCCTAATAAAACTAAAGCTGGGAAGCTCCACAATACTCATATTTAAACATTAGTTTTTGTCTGTCACTGTAAAAACAATTTATTCTAAACATTATAGCTATGGAAAATACTGCCATTAAAACTGAAATCTAATTTTAATGAGCCATTTTTCATGCAGAAGAGAAACTTGACAAACTGACGCAACGTAGTTATCTTCTAAATTTCCTTTGTGGTCTTTCACTTTGGCTGTCTGCCTATGAGCTTTTTAAATTCCTTTGCTTAATTGTTTAATTTTTAATAATTTGCATTTAAGAGTGCTGGATAATGTGATCTGATAGACTGATCTTTTGTTGATCTTTTGAATGGAAATGTTAATTAAAATGCAGAAAATTGGCATTTAAATAGTTCTTATTTTAATAAAATGTTTATGCAGGATGAATACATTATTTTTCTTACCTTTAAAATCAGTGTAACAAATATTATTGGTAGTTACGAATGATTTTTTTTGTGCGTGTGTGCATGTTCATTATATCCTTGGAGTTTTAGAAATGGTAGATTTCAGGTTATGATACTGATTTTTTTTTTTTCCTCCTCTTTTTTTCTGTAAATGGACAAATGAATAGAAGAAACCAAGCTTTCTGGCATTTTCAAATACCAGTTAGCTTCTGAACTTTGCATGAAAAAGATGCGGAATTAGATCGAACGGATAGACTGAACCAAAACCAGTTTTCTCACTGCACCTCCTGAAAAGGTTGGCCTCACCAGCAGAATTTTCTTGAGCTACTTAGGCAGTGAATTCCTCCACTTTTACAATTTGGCTTTCATTAGGGTGCATGTAGTGCATGTGTTCTATTTAGATACTAATTTCTTTACATTCCTTCACGCCTCTTTGATGACTTTTTTTTCCTTGATAGTTTTCTTTAAATACTTCACCAGTTTGATAATGCTGGTTTGTGTAGTGTGTGTATATTACCTATGAAGTAGAAACAAACTCACCTGGGATTTAGAGTGTATGCATAGCACTGAAAAATGGAGCTGGAACTTCAGTTCTGACCTTGATTACCCCTGCGGAGAGGGTAGGGCAGGCTTGCACTCTACCAACCTCTCTGTTTGTTTTGCAGGCGGGTAATACGTATACTGAGGATCGGCTTAAAATGTAATAGTGTATGTATGGCAAAAACCCCAATAAAATATGATTTTGAAAACTATTCCTGGCTAAAATAAGGAAATATAGAAGAATCTTTTTCAGTAAATAATTCTTCTGAAGCTACCTTTTTTCCTCCCACTCTTTCATTTCACTAGTCTGACAGGTTTCTGTCCCTTTATCAAACTGTTGAATGAATTTTTAGAATGAAGTATTCTCTCACTTCCCCTAGCTAAGTTGTACAAGATAGTCCTTATAAATTGTCTAAAAGCAAACTTTTAGTTTCCAAAGATCTGCGATTTAAAAAAAAAAAGTTTTTGCCTTCAGCTTGATTATAAATTGATGAGCTTGCAAATTTAAATTAGTTTTGCTCATTAGTTTTCATCTTAGTGAGCTAGAAGTGCACCGTATTGATCAGAAGTTCTAAAACCTGTGCGATCAAAACCCGTAAGTACTATGTGACAACACAATCTGGTGTTGATCTCTGACGTGATTTCGGTTTCAAAATACAATACAATCGTGTTAATTTGCTCAGATGAATGGGACCTATGGAGATTTAATAACTTACATTATAGAATAAGGATCAAGGACAGTGACACATCGTGTCTTACTAATTTTAATTTTTGAGGCTCAATTTAATAAACTATTGATAGCCTGCTAACAAATACTCCCTTTTATAGTATTTGGAAATTGTCTCTCAGGAACGTGAAGTCAGGTTTCACTCCACAACTGGGTTATGCAAAAATGAAGAAGATGGAGCAAACGTAGTTGCAGCTGGCACTTGCCTGTAGGCAGGTTTTAATTTTTGTATGTGTGTCTGAGTAAAAAAAGGCGTAACCAGTCATATTTCAGTCGCTTCTGCAGAATTTTTGTCCCTACTGTAGCTGCCCTCATGACCATAAGCCGCTTCTCCTATGCAGAATATAGAAAAAAAGACTCTTTCCTCCCAAAATGTGATAAGTGTAAAATCCATACATTGGAAAGCTTGATCACAAATACTGCTCCTGTACTTTGGGGGAGGGGTATGCATCCGTGGAAGAGTATTTTCTGCTCTTACCTGCAAATCCGCCGTGTAAACTGCCTGCTGACAAGAAACCATCCGTTTGGTTTCTTCCATTGGAGCTCACTGTAGCAGGTTCTGGGGAAAAGCTTTTCCAAACCTGCCCTTCTTGAAACAAGAGCGTGGCAGAATAAAAGATGTAGAAACTCATTGGAAAGGGAGTAATTCAGAGCATCCACAGCGTGTATATACGTGGGTTCTGAAGCACATAAATGTCCTCGTTAGGTTAAAGTACACGTTCCTGTGTTGCAGACACAGCGGGAAGCTGGAGAACAGCAAGATTTAAAGGCATTTTTGAGGTAAGGTTGGAAAAGTTTTTATTTGGTCCTGCCTCGCCTCCCCACTCCTTTGAGTGGATGCTTATTTCTGTTTTGTTTTATTTTTAAGTGACCTCTCAGTCTAGAGTAATCAACTGATTGCTTGATGAAAATGAGATGTTTTACATAGTCAGATGAGCTTTTTGGCCTTTCTTGCTTTAATGTTTGCTTTTTGTGGAGACGTCAGTGTTGCTGCTGATGGTCCAGGTATTTTCGGTTTATGGAAGTTATAGCTAGTAGGATTGTGTTTAATTTTGACATGCGTTCATGCCTTCCTGTAACTGATTCTTTTTGAGACGATAATGTGATTAAAGAGAACATAAGTTGTGTTTTCTATACTAAGCCCTTTCACGTTCTCACTTTTCCTATTTTTTTTCCTTTTTTTTTTCTTTTCTTTACATCACAGTTATCTATAGACTTCTTAGTGTGACTAATTTACAGTTCAAAGCCTTTGGACTCTAATACCTTGGGATATGTTTGGATTTCCTGGTTCTGTGATGATTTTTTTTTTCTTGAACATCCGTGGTTAAAGCAGCAGATGGACACCTTGGAGCATCCTCTTCTCAAGTTCCCTGATTTGTTCTCTGCTCTTTATAGAGCTTCCATACTTCCTTCAATCAGTAATTTTCCTTTTCTTTTTTCTATGACTTTGTGATCCTTCTAGCTAGACAGCTAGACGTGTTGCAAACTCTCCTTTTCTCCTTTCTACCATGACTTCTTTGTTTGATCTTCCTCTTGAAGTTTACATGAATTTCTGTCGTGTTTAACACATCCCACTTAAATGCGGTAAAACTATTTCATAATGATGAGGTAGCCTAAAGCAAAGGTTGTGATATCTGTAGTCACTTCTCTATCCCTGCCAGTACTTAAGTTAATGACCAGTGAGTATTATTTATGCAACTGTAAACACATTTGTCTGTGTGCTTTTAATCAAACAGTTAACGGTTTCTGCGGTCATTCAGTTCTAAGGATGCTCTTTGTCTTGGTTTTGACTGAAGACTCCACTTCCAGCATTAACCGATTGTTTCTTCGGATGTTGCTGGAACATTAGATGCTTTGGTATCTTTGCATTTAAGTGTCATTGTCTGTTAATGAACGTAATAAACACCCCACCCACCACTACCCTTTAGTGTCTTAAAACCAGGAATTTCTCAGGCTGGCTATTATGAATTTTGAGGTAGCTTCAATCCCGTTGTTGCTATATCCTGAATTGTAATTATTTTTTCAGATGAGGGTTTTTTAATCATTTTTTCATGAAGTTTTGTTCTAAGTAGCACACCTGTAAAAGGCGAGTCGGGGAGTGCTCCTGCTGTAAGGACAAAAAGGCTGGGGGGGTATAGAGGAAAGGAGGCTGTGGTCTGTTGCTTAGGTCATTTGCCTGGAGAATAAGGACTCTGGCTGAGGAAAGCATGAAAGGCAGCTTTCTCCGAGTCTGTATGAAGACTTGTACCCGTGAGCTGGGTCATGAGACGCCATGACTGCTGCTTATGTCTCTAAATTCAGAGTGAGCGTTACTCCTGTTTGCATGGGAAGGACTGCTGTAGGAGGGGGCTGCCCGTTCTGAATCGCCATGTGCAGCGCTGTCATCTGGAGCTAAGTCCGAAAGCCTTGAAGAGGAAGCGTGCTTAAGAGAAACTCCTTTCTGTTTCCAGACAGGTATTTCAGATGGCATTTGCTCTGAGCGTGGCTAATTTGAGGCTCTTTGAGGCTCTGCTTCTCGCAGAGGCAGTTTAAATACTGGACTCCACTGGTAGGTTCCTTCAGAAAAGTTCAGTATTGCAACAAAGAATTACACGAGACTTTACTCACTAATAAGAAGTTTCTGTCGTGCTCACGTGAATCTGGTGGCTTCAGCAGAAGAACAGGCAGGTCATGTAAAAACAAACACACACAAAATTGCATGTGAGGTCTCTACAGTCCTCTGCTTCTGATCTCCAGTCTGATTTACGAAGTTAGCATGAATTTTCTTGTGAAATAGAAGGTAAAATTATTGTTGGAATGTGCCTCCATCCCTAAATTAGGGGAATCCTCTAGTAGGAAAAGGTAATGATATTTTGCACTGTCGGATAGGAATTTTCTTCTGATAAGAAATAAACCCCCCTTTTAGTTCTTTGTCAAGAAAACTAATATATATTTTGTAATGGGGAAGAATGCAGCCAGGTGTATCTTAAGTAAACAGTCTCACTTAAATGAGCTTATTATGGAATATCATGCATGTTGTCAGCTCTGATGTTAAAAATAGCCTAAAAATGGCCTATTTTGTGACTAAGATTATACTAAAGATTTTTCTGGTCACAGTACAATTGGAATCTGTTCTGCGGTGTTTGAGCCATTCTTGGTGAAGAGAGCGAGTCTCTCCGTGCACGAGGGAGTTAAAAGTTGACTGAGTGTGTCTTGGGTGCTGTCCTTTCCAAAAGTAAAGGGGTTTTTTGCAACCCTCCTTGCAGACTGAGCGTGTAGTTTCACACGTGCATGAGCTAGCAGAACGGCCTCCTGCCCCCACATGGAGACGGGCAAATTCCCTCTCCTTCTCCTCAATGCACTGTCATTGTGCCAACTTTTATGCTTGCTAGTTCTCTCTGCCAGCCAGTGTAACTCTCTCATGTGGTGGGAAGCTCTCTGCTTTTCTGGGTTAGTTTCCTGCCTGCTTAGGGAGTTAGCGTGGCTCATCAAGCGCTCTCAAACGCGTGCAGGCCGGCGCAAGGGAAGCCACAGGAATGCAGGAGTAGAACAAAGGAGCAGAGGGAGAGATGGGGGGCGGCAGCAAGGCCTCTCTTTTGGTGGCACTGAAGTCAACCTGTTTTGTGAAATCGTGTCTTCAGCTGCGACTGACCGTATTTTTAGCTTTTTCTTCAGTAAGCCCGCAGCATCGTTGGCCTTTGAAAGTGACTTTCATGGACTGCCGTCAGTGAAAACTGACATCCCAGAACTCTGACTTGGCTGCGTGTGATTCTGCTCAAAGGTGCAATTTCTAGGGTTTTTAATTTTCTGGAGCTTTTTAATCCAAAACTCAGTCTCTGACTCGTGGCACGTTCCTTTCTTTGGAAATAGTTCATGAGGTTTGGCAGTCCTAAGTACCTCGGGTGAAGAAGCGTGGTAATTTTGGCAGCTTGTGCCCAGAGCGCTTTGGTGTCGGATGCAGCCGGGAGGTTGGATTCTGGTTTGCTCCTGAACATGGAGTGTGCCTGTGGCGTTTTACACGGATCTGATTTGTAAGAGAGAGAAGTAGGAATGTGGTCGCAGTCACTGTTTTCAAAGATAGCAGAAATGCAGTTAGTGTTGGACGTATCTCTCAAAGGAGAGACTTCACGCCTTTAACCTACCTCTATCGAACTATTTTCCCACTGTTTGGATTTCCCAGTAATCCTTGGTTTAACTTGGCAGGATGATGCAAGTGCAACACCCTAATAACCAGATCAGTATATGTATTGTTCATAATTTCTTCTAGATTTTCTCTCCCTGCTTCCATATTGCCAAGGCAGATGCCTAGAAAAAAAAAATGTTTAAAATGCCCGCTTTTTAATATCTTCCTTTTGAGACTCCATGAAGAAAGCAGTGCTGTTTGAACAAGGTAATTAAATCTGTCTTGTCTTGCGGAGGCTTTTTCAGTAACCATTTCAGGACTTGTAAAACACAGTTACTTGAAGGCGTTTGTATTTCCACGTGTAGGGACTCTCTCTTCTCAAGGCGCCTATTTAATCTTGTAAATCACTTCAGCTTTCAAGTTCTTCCACCAGAAAATTTCTCTTGATGTACTGAAATGTGAAGTCTTTGTGGAGCACCTCCAGAAGCATCTGAAAGGCCTGGAATTGTTTGTGAAATACTGCAGAGGTGTGGTAAGGACAGGCGATTGGAAGGAAAGGGCTGGAATAAGGAATACGAGGCTTTAAGTAGAGAAAACAATCAGTGTTTTTAAGTGCGGTGTTCTGTTTACCTCATAAGTGTATGGAAAACTACGCTGGAATTGATGAGCTGTGAAAGTCTGTATTGCTTGTAAGGTGAAAATATCGAGAGTCCATTTTGTGGAAGAGCTTGAGAATGAAGGTAGTGAAGAACTTGGTATTCCTTCGTGTTCAGAATAAACGTGCAAAAAGTGAACAAGACATACATGATGCATGAAATCTAGCAGTAGACAAGAGACAATAAGGAATAAAGTCTAAAATCGTGGGAAAGGACAAATGGAAACTTCTACCTGTTCCTGAGAAGCTTTTTAAAAGATGGTTTTTCTCAGATCGCATCTTCCTAACCTACGTGAGTAGACTTGGACTCAGGGTATTGGGGTTTTTTTCCTCTTCTTTACCTTGTCAGCACCTCTGGTCACTTTTTGTTGGTGGTTTCGTAGGCATCAGGAAAGCAAAGGATTCCCTTTTGCTCCGCTGTGAGATCCAAAACTGTCCTGGGTGCCATTTTTTTAAGGAAAAGAGCTACAGGAGATGGATAGGAGAGTATTCGCTGCAAACTGATGAAACTTCTGTCAGTCTCAAAAATATGTATGGCTGACAGGAGTCTCTTTTTTGCATTTTTTTCTTTATTTACAGTGAAGAATGCAAGAGCTAACAGCTCAGGTAACGAGCAGTCTGCTGCAGTTTCCAGCGGTGCCTATTGAGGCATTTGGGGAAGATGAGACAAGCCCCGATTCTGTGCTGTGTGGGAAGTTTTCCAGAGGTGAGCGTTTTCCTTTGAATTGGGTCTTGCTATAAAGTTGTTATTGCCTGGAGGTTACCTGAAGCATAGGGCCACAGTATCGGCTGTGTCTGGTTGGTGCTGTTGAGATGCATCAGGTTTTGAGAGAACAAAAAGGAAGTTTTAACTACAAAAATGCTACTATTGAAACATTAGTGTAGTTAAACTTCGAGATTACAACAGCCTGCACCAACCTTGTGCTATTAAAATAGTTTCCTTACGCATGCCGAGTCAGTGAGCCCTCCACAATTTCTAATTCAATGAAAGGCAGTTTTCAAAAAAGTCATAGTGTTGGTTTGGGCCATATTTATTTGTACCATCGTAACACCACATGCAGAAATAGTTCTTCTACAGTGTTACAGAGGCAACCCCCCTGCTTTTTCTTTTCTAGCCTGAATAAAAGCAGAAGGAAGAGGCTAGATAGCCCTGTTAAGCACTGCAGCCAGATTTCCAAAGTATTTAACAGGATGCAGATGAGTATCCAGTGAGAGTTGCTGAAAGTGGCTAAGCAGAGTAGGTAGTTGACTTTGTAGGTGATCTGAATGTAGAGCTGGGTGCCTGTCCGGATGTCCAGGCCTCTGTTGAGACCACGTAGAATCTCTGTACCTGACTGTCAGTGCAGTACTTGAGTTAATACTTCCTTTGGTTTGGAAGTAGTTCAGTGAAACAAAATGTGTTAAATTCTCTCTGTAATCAGCATGTGGAAAAGTTGAATTCACTCACGCAGTGCCCACTTGAAGGTAATTCCTTGCTGAAGTCCAAATCCCTGCCCAGAGTAGGCATGTGCCAAGCAAAGTTAATAAACTGGAAATGAATTGGCTTAGATTCATTATATTTGAAGTATAATTTAGGGCTTGTATTCCCATCTGTGTTTAGATGATTTCTAGCAAAACCAAGCTGAATATGGTACACAGACTATAGATCAATGTATTATAATCTTTGTCCCAAACAATGAGAATTCTTCAGTGCAGGAACGACAAGTACAAAGGCCAAATAATAAGGTGGTTAATTTTAAGATATATTGCTTGAGGATTTCAGTGGGTGATTTTAAATAAGTGATGAGAATTAGGTAAGTCTGTCTTCCTCTGTTAGGTGCTTTTCTTGAAGAAAAGGGGCAGCGCCTGTGATTTTCCAGTTGTTTTTGATCTTTGGCTGGGAGTTGGCTTTAGTCAGCTTTCTCTCCTCTTCCAGGGAGAAATGGCCTGGCGTGGTTGGCGTGTGGTCCTCAGCTTGAGGTGGTGAACACTGTGACAGGAGAGCGGCTCTCTGCATACCGTTTCAGCGGAGTAAATGAGCAGCCTCCCACCATTTGCGTGGTAAAGGAGTTTTCCTGGCAGAAGAGAGCTGGACTGCTGGTTGGCTTGGAGGAAGGAAAGGGAAGTGTTCTCTGCCTGGACGACCTTGGAACATCAAGAGTGGTTAAAGCAGTTGTTCTTCCGGGAAGGGTAGGCCCTTTTTCATGGGAGAAGCGAAGCTTTTCTGTTGTTAGGTGCTGCATAATGCCGTTTCAGGAAAAGCTTTGGAGCGTCTCTTTGCTAGGAGGTATTTTTTCTATATTGCATCACCATACTGTCACTGCAGAGTATCCAGTCGGGAGCGCCTTGATGTAAAATCGTGGGCTTAATGGTACCATTATCTTTTGAGTTTCCTGGTAGTAAAACAAGTTTTCTGGTTTTATAGTAAAGCGCGTAGACACCTAATTCTCCACTTCCACAAAAAGGCCTTGAAAACTATTTTTTTCTGGCCAGAGTGAAAAAGAATCCCTCCCTGCCCCCCCTTTCAAGTGTCTCTAACATCCATGTCCTAAATGGTTCATTTCTGTCAGAAATACTGTCTTTAAAATATCTCAGACTTCCACAGTTGTGCTGTAAATGACTTAGACACGTGCCCATGCGTCTCAGACTAGCAAGCAGGGGACTTCAGAGCAGAACACATTTTTCTGTTGACTTAGGATAGGAGAAAA
Organism: Morus bassanus; assembly: GCA_031468815.1. Taxonomy (NCBI): domain Eukaryota; kingdom Metazoa; phylum Chordata; class Aves; order Suliformes; family Sulidae; genus Morus; species Morus bassanus. Next base: position 197,947 of record CM062590.1, read on the forward strand.
GAGCCTTCAGTGCGTTATCTGACAGGTGGTGAAAAGATTGACTTTCAGTCTGAAGTCCTTGAATCTCTGCCTATTGAATATTGTGTTTGTGTAGATGGGATACACTGGTGTAACGTTACTAATTTTTCCTGTCTTCTCTAAGCCATAAACCCAAATGATGTCACGTCCCCTCGGCTCGTTATCTGAATGTAGACAAGGATCAGCGTAAGTTAAAGGAACATCAAGATTCGCTCTATTTTTATCACCTGAGAATCTGCAACAAAGAAATACTTACTTATTCCTCAGCTTTCCATAATGTGATTTGGTTGGACTTGCTAGAATACAGGTGGAGTTTTGTCTGTCTGTAATGCTACAGTGTGATTACTAGTAGTAAGCGTTTGTGTGGTGGCGATTTCTAAAGAGGTGAGTTGGGTTGGTGCTCCACTGTGTTAGTTTGCCTGTCACCTTGATAAATCTCAGAGTTTTGAAGAAGCCTTGTGTGGGGGGGTGGGGAGGGAAGTGGGGGGGAAAGTTGGCTGTTGTGTGATAAAGGTTATGAATGTTGGAATAAAGCCAAAGCCTCTCTGAACTTTTGCTCTTATGCCCTGATGAATGCTCTTGGTTACAAGCATGCTTGGTCTGTTGCTTTCATTTTGCTTCCTGTCTTTTTGCTATTAGATGAGTTAGATCAGCATAGAGAGGGCACGGGTATTGCTGGTTGGACTGTTAACTTCCCAGTTGTGAGCGGCAGTAAGGGTAAGCAAAAACAAGTAGATACATCTGGCACTTGGCCACTGCCCATATGTTTTGAATGTATTCTGTAACTCCTCCTTCCAAATCTATACATTACACAATATGGGGTTTTAATCTGCCTGAACGCTTCTCTGATTTTCACACTGATTCTTTTTAAAAGTAAACTGCAGCTCTAGTCTTAACATCACTCTCTGCAGTTTGTGTCTCTGCTGTTTTGAGGCTTTAATGAGCACCTTAATTTCTGGACTATTTTCCGTGTGGGTGTATCTTCTGTGGGCAACTGAGTTGTACAGGTTAACACGGACTTAGAGTAACTCTGGTGCAAGGTGTCAAGGCATCGATGGATTAATACAGGGTATTTATAGTGGCTGTCTGACTGCCTTTTAGTGTAAGAGTAGATGTGTAGTCATTCAGAGAGTAAAGGAATGAGATTAAAAAAAACTCACAAGCTCAGAAGGAATTGGGGGGGAGTTGGGTTTGGATTTTTGTTTGGGTTTGGGGTTTTTTTGGTTTTGTTTTGGTTTTTTGCTATTTTTTTTTGTGGGGGCACCTCTAATTGCCCTCTGGATATGTATGTGAAATGCAGCAAGAAACTGAAAATGTTAATGGAGTATTATTTGAATTGGATTCTTGTAAAAGCAAATCTGAATTTAAGACATTAATGAGATTAAATTGGTTTATAATGGTTGTACGTTTCAGAACTCTGGAAGGGTGTTCTCACAAATTGTCCTGGTTTGTATGAGGCAGAAGGGTAGCATTCAGATTCAGTGAGCTGAGGCAAGTTTTCTTTGTTCATTCCCAGACTGAGTTGGCAGTAGTCGAGGAGACTACGCAAAGCCAGTGCGTAGCGCATTGGAAAAATATGTGGTTTCAGGAGCTTCTACATGGAAAATTGAAGTGTTGAAACTGGGAAACCTTTTTGGAAGACCGTATGCAAAAAAGGAAAAGATTGATGTGTAGCCAGTTGTACAATAAACAAAATCTTAAAAAGAAGTTAGCAGCAACACTTGACCTTTGGCTATTTGTGCAGCAAGATATGTGCGGTATTTCTGCTTTCCTCCTAACAGTCACCAAGACTTGGAGCAGCAAGAATTCAACCAATCAGAATGCTTTTGGTAGTCCTTTGATTAGCAGAGAAGATTGGAAATTTGATTTGATTTCCAGGAAATCTGAAACAAAATGAAGTTGTCTAGATTACAATGGGCACTTCTAAGATTAGAATTGTTGTAGCCAAGACGAAAGGCAAATTGTGTAGTAGATTGCCAGGCAGGGTGGTCCTAGCAAGTGCTTGATATTGGGAGAGGAGAAAACGTTGGGGCTTAGGGCTTTGGATATTTTTCCCCACCTCTTGGCGGGGAAAAACCAATATATACAAAAGCGGATACCTTGTGATGGTCACTTCTCTGTTTTATTGTCGTGTAAAACTTTGTTGTTGATGTAAAGCTTCCTGTTTTCATTGTGTTGCATTTTGCAAGAAGGCTAAAGGATCACCCGTGTTCTTTGGTCGTACAGCTTTAGTGCGGGAGTCTCCCTGTGCTTGTATCTCTGCTCTAGCAGTCATATTGTCCTGGGATGTGTTGCAGGTGCTGGAAGGTCTGTCTTAATGAAGACCTTGTAATAAAGTTGCATGCAGACTGCTTCGCGTGTTAGAGAGCAGCGTGCCCTTCTCCTCAGCTGGAGTTAGCTTTTTCTTGAACAAGCTGCTGTTCTTTCTGCCGCTGTTTTTGGCTGGCTTTTTAAATTTGTGTTCACATTCATGAAAGTGCTGGTGTGCACGTTTTTGCTTTCCCTGCTTGCTGTTTTGATTCTAAATGGGGACTGGTGTAAATATACTAAATATACTATCTCCCTTCCAGACTTTCTAAAAATATTTCATTCCCATGGAAATGGTGTGTCTCCCATACAGCTTGACCGCTGCCTCGTCTGACTTAGAGCCATGATTTGCCCTAGTACCTGTTTAGCAAAGGCGGCGTAGACTGTATCCCAGTGCTGGTGGGCTGTGAGCAGTGGGAGAACGAGATTGAGTTTTGTCTTTCTTACGGAAGTCCCTTCAATATGATAGAGTTTCTTGCATATAACTGATTTTCTGTGTTTTCTTTGAGTTAATGGTTTCAAAGTAGGAAATGGAAATTGGTAAGCTGTAATAATAGGTTGCACCATTGCAGTTGAAGTTAACTCAGTTAAATAACTGTTAAATAACTTGGTCTGTCTCAATAATGTTACAATGTGGGACCTTTTACTATTTGGGAATTCTTTGCCTCGGTCATCTTCTTTTTCTGAATAAGATGTGATGTGAGGAGGGTCAGTTTTCACCTCAGAAGGCTGAAACATTTCAGCAGCTTTTCAATATGGGTCTACTAGAACTTCCAGCTGACACTCTTTAAAAACTGGACACAAAGTGGTTAAATAATGCTGTTGTTTGTGACCTGAGAAAGCTGTGGTGTAGTTAATGGAAGACTTTTAAGCCTCTACAGCCTCTGCAACTGCTAATCCATTCCCAGGCTTGTAAGAGGTGTCAGGCACCAGTCTCTGGATTTGAGATATTTTACTCCCCTGGTGTTTCTGCTTCCCTGTGATGAGTGATGTGGAAGGTTGGAACAGGAACCAATCTTACAAGGCAGTTGAAGGGAGAACTCAACAGCTGGGCCCCCTGGGGAGAAAAGACAGCTTCTTCAGCTAGCTTCCAGAGGAGCCACTTACACGTGGAGCTTCATACCAAGACCTGATAACACGTACTGCCAAAAAAAACCCCCAAACAACTCCCCAACCCCCCAAAAACCCCAAAGGTGCATTAGGATAGGATCTGTGCTCTACAGTGGACATTTTTAGTCTCAGAACACTTCCTTGGAGTCACACACTGGTCAGTACTACCTGGCTGCCTGCCTACATGACTGGCTGAGTCAAGGTTCTTGCCCATGGCCAAATACTTAAGAGTTGTTCCCATTTGCCAGGCCAAGTCTGAGTAAACAAACTGTTGACCCTTGTTCGCTGGATAGAGCTCATAGGAGCTTAAAAGACTTGTCTACTACAGCAGTGCTTTCCCTTCCAGGAATCAGACTTGTGGCTATGAAACAGTGCATCTTTGACTTTGTATCGTAGTAAGAATCACAAGTAGGACTTTTGGAACATGTGGCACTGTCTTTTTATAGATGAGCATGAAACTCGTGCCTCCATTGCCTTCAAGGCTGGTTGACGTCTGTGCTCTAGTAATTAACCTAACGGTATGTTTAAGCTATACTTTCAAAGATGTTTTTTATACCATCTCAGCAGTTGCTAAATGATGGCGCATCTCATCATGGTCATGGAGCACATCTTTACCTTTGTCCTACACAATGCTTGCAGCTGGACAGAGTGTACAGTCTCTGCTTTCATATCAGAGTCTGACCAGTGCACCTCATTTGACATCTCTCTTCAAACTGAGATTTGGTTGGCCCAGTGTGGAAAATGTAAAATATACTAGTTTGCTTTGTAAGTTCTCTTGTTTGATATCATCCTCCCCTTCCCCGCTGCCTCAACTTTGCGGGGCGCTGGCTCTTGATATGTGAATAAAGGTTGAAATTTCTAGCCGTTAAAATTAATCTCTAACTAGTTTTTGGAGTTTTAGTACTTCATCTGATGAAATGGTGTTTTGGAATGCTGGACTTGTTCAGGACATCTTTTATTAAAATTGTTTTTAGTGATTATTCCTCCCACAATGAAAATGAGATTCTTTGCTTAGGCTTCATGCTAGTTTTTCAAAGAGATGGTTTAGATTTTTTCTTTCTTACACTGCACGTGTCTCTTATTTCCACAGTTACTGGATGAAATAGAATGCTTCAGAGCAAATTTTAGCATTTTTCTTTTTAGTAATGAAAGACGTTGTTGTTGTTATTATTATTATTATTATTATTATTAAATCCAGCCTTGATATTTATGACTAGTATTTCCTAGAATGGTTAAGAGAAAGCTTGCCTCTTCTCAGATTAGGTGAGTTGAATGTATCATATCAAATCATATGAGATTGTATTGTCTCACACCAGTCATTTTAGAGCTCTGGAAGCTGAGGAAACTTGGGTAGAACATGGTATGATCAATTTTTGGGTTGTTTTGTTTTTGTTGGGGTTTTTTTATTGTTGTTTTGTTTGTTTGTTTGTTTGTTTTGTTGGGGTTTGTTTGTTTGGTTTTGTTTGTTTGTTTTTTAAATTGTAGAGTGCTATTTGTCCACGATCCACACATCCATGTGTTGTCACGTAGACCGTTTGACCAACGGTTGTATTTGGAAAGACAGTATTTCAGTTAATGCTTACTCAGAAAATGGTGGTATGAGAGGTTCAACACAATCCCGCTGGAGTTTCTGTAGACCTCAAAGTAGTTTGCTGACTCTGTAGTAATTTGTGATCCTAACCGCCTTGCCCACGTGCATCCCACGTCCTCCGTGCTGTTTTGCTGTTGGCTGTGCTTGGTGAAGGAACGGAGGGGTATTTCACCCATTAGTCTCTGACAAGATGAGAGAAGGAGCTGGTAGGAGCTTACACGGTTTCAGAGAAGATTGTTAATCAGTCAGAAGTTCTCATAGGTACTACATGGGGCTGTGTTTTCACTCTAGTGGTGTGCCTATAGATAATACCTGTCAACAGAGCTTTAGCTGCTGTAACGCCATGACTTCTCTAACTTCATCAGTTCTGTACTCAAGTCACGGAGCGGAGAGCTTTGTATGCATATGTACTGCATTATTTCAGATATCTCTTTGCAGATAAATGTTTAGGTTTGTAAGGAAGCCTTGATGTTGCAAGGAATTCTGCAAAACATGTTTAGACCTGAGTAATGTTAGGGAAATGCTAAACTTTGAAAATGTGCAAAGCTTTGACAGCCAAACCTACCCGTTATGATTTGACACTTAACTCTATTGCGTGTCAGGTGTAGTTTCTCCTTGCCATCAGCAATAAGCACATGGGAACTATACAGTACAATATGCATTCTTTCATACTTAGGTATAATGTCTGTTTTTATCTCCAAATGACCTTTTCTCTCTCCTCTTATTTTTTCCCCAGGGATTGGGATACTGTCGTGAAAGGTACAGTTTAGATCTCGCGGGTGGAGTCTTTCCCTTGAGAGGGCAGACCAGCAATAGCAAATTACTCAGCTGTCAGACTGTAGAAAAATTTCGCAACCGCGTTGGCAGAGAAGATAGCATTGATGAAGGTTTGTTCTGATGTCCATGCTTGTTTATTCTAAACTAAATGGTTTTGGAATCTGAGCAATGAATGCTGTTCTGTACGCAGAGTCTGAAAGTCTGAAATATCTGTATGGACTAGCTTGTTGGGCTTATTTAAAAGGAACAACTGGGTGCTTAGGTTGTGTGGGACTTGTTAAAATAAAACCTAATTTTTCCTTTAATGCTCGCTGACCTGCTATAGCGATGTATGGTGGGGTCATCTCTACAATGCTTGTCAGTCGTTGTATTCCTCCAGCTGTCTTCTTTGAACAGTAAGATCATTCCCTCCATTGCTTAGGAATGTTACCTGAACTCTCTTTTTTCCCCTCTTCAAACCTATGTCTGCATCTGCATCCAGCTGGCGGCCGGTCACAAGTGGCGTTCCCCAGGGCTCAGTGTTGGGGCCGGATCTGTTTGATATCTTTCCCAACCATCTGGATGAGCCGGCAGTGTGCCCAGGTGGCCAAGCAGGCCAACAGCATCCTGGCTTGTATGAGAAATAGCGTGGCCAGCAGAACTAGGGAAGGGATCGCCCCCCTGTACTCGGCACTGGTGAGGCTGCACCTCGAATACTGTGTTCAGTTTTGGGCCCCTCAGTACGAGAAAGACATTGAGGTGCTGGAGCGTGTCCAGAGAAGGGCAATAAAGCTGGTGAAGGGTCTGGAGAAGAAGGTTTACCTTGGATATTAGGAAACATTTCTTCACTGAAAGGGTTGTGAAGCATTGGAACAGGCTGCCCAGGGAAGTGGTTGAGTCACCATCCCTGGAGGTATTTAAAAGACGTGCAGACGTGGCACTTAGGGACAAGGTTTAGTGGTGGACTTGGCAGTATTCGGTTTACGGTTGGGCTCGATGATCTTAAGGGTCTTTTCCAACCTAAACGATTCTATGAGTCTATGATCTGCCTGTCCATTTTTTCCTCTCTCTATCTAACAGGTTCCTACACCTACGAGTTCTTCAAGCAATAGCTTTTGGCTTTCCTTGTCTGTATACACAGTTAAAACTCTTAGGATGTCTTTCATTCTCTTGCAATAATTAGATATGCACCTCTGGGTTTACATATTCATTTATGCTCTGAGCATATCTTTGAGCCTGCTGCAGTGATAACTTTCATAGCCTTTTGTTTTGACTGCGTGATTGTCATGGTTTTAGCTGGGATAGTTGATTTTCTTCACTGTAGCTAGCATAGTGCTGTGTTTTAGACTTGGTATGTAAATAATGTTGATAACACCCTGGTGTTTTAGTTGTTGCTGGGTAGTGTTTACACTAGTCAAGGACTTTACAGCTTCCCATGCTCTGCCAGGTGCACAAGAAGCCGGGAGGGGAGGGGATACAACCAGGAGAGCTGATTCGAATTGGCCAGAGGGTATTCCATATCATGTGACGTCATGCCCAGTATATTAACTGGGGGGAATTGGCTGGGGGGAGGCAGCGATCGCGGCTCGGGGACCGGCAGCGTCGGTCGGCGGGTGGTGAGCGGTTGCAGCACTTGTTGTTCAGTTTTGGTTTTGTTTTTTTTTTCTTTCCCTCTCCTTCTAGTGTTTCATCTCTCTCTCGCTCATTATTTTCCTTTTCATTATATTAGTATTATTGCTGTTTTATTCTAATTATTAAACTGTTCTTATCTCAACCCACGAGTTTTCTTACTTTGGCCCTTCCAATTCTCTCCCCCATCCCACAAGGGTGGGGGAGTGAGCGAGCGGCTGTGTGGTGCTTAGTTGCTGACCGGGGCTAAACCACAACAGTCCTTTTTGGCGCCCAACGTGGGGCACGAAGGGTTTGAGATAATAACAGTTGCTGGTCACAGCATTGATTCATCTGTTCTCGATATTAGTAGTCAGACCTACACCATGCTGATTTTGAAGTACATGTTAAAGATTGGCATTGGGTTTCGTAGTTTGCTGTGCTCTGCAGTGGTTAGAGATGTTTTGCCTAGGAGATTTGTTATTAAAACACTGGCCTTGAGTTTTATCGGTTATTTGGGTCTTGCATGGAAGCCGTTACTGTACTTCGGCTACCACCTCATGGAGACAATTAGCAATTATACCTCCTCTTCTGAGAGATTCTTTATGGAGGAAATACAGAATGGCACCTTAGCTACCATCTTCTGTAATGTCTCCTCCTTCATTACAACAACTTTTCAGTCTCTTGAACATCCTTGGGTAGTTAAGATACATCTGTTGATATTCCTATGGCAGATTGTTTCGGTTTTGTCTAAGGTTAATAAGCAATTCAAGAATATCATCCAGAGATCTGCCCCAGGACTCGATAATTATGGGTGGCAGGGTATGTGGGAGAGTATGGGCAAATGCCTGAGACGGTGGGCACCCCCAGTGTTTTGGGACTTTACCCCTGAACAAGTGCAGAATCCTGAAAAATTAGTAGAATATTTGGAGGAAGTATGCTGTCACCCTAGCAATTCCAGAGAGATACAAATCACTGCAATGTGTTGGGGCCTGGCCCATGCCTACCGAGCCCTGTTTAACAGTATTCAGTACCACCAAGGGAAAATGACAGGCCCTGCGGCTACTCCAAGCCCAGCGACAAGCACTGTGGCTCCTCAAACCCCCACAACAGGTGCTGCAGCAGCTCCAAGCCCAACGACAAGCACTGTGGCCCCTCAAACCCCCACAACAGGCGCTGCAGCAGCTCCAAGCCCAACGACAAGCACTGTGGCCCCTCAAACCCCCACAACAGGCACTGCAGCAGCTCCAAGCCCGACGACAGGCACTGTGACCGCTCAAACACCCATGACGGACACTGAAGCTGAATCAGAGAATCAACCCGTGCCAGTATCAGTTGCCCCTATACAAAAGAAGAAATCTTCAAAGAGAAAGTCAACTCGTTTAGAAAAGGATGATGGAGAAGCAGCGCCATTACTAAGAGAGGAGAAGGAAGAGGAAGAACTTGTACAAGAGACGGAAACTACCCGATCCCTATCCTTAAGTGAGCTGCGAGATATACGAAAAGATTTCGGCCGTCGTGTAGGTGAGCATGTTGTCACCTGGCTGCTCCGATGCTGGGATAACGGGGCCAGTAGCCTGGAATTAGAGGGTAAGGAAGCCAAACAACTGGGATCCCTTTCTAGGGACGGGGGCATTGACAAAGCAATTGGAAAAGGGACACAAGGCCTCAGCCTCTGGAGGCGACTCCTGTCTGCTGTGAAAGAAAGGTACCCCTTCAAGGAAGATGTTCTATATCGCCCTGGAAAATGGACCACCATGGAGAAAGGTATCCAGTACCTGAGAGAATTAGCTGTGCTTGAGGTGATTTATGGTGACCTGGGTAGTGAACAGTCATCCAAAGATCCAGATGAAGCGCAGTGCACACGACCCATGTGGCGGAAGTTTGTACGGAGCGCACCATCATCCCATGTAAACTCCCTGGCAGTAATGTCTTGGAAAGATGAAGAGGCACCAACGGTAGAGGATGTGATTGATAAACTCCGGGATTATGAAGCACATGTCTCTTCCTCCCTCGTCTCAGCTGTGGAGAAATTGTCCCGGGAGGTCCAGCAAATCAAAGAAGATATATCCTACTCCCTACCTGTACGGACCAATATCTCGGCCATTAGGAGTAAGCGTCCTTCTGCTCAAGAGAGAAGATACACACCACGGGGCACCCTATGGTTTTACCTGCGTGACCATGGAGAGGACATGAAGAAGTGGGATGGAAAACCTACCTCGACCCTGGAGGCACGGGTACATGAGTTGCAAGGAAAAACAACCACTCAAGGGGGGACCTCCAGGAGAGTTGCTGCTCCAGTTTCCAGTAGGCAGTTCCCCAGACAGAGGAGTAGAAGCGCTGATTCTATCCGTGATCTTAATAGGGAGACTTCTGATTCCCATTCACAAGAAGTGGGTTGCGAATTCTGCAATTGGAATTAGAGGGGCCCTGCCTCCAGCCAGGTGGAGGAAAGGGACAACCGGGTTTACTGGACTGTGTGGATTCGATGGCCTGGCACATCTGATCCACAGGAGTATAAGGCTCTAGTGGACACCGGTGCACAGTGCACCCTAATGCCATCAAACTATGTAGGGGCAGAACCCATCTGTATTGCTGGAGTGACAGGGGGATCCCAAGAGCTAACTGTATTGGAGGCTGAAGTGAGCCTAACTGGGAATGAGTGGCAAAAGCACCCCATTGTGACTGGCCCAGAGGCTCCGTGCATCCTTGGCATAGACTACCTCAGGAGAGGGTATTTCAAGGACCCAAAAGGGTACAGGTGGGCTTTCGGTATAGCTGCCTTGGAGACGGAGGAAATTAAACAGCTGTCTACTTTGCCCGGTCTTTCGAAGGACCCTTCTGTTGTGGGGTTGCTGAAGGTCAAAGAACAACAGGTGCCAATTGCCACCACAACAGTGCACCGGCGGCAATACCGCACCAACCGAGACTCCCTGATTCCCATCCATGAGCTCATTCGGCGACTGGAGAGCCAAGGAGTGATCAGTAAGACCCGTTCACCCTTTAACAGTCCCATATGGCCAGTGCGGAAGTCTAATGGGGAGTGGAGACTAACAGTAGACTATCGTGGCCTGAACGAAGTCACTCCGCCACTGAGTGCTGCCGTGCCGGACATGCTAGAACTTCAATATGAACTGGAGTCAAAGGTAGCCAAGTGGTATGCCACAATTGATATCGCTAATGCATTCTTCTCAATCCCTTTGGCAGCAGAGTGCAGGCCACAGTTTGCTTTCACTTGGAGGGGTGTCCAGTACACCTGGAATCGACTGCCCCAGGGGTGGAAACACAGCCCTACCATTTGCCATGGACTGATCCATACTGCACTGGAACAGGGTGGAGCTCCGGAACACCTTCAGTACATTGATGACATCATCGTGTGGGGCAACACAGCAGAAGATGTTTTCGAGAAAGGGAAGAGAATAGTCCAAATCCTTCTGAAGGCTGGTTTTGCCATAAAACAAAGTAAAGTGAAGGGACCTGCACAGGAGATTCAGTTTTTGGGAATAAAATGGCAAGATGGACGTCGGCAGATCCCAATGGATGTGATCAACAAAATAACCGCCATGTCTCCACCAACTAGCAAAAAGGAAACACAAGCTTTTTTAGGCGTTGTGGGTTTTTGGAGAATGCATATTCCAAATTACAGTCTGATTGTAAGCCCTCTCTATCAAGTGACCCGGAAGAAGAATGATTTCAAATGGGGCCCTGAGCAACGACAGGCCTTTGAACAGATCAAGCAGGAGATAGTTCATGCAGTAGCCCTTGGGCCAGTCCGGGCAGGACAAGATGTAAAAAACGTGCTCTACACTGCAGCCGGGGAGAATGGCCCTACCTGGAGCCTCTGGCAGAAAGCACCAGGGGAGACCCGAGGTCGGCCCCTAGGGTTCTGGAGTCGGGGATACAGAGGGTCCGAAGCACGCTACACTCCAACTGAAAAAGAGATATTGGCAGCATATGAAGGGGTTCGAGCTGCTTCAGAAGTGATCGGTACCGAGGCACAGCTCCTCCTGGCACCTCGACTGCCGGTGCTGGGCTGGATGTTCAAAGGGAGGGTCCCCTCTACACATCATGCAACTGATGCTACGTGGAGTAAGTGGGTCGCACTGATCACCCAACGGGCTCGAATAGGAAACCCCAGTCGCCCAGGAATCTTGGAAGTGATCATGGACTGGCCAGAAGGCAAAGATTTTGGAATGTCACCAGAGGAGGAGGTGACACGTGCTGAAGAGGCCCCACTGTATAACAAACTGCCAGAAAATTCGAAGCAATATGCCCTGTTCACTGATGGGTCCTGTCGTCTGGTGGGGAAGCATCGGAGATGGAAGGCTGCTGTATGGAGTCCTATACGGCAAGTCGCAGAAACTGCTGAAGGAGAAGGTGAATCAAGTCAGTTTGCAGAAGTAAAGGCCATCCAGCTGGCTTTAGACATTGCTGAACGAGAAAAATGGCCAGTGCTCTATCTTTATACTGATTCATGGATGGTGGCAAATGCCCTGTGGGGGTGGTTACAGCAGTGGAAGCAGAACAACTGGCAGCGCAGAGGCAAACCCATCTGGGCTGCTGCATTGTGGCAAGATATTGCTGCCCGGGTGGAGAACCTGGTTGTGAAGGTACGTCATGTGGATGCTCATGTTCCCAAGAGTCGGGCCACTGAAGAACATCAGAACAACCAACAGGTGGATCAGGCTGCTAAGACTGAAGTGGCTCAAGTAGATCTAGACTGGCAACATAAAGGTGAACTATTTATAGCTTGGTGGGCCCACGACACCTCAGGCCATCAAGGAAGAGATGCAACATACAGATGGGCTCGCGACCGAGGGGTGGACTTGACCATGGACACTATTGCACAGGTCATCCATGAATGTGAAACATGCGCTGCAATCAAGCAAGCCAAGCGGGTAAAGCCTCTGTGGTATGGAGGACGATGGCTGAAGTATAAATATGGGGAGGCCTGGCAGATTGATTATATCACACTGCCACAAACCCGCCAAGGCAAACGCCATGTGCTTACAATGGTGGAAGCAACCACCGGATGGCTGGAAACATATCCCGTGCCCCATGCCACCGCCCGGAACACTATCCTGGGCCTTGAAAAACAAGTTTTATGGCGACATGGCACCCCAGAAAGAATTGAGTCAGACAACGGGACTCATTTCCGAAATAACCTCATAGACACCTGGGCCAAAGAGCATGGCATTGAGTGGGTGTATCACATCCCCTATCATGCACCAGCCTCTGGGAAAATTGAGCGATACAATGGACTGTTAAAGACTACACTGAGAGCAATGGGGGGTGGGACATTCAAACACTGGGATACACATTTAGCAAAAGCCACCTGGTTAGTCAACACTAGGGGATCTGCCAATCGAGCTGGGCCTGCCCAGTCAGAACTCTTACGTACTGTGGAAGGGGGTAAAGTCCCTGTAGTGCACGTAAAAAATATGCTGGGGAAAACCGTCTGGGTTATTCCTGTCTCAGGCAAAGGCAAACCCATTCGTGGGATTGCTTTTGCTCGAGGACCTGGGTGCACTTGGTGGGTAATGCGGGAGGATGGAGGAGTTCGATGTGTGCCTCAAGGGGATTTGATTTTGGGTGAAAATAGCCAATGAACTGAACGGTATGCTGTTAATTGCTATATGATATTGTATGTCATCACTCCTATGGTTGTTATATGCTGTATCAATGGTATCATAGTAAGAATTTCCAAAACTAATGAAGAATGAACTTTGATTAAACCAAACAACGTGTAGCGGTGGTGGAACAAAGACTGGCTTCAGCATGCAACAATCCAACACCACGCAGACCATCTCTCCGGCCTTGAAAGACTGTTACGATAGATGGAGCCCAAAGTTATGGACTGAATGAACTCAATGGACATGTGTGGACCCTCTACAGATGTTCTACAGGGATGGTCCATAGACTACGGGAATGATAAATGATATCTACGTATGTCATCAAAGGATGGGGAGGCGGGTGGTTGTTATTGAGGTCATATTGGATAGTATGAGACCTGAGCATGACGTAAATGGTATGGAATAAGGGGTGGATACTGTCATGGTTTTAGCTGGGATAGTTGATTTTCTTCACTGTAGCTAGCATAGTGCTGTGTTTTAGACTTGGTATGTAAATAATGTTGATAACACCCTGGTGTTTTAGTTGTTGCTGGGTAGTGTTTACACTAGTCAAGGACTTTACAGCTTCCCATGCTCTGCCAGGTGCACAAGAAGCCGGGAGGGGAGGGGATACAACCAGGAGAGCTGATTCGAATTGGCCAGAGGGTATTCCATATCATGTGACATCATGCCCAGTATATTAACTGGGGGGAATTGGCTGGGGGGAGGCAGCGATCGCGGCTCGGGGACCGGCAGCGTCGGTCGGCGGGTGGTGAGCGGTTGCAGCACTTGTTGTTCAGTTTTGGTTTTGTTTTTTTTTTCTTTCCCTCTCCTTCTAGTGTTTCATCTCTCTCTCGCTCATTATTTTCCTTTTCATTATATTAGTATTATTGCTGTTTTATTCTAATTATTAAACTGTTCTTATCTCAACCCACGAGTTTTCTTACTTTGGCCCTTCCGATTCTCTCCCCCATCCCACAAGGGTGGGGGAGTGAGCGAGCGGCTGTGTGGTGCTTAGTTGCTGAACGGGGCTAAACCACAACAGTGATTCACCTTCCCTCACTTCTTAGTGGCCTTGACTTATGTCTGATGTTACAAAGAAGACACTTGTGTGACCTTTCTAGGCTATTTCTGTTTGTTATCTTTGACTTAGTCTTGGAGAGGCAACTTCCACCTCTTTTGTGGTGCCATCCTCTATCAGCGGTGTGTCAAAATCTAATAAAAACACTTTCTCCACTTGTGTCATGTTTCTGAGGAGAGTGCCTTCTGAAAACTTGTGTAAAAACAAACAAGTAACATCCCCCCCCCCCATAAAAAACCAAACCAAAACAAAGAAACAAAAAAAAACCCAACCAACGCTGAAAACAACAACAAAAAAGCCCCTTTCTTTCTCCTTGTTATGAAGTATGAGGCATGGAGAAATACCTGTAATTTTTCTGATGGTTTCTAATTAGCTTGTGTTCAGAAACTATTCAAGTTCTAGGCGCACATGAGCTTCTGTTGGATGTGGATTGAGGTTAGCAATGAAGCCGGCTTCTGAATTATGACAATAATTGGTATCTGCAAAGGCAGGTTCAGTGGCTAACAGAACTGAAAGGGCACAGAAGTTCACAATGAAACACAGTAAAGCGTGTGAGGATCCCCAAGCAGTAATGATGGAGTCAACAGAGAACAGAGAACCATTTTGCCAACTGAACTCTCTTCTTGTTCCTTACTCTGTTAGGGTAAATGATGCACCACATGCTTTGCTTACATCTAGGGAATGCGTTCTCCCCAGAGAAGACAGACCACCCCACTTCTCGAGAGAACTTGAGCAGAACATTGTCAATGTTTTATGTTAAAATCTTGATTCCAGTTTCCTGTTTGTTGGGTTTGGGTTTTTTGTATTTATTTTGTGTGATATTTGTGCTCTTTCGTTCTGACTATGCTGGAAAGGAGCTATTCTTAAAGCGTGTCATTAAGAGAAATCTGGAAATTAATAATGCCAGCTGAGTGATACAAGTATATACGACAATTATTTGCATGCTTTTTTTTTTTTTTTTTTTTTTTTTTGCTAAACTGTTCCTGTAGCTAAACATCTTGAGCCACTCTTACTGTATGGAAAACTTGATTAGCTACTAACTCTGTATTTGATTTGGCTTAGCACGGATACAATTTGAACTAGAAAAGGGGGCAGTATGACTGCAACCTATCACAGAGATGTTTGCTCTGGTGTAATTTTCTTTTATTATTCTTAGTAAAGTGTTGTGTTTCATGAGTGATGGAACAGAATGAAGCCAAAATAGAAAGTGGTGTTTTAAAAATGATAGATATATTGTATTTTGTACCAATAAGAAACAATGTCTTGTCTTTTACGGTAATATCTCCCGACACCAGTGTATCAATCTTCGGTTGGCAAGTGAATACACATGGTCAGGGAAAACCATCGACTTATTTGGGTGTATTTGACATTAACTGCTGGTCTCAGGCTCAAATGCCAGATTCACTAAGGCAGGTTTTTATTAAATTGTTTTCAACATCCCTACAAATAACTCATTTGAAAGTCGGCCTTTAGCTTATGCACTTGTTTTCTTCCAGGCCAGAAGAATCCCCTCATGATTGCCCCTATTTTGCATTGTGGTCACTGGATACTGTAACAAGCATGACTTCTCCAGACCTCATTTTGGACATTGGGGTACAGGAGCGGAGCGTAAGTCGGAGAGTTCCTCCTTCTTATCCACCAGCTGCGCAGTTTTTTCCTCCAAGCACCTATAATTTTGGTAGGTATTTCACTGCTTTGAATAGTGATAAGCTCCAGCTGAGGTCAAATGCCATGTATTGGTTCTCTTGTTCATTGGCTGTCACGCAGAAACCAAACCCAACCCAAAAACCCCAACCCCCCCAAACCCCACTCTGCTTACGTTGTACTGACAAAGCGTTGTGACACGTATCTGACAGTCTGCTGAGTCTGGGGGTTTGGTGCTTCTGTAACGTAGCCTGTGAAGTGGTGATGGTTATCAGATGAACTGACTCTGAACTGAAGCTCAAAGCACAGCCCCTCGATAGCGCCGGAGATAAAATTTCTACACTCAGTAATTATTTTTTAAAAAAAGGTTGTAAGTGATCTGGTGAAGAAAATGGGTACTCAGTTCTGCCTTTCCAGATGTTGCTATGAAAAAAATGTGAACTGGTCATAACATAACTGTGAGAGTACGGAATGTTGTCAAACGTTCGTTGTTTCTGCAGATGGCACGTGCTTGCTGAGCTCTGGAGTTGTTCATATGACTTGCACCGGCTTCCGGAAGGAGGTGATCTTTTCCTGTACCTTTACTGAGAATGTCAAGAGACGTACCTTTCCTAAGTTTTCTCTTGCACTGCTCTCAGTGTCAGAGACCATTTTATGCTCCTCCTGCCCATCCACACGCGTAATTGCAATTGTATCCTGCCAGTTTTATGCAAATGGTAATGCTTTAGGTCCACTCTTGGGACTGGAAACCCCCCATTGTCTCCTGTTGAAGCCTGATCAGGGATTGAATGTCGAGAAAGGAACACAGCATTGCTCTAGGAGCAAGAACAAAAATGTTGTGGAAGGCGGGGAAAGCTGTTCCTTCTTTATTAGCCATCAGTCCAACTGCCTGTGTAGCCTTGAGTTAGGATGTTGATCCCCGATTAACTTGAGAAAGGAGGACAGAATGGAGAAAAGGAAGCATCTTTCCCTGAGAACAACCTTCACCCCCGTCAGTTTCTCAAAGCATTAGGTTCAGTGCAGTAGCTGACGATGGGGGTGTCTCACTCGGATGCGAGCTATTGCAAACATCCCCTTGCTGCCCTACCCGTGATCGTTTGCTTCCCAGGGCAGTGGGCTGTGGGAAACAACTACTGTTGGCAGCTCTACCTGACAATTTCATTGCCGCTTCCCCTCATTTCCCCTTCCTCGGTAGGCTTTTCTGCAGCCTCTCAAAGCAGATCTTCACCTGTGTAGCCTTTGCCTTGTGCTACGGTCGCCCAATGCACTCCTCTTCGACTGCCCTCTTGTTGCTGCAGCACCTCAATCACCTTTATCTCACGACACCCACTACCTTCTCTCTGCTTTATCCCACCATAGCGACCTCACCCCCCTCCTTCCCAGGTTTTCCATTTGCAGCGCACCAACCTTTCTCTCTCATCGGAAGGATTTTCATGCCAGATGGAGCCTTTGTGATGAAGAACCCATCTTCACGCAGGCAGGATCTAAGCTAAATGATCAGCTAGCTAGTCATCAGGCAGTGGAGCAATTAGTGCGAAGGGGAGAGCAGTCTTTCCCCGCCCTCCTCTTCCTGTCTACCGGATTCTTCACCAGATTTGTGGAAGTGCGTTAGGGCAAACAGCACTTCTGCACAGTGTGGTAGTGTTGTGGTTTAGCCCCGGTCAGCAACTAAGCACCACACAGCCGCTCGCTCACTCCCCCCACCCCAGTGGGATGGGGGAGAGAATCGGAAGGGCCAAAGTAAGAAAACTCGTGGGTTGAGATAAGAACAGTTTAATAATTAGAATAAAACAGCAATAATACTAATATAATGAAAAGGAAAATAATGAGCGAGAGAGAGATGAAACAGTAGGAGGAGAGGGAAAGGGAAAAAAAACAAAACCAAAACTGAACAACAAGTGCTGCAACCGCTCACCACCCGCCGACCGACGCTGCCGGTCCCCGAGCCGCGATCGCTGCCTCCCCCAGCCAATTCCCCCAGTTAATATACTGGGCATGACGTCACATGATATGGAATACCCTTTGGCCAATTCGAATCAGCTCTCCTGGTTGCATCCCCTCCCCTCCCGGCTTCTTGTGCACCTGGCAGAGCATGGGAAGCTGTAAAGTCCTTGACTAGTGTAAACACTACCCAGCAACAACTAAAACACCAGGGTGTTATCAACATTATTTACATACCAAGTCTAAAACACAGCACTATGCTAGCTACAGTGAAGAAAATCAACTATCCCAGCTAAAACCATGACAGTATCCACCCCTTATTCCATACCATTTACGTCATGCTCAGGTCTCATACTATCCAATATGACCTCAATAACCACCACCCGCCTCCCCATCCTTTGATGACATACGTAGATATCATTTATCATTCCCGTAGTCTATGGACCATCCCTGTAGAACATCTGTAGAGGGTCCACACGTGTCCATTGAGTTCATTCAGTCCATAACTTTGGGCTCCATCTACCGTAACAGTCCTTCAAGGCTGGAGAGATGGTCTGCGTGGTGTTGGATTGTTGCATGCTGAAGCCAGTCTTTGTCCCACCACCGCTACACGTTGCTTGGTTTAATCAAAGTTCATTCTTCATTAATTTTGGAAATTCTTACTATGATACCATTGATACAGCATATAGCAACCATAGGAGTGATGACATACAATATCATATAGCAATTAACAGCATACCGTTCAGTTCATTGGCTATTTTCACCCAAAATCAAATCCCCTTGAGGCACACATCGAACTCCTCCATCCTCCCGCATTACCCACCAAGTGCACCCAGGTCCTCGAGCAAAAGCAATCCCACGAATGGGTTTGCCTTTGCCTGAGACAGGAATAACCCAGACGGTTTTCCCCAGCATATTTTTTACGTGCACTACAGGGACTTTACCCCCTTCCACAGTACGTAAGAGTTCTGACTGGGCAGGCCCAGCTCGATTGGCAGATCCCCTAGTGTTGACTAACCAGGTGGCTTTTGCTAAATGTGTATCCCAGTGTTTGAATGTCCCACCCCCCATTGCTCTCAGTGTAGTCTTTAACAGTCCATTGTATCGCTCAATTTTCCCAGAGGCTGGTGCATGATAGGGGATGTGATACACCCACTCAATGCCATGCTCTTTGGCCCAGGTGTCTATGAGGTTATTTCGGAAATGAGTCCCGTTGTCTGACTCAATTCTTTCTGGGGTGCCATGTCGCCATAAAACTTGTTTTTCAAGGCCCAGGATAGTGTTCCGGGCGGTGGCATGGGGCACGGGATATGTTTCCAGCCATCCGGTGGTTGCTTCCACCATTGTAAGCACATGGCGTTTGCCTTGGCGGGTTTGTGGCAGTGTGATATAATCAATCTGCCAGGCCTCCCCATATTTATACTTCAGCCATCGTCCTCCATACCACAGAGGCTTTACCCGCTTGGCTTGCTTGATTGCAGCGCATGTTTCACATTCATGGATGACCTGTGCAATAGTGTCCATGGTCAAGTCCACCCCTCGGTCGCGAGCCCATCTGTATGTTGCATCTCTTCCTTGATGGCCTGAGGTGTCGTGGGCCCACCGAGCTATAAATAGTTCACATTTATGTTGCCAGTCTAGATCTACTTGAGCCACTTCAATTTTAGCAGCCTGATCTACCTGTTGGTTGTTCTGATGTTCTTCAGTGGCCCGACTCTTGGGGACATGAGCATCCACATGACGTACCTTCACAACCAAGTTCTCCACCCGGGCAGCAATATCTTGCCACAATGCAGCAGCCCAGATGGGTTTGCCTCTGCGCTGCCAGTTGTTCTGCTTCCACTGCTGTAACCACCCCCACAGGGCATTTGCCACCATCCATGAGTCAGTATAAAGATAGAGCACTGGCCATTTTTCTCGTTCAGCAATGTCTAAAGCCAGCTGGATGGCCTTTACTTCTGCAAACTGACTTGATTCACCTTCTCCTTCAGCAGTTTCTGCGACTTGCCGTATAGGACTCCATACAGCAGCCTTCCATCTCCGATGCTTTCCCACCAGACGACAAGACCCATCAGTGAACAAGGCATATTGCTTCTCATTTTCTGGCAGTTTATTATACAGTGGGGCCTCTTCAGCACGTGTCACCTCCTCCTCTGGTGACATTCCAAAATCTTTGCCTTCTGGCCAGTCCATGATTACTTCCAAGATTCCTGGGCGACTGGGGTTTCCTATTCGAGCCCGTTGGGTGATCAGTGCGACCCACTTACTCCATGTAGCATCAGTTGCGTGATGTGTAGAGGGGACCCTCCCTTTGAACATCCAGCCCAGCACCGGCAGTCGAGGTGCCAGGAGGAGCTGTGCTTCAGTACCGATCACTTCTGAAGCAGCTCGAACCCCTTCATATGCTGCTAATATCTCTTTTTCAGTTGGAGTGTAGCGTGCTTCGGACCCTCTGTATCCCCGACTCCAGAACCCTAGGGGCCGACCTCGGGTCTCCCCTGGTGCTTTCTGCCAGAGGCTCCAGGTAGGGCCATTCTCCCCGGCTGCAGTGTAGAGCACGTTTTTTACATCTTGTCCTGCCCGGACTGGCCCAAGGGCTACTGCATGAACTATCTCCTGCTTGATCTGTTCAAAGGCCTGTCGTTGCTCAGGGCCCCATTTGAAATCATTCTTCTTCCGGGTCACTTGATAGAGAGGGCTTACAATCAGACTGTAATTTGGAATATGCATTCTCCAAAAACCCACAACGCCTAAAAAAGCTTGTGTTTCCTTTTTGCTAGTTGGTGGAGACATGGCTGCTATTTTGTTGATCACATCCATTGGGATCTGCCGACGTCCATCTTGCCATTTTATTCCCAAAAACTGAATCTCCTGTGCAGGTCCCTTCACTTTACTTTGTTTTATGGCAAAACCAGCCTTCAGAAGGATTTGGACTATTCTCTTCCCTTTCTCGAAAACATCTTCTGCTGTGTTGCCCCACACGATGATGTCATCAATGTACTGAAGGTGTTCCGGAGCTCCACCCTGTTCCAGTGCAGTATGGATCAGTCCATGGCAAATGGTAGGGCTGTGTTTCCACCCCTGGGGCAGTCGATTCCAGGTGTACTGGACACCCCTCCAAGTGAAAGCAAACTGTGGCCTGCACTCTGCTGCCAAAGGGATTGAGAAGAATGCATTAGCGATATCAATTGTGGCATACCACTTGGCTGCCTTTGACTCCAGTTCGTATTGAAGTTCTAGCATGTCCGGCACAGCAGCACTCAGTGGCGGAGTGACTTCGTTCAGGCCACGATAGTCCACTGTTAGTCTCCACTCTCCATTAGACTTCCGCACTGGCCATATGGGACTGTTAAAGGGTGAACGGGTCTTACTGATCACTCCTTGGCTCTCCAGTCGCCGAATGAGCTCATGGATGGGAATCAGGGAGTCTCGGTTGGTGCGGTATTGCCGCCGGTGCACTGTTGTGGTGGCAATTGGCA
This sequence comes from Morus bassanus, assembly GCA_031468815.1. Classification (NCBI taxonomy): domain Eukaryota; kingdom Metazoa; phylum Chordata; class Aves; order Suliformes; family Sulidae; genus Morus; species Morus bassanus. The sequence continues at coordinate 219,094 of CM062590.1, forward strand.
CCTGTTGTTCTTTGACCTTCAGCAACCCCACAACAGAAGGGTCCTTCGAAAGACCGGGCAAAGTAGACAGCTGTTTAATTTCCTCCGTCTCCAAGGCAGCTATACCGAAAGCCCACCTGTACCCTTTTGGGTCCTTGAAATACCCTCTCCTGAGGTAGTCTATGCCAAGGATGCACGGAGCCTCTGGGCCAGTCACAATGGGGTGCTTTTGCCACTCATTCCCAGTTAGGCTCACTTCAGCCTCCAATACAGTTAGCTCTTGGGATCCCCCTGTCACTCCAGCAATACAAATGGGTTCCGCCCCTACATAGTTTGATGGCATTAGGGTGCACTGTGCACCAGTGTCCACTAGAGCCTTATACTCCTGTGGATCAGATGTGCCAGGCCATCGAATCCACACAGTCCAGTAAACCCGGTTGTCCCTTTCCTCCACCTGGCTGGAGGCAGGGCCCCTCTAATTCCAATTGCAGAATTCGCAACCCACTTCTTGTGAATGGGAATCAGAAGTCTCCCTATTAAGATCACGGATAGAATCAGCGCTTCTACTCCTCTGTCTGGGGAACTGCCTACTGGAAACTGGAGCAGCAACTCTCCTGGAGGTCCCCCCTTGAGTGGTTGTTTTTCCTTGCAACTCACGTACCCGTGCCTCCAGGGTCGAGGTAGGTTTTCCATCCCACTTCTTCATGTCCTCTCCATGGTCACGCAGGTAAAACCATAGGGTGCCCCGTGGTGTGTATCTTCTCTCTTGAGCAGAAGGACGCTTACTCCTAATGGCCGAGATACTGGTCCGTACAGGTAGGGAGTAGGACATATCTTCTTTGAATTGCTGGAACTCCCGGGACAATTTCTCCACAGCTGAGACGAGGGAGGAAGAGACATGTGCTTCATAATCCCGGAGTTTATCAATCACATCCTCTACCGTTGGTGCCTCTTCATCTTTCCAAGACATTACTGCCAGGGAGTTTACATGGGATGATGGTGCGCTCCGTACAAACTTCCGCCACATGGGTCGTGTGCACTGCGCTTCATCTGGATCTTTGGATGACTGTTCACTACCCAGGTCACCATAAATCACCTCAAGCACAGCTAATTCTCTCAGGTACTGGATACCTTTCTCCATGGTGGTCCATTTTCCAGGGCGATATAGAACATCTTCCTTGAAGGGGTACCTTTCTTTCACAGCAGACAGGAGTCGCCTCCAGAGGCTGAGGCCTTGTGTCCCTTTTCCAATTGCTTTGTCAATGCCCCCGTCCCTAGAAAGGGATCCCAGTTGTTTGGCTTCCTTACCCTCTAATCCCAGGCTACTGGCCCCGTTATCCCAGCATCGGAGCAGCCAGGTGACAACATGCTCACCTACACGACGGCCGAAATCTTTTCGTATATCTCGTAGCTCACTTAAGGATAGGGATCGGGTAGTTTCCGTCTCTTGTACAAGTTCTTCCTCTTCCTTCTCCTCTCTTAGTAACGGCGCTGCTTCTCCATCATCCTTTTCTAAACGAGTTGACTTTCTCTTTGAAGATTTCTTCTTTTGTATAGGGGCAACTGATACTGGCACGGGTTGATTCTCTGATTCAGCTTCAGTGTCCGTCATGGGTGTTTGAGCGGTCACAGTGCCTGTCGTCGGGCTTGGAGCTGCTGCAGTGCCTGTTGTGGGGGTTTGAGGGGCCACAGTGCTTGTCGCTGGGCTTGGAGCTGCTGCAGCGCCTGTTGTGGGGGTTTGAGGGGCCACAGTGCTTGTCGTTGGGCTTGGAGCTACTGCAGCGCCTGTTGGGGGGGTTTGAGGGGCCACAGTGCTTGTCGCTGGGCTTGGAGTAGCCGCAGGGCCTGTCATTTTCCCTTGGTGGTACTGAATACTGTTGAATAGGGCTCGGTAGGCATGGGCCAGGCCCCAACACATTGCAGTGATTTGTATCTCTCTGGAATTGCTAGGGTGACAGCATACTTCCTCCAAATATTCTACTAATTTTTCAGGATTCTGCACTTGTTCAGGGGTAAAGTCCCAAAACACTGGAGGTGCCCACCGTCTCAGGCATTTGCCCATACTCTCCCACATACCCTGCCACCCATAATTATCGAGTCCTGGGGCAGATCTCTGGATGATATTCTTGAATTGCTTATTAACCTTAGACAAAACCGAAACAATCTGCCATAGGAATATCAACAGATGTATCTTAACTACCCAAGGATGTTCAAGAGACTGAAAAGTTGTTGTAATGAAGGAGGAGACATTACAGAAGATGGTAGCTAAGGTGCCATTCTGTATTTCCTCCATAAAGAACCTCTCAGAGGAGGAGGTATAATTGCTAATTGTCTCCATGAGGTGGTAGCCGAAGTACAGTAACGGCTTCCATGCAAAACCCAAATAACCGATAAAACTCAAGGCCAGTGTTTTAATAACAAATCTCCTAGGCAAAACATCTCTAACCACTGCAGAGCACAGCAAACTACAAAACCCAATGCCAATCTTTAACATGTACTTCAAAATCAGCATGGTGTAGGTCTGACTACTAATATCGAGAACAGATGAATCAATGCTGTGACCAGCAACTGTTATTATCTCAAACCCTTCGTGCCCCACGTTGGGCGCCAAAAAGGACTGTTGTGGTTTAGCCCCGGTCAGCAACTAAGCACCACACAGCCGCTCGCTCACTCCCCCCACCCTTGTGGGATGGGGGAGAGAATCGGAAGGGCCAAAGTAAGAAAACTCGTGGGTTGAGATAAGAACAGTTTAATAATTAGAATAAAACAGCAATAATACTAATATAATGAAAAGGAAAATAATGAGCGAGAGAGAGATGAAACAGTAGGAGGAGAGGGAAAGGGAAAAAAAACAAAACCAAAACTGAACAACAAGTACTGCAACCGCTCACCACCCGCCGACCGACGCTGCCGGTCCCCGAGCCGCGATCGCTGCCTCCCCCAGCCAATTCCCCCAGTTAATATACTGGGCATGACGTCACATGATATGGAATACCCTTTGGCCAATTCGAATCAGCTCTCCTGGTTGCATCCCCTCCCCTCCCGGCTTCTTGTGCACCTGGCAGAGCATGGGAAGCTGTAAAGTCCTTGACTAGTGTAAACACTACCCAGCAACAACTAAAACACCAGGGTGTTATCAACATTATTTACATACCAAGTCTAAAACACAGCACTATGCTAGCTACAGTGAAGAAAATCAACTATCCCAGCTAAAACCATGACAGGTAGCTAAGATGAATTTCTTGGCAAGTTGACCTAGCCCACAGGCTGTTTATTTTGCAAGCCTGGTGTAGACTCCTCCATTCAAATTGGATGCTCTGATGTCAGCTCCAGTTGGGAAATAACTTGGGAAATCAAGAAATTTTTTCATAACCTTTGCTGAATTGTGACTATATCGTTCAGAGACTTGTTAGGCATTTGAGCAGGGATTTCTTGTGAATGTTAGTAAGTCAAATTTCAGAATCAGGGTCAAGAAGCTTGGCTTGGAGTTTTGTTTGCCACCGTAAGTCGTACTTGGTGTGTCTCCTTGTCTGAATCCAGTTTTCAGAGAAAGATGGAAATCTCGCTTGTGTATCCTCATGTGTAAGAAATCGCTTTGAGTGTGATGATTTTCCCTAGAAGGGAAAGATACTTTTGGATGTGTTGGAAAAAACAAGCAAACAAGCAAACAAAAAAAAAAAAAAAACAAAACGCCCAAAAAATAATATTTGATGAGGGATCGATTCACCTGAAAGAAGAATCAGAACACGAGCTGAAATGAGCTACTCCTTAATATTACAAGTTGTTGGTGGCATATTGAGGAAAAAAGAGAATATCCCTTTGCTGGAGTAAAAATCTCTGCTCCGTGAAAAACAGATGTCTTTTTTTCATGAGTGGATTTAATAGTTCAGGCTTTACTTTTTTTTTATTGAACCTTTAGTGAATCTGCTTCTTTGTAGGGGTTGCTTTTTGTTTTGGTGGTGATTGTGGCTTTTTTCGTCAAATAAGGAAGTGACACAGAGTGAAAAATGCAAAGGCAAAGATACCTACTGTGTTATTTTTCTACTTTCTGTTTAGTGCAATGAAGGGAGTTTTGTAAAAACGAAAGAAACTGCATAACAAAAATCCTCTTATGCTTTTTTTCGGGTTCTGCAGACTTGACAAATAAGCAGGTGTTAACCAGCCTCATGTCTTTGTATGCACGAGTGGTCCTCTGGTTCTGTCGATCCAGCCTCCTGCCAGAGGGCTTAGGTAAGCATGAACTGTAATGCGTTTGTAACAGGGAGACGATCCACTAAGTGGCTCCTATGAACACACGCTTAGCCGTGTTTTTGTAAACGTTTCGTCGCTAACGAGTCATGTTGGCTCAGTGACAGCGTATGCTGAAGTTCTGCTGCTGAAACTGAGATTTTACTGTTCTTTTCACCTACGTAGTGTAGAATAATGCAAGCAGTTTCTTTCCGAGATGTTTCTTAGGAATAGCAATAAGCCTGTGATTCAAGGAGTTGCTCAGTCCACAGCTTGAAATACTTGGGACTTTAAGCAAAGAACTATTAAACCACCAACACTGGAATGCTTGTTTTTACAGTAAAAGCATTACCCGCATGTTTGGAACCTTTTATTTATTGCTTGAGGGAAAAATACACCCTGGAAATACTTCTTCATTTGGATGGGTTATAAATTCTTATCTGTCTTACATATGCTCATATGACGTTTAAAAACCCATTGCCTTTGAGAACTGGGGTTTTTTTTATAACGAACTTCAGCTTACACTACATGTTCTGGATGCTGCATTAACTGTAAACTTGAAATGGCACTTGAGACAAGAAGGACTTGGGTCTTATGTCTTAGGTCTCTTTTAGCGAAGGCAGAAAGAAGAGTGGCTTTTTTCAAAGTCGGAGGCTTGCCTGTGCTTCTTAGCTTGTATGATCTTCTGTCTTTTTAGTCAAAAACTGTAGTTCAAAAATGTGATATTACTTCTTTAACTTGCTTTTCCTTTACTGCCTGCAGATGATGATATGCGTTTGTCTAGACCTTTCTACAATTATCCTCTGATTCAGAGCTACTACGCTGGTCATCGACAGAAGCTCGAGCGTTTATCAAGGTAAGACTTACAGGAAAACTCTAGAACACTTCCACTGCCAATTCAGAGGGGGAAGCGAATGGCTTTTCTATCAGCAGTTGTATTTGCTACGCTTAATGCGTTTGCCGGCAACACTCTTGTCTTCAGCGATGCATGTCTTCTGCTGAACACAGAGGTTACTTCCCTGTGTTAAAATGTTTATATATACCTCTGCCTAGTACCATTTGTTGGTATCATCATTGTTTTGAAGCGCACTTAATTCATTGGCTAGTCTGGATCATTTGTTACTACTGGAAAAGGTCACGTGATTAGGATAGGATCAGTCATGGCCAGCTCAGCAAAGCACGGCATTTAGAGAACAATTGTCTTGGACACAGAAGAAAGCATGTTTTCAAAACCAAAAATCACCTCTCTCCTTGACTAGTGATAGATGGTAGTAACGGTAGTGGCCTAAATCTCCTACTCACCAGTACGTCGGTGCGATTTAAGGAGGTAGTCAGAGTTACATGTAGCTGGCACAGCAAGCGCTCTGCTGGCTATTGGATAAAAGTCACTCCCTAAGGTGAACCCTCTTTCCTGGACTAGCTTACTTGCAAATAGGTGATATGGCTTGGATTAGATGAGAACAGATTTTTCTTTGGCAACTGTACTGAAAGGTAAAGGAAGACCTAAAGAAGCTTAGGCTGTGGCACTGTGAACAAGGTGCTGCAAGAGGAGTTAAGGTGGAAGCTGCACTGTATTAGGTGTTGACTTGAAAGTTCATCTTACTTAGCTTACTTCTCATGAAGTCACATACAGGCTCCTGTGCTCCTTAGAAGCGCTCAGCTCCTAGTGTGCTGCTTCTGCTTTTTATCACTGGGAAATTAAAGGGTAGCGTCGCACTCAGCAGGAGACTGTGATGGACTTTTGAAGAATGGGATTTTTGAAAGGTCAGCCATCCGTAATTGTAATGGTTTGTGTGTAGACACGTAAATGCTGCTTAAGATGATACTAAAATTTACCTGTGGGCTCAGCTTTCCAAAGATAACTTTTTTTTCAGTAACAAAAGTGAGATGCTGAGAACAAAACCTGACGTTTCCTTGATGTGGTCTCACCGCTGTGCATTGGAACACTCCAACTGGAGGCGTTAGATTTGTGTTAAAGAACACTCCTGGTATTTTGACGCTGTCCCGTTTCCTCTGTTAGACAGTAGGAGAGTGGCTATTTTGGGCACTTAAAAAGCGTTGTTTACACTTCCTTTGCATTACAAGTAATAGGACAAAAAAGAAAACCTGAAAACTGAGAGGTCATTGCACCTTTTCCCTTAATAAGAGAGCTTTTAGGATTTCTATTTTGAACTCCTTTAATAATTCAGTATGATCTCATGAACAGCTTTCATCTGACTCGGAAATGTCTTTCAAGTCTATTTCAAGTCATGATCATGCCTTTGTGTGTGTGTTACTTTCTTGGGCTCATGGGAGCTTTGTTTTGTTTTGTTTTGACTGGAGGAAATCTGTTACACTGAGGGGCTGGAATTAGTGTTTTACTCTGTCCAAATCCTTGCTACCTTTTGTTCCAGCGGAAAATGGGATTCTGACTGCTTGATGATTGATGGAATGGTTTCCCAGTTAGGAGACCAAGCTGAGAAGTTGTGGCAGAGAGATGGAGGAACTGGGAAATATCCACCTGCTAGTTTCCGTGTGAGTGTTATGTTCGCTGAAAACAAGAACAACAAACCCCACCCCCAGCCCACCCCTCCCCAAAAGCCAATGATTTATCAAAGACAGGAGTTTTTAAAAAACTTTTAATTTTTCATTTCAGGCACTGCTGGATCTCCGTTTGCGAGAAGGCCTTGAAGAAAGCTACAAACATGCAATTGTATCCTTTTGAGTTATTTCTGTTACACCTTCAGTATATGCACCTAAATGTTCTGGAATGTTTGTCACCTATGTGTTTAATACATTTTCTAATTGATGCTTCACACACAATGCGAGTGAAAACATTTAGAATTAAGTCGTAGACAGAAGCATTGTTTCATTTCTTTGTGCTGTGGGTTTTTTAGGATTTTTTTTAATGTTTTGTTGCAAAGTCTTTTTTGCTATGGGAAAACAGGTTTACTAAGCACTGTTAAAGATAGAAAGCTCCCTTCGTTTTTCCCAAAATTTAAACACGGTTTTAGTTTTGTAAAGCACCCGTACCTGTAGCAAATGGCTACTTACTAGAACGACGCACTAGAACGTGCTGCTTCAGAGCAAAAGGATATCTAACAGTGGTTTACCAGTACCTGATTTTTGCCAAAATCCTCCATTTTCCAGCACAGCTAACAGGGCTTGCTTTTGTTCTGTTAAACATGCAGGCACACAGAATAATAAACAGAAAGAAGAGAAAAGTCATTGGGCAGAAACGTCATTGTTAAGCTGCTGAAATGTACAGACTTGCTTTTGTTGTTTGTTGCCTGACCCGAGAGGGGCGCCTAGAGAGCAAGGGGTTTAAAAACTGTTGTACCCCAGAGCTGTCTTATTAGAATATGTCCCTAAAAACAGGTGTCAGAAAGAGAAAATGACACTACCAATGAGTGATCCACCTACTGGCTTAAATCCAGTTTTAATCATTCAGAGCTAGGTTGTGTTGTAAGGACACCGTAATTTACCTTGTTTTATGTACACGGGAAACGAGGGGAAAAAACCAACTGTAGAATTTGGTGCTTTAATAATTAAGCATTGGGTGTTCACGTGTTTTGAATGTCCAGCTGGTAGCTCCACTGACTAAAGAGGGAGCCTGAGTTTAAAACTGAAGTGTTTAAATATCGATAGGTAACCTTTTTGAATGCCTTACAGAAATCAAAGAGTCCTTCTTTCTGGTTCTTTATTCAGGATGCAGTTTTGTTGTTAGGACCTGATTATCTTCAGGTTATGACAGCATAAAATGGCAAGACTAATGCATTAGTATTTTCTGCTTCCTACTGCTTTTCTATTCTTATCTCATTATGTCTTTCTGAAAGTAATGGGATAAATTGTTGGTCTTGCAGGTTTATTAGCCTTAATTAGATACTTGATATCAGACAATTTACTTGCTGCTGGATATCATGCATTCCTTTCAGAATACAACAGAAATTTCAATCGACTCCTTCCCAACTGCCTTTGGTATCCCTTGGGGTCTTGTTAAGCTTATTCAAGGTTTTTGGCTTCTAGATCACAATGATTATGAAGTAAGTATGTCACAGTTCAGTTAGACATACATTGCGGTACAAAGCTGTGATCTAGAAAATGATTTGAAAAAACTGGTGCTTAGCTAATGACAGCTGATAAAACATTAGCAGCTTTTTTTGTAATACTGCTTCAGCAGCATCTTCAGCAATAAATGATGATTTGCAGTTTTGTTTTAATTACTTTGTCAGGAAATTGATTAAGACAATGAAGAAGTTGACTTTAACGATGCTTGATATGTGAATTGTCAAAGCCATCTGTTTAGGCTGTTTTCAGCAGACCAGTTGAGCACTTTCTCACAAGCAGTGGTTTAGGTACTTTAAATATTAAAACCACCATCCTAGGAGCAAGACTTGAGACAGAAGACTGCAAAAGTGGCTTTTCAATCTAATCCATGTTCTTTCTGATGCTGAAGGTTGTTCTTTGCCTGTCACGACGTTAATAGAACCTGTTTGTCTGGGAGAATAACTTGTATTTATAAAAAGTGATGTTTGCACACGGAGATTTGGTTCACCTAGAAAAGTGTGAATTACTCCTGTTAAAAGACTCACTCTGTTCTGCATGGCTAACTGAAATTTTTTTTCTGCAAATACTTAAGAATTTATATTTACCTGCCCCGTATCAAGTATTTCATTAGTTAGTCATCGTCTAAGTTTATTTAACACACATTCAGCCTTACTGGAGAAACTTTTGAATGGTTTTGTTGCCTGCGTGTGTGTATGTATCTTAGTAAACCTGATTTCTGACTTCTGCAGAATTCCCTGGCCCTGCTCTTTCATCCAGCTACAATCAAAACTGTGTCGTGGCAACATGTGAGAACTCTTCGGTCCCTCACGTGCCAAGGAGAGCACAGGCGAGCCCTCAGGTACACACAGGTGATGAAGCCATCATTCTCAAGCACTAGTGAAGTGCAGCTTTTCCTCACTGTGTTGTTGTCCAACAGGTAAGGAAATATATCCCACCATTTTGGCGTTCCACTCTTGTGAAAGGTGGAGAACAAATAATAGAAATCACGGTCCCCTAAATTTCCTTTAAATCTTGAATACAGTAATCGTGGGGCATCTTTTTGGTTATACTATGAATATTCCTTTACATTTCAAAAAATTAATTCCAGGTGCGTGGCGGAGGCTTGGGGTCTGCTGCAGCAACACACCACGAAGTCAAACACAGAAGAGCCATTAAGACACATGTATGAAATCTGTCAGGAGGTGGGACTAATGGAAGACTTCCTGAAGCTACCCTTCACAGAGTCTGAACAAGTAAGTGTGGACAAAAAAAAGAATCTTAATCCCCTCTTTGAAAAGAGAAGAGGCAGTATCGTAATCTATTTTTTAAAATGTGTTATTTCTCATAGAAGTGTTTGGAGACATTTTTACAGAATCATGAAATTCTTTTAGTCCACCATCTGCAGCGTGTCAGCTATATCCCAGCGCTACAGTTGAACCAGACAATGAACGTTAATCTTACGGTAAGCGCCAAAGTTCTGTCAAGTGTGCAAGTTTCTGTTAGGTGTTACTAACCGGTTTTGACCGTACTCAGTAAAAATCCTGCTTTGTTTTTCACACCGTTCCTTGAAATACTAGGAATAAGTCTCTACACCTTACGTTACAGCCGAACCTAAAAGTTGAACAAAATATCTCACTACTCCAAAGGAACTCTGTGAAGTTGTAGATCCAATGTTACAGCCCGTTGTTGACTCCACTTCAAAGAGTTTGTTTGCATCTGAGGAATAAATATATCTCTTTTCTGTCAGCCAGTCCTGCCATTCAGTTATTCAGAGACGTATGTTGTGTAGGGTTCAGATGACTGAAAGTTGTTTGGGTCACTGTGGAATGAAGAGTTTGCTGTATGTCATCTCTTGTATCTTGCATGCAACTTTATTTCTCCGGCTGAGAGCAGTCTGGATGCCAATCCACAGGTAAAATTTGCATCATGGCTTGGGTTGTTTTTTTTTTTTTTTTTTTTTTTGTTGTTTCCTCAAGTTATAGCGTGAGCTCTGCAATTCCACAACTTTCATTTTACCATTTTTAGGACAGAACTTCTTATCTAACTTCCGTATCTCAAAATAGGCAGATCAAAGTTTGTGTTAGATGAACTTCTGTTGTGGATCCGTGATACATTTGCTGTTTTCCAGAACCATAGTTTTCCAGTGAAGCAAAGTTAATCAGGTGGTTTTGGAAGTTTTAGGTCCTGCATTTGACAGCTTTCATCCAGCCGGAAGGTGTGTGTAGGTAGCTTTCTCTTCCTCGTTTTAATGCTCGCTTCCTTTTGTCCAACGTAATCCACCGTTGCCCTGTATATTCAGTCCCCTCGGACAGTGGTGTTTCAGGAAAAACAAGGGAAAGCCTGCTATTTTGTAAGCCATTTGAAAACTGCAGGTGCTAACAAGTGTATCAGAATGAGGTTCCGCAGAGTGCCAGAATTGTTTTAAGTTAAAGTCATAGGTTCTGTTATTATTCTAGTCTTCCTTCCACTTTGCTAAAAATACGGGGTGGAAGTGGTGCGTGCTGATGGGTAGGACTTGCTGCTGTTCCGTGCAGTGGATGTATTTTACTACACCTGCAGAGGAAATGTATTCACTAATTACAAGTAGCACCGAGAGTTCTGTGCGATGAACTTCTTGTAATTAGTTAATGTTTTGCTTTACGCTTCTCATTCATCAGAATGATCGTCATCCTCGCTTGAGAGAGAGAGCAGTTGCCAGAAATTCTATGTTAGGCCGACTTGGCAAGATTCTTCCTAGAGCTCAGAGGCAGCTGGCTGTAGAGGGAGCCAAGCCTTACCATTTGCTTTCATCGGTCTCAAGAGAAGGTAGTTGTTAGCGGGGGGGATATAATGGACAACTAACCATCGCTTTGCTCGCACAAGGCTGACAGTTTTTCCCTCTTGCTTTACAGCCGCAAGACCAAAGCCATTCTCGGCAGTAACAAGCCAAGCTAATGCAGGAAATGTGCACACAAGAGCAACTTCCATCAGTCATATATTGTCCAAATTAGAGAAGTATGGGTAGGAACTGAGCAGAAACCCAGTTGCTCACAATAAGATAGGTAAGCAGCCTTTCAACAAGGGTTAGTCTTGAGCTACGTGCTTGGAGAGAGAGAGGAGAATCCATTTGAGTTATGTTAGTGAGTTGGAGGGAAGGTGCACCTGACTAAAGCTTTGTTTGGCTCTTTTGCACACGCAATGTGTAACATTTAAGAATCCATACATCATAAGTAATCTTTGGAGAGAGAGTTTTTCTGCTCTGATAATCTTTGTTATGCAAAATACGTATATTTACATTATGGTAAATGTGTTTACAGAATTTAAGATAGCTGGGACTAAGCCTATGATTACCATCAAGCTATTGGTGTGCGGATCTTGATAGACTTGTTTGTGTGATCAAATAGTAATCTTTTCCCACTTCCCGCCCAGTTTCTCCTTCATTTCTGCCTCTTTTACTTAAAAATAGGCAGAATTATAAAGAGCAGGAAAGAGGCTAGTAGTTGTCAGGTGGTTTTCCTACAGGTGGTATGGCCAAGTAAACCTGAACTCTGGTATATTTGGACTTGAGGGGAAGGAAGGTGAGTTACTGTCCTTCTATACTGTCCTTTTGTCATGTCAGACCATGACAAAAGACCAAGACCTTGGACAGATCGTGTTACAAGAACATGCCCAGTGTGCAAATAAGGCCGCAGGTAACTAAGCAGTTTAATCCCCCATCAGAACTTCTTCTCATGGAAGATGAGTCTCAGGGTTGTCAGCGCAATAAATTTATTTGCTGCAATTTCATCACTTCCCATGTAACCAACCATAAATAGCTTGGTTGTTGATTTCTGGTGGGGAAGAAACAAGCTCCAGGCAGAAGCCAATCCATAGTTTCTCGTGAGTTGTTAGGCAATGCTTGTAACCTCTTAGTCTCGGACAATCATAAAATACTATAAAATAATAGAATTTCAAGTAATAAGATAGCATTTGTTTCTTCTTTTGTTGGTACTTTTGTCTCCTGTGCAAAACTTCCAGGTTTCCATCCCAGGAATGCTTTTTTCACCAAAGTAGTCAAGAGAATGAGTCTCTTTGAGATGCTTGGAGAGAAATGTACTATGTTTCCTTTTGAATGAAAGCTGTTCCTCAAATAAAAAGCCTTGTCCAATGCACTGTGCTACATGGATGACCAATGCGTGAGGTAGAGGGGAAAATGCAAGTGACGGTTACTGATGTGCCCGTTCGTTTGGGTCACTCACTCCTTGGCTGTGTGTCACCTGGCATGGTTCAAGAGCAGGCTTATCCCACAGCAGCCATTGGTGTGGTGTGCCTTGCTGTGGAACTTGGTGTAAATCCAGGTGAAACCATGAATTATTAGTGAATGCCCGATTGCTTGTAGTCTGATGCTGCAATTGTAATTTCAATACACAGAGAGAGAAGGATGGAGGAAGTAGGTGTGTGATTTCTGTGAACACCGACAGCACAAGCATATATGACTCGAGGAATCCAGGGCACAGGAAAACCTGTACTTTTGATCTCGCCTATTGGTCTCATAGTAGCTTCCTAAAGGACGACAACGGCATGCTCATCTCCGCAGGATCCAACAGTTACGCGGGCCAGGTAAGATTTTAGTCAAAGAACCAGCTAGAAGCAGTTTTTGCTAATACGCGGTTGTAGGCTGGTCAGTTCGTTTATCTCCCATTATTAACGTTCATGTAAGCGTAATGCAAATGACCGGCATTTATCACTTAACTGGTCTGAAGCATGAGCTAGATTTTATCTGCGTTTCTGTCATCCTGGGACTCAGTGTTGCTTTCAAGTGCGCTGCCAAGTCTTGATTCCTAATTTAAACTGTTAGCGAGGGCACTCCTGCCAGACAGCAGTGCTGGTGTGTGCATTTGCTTGCTCATCTGTGAAGAGGAGGCACTTGGTCGTGTTTCAGAGAGAGCTCTTGCGTGATCGTGGTCAGGGAGTGCTGGAGAAGGGCTGGCAAGGTGATAACGCCACTCTGCTGGCGTACGGTCAGACCGGCTCAGGGAAGAGCCCACGAGCGATGATCGGATGCGGTGCAAAGAGAGGCCCGGGGCCTGTTGTGTGCCAAGAGCTCTTCAAAGCCACCCGCAATCGGGAGAAGAACAAGCAGTACCAGGTGGGATTAGCACAAAGTGTCATTGATTTCCAGGTTCCTTCCAGGGGGTACTTTAGACGGCTCAGTTAATTTCAGATTAGCAAAAACAGAAGCTGTGAGTATATGGAGCCATAGTGGATCCTATAAAACAGTGTTGAAAAATAGTTGATGTAGTACAGCTAGATTTACAGAGAAACCCTCAAATGCTAATTTGTCACAGGTGTAATTAATTGATGCCTAACACAAGAACCAAAAATGTATGGGTTTAGTAAACCTTTGTTTTTAACAACTGTTCAAACACTCATCTGCCTTTACCTACCATACAGTGAGCTGACCTTTAATCTCCATTGTGCTTCCTAACTTCACTCTTGGACAGGGTATTTATTCATGAGAAAGTCTTTCCAGCGCCTCAGTAAAGAAAATGAATGCTTTCTTCTTATGCTTTACCTTCATAGTGTCCAGAAGCTTTATAGTGCCACACCTCTCCTATACAGGAGGAGCAATGCTTTTAGCCCTGCAGTACAGCTTTTGTAGCTGCTGGGTGCTCCCACTCCACAGCGTCCTTCTGCGCCTGTAGTGCAGTGGGTTCCAGCACCGCTGTAAGCAGAAAGCTTCGCTCCCGTGCGGCAGTGCCTTCTGTCTACAAAAGTACCACCCTGATGACTGAAGGCTGCTTGTGGTTTACTCCTGTGTTACTTCCCGTAAGAAAGAGCACTTTGTTTTCCCTAACGAGCCTCCCCAGCTCCGTGCCAGCAGAAATGAGGCAGGGATGCCATTTGCCAGCAGGTTTCTGTTTTCCTTTGACATCAGCCACTGCGTGCCCCTGTGATAAACACAGCAGTGAAATCTCATTCCTTCCCATCTCGCTCGCCATATCAACATGGAAATGCAAAACCCTCTTTGCAGCCGAGTTACTCCTACAGTGGACAGTTCTTGTTGCTTGGACAGAGGAAAAAAATCATGTCCTGGCTCTTGATTTTTACTTGTAATTCTTAACCGTAGTCTTGCTGTTACAGAACAGATTTCTTTTTAAAGTCAGTGGCTGTATTACAGCCTAGAGCTGGGGAGGGGAAGGAGACGCAGGCAGAGCCGCTGGGCACAGGCACGGGCAGCCCCCCCGCCAGCGCCCCCCGCAGCCCCCCCAGCCCCGCTGGCCCCCTGCGGCTGCCCCGGCCCCAGCACCTGCCCTGAGGCCTGTCCCGCAGCCCCAGGCCGCCCCAGGGCCTGTCCTGGCAGCAGCGAGCTGGGCCTCGGGCACGCTCCAGCCTCCCTTAGCGCAGGCGCCGCCAGCGCCAGCGCGGGGAAGGAGGGGTGTCTGCAGGAGCTGCTGCAGCAGGAGGGGCTCCAGCCGGGGCCGCCTGCAGGCATCACGGCTCTTTCCCTCTCCCGGAGGCATCGCTGAGGGCTCCTTCTCCCTTCCTCCCTCTTGGCTGTCTCTGCCTCAGGTGGCGTGGGCGAGAAGGGACGTGTGGGCGCTGCCTGGCTTTGGAGAGGAGCTGCTGGGACAGTGCTGTGCTGTGGGTTTAGGATGAGAATAATGTTGATAACACGTTGACGGTTTAGTTGTTGCTGAGCAGTGCTTACACTCGTCAAGGACTTTTCCAGCTTCCCGTGCCCTGCCAGGGGCACAAGAAGCCGGGAGGGGAGGGGGCGCAGCCAAGGCAGCTGCTCCAAACGGGCCAAAGGGATATTCCATATCATGTGACGTCATGCCCAGTGTAACAACTTGGTTATTTTATCTTGGGTTCATCTCTCTTTCTCTTGTTGTTTTCCTGTTGTTATTATTGTTATTGCTATTATTGTTGTTATTATTATTACTATTCCTGTTTTATTTTAATAATTAAACTGTTCTTATCTCCACCCACGAGTTTCCTTACTTTTGCCCTTCCGATTCCCTCCCGCATCCCACTGGGGTGGGGGCAGTGAGCGAGCGGCTGTGTGGTGCTCACTTGCTGGCTGGGGCTAAACCACGACAGTGTGTGAGGCTGTGCCTCTAGGAAGCCCCATGTGGTACAAGCTGTAGGACACCGATGTATTGTCTTAGGTGGAAGGCAGTCAAGTGACCGGAGCTACAGCGGAGGAAGGGAGGAAGGGACAGACAGACAGAGACAGAAGTGCCTGAGCTGTAAAATTTGCCTGGCAGTGCAGAGAGCAGGATCTGCGGTGAGTGCTGGGCCCTTGGGGTCATGTCACCCCTCTTCTGCATCCCAGTCCCTCCCTGCCACACCCCCCCCTTTCCCTCTGTGTATTTTGTGGTGGTATAGATAGGTACCTATATATGTATGCATGTATACAGATGTATATTACATTATACATAGACATATGCACAATGCAAATATTATAATATAAAAATATTTATTTATAAATAACTAAATCTATTATTTATTAAAGCAAAATAGTATTATTTTATACAAAAAATACACTTTTCTGTATGTACACCATCCCCAGCCCAGCTCAGCCACCGGTGGGGTGGGCAGGGGCTGCATTAGCCCCCCCGCCCTCCCTCCCGCTGAGCAAATGAGGACAGGCAGAGAGAGGCATTGCAAAGCCACCAGCCAACTCTTTTAATGAATTAAGCAAGAAATGGGGACCTGGGAGAGAGCTGGGCTGGAGCAGCTGGCTGCTGGTCTCTGCCTCCGCATCTCCTCTGGACGTGGAATACGAAAGGAAAAGTCTTTTTCTCTTCCCTGCCGGTGCTGGATTACGTGAGGTCTCCTGAGCTTATTCTGGAGGTAGGAGCACCAAGAAACAGAATAACAAAGGTTGTGGGGGGAAGAACCAAAGACACTGCTGAGCGTTGCCTTTACCCTTTCCTTTGCTCCTCAAAGCTTTCTTTTCCTGCCTTCTTGCCTGGACCTGCTCGCTTCCTGTGTCTCCCTGTGTCACGTCCCAGCCTCAGAGGGAGGAGAGCGACTAAGGTTCTAATGATCCCCTTGGACTAAATTAAGGTGAAATGACACCAAACGATCAATCTAACATTTTCTTTTTATTCTAACACAGTAACTTAGACTTGGAAAGGCAATTTGAACTTGAAAACATGGAAAAGCGTTAGCGGTGTGGATTCTTATTAAGAATATTCATAAAAGAAGAAGAAGAAGAGAAAAGAGGCGGGGAGAGAGAGGGAGAGAGATATCACCGGTCCAGGTTCCAGCGCTGGTCCAGCCAACGGGGGGTGGGTGTCTGGTCAGTAGGAGCGCTCGTCCGAAAAAAAAAGGAAGCAGAAGAAGAAGAAAAAAGCCCCAAATGGCGCTTGCTTTGCCCTTTTATATTCATCTTGTGTTTGAGACATTCCTCAGAAAGGTTCAAGGGATCTCCACCCCCTGTCCCCTTATCAAGTATTGTCTCCTGCTAATTGGTTAGCTATCCGTGCTTGCTCTGTAAATTAGCATGCATGCTCCTTCCAGGAGTGGGGGGCAAGTCTTTTCAGCCCTGAATTGGGTCGGTGGTCGTGATCTCCCCCTGCCGCCTTTACCTTTCACCTAGGTACTGTGGTTTTAGCACTTCATCACCCTGCTGAGGCAGGAGGTTCCCCTTATCAGTCTCTCTGTTCTTCTTCGAGGATGTAGTCATGAATCAAATGCTTCTTCTGAGTGATAAATTAGCCTTGGTGTCAGACTGCTTGTTATTCCAGTTGGACTCCTACGCCCTGCTGAGTATTTCCTCTCCCGCAGTGCCCCAGGTCCTGCGCAAGAGCTTCTAACAGGGTAGCTTGGTCCTGCAGTCTTTGTCTTCCCAGTCAACGTACAAACTGTCATCGTGGCACGGAAGGAGAATGGAAAAGGTGCCTGCAGAGGTGTAGGGCCTGAGCTTGTCGGGGCTCTTAGTGAGCACAGGCGGGCGCTGAGAGCCTGCCCTGCTGGAGAGCCCCACGCTGTGTTTGCACGCTGTCCTGGCAGTGCCCCTGAGCTGCCTGCACAAGTGGAAGAGTTGGCTGGTGCCAGTGGAAGGAGGTGGGACTGGATGAGGGGGAGTGATTGCTTCCCCTTCCAGGAAAGGCTCGTCCAGGTGGGCCCTTAGTTGCCCCCTGCTCTGGGCAGGTGCCTTTCAGCCACACCGTCCCTTGCTTGTTCTTGGCGACTTGCTCTGCACCAGGAGAGGCTGGAGAGCTTCTACAGGTAGCGCAGCCAGCTGCCTGCCATCCAAGTGCTTCTCTGCTCCAGGGGTCTTGTGACGCATGGATTCTCACAGCTGCTTCTCTGTTCGGTACCTGCAGGGTCCGACCAAAGGCACTGGCTGCGGTTCAGAGCAGAGCTGACTGGGCAAATCAGTTCTTAACCCTCTGATGCTCATAGCAGGAATGAGAGCCAGGGCATCCTTCTCCATGTGAGTACAGATTCTTCTCCTTTCAGCCTGAAAACCATCCGGGAAACTGCTGGCCCTTGCTGGGAAGACGGGGACAAGTCTTCATCAAGCTGTCTGTGCCGGTCGTTCCCAGAGCAGTCACCATGGGCCATGTTTGAGGGACAACGTTCCCTGGAGACAGTATCTGCAGAGCTCCAAAGGACTTTGCTGTCTAGGTGAGTGGTTTCTCTAGAGTGGGGGGCGGGGGTTGCACAGCATTTCTAAGCTGGGGGTGAGCACGAGTCAAAGAGTCCAGCGGCCTGCGGCTTCCTCCTGTCTCGCAGAAGCAGCAAGCTCCTTGGAGTTGTATTTCCCTTTTATCCAATGTACCGTTCAAAAGGAAGCTTCTGGGGCAAGATGGAACTCCAGGAGGCACAGGGAAGAGGAGCTGGCACAGTGCACTGGCCTAGACCTTCTTGGCTTTCAATACCCGTGGGCATTTGTGATGCTCAGGTTACCCCCCTCCCACTGGGAACACCTGCTCCTTTTCTGAGCGGCAGCTTAGACTCATAGAGTAGGCAAGCGTGGCATGCCACCTAGGTGCAGCTTCTTGTCTTCTCCTGGTGCTCATCTTCCTTGGGCTACGTAGCTGAAATAAAGCAGTGCTTCACCAACTGAAGTTCAGTCTTGCCACGGTGCGCGAGGCGCTCTTGTTTTCTGCAGCCCCATCTTCCTCTAGGGCCTGAAGGAAGAACATGAGGAGCAGGGAACGCTCCGGGGACAGTTCACTTTCCGGGTGGTGCTGAATCGCAGTCAGACCTTCCAGCTGAAGGTACAGGGACAAAGAGGGAGGAGAACTGTAGGAGAGGAGGAGAAATGCACCTGGTTGGGGAGAAGCTTCCCTACCAAAGGGCTATAGGCAGCCCTCTCCTTGAGTGTGTGCCACGCTGGCCTTTCTTGTGCTTCAACTTCCTAATGGCTTATGCCTGGACAGCTGTTGTTGTTCTCTTTCGTTTTGGGTTTAAGCTTCAGTGCCTCCCACCGCCGCAGTTGAAGCTGAAATCAGCTTGACTGACTGGACTCCAAGTGCATACAAGTGCCACATCCCGCAGTACGCACTCCTACTGGCCTGCTAGCGAAAGACTAGAAATCCTGGGCTTTCTGAGGACTCTGTTGTTGCTGGTAGTGAGTAGCGACAGGGAGGCCGTTCTTTTTCAGTGGCTTTCTAGAGAAGGCAAGGAGACATGCTACTACCACCAGTGGGTCTTCTGACTGTGGAAGCAGGCCACAATAGCTTGCCAAACTGTTTGCTGAATCTTCTGGTAGCTGCTTCTTCCTTTACTATTCTGATGGGCCAATGAGGTAGAGCAGGATAAGACTGTCTTGACCACGAGAGGTCAAAAGACCTCGCAGGGCAGCCGGAAGGAAGCTGTTGAACGAGGCCATCGCTGCGGCACTACTCTGTCAGTAGTGAAATGCTAGAGAGGAAAAAGCAACTCACAAGAGTGGGGAATGGTGCTGGACCAGTGGGCTATGGGCAGCTGCACTCACTGGCTATCTCCATGTCGATCTCCCTCTGTACAAAAACCTGCAGCTGTCCCAGTGACATCTGCAGGGCCGCCCGCTCCCGCTCCTGGTGGGCCAGCTTCTTCATGTGCTCCTGCTGGGGCCGCTGCTCGGGTGTGATGGGCACGGACTGCTCCTGCTCCTCCAGCGGGGTGGGCGCAGCCTTGAGGCGCCCCCAGCTCCCAAGGGATATCAGGGAGTCATTGGGAGGGTGCGGCGGCATGTGCAGCTGCTGCGGCAGCCCCTCCCGTGGGGTTTGACCCCCCGTGGGCGACAGGCGCAGCCAGCTCGTCTGCTGGGGTTTGGTGGCAGCCCTGGTGTGCGCCTTGCTGCTTGATGGTGCTGCCGGTGCTGTGTCCTTCTTGCCGTCAGCAGGGGTCTTGAGGCAGCTGGCGCCGCGCTGTGTCTCGGGGCGGCTGTCAGGGAATTGGGACCCTGGGGGGCACGCTGGGGCCAGCTTGGGGCTCCGGGTCGGGCGGCTGGCGCACCGGCCCCACCACCTTCACTGTGTGCCCCAGCGGGTGGAAACTCTGGATGGAGTTGA
This sequence comes from Morus bassanus, assembly GCA_031468815.1. Classification (NCBI taxonomy): domain Eukaryota; kingdom Metazoa; phylum Chordata; class Aves; order Suliformes; family Sulidae; genus Morus; species Morus bassanus. The sequence continues at coordinate 238,803 of CM062590.1, forward strand.
GCAAGCGCGCCCTCAGGGCGGTGTGGGGCTTCCTCAGCCCCGGTGGGGATGGTGCTCCTGGGGACGCCGGTTCCAGCCTGCGGTGGGGATGCCAGCGGGGGCGCGGGGCCAAGGCGGTGGGAGCGGAAGAGGCGACGGGTGGGCCCAGGACCAGCGCTGTCATGGTGGGCAGAGGGGGCTCTCGTGTCTCAGCGGAGCGGTGAGCGCATCTGCCTGGCCTTGCCCCTGCGCCCACTGCTCCGTGGCTTCCTCCTGGCCTGGGGCCTGCCAGGGGCTGCCCCGGGGCACTGCAGCGGCGTGCGGCCCGGTGCTGCCGGGAGCTGCGGGGCCTGGCCGGACCCTGACACCGGTTGTGCTGGCATCCATCAGCGGTGTGTTTTCCATGGAACATATCGCAGCCCCCGGGCAGCGGGGAGCCGTAGCCGCAAGCATGGGGTCTGTGGGAGCAGAGCGGGCGATGGTCGCCAGGCCAGGGCAGGGCGAGGGCCGGAGCCCCAGAGCAGCAGTTCAGGGCCTCCATGCTGTGGTGTTTCGGTGGCCGGCTGCATTAAACCCGTCCCCTGCGCTGCGTGAAGGGCCTTTGCCCCCTGGTGTCCCCCCGGGCTCTAGGCCGCTTGGCGGGCACAGTGTGGGTGTTGGACGCTCTCCGCTTGCTGCTTCCTGCCCGCTGCCGCCTGCGCCGTGCCGTCCCCGTCCAGATCTCCCTCCCACGGGGTTCTTGAGTGGTTTGGCACCCAGCTCACCGCCACCTTCTTCCTGGGTGTCCCACGGAGAGGTCTGTTGTGTCTGGGGGGTGCCGGCCGGCGCGGGGCGCTTGGCCTGCCTGCCGCCCGCCTCTCCCCATGTGGGCCCCACCCGGCAGGAGGTGATGCCCGGCAGCAGCGTCAAGCGGGTCAAACCCACGTGGGGCTGCCTCCGCAGCGCCTCCTGCACCAGTTGGGCTGTACGGGGCGGATGACGCTGGGGGTGCAGCTGGGGTCTGGCTAAGGGACTCGGCAGCGGGATCCGCAGGGGGCTGAGCAGGGGACTCTCTGGAGGAGCCTTCAGGGGATCCTGCTGGGGACTCTCCACAGGACTGTCCCCTGAAGTCTCCTCTGAAGTCTCCGGGGAGCTCTCCTCAGAAGTGTCCAAGGGGCTCAGTGGCAGCCAGGTGGGGAGGACTGCCACTACCCCACCCTGGGTCCCTTTGGGGTCCTGCAAGGGGGAGGCCGGCACCCCGCAAAAGGGGTCGGCATCCCCCAGCATCACCACTGCCAGGCAGTCCTCACGCCAGTTGCCCTCTGCCCCGTACTCCAGGACGTCAGGGACTTTGCTGAAGGAGGTGGTGCTGGCAAGGCTGTCGGGGACATCAGCGAGGATGTTTTCGCCGTCCACCAGCATCACTGCCACCAACTGCTCCACCTTGCAGCTGCCCTCTGCCCTGTACTCCAAGAGGTGGGGGAGCTTGTTGAGGGAGGTTGTCAAGTCAGGGACGTTGGGGATGGTGTCCCCGCCATCCCCCAGCCCCACCGCCACCACTCGCTTCCTGGGGCAGCTGCCCTCTGCCACATACCCGGAGAGGTCGGGGAGCTCATTGAGGGCCTCGGTGGTCAAGTTGGGGACATTGGTGGTCAAGATGGTGTCCTCAGTGTCCCCTACCTGCGCCACCACCGCTTGGTCCTGGGGGCAGTTGCCGTCTGGCACGTACACGGAGAAGTCGTGGAGCTCATCGAGGAAAGCAGCACTGGCAAGGCTGTTGGGGAAATCAAGGACATGTAGGGACAGTGTCCTTGCTGTCCCCCAGCCCTGCTGCCAGCACTCGCTCATCGTGGTAGCCACCCTCCACCACATACTTGGAGAGGTCAGGGATTCCGTTGAGGAAGTTGATGGAGTCAGCATCATCGTCAAGGGATTCCTCGCTGTTCCCCAGCCCCGCCACTGCTGCTCGGTCCTTGGGGCAGCCGCCCTCTGCCACGTACTCAGCCAGGTCGGGGAGCTCGTGGAGGAAGGCGGTCAAGCTGGGGCTGTCAGGCACATCGGGGCCAGTGTCCTCGCTGTCCGTGGAGTCAAGCTGGGCGAGCACATGGCTGGCGGTGGTGTCCTCTGCCAGCTCAGGAAAGGCCTCAGCGAAGGCATCTGGCCCCTCCTCAGGCAGGTCCACGGGCTTCTCCGGGGCTGCTGGGGTGGTCTCCGCTGCTGAAAAAGCAAACGAAGCCAACGCAAGTTACTGAAAATGAGATGATACTGGTTGTTGTGGTTTAACCCCAGCTGGCAACTGAGCACCACCCAGCCACTCGCTCACTGCCCCCCGGTGGGATGGGGGAGAGAATCAGAAGGGTGGAAGTGAGAAAACTCGTGGGTTGAGATTAAGACAGTTTAATAGGTAAAGCCTTGGATATCTTTTTTTTCTGAAATTCTGGAAAATCATTTGTTCTATCCTCCAAGCTGGATGAAAATGCAGAAAGAAAGAAAGATGGTAAAAACCTGGATTTGGGGAAAACGTTTGGAATGTGTTGGTAGATTACAAAGGTAATGAAAGCTGCTTTGCCTGTACTGTGGAGGATGGAGTCTCCTTAGTCTTCTGTGAAAAATGCTTTTAAAAGAGTTGAATCTGGCCTGGTAGGTGTGTCAAGGAGGAAAGAAACTGTTGAGAAAGAATCCCAACAACTGATGTGTTAGCCTCTTGGCCGTAAGAAGAAGGGATGTCATTCCCCAGTCAGGGGTGCCTGTGCCCAGAGTGGGTTAGTCGGAGTCAGAGGACTTTTCTCTGGAGTTTAAAGCAGGGTGATAAAAGAACGGTCGTGTGGCTTCTGGCTTACGCGCTGAACTCTTCTGGCTAGTTTGAAGAAGCAGAACATTTGGTCTGGCTCCGTTTCTGGAGCTGACACCAAAACCGGCAAAAACAGCCTCCTGCACCAAATTGTGAGGACTAGCCAAGGAAGATAAAGGCGGTATTGGTAAAGTGGCGCCTGAAATTTGCTTCTGTATTGGAGATAGCTTTCTGGCAAAGCGGTGAAAACTTTGATCTTGCCTTCCTCTGGAACAGAGGATTCACACGGAGACACTAGCTTGCTTGAGGAAACTATAAATAACGAAATGGTTGGGGCGGGAAGAGAATAAGACATAAAGTGCAGTAAGGAGCTTGATAATCTGATGGGGTTAATGTTAACCACGAAGTGTAACCCGTGGCTGATTGCGTAGCAGGAGTGAGAGCTCAGGGCCTTGCATTAATGCATTAGGCAGTGCAGGCGGTGAGGTTTGCTGGTGGTTGGTGTTTGCGTAGATACGAGCTTCTCGGCGATTCCCAAAGCATCTGTGAAAACATGCTACAGTTTGGCTAGTCTGATGCTTTTATTGTAAACCTCTGCTTTCAAGTGCGTGAACAGGAACTTTTGAGTCCTGCTTTGCCCTAGAAGGGATAGTGCTGGAGCTGTGCTGGGCCACTGCTTGGCTACTGAGTGGGAGAAAGTATGCAGAAGCAGTGACTGTAAAATGAGATACTCATAAAGCCTGGGCCATCAGCGTAGCAGCTCCAGCTGCAAAGGAGAGGGGAGCGAGCTAGCGTAGGAACGTCAGTGAAGCTGATTACGCTGAAAGCAGTTTTGATCTTAGACGTAAAAGAAGGCCTGGTGTTGGTGGTGTCTCTTGTTCAGAGCTCTAGCTTAGCTCTGCAACAAGCAACTCTTTCAGCCTTTTACTTATGTCATAATTTATCCCTCTGCAAATAGGACTGTTGGTTCTTAAATACTTTAAGGCTGTGGAGTGGCTTCATTAGTGGTTTTCATTCACAGAGGAGACTGTTTCTGGAGCTCTGTAGCCCCTGTTAACTGGGCTGCGAAAAGGTGGTATTGCCCAAGGGGTATCTCTTGCTGTTCTTGTCTTTCAGTGCTGGTGTTTGAAGCAGAAACTGCTGCAGAACAGCTCCCTTTACGTATAGAGAAGCTTACCTGTTCACTTCTTTTTGAAATAAGTGCCACCCGGTTGGAGACCTTGCTTGCCTGGCTCCTAGCTGTCTCTGGACGCGTGTAGCTACGGAGTCACAGTTGCTAACTGGTGTGGTCATAAAACCTCTGCTCTCCAGCTGGAACCACGTTCCAAAGAAGCCTTCCAGTAGGAGCTGGAGGAAGCAGGTGGTGGGTCCCTCTGCTGCGGACTCTCTGCCTCCTTTATCTTTGTATTAAAAACCAAAGCTGCAGTTTAGATATTGCAGTGCCACGTGCCAATTCAGCTTTCAATGAAAATATGGCTTATGCCAAGGGTAGGTCAAGGAAGTCTTTCTATGTCTGTTCCTGTGCATTAATTTCTCTCCTTTTAATCTTAATTAAGGATTAAGATTAAGAAGCCTCTGGTTCTTTAGGTTTTTGTCAGCTCCTGTTCTTATGCCTCCTAGAAGGCAGAGCGTGTGCTACTGGTTATTTTTAGCATGGAAAATTTTAAGAGCCGGCGTGGTCCCATTTGGTTTTACCTGTGCCAGCCGTGTCCAGTTCTCTTTCACCCAGACAGTATTTCTTTCCCGAGTGCTGTATCGCTAACTCTAGGGTTTGTAGGGAGGCATCCTGGCCGCCTTGCTGTTGAAGCTCTGTTTCCAATTTAGCTGCCTGCTTGTTTGCTCTGTGATCGTTCAGGACGGTCTTTAATTCCAGCCTTGTTCTCCACCGCTTTCGGGGTCTGGAGGCATAACCTCTCAAGTGCTGGGGCAGGAGGGAAGAAGAGGAGGCAGGCCCTGGCAGCGCCGTAGGGTACGTCCCTGCAGAGCGTGGGGGCTCAGTCACTTGGGAGTTGTCCTTGTCTGTCTTCTCGCAGAGGCTTAGGAATGTACAGACTTCACCCGTTCCGTTTACCAAGTTCTAAAGAGGAACTCGATAATATTCTCTTCCAGTGGGTGGTTCCCATTTCTAGGACTTCGCTATCTCATGAAAATAATCTTTATTTTTGTTGTTCATTGACAACAGGCTTGAGGCCTGTTTGGAGAAAAGCCTGTTGTGTGTAAGCATCGTCAGACATGTGAAGTTTTGCTTTAACTCCTGCTCAGTGAAAATATAAACCCTAAGTGCTTTGCAGCAAGGCTGTTTCGGGGACGTGGGTAACTGCTGGGCTTTGTGCTCCAGCTGTAGACTTTCCTTAAGAAAAAGGGAAGGCCTGTCAGCCCTGCCTTGTATAACCCAGGTGAGGCTTGTAAGTGGAGGAGCATGGCTGGGACATGAGTCTCAGCAGTGTCCAGGCAGGGAAAGGTTCACACACTTTCTAGAGTAAAAGAGACAGCTTTCAACTCTGGAAACTCAGAGGAGTAGCAGCTGTCAAGGTAGTAAATCTGGATTTAGTAAAACAAACTTTGGAGCCGGGTTCCTAAGCAGTAGTGTCTCTACTCAGGCTGCTTTTGCTAGACAAACAGGACTATTATAAGGGTGTTGTAGCATATTTCCCATGTTCACTGCTGCAAAATCTTTTAGAGGGACATCTCTTTCTTGGGAGACACTTGCTTCATCAGGCTGTAGTTGCTCTTTGTTTTGGAATTCGGACACTGTGTGTATAAAAGTAAATGCAGTAGCTGTGTGTTGCTGTTTAGCTGCTACTTAACTGCAGGCTTCAGTCGTGTGCCTGCACACCAGCCTCTTGCCATGCTGTGGAGGAGAACGCTGGCAAAGCCCTTCACCTTCAGTGAGCTATGCTTTAGAGAAGTGCATGTTGCCAACCTATGAAACTCTCGGGAACATGATGCTGCCTTTCAAGCAGCGAACTGGGGAGAGCTGCAGCGTATCCAGTCTGTGTCTTGGAATACTTGTGGTACAGCTGTGTTGTGAACCCAGCCTGGTGCTGGAGAAACTTGCAGTGCTGGATGCTGTCCTTGTGTGTAGTACTGACCTGCAAAGGTGAGACAGGAGAGAGCAGGTGAAATTACTTTAAGTGTGAAGGTGAGGTAAGGTGAAGTTGAGGAGTATATTGGTGAGAAATGTCCAGATATCCCTGGTGTTAGATAAAGATCATGTTCTGTGGCCTGCTGGTGGAGCAGAGATGTGAATTTAAAAAGCAGCTGGGAAACAAGCCTGTTCATGCAAATAGAAGTACCTCAAGGCATTTATGAAACTTTTGCCTTCCTGTTACTTTCCCTGTGACTCTTTTAACATGGTTTCTGTTTCGCCTTCCAGCTATAATTGCTGAGGCTCTGTAAAATGGCTTCACGCTTCCGCGGTGTCATCCCATACGTCATACCCGGTGTGCTGGCGCTTCTTGGATGCTGGTGGATCTATTCCCATAGAAAAAAGCATGCAAGCTATCATGACAAACAAGCAATAGCCATTGAAGAAGAACAGCAGGAAGAAGTGCCAGAGGATGATTCATCACCCAAAACAGAAGCATGCGTTCCTCAAAGACCACCTCTCTCGTCAGAAGAGGAACGCCCAGAGAATGAAACCTCGACCTCGCTGCTGTCAGCAGGGTCGATGACGCCCTCTCTTCTGTGTCAAACCCACGAGAGGCTAGAACTCTCACAGGACCTTCCAGACCTGTCAGTAACGACAATTCAGCCCAGCACCCTGGAGGACGACAGTGAAAAACTAGAAACAATAGGATCTCCAGATGAAAGCAATGTCCCTGCTTGTGCTTCTCTCCCTCTGATCTCAAAGGGCGCAGAGTGTCACAGCAGCGCTGCAGTGAGCCTTAGACAGGATTCACGCTCTAGTGCAAACCAAGGTCAGTGGCCATCAGCATCACTGACGCTGACGCAGAAGTCTTTGGGAATCACGGAGAGCAGCAACGCAGAGCAGTTGGGTGAGTCTTCACTTAAGCCTGCGAAGGAAAGCCAGATGCCAGAACTTGTGCTCTCAGATGCCGACTCTGAGAGAGCCGTTTGCTTGGGATTGGAGAAGGGAGCCAATACCCCATAAGCCTTTCTCAATAATGAAGTTGAAGTTGTATCGAGTCACAGTGATTCTGCAGTGAGCATGTTACTGGGTAACTTGGAGTCTGCCTGTTCGGAGCAGTCCAAGGAAGAAGAGCTGTCTGAGTCAATTGCCAGTACTACACCTGTGTGTCAGGAGGAGGACGACACACAGCCACAAGGAGATGAATTTGAAAGAGAGAAGATGGCAGGAGTGAATTTGGACAAGGAAGAAGTTGACAAAATCGAGAAAGCAGCAATAGAGATCGTTTCCGAGGTCACTTTGGCAGCAGTTGAGGAAGTGCTGTCTGGTGCTGCAGGTGATGTGTCCACTCAGACCTGCCAGGCTGCTGCCAGCCAAGCTGAGACCCCTCTGGAGATGGCGAGCGTTGTTTCCTCCGATCAGATGCTTGTGGCGGAAGCTAGAGCAGCCGGTGAGAACATTGCTGCGAAGCGTGATGCTGCGGCACTGGCATCCCCACAGGCAGCAGAACAGGATCAGGGTGCGACCAATTCCAGCTGTTCAGCACGTGGCCGCCTTCAGGGAGATGCAAAAGACCGTCGGGTGAAGAACCGTGCGTGCAGTGAGGAGGTGCTGCCTGGTGCTGCAGGTGATGTGTCCGCTAAAGCTAAGCACGTGCTTGAGTAGCCCGGTGAAATGGACCACGTCTGGATGTAGGCTAGGCTGTTGAACACCGTGCTGGTTTGAGACCTGTTAATACAACTGGTTTCTGCTTCAGTTCAGGCAGCCTCTAATAAGCTTAGCTGTTGTTCTTCTCTGTGTTTATGGGCTGCTGCTGAAAGGAAGCTGTAAGGCAGGTTTCTGAAGTGCTGCTGGAGGAACCAGGGAAGTGCTCTGATGAACTGTGATAAAATCAGTTGGTTGGAGACCAATTACCCTGATGCCTTTTTGCTTGGAAGAGTAGGTGCACGCCAAGAAATCCCAACAGGGAGCAATGTTAAAGGAATTCCTCGCTCTGTCTCTGTGTTGCTTTTGCCTTCTAGATCCTGAATGGTGTGTGCCGAGCAGAATAGAAAGCTGTCTGAGCAAATGTTTACCTGCGTGACCTTGGGGATGGATGTTAAAATCCTTTATAGGACCCTGTGGTGCCAAGAGCCCTTAACGATAGGATGTCTTTTGTAGTTGCTCTGAAGGAGTTGGAACGTTGCTTGTTGCAAGACATGGGGATTGAGTGTGCCAACAATCAAGGAATAAACCCGCAAAACACTTTCACTAGTGAGAGTGACCACAGGAAGAAAACGGTTTTGCCTTGTGAATGCTGGTGTGGCAAGAAGGCACCTGAGTGTTGTGGAGCCTGGTGATGACAAGGGCTGAAGGCTCTGCACTGAGACAGCTGAAGGGTGGGGGGAGGGGAGATAGCAGGTAAAGTTGATAATGTGGCTCTGTTGGATAAGAGGTCCTACAGCTGACCTTCACACCTGGGCTGTGAGACTGGAATCCTCATCCTTGCCTAGGAGGTCTATGGCAAACAGCTGCACTGTTTGCCTTTGACTTTCTAGGCATCTGCGCTGTGTTCCTAGTTAAGATGTGGCAAATGTGAAGCAGCTGTTAATTTTCTCTTTAGTATTGCACTGGATGGTCTGAATACTTGCAAGCAAGGGAGGATCTTCCTGCTTCTGCTTGCTAATCTGGAGGAAGGATCAACCTTGTGTTACACTGACTTTATCTGGGATCTGACCAGGAGGCAGCTGCTTGAGTTTGTCCCCTTCCCAAGTAGAAGCGTTCCTGGTATGGGCTGATGGTTTGGGAACTCAACATAGCTCAGCTCTGGCACCTTGTTTCTTCAAGCATATGACAAATTTGGGCAAGAGGCAATCCCCTACCGCAGCTAGTAGCGGGCACACCTGGCACTCAGGTCACTGTGCAGCCTCTGTTGGGGCAGGAATGTAATGTCAGCGCAAAGAGCAGATGAATAGGTTGCATGTCCCTGCCGGCTGAACTCCCTGTGACGAGCCCTGTTTAAGCAATGGTGAAACTGCGAAATACCCTGCTGCAGCAGCAGCAGCAGCAGCAGCTCAGTGTTGATGTTAGCATAGCTCTCATTCGGCTGGTACCTTTGACTTAAAGTGCCTTGTCTCTGCTGCTGTGTAAGGTGTCACCATGTTTGAAGGACTCCTGCTGAACTTGGGCCTCCTTCTGTTGCATTCCCAGAAGTGTGCAGGTTTTCCTGCAAGAACAAAAGGACACTTTGAATAGGCTATGTGTGATGGGACTTGACCCTTTCTGAACTACTGGAGAACCTGATCCAGGAGCATCCCAACGGAATGCATAGGAAGAGCTCAATGTAACCTCTCTGTGAAATGCTGTATTTTCATGGCCTTGTGTCTGGTAGCTGGACTGCGTGGCTTGTCTGAATGCCGACCCGTGTGCATGTCTTGTAGGTTCGGATATAAATAGCATGGATTTTGTGGACAGTGGCTGTGCCATGAGGAGGAGAGTGACTCGCCAGAACGCTAAGCTAGGAGGAGCCTCCAGAAAGTCCGACCACGTTATCTGGGAAATAGAGGTCCCAAAGGTAACCAGCCGCTGGCCTGCTCTCCCGTCCTGCCCTGCCTTACATAGCCATCTTCTGGTTCTTCCAGTTTGGTACTGGCTCAGTGCCATTCCAGGGAGATCAACAATAAATCCAGGAGGATTTAAGCATTTAGCTCCCATTAGGACTCAATGGAAGTGAAGAGCCGGTACACAGCTGTTAAACACGAGGCATGTCAGGGCTATGCCCAGGGTAATGCTGGTTGTTGGAGTCATTATTCCCCACTCTCTTCCACCCCAGTCTGTTAGTCTGATGCTTTGAAAGCATTCAGAAGGCTTTGAGGGTACACAGTTATTAAGAGCCGGTGCTGAATTTTTTTTTCCTTGCTACTGTCTCGGGGGGTTACGTTTCAAGTGCCTGTCCAAAGCCTTCCTCACAAGCTGAATGCTCATCTGAGCTCTTCTGTGGAGCTGCTGTGTCTCTGTCTTTATAGTGCGCTTTCTCTTGGGGAGAGAGAGAGAGAGAGAGAGTGGTTTTTAGGACTGTGTTCATACCTTCTTCCCTGCTTCGTATATGCAAAATCATCTGTGGCTGTCCTGCTCTTGCAGTTCTGCTTCTCAGCAGACCCACATACTGACAGCCAGTAACGTGAGACAGCAGCTCCCAGCCGCATAAGCACACTGCCTCGAGTGCTTGGATGCTGTGAGCCTAGGGAAGGCTTGTAACACGCACTTTAATGCGTCGGTAAAACACAGGCTAAGGAAGCAGTTCTAGAGGAGAAAAATACTTTTCAGTGGTTCGTGAAGACAGGCTGTCACTTTTCTTAAAGTAGCTGGCTTGACATTGCATAGGATTATCCGTCCTGGCTCAGGCCCACCAGTTCTGCTCTGGTATCTGATCTCTAGATGCCAGTGGAAGAGTAGAAGTGACAGAGCTTGCACAGACCCCTCTTCATCACCCTGCACAGCTGTCCAGGGACTCTGTAGTCTCCTGGGCACGATAGCCTGCTTTACTCTCCCGTGAATTTGTCTATTCCCTTCCTAATCTAATTAGCTTGTTTAAAAATTGCTAAAACTTAGTATTTCATATCTGAATGAAAAACGCATGTAGCATGCTTTAAAAAAAACGTGGTGGGAGATTGGGAGCGGATGTGACTTGAATTGGCTGTAGGAAGACAGCAGCCTTTCCCAGGCCTGGTTTTGTCCCATCGTGTCTTTGTGTCGTTCTACCAGATAGGAAGAGGGATCTATCAAAACGAGCTGTGTTTACTGCTGTGTATCTACCTTGACTTATCACAGACTAGCTGAACTCTGCACTGGTCCAGCATTGCTTTGTATTTATCATGCCTGGCCCTATGCTACAGGAACTGAGAGTGTGAGCGAAATAAGGCACAAAGAACAGTGTTGGATCTACCTTTTACTTCCTGTCTGTTGCTTTCTTGTCTCTTTCATAAAGGATTTAGTTGGCCGCTTGATCGGCAAACAAGGAAGATTTATGAACTCCTTGAGGCAAGCGTCTGGTGCCAAAATTTATGTCTCAACACTACCTTATTTCCGTGACTCCCAAGTCTGTCACATCGAAGGTAAGTGGAATGTCTCTTTATTCATGGTCTAATAGGTAGCTTGGGGGCCTTAATTAGATGGGCAAGGAATTTAATCAGATTTAGTGGCTTCCTGAGTCCAGTGCTTTGCAAAACTTTTCTGCTCTGTGCTGTTACAGTAGAGGTATATGCCAAGTCACCTGTGCCTTGGCATGTGAACCCTCTGTTCTAGAGGTGAGAATGCATCTTAACATCTTTGGCTGCTGTAGTTTAACCAACACCTTTTGCAGGATCCCTTCAGGCTTGAAGGAGGAGCTCTGGGATGTATATCAGTGAATGCAGTCCCGACCGTGAAGGATGCTAGATTAATTGTGGCTGAAAACTGTCTGCCAGCGAATTGGGTTCATGCTGGAGGCTAAAGCTGTTGAAACTGGGGCCTGGCAGCCCGAGTTGCTCGTGTTGCTCTGAAATCACGTTACATGGCCAATCGCTTAAAACTTAAGTTGTTGATGTAGTACAGCAGGCTTCTGGCAGCTATATTGCTTCGCGTGGTGCGGGTGTCCTCAGCATCATGTCTGTGCTACAGACTTCCTGTGGGATTTTTGTCTTGCAGGCTCTTCACAACAAGTAGAAAAAGTACTGAGCCTGATCGGCAAGAAGTTCAAAGAGCTGTGCCTCACCAACATCTACGGTCTACCTCCACCAACACCACTGACACTTCATTCCCTCCTTATGACTGCCTGGGTAAGTCCCAGCTTGCTGGCTACGCTGATGTCAGGGTGGAAGGCTGTTGTTGGTCACTGCCATTGTAATACACTATGTTCCTGTGGCTGGTTCACAGATAGCCACACAAAACCAAACTGGTTTTGAGGGCATCTGTTGTCCAGCTTGTGTAACTGTTACAGATCGGATTTATCTACCTGTTCTTCCGCTACTCTTTCCATTCTGCCTGAGCTGAGAAATATAGAATCACGGAATCCTTTAGGTTGGAAGAGACCTTTAAGATCATCAAGCCCAACCATTAACCCAGCACTGCCAAGTCCACCACTAAACAATGTTCCCGAAGCGCCACATCTACGCGTTGTTGACATACCTCCAGGGATGGTGACTCAGCCCCTTCTCTGGGCAGCCTGTTCCAATGCCTTACAGCCCTTGCGGTGAAGAAATTTTTCCTAATCTCCGATCTAAACCTCCCCTGGTACAACTTGAGGCCATTTCCTCTTGTCCTATCGCCTGTTACTTGGGAGAAGAGACCAAGACCCACTTTGCTTACAGCCTCCTTTCAGGTAGCTGTAGAGAGCGATAAGGTCTCCCCTCAGCCTCCTTTTCTCCAGGCTAAACACCCCCAGCTCCCTCAGCCGCTCCCCATCACACTTGTTCTCCAGACCCTACCTCAGCTTCGTTGCCCCTCTCTGCACATGCTCCAGCACCTCAATGTCCTTCTTGTAGTGAGGGGCCCAAAACTGAACCCGGGATTTGAGGTGCGGCCTCGCCAGTGCCGAGTACAGGGGCACCATCACTGCCTTGCTCGTGCTGGCCACGCTATTCCTGATACAAGCCAGGAGGCTGTTGGCCGCCTTGGCCACCTGGGCACACTGCTGGCTCATGTTCAGCCGGCTGTCGACCAGCACCTCCAGGTCCTTCTCCGCCAGGCAGCTTTCCAGCCATTCTTCCCCAAGCCTGTAGCGTTGCATGGGGTTGTTGTGACCCAAGTGCAGGACCTGGCACGGAGCCTTGTTGAACCCCATGTGACTGGCCTTGGCCCGCCGATCCAGCCTGTCCAGATCCCCCTGCAGAGCCTTCCTACCCTCGAGCAGATCGTCACTCCTGCCCAATTTGGTGTCACCTGCAAATTTAGTGAGGGTGCACTCGATCCCCTTGTCCAGATCATTGATAAAGATATTAAACAGAACCAGCCCCAACACTGAGCCCTGGGGAACACCACTTGTGACCAGCTGCCATCTGGATTTAACTCCGTTCACCACAACTCTTTGTGCCTGGCCATCCAGCCAGTTTGTGACCCAGGGAAGAGTAGGCCTGTCCAAGCCAGTTTCTCCCGGAGAATGCTGTGCGAGACAGTGTCAGCAGCTTTACTAAAGTCCGGGTAGACAACGTCCCCAGCCTTTCCCTCATCCACGGAGTGGGTCACCTTGTCATAGGAGGAGATCAGGTTGGTCAGGGAGGGCCGGCCTTTCATGAAGCCATGCTGACTGGGCCTGGTTGTCCGGTACGTGCCACATGATGGCACTCGAGACGATACGCTCCGTAACCTTCCCCAGTACTGAGGTCAGGCTGACCGGCCTGTAGTTCCCCGCATCCTCCTTCCGGCCCTTCTTGTAGAGGGGCGTCACATTTGCTAACTTCCAGTCAACTGGCACCTCCCCAGTTAGCCAGGACTGCTGGTAAAGGATGGAAGGTGGCTTGGTGAGCGCTTCTGCCAGCTCCCTCGTTACCCTCGAGTGGATCCCATCCAGCCCCGTAGACTGTGCACACAGCTGTCTCCATGGAGGTGAAGACAGGCTTTGTTTCGGAGAAGTGAATTTATGCTGGCAAATTAAAGGCATTTGAGATGTATTCTAAGCAGAGTAATGCTCAGAAGCTGCCCAACACAATGGCTCTCTAGCAGCCAGGGCAAATTACTTTGAAAATGAGACCTCTGTGAAAAATCTTGGACAATCCCTGCAAAGATTACCTTTGTGTTTTAAACCCCCCTTGGCAGGGAATCCTTGCAAGTTTCGTTGTGTTGATAGTGCATCATTTCTGACTCTGCTCGCTGATCTCTTGGGTAAATAAGTCTCACAGCTGCTCTGTGCCGATAGCCTTTTTGTGTACAAGATGGGCCCCACCCCAGGTCTGATTTCCTTTAGAACAGCATGGAGTAACCGTGAGGAGCTTTCTGCTCCTGATCCAGAGCAGCCTTTGGAAGTGAAATACCAGAGTGCTAGGGCTTCTCCAGCCATGACTGTAAGCCTCTGTCAGGAGTTGCTGTTGGAACATGGAGTTGCTGTGAATGAAGCTTGTGTTGCAGTGACCGCTGATGAGAATTTCTTTCCTCCACATGACAGCTGTTCCTCCCAGATGGCGTCACTGTCGAGGTGGTCGTGGCACATCAAGTCGATGCAGGGCACATGTTTCTACAGCAGCATACACACCCCACTTTCCGTGTCCTACGTAGCCTGGACCAGCAGATGTGTGCCTGCTATTCTGAACCAGAAATTCCAACCCTGCCAACTCCAGTAGAAGGCAAGTAACTTGGTTGCTCACAAATTGTTCAGCTGAGAAGCTTCTTCTAGGGTCATGCAAAAGCCTGATGCCCCCGAGTTAAGCTTGGGAACTTTCCCAGTGGATGAGAATGTGATAGTTCACTTGTCAGTTCATCCTTTTTTTTTTTTTTTTTTTTTTTTTTAAGCTGCTGCCAGAGTACAGATGAGTGCATCCCTGGAGTACCTCCCCAGCCACTTAGTTGCATGTTGAAATTGAGAATGCGATGATAAAGTCTGTCTCAGGTTACTTCTAGTCAACTTGGCATCTGGTGTATTTTTGCTGATGAAGTGTGGAACTACTCCCAGATCTTCACAGTGTCACTGTCTGCACGTGGTGTAAAGTGGAGGGTGCATCTCATGGAAGGGGTTATTGGCACATCCTTTCCTTTTTGGAGACAGACCTCACCGTTAGTGACCAGAGGCTGGGAGAGAACTGGATACCTGGGTAGAACAGCATGGTAGTGGCAGAGAGAGGCTTGAGAGTAAAACCCACCTCTCCTGTGTCCCAGCTGCAGGCCTTGTCTGATGGGGGTGTGGGTGGTCTTGAAAGAAGATGGAAGCAGCATACGAAATGCTGCTGATTCTCAGGAGATAATTGTGCAGCACTACCAATGCCTGAAGTGCTGATTTCTGGAAATCCACTTACACTGAGCCTTTCTTCTCTGTACTCTTGTGTTTTGCAGTTGGTATTATATGCGCGGCTCCAGGCCTGGATGGGGCATGGTTACGGGCTCAAGTTATTAGCTACTTCGAAGAGAGCAATGAAGTGGAGCTCAGATATGTGGACTATGGAGGATACGACAAAGTGAAGACTGACACGCTCAGACAAATCAGGTCTCTAGCTCATATTCCATGGCCTGAGGCCATATCTGGCTTGAATCTTCATCAGTGGCATCCGTATCACTTGAATTGCTCATAGGTTTTTCACAGCTGAAGCGGGAAATGGTAGAAAGCTTTGTGTCAGTGCTGGGTGTGGATTCCTTGGGAGCAGAGCAAGCTCTTACAAGGTTCTTTTGAAGGGGAAGGGAGAGGAAACGGCAACTTCTGCCACTTCAGCGTGGAAGCTGAGCAAAAGGGTGCCTTCAGGAGGCCCCAAAGTGTAGTTCATTGATGAGATAAGAATAAGATTCAGATTCTCTATCTCCCAGCCCCATTGGCTGGGAGAGCCGTGTTGGATGAGAGTTTTCTTACACAAGCCTATTAACTACTTGCTTGTGCCCCAGAGGTGGGAGAAAAGCAGTACAGCCTCCATTATGGAGGGAGTTTTTGCTTGGAGCCCAATCCAACTTGGCATGCTAATCAGACAGTTTATTGCTGCTGCTGAGATTGCCGGGGGAATCGTCTCGTTTTTTAACTGTCATCAACTTTAAACTGAATTCCAGTTAGAACAACTGATTAATCAATGTCACCTTGAGAATACAAGAGTAGCTTAAAGCCATGTTCTTATTTTGGTTGATTCTCTTTTCTTTAAGGTCTGATTTTTTATCCCTGCCTTTCCAAGGAGCAGAAGTTTTACTAGACAACGTGGTGCCACTTCCAGGTAACGGAGCTCTCAAGAATCCCGTTTGTGCTCCTCCTGCAGGCTTCAGTGGATGCCGGCTGCGAACAAGCAATGATTCTGTCTAGACTTTCTCCCTCCTGTTGCAAGCACAGCCTCTGATGTGACTAGAGCAAGGATTGGAAAAATTGTATTGTATTCTTCTAAATATGCTAGCATAGCAGAACCTGTCAGACTCCAGGGGAAAGATGATAAATGTCCAGGCTTTTTCCTGCGTGGAGGAGAAAATGGATGACTTGCCTAAACAGCAAGTTGGCAGGAGTGGCAGGGTAGAGGTGAAGTAGCTGTAACTCCTCTGCCGCCTTCTGTCATAGAGCAAATGTAAATGCAAACTTGGTTTTTAATCTGCTAGACAACTATCTGACATTTTCTTACTAAAATGACTGATACGTATAGTTCTGTGTTCAAAAGAGTACCCTCCAAGCACTGGAAGAATGCCAGTCACTGCCTAGAAAGGCTTTGTTTTGCTTCCCCTGCCCTCCCACCACCACCCCGCCCCCAGTACTGCTGGAGATGCATGCTGTATTGGTCTCTAAAAAGCTGCCCTTCTGGGTGCAGAAGGGGTGGCTGCAGGAGCTAGGGGTCAGGCCGGGTTTCAGCACTGGGGTTTGTGGCTGGCAGGACTCCAGGAGGTCCAGGCCCTGCCAAGACCGTAGATGGATGGCACGGTTTAAGCTGCTTCTAGCAGAAGTCCGTGTTTGGCATGTTCTCCGGAGTAATCAACCTCCTTCGGTATTTGTGGGGTTGTAAGGAGTTCGCTTGCTGCTGGAGATGGTCTCAGGGTGGGGAGCACAAAGGAGGAACTCTATTTTGCAGCAATTTGGTAGGAAATAACCAACTTTCCTCCAAAAGGAAAATACTTGTGTGCAGTCTACGGTGTAGATTGTAACTGTATTGCCTGGGACCCGAGGATTCCCTGCTGCATGACAGGTGTGGAGTTAGCAGCTGTACCCACGGAAGCTGTGCAGGCTGAGAGATCTGAGGTGCCAGTGCTTGCAAAGAGTGCGTTTGGCACTGTTCAGGTGCCGGCCAGCCTGCAGTACAAATGCTTTTAAGTTCCCGTTTAGAGTATTGCACTCTGCAGGGTCAGTAAAGTCCTGAGGCCCCCGAGCTTAGTTTATTAAGGATCAAAATACTAATGGCAGCTCAAAGGTCCTGCAGAAGTATACGCTTCTGTCTTTAAAGCCTCCTAATTCATCAGCTGCTTATGTGAACATTAACTTAGCTAGTGGCAGTAGAAAGCACTTCATCCTTCCCTTCAGCAACACAGCAGGCATAATACTTGTGTGATCTCCAGCTTAACAGACTGGTTTCAGCAAATGCCTACAGCGACAGTAGGTGAGGGTTCTCTGGCCGAACTGATGTAGGAGGTCAGACAGGGTTAGCTTAATAGTCCCTTCTGGCCTTCAAAGCCTGTGAATATCTCATTTGTGTTCTCCTGCTCTTTCCCTTCCAAAGACGAGGATCACTTTTCATCCGAAGCTGACGCCGCTGTAAGTGAGATGACCAGAGGTGCAGCCCTCATGGCACAGGTATGTGAGAGCTGTCTGGAAAAGTCTTGCTGCTGATTTGACTGCTGCTGGAATCCTCTCTGCCCCCTCACGTACTGTGAGGGTTAAAATCAAAACCAAAGCCAGAGCCTGTGAGCCTGGCTGCTGAGCAGGGTTCTTGCTGAGAACTTCCTTGCGTAGCACCAGCATTGCTGAGGACTATGTGGCCGGGAAGGGATGAGTATCCCCTCGTTACTGAATGCGGGCAGGGAGGAAGGGCACCTGCATGGGTTTACAGAGCACAGAGTGGCCTGTTGTCCAGCGGATCAAGTATTCACCTGGGTCTGCACCGCTTTGCCAGTCTCGACTGCCTTTGCAACACTGAGATCTGGGATCTGGCCTCTGGCTGGCCAGAGGGAGAAGTAAGGCTTCTGGCAGCGTCCCAAAGGCTCTGCTGTACGCAGTGCCTGATCTCGATGACGAGGCACTTGCCTCTTTTGAAGCACTGCTAATAGTGACTGTAGCTATCCGCGTGAGTTAGTTGGGGCGAGCGGGAAGCTGACAGCATTTGCGATGCTCCGTCTCATCGCTTCCTTTGGTTTAATGCAGTGCTCAAATGCACTCACGCTAGCAAGGGCATGGATTTGAGTGACTAGCGCGAACTTGCCATCGGGGTGTCCCAGCTGCCCGGTGGCAGTTGCTCTAGCCTAGGCATAAGTTTGTGTCTCTGATACGCAGTGAATGATGCTAGCCTTGCATCCTCCACGGCTCAGACCAGAACTGCTGCACACAAATGTTCTTCTGTGTTTCCAGGTTACAAATTATGACAATGCAACAGGTCTGCCGCTGATACAGCTGTGGAACTTGACAGGAGATGAGGTGCGTATATTGACATGGCTATTTTTTCAACGCTGTTAGGGTTTATCATTATGCAGACTTTTTATTGTTGATCAGGAACTTGCTGATGTTTCTTGCGTGTTGTTCACCTTTCTCCATTGCTTTTTTTTTTACCTGCCTTTAGGTGGTGTCAGTAAACAGAGCTCTGGTGGAAAGAGGGTTTGCTCAGTGGCTTGACTACTAGCCATGTCCTGGATGCCTCGAGAACTTTTTCTGCAGAGAAAAGCAAAAGAAGAAATCTTGTTTTGCACTGTTACAGTTTGGTTTGGCAAATTCTCATAAGGGTTACTTACACCTGAAACTCCTGTGGCTCCATTGTTGTTATTTCACCAGAAACACATACCTCATCTCAGTGAAAGGCAGGGTGTTAAAAGCCATAATGACAGACAGCGTCGCCTGAAAGCAGAAAATCCTCCCTGGCCTCTACTCAAAAGTTGAATGGAAAAATCCTTAAAACCTTGTGCCTTGCTTGAAGCTAGCAAATGCCTCTGACATGCCTCTAACTGTGGTTGCATTTGTGTTCAAGATGTGTAACGCCCCATGAGCTTAGCGTAACTTTTCCTAGAAGTTCTATCGGTTGTCCTTTTTTAACAGGCTCTGCCTGTGAAATTAATGAATGTTATGAAGGAGTTTAATGTTCCATTATGGATTTTTCTATATTGTGCCACTAACCTGCACAAACAACATTCCTCTTGTCTTCCTTACGCCAGGAGGTAGATGGATTGCATTCGTTGCACTTCCCATGGCGCATGTCGCAAGTCCCGGTTTTTAGGCTTGATGAGCTTAAGGAAGAAAGCTGCTTTGTGCAGATGCTTGAGGTGCAGGATATGTGACCACTACAGTTTTTGCTCTGAAATGTCCTGTGGTTAAAGAAAAGAACTGATTGCCAAGCCCAATTGTAGTTTGTATTTTTCTAGCTGTGCAAGTCTGGAAATATATATTAAAAAACCCTGTATTATTATGTACAAGAAGAACACTGGAAACAAAGGGCACTTTACAGAAACTTTTTCACACCAAAATGTCCTGTGTAGGTAGAAGTGGTTTGGAGTGCATTAGGGTAGCCGACATATTTGGTGCATCTGAATGCTGGGAGTGTTTCAGCTCTGCTGTCTGCAGGATTAGTGTTCCCTTAGGTTGCTGTCTGGTTTGAATTGAGATCACTGCCTTCTTTGCTATGTTGCTGTACAGATCTGTTTAAAAAAAAAAAAAAAGTAACAACGTGGCATTAGGTCAAGCTTCAAATATCCTGGGGTTCCTTTTACTTCCAGCTGAAAACTGGGTTTATTTTTATGATGAGTTACTTATCAGAAAGCCTTATTCTGAGCACTGGTACTCAAGGCTGCTGAAACTGTTATATACTTGTGGAACTAATTTACTCTGGACTCAGGACGTCCCTTTTGTCACACTTGGGTGTTGAAGAGTGAAACTTGAGAGTCTGTTTCTATTGTGCAGGCTATAAAACCCCCCTCTTTAAAACGTTGGCAGGTTTCTTGTTCAAGCCAAGCAGTGCAATGATGTGACTTGGTGTCCCAGTGAACAGTTTGTCCTGACCCCCTGGTATGGGGGCACCTCGCAACCGGGAAAGTCTATTCTTGCAGTAGGATGTATTCACGCTCTCTGCATGGAAAAGAAGTGAAGGCATGGGCTGGACTGACTCAGCCAGGGCTGCACAGAACAAACTGTGTTAATCTCAAAGTACTGCCTTTGTGCTCTGTAGAAGTGTACACATGCACACACAGCTGTTCAGGGTTCCAGGTCTGCCTGATCCCAAGGATTAAAACCAATCCATTGGGTTCATTGCAGAATATACACACAACCTGCAGATGCTCTGGACTACAACTCGGTGCTGCTTAGGCAAGTGACAGGTGAAGACTAGAACAGCAGGATTTTTGGTGGGAGAGTAGTGGGGCTGGAAGTTAGCAAAGTTTGATGTCCTCCTTGCTTCTCACCTCAGGAAGAGGGTTTCACTTCATAGGGTTTCTCGGTCCTTGCTAGCCTCCAGCATCTGCTGAGGGTTGGCTTTCAGCATCAGGTGTGACCCCCCAGGTAGAAATTTGGTAGCTGGCTTCTTGCAGTGTGGGTGGTTAACATGTCATTGATGCCCTCAGCACCTGAGTGCGGTGCGTGGTGGGCCAAGCTGTGCATGCACAGCAGTGCTCTGCCACTGTTGCAGGCAGCCTGTGTGAATTTGCTGTTTCAAATCGCCTGCCAGTCGTCTCCTTCCCTGGATAGAGCTTCTAGCTAAGGGAAGGAAAAAGCTGCCATGTGGCTACAAAGGAGGTTGTCTGTCCTTCAGCTCTGTAACTTGAGTGGTCCGGCAGCTCAGCAATGCCTTCCTGCGTGCCTTCCCTGGTAGGCGAGGTCTCCCCAATTAAACCAGTTCTGTTGGGCAGGAGCCAATCTCTTGTGGAGGGTTTGCATTTAGCCTTAAGGCGGTGACTTTATAGTGCTCTCCTGCCAGTGTCTGGTGTGGTGGACAGGCTGGCAATGAAAGGTCAAGAGAAAAGGAAGAACCCTGCACTCTGGTGTCAGTCTGGTGCAGGTGCATGCAGCACCCAGAGGAGTTTGCTTGGATGTCTTCTGACTTTCTCTCCAGGGCTTTTTCTTTGCTCAGGGAAGCTTTATCCCCTGGGGCTAGACTCCCACTGGGACAGAGAACTACAGACTGTTAGTGGTTGTGCGAGGGGGAGAGAATTGTGGCTGCTTTCTTTCGCTGCAGCCGTGACAGACTGTGAGAGTACAAAATACTAAAAGCGTGCAAGTGGCTGGGCTGGGGCTTCGCTTGCTGTGGTGAGCTGCTTCCAGAGAAGGTGCAGCTCCACAGGAGGTGGGTAATGCAGCCCTCCCTCTTGGGAAGGTGGCAGTCCCTCACGAACGTGGTACTGTGCAGCTACTCTCTTCACGTGTCTCCTCCTCACACCACTCTTCTGACTCATTGTATGCAGGCTGTTTATTGGGGTTTTGGTTGTTTTTTTTTTTCTCTCTGAAGCTGGTCCCAATGCTGTATTTTAGAGCCAGATTGCAACCTGAACATATCTCATTACTCTGACATAGACAAACCCGGCACTTTCAGGAGCCTTTTTGTAGGCGAATGATGCTATATATCATGAGAGTATTCCTTCTTTGATATTTAAAACCCAACAAAAATAATTCAGACCTGTTCTCATCACCGAGGGAGAAGGAGGTGAGGACTCGCAGGAGCCATATTCTGCCTCTCCCATTCTTTCTGAGAAGCCCCATGCTCAGGCACCGCGAGCCAGGCAGGACTGCTGCCTGCCACAGGCAATGCTGCCTGCAAGTTGAGTGGCGTGGTGCTGCCCCAGGGAAGCAGACGGAAAGTCATCCTTAGAGACCCGTCATACAAGCGAAGGTTCAGATATTGCCGGTATAAAGTCATGTGGAACAAATGAAGTCAGCGGTGCTGTGCTGGTTTGTCCCGGCTGCTCCCTCAGCCCAGGATTCAAAATGCATGTTGCATATTGTCTGTAACTGTGGTCACTTTTGTATTTGGGAGCATATCTTGGCACCTGATAAAAACAGTGCAATCCCAGGGCCCTCTCTTTTTCCTCTTCTCCCTCCTTCTGAAGGCAGCAAGCGCCACATACATCTGTCCGGACAGACACTGTGAGCTTTGTGCTTCCAGGCAAACTGGAAGATAAACTGTCTTGCAAAATAAGAAGTCTGGCCCTTGCACAGACCTGAGTCAGAACATGGGAACCTGTGGTGATGTTCACGCAGGCACATGTGCGTGAGGGTGCTTTTTACCTCCTGCAGTGCTCTGTGCTGCTCCAGTCCCGGTGAGTTTCTAATTTTCCTCCTTTAGGTGCCTTTGTTTAATGTAAACTTGTATTCCCAGTGATGCTTTGAAGCCTCTGGGACGGGGGCTCATGATGCATGCTGGGCATGCCCAGAGGTCCCCCTGGCTGGAGAGCTTTGGCTCCTCGGTCCCCCAGGGGATGGTCCCCTCGGTGTCCCAGTGCTGTGGCTGCCACTTGCAGGGTTGTCACTACACCGCAGGGCCAGCAGTTTGCAAGGACAGCTGAGCTTTCAAGCACATAAGCCCCGACCCCAGATTCAGACCTTGCTTGTCCTCCTCTGGACCCTTGGGCCGCGGCAGCTGAGGTGGGACGAGACCCCCCTGAGGTGCGCGGGCCCCGGCAGCCACAGTCTGTTCCTGGCTCTGCTGCTCGCTTGGGTTCTGGCCTTGAGCGAGACGCCTGGGTTTGCCCAGGAATGGTGAAGAAGTGCCTGCTGAACATCCCAGCCTCAGGCCGTATGGGCCTGGACTCGCCTCTTCCTGACAACGGGGAGAAAAACCTACTTTTGAGCCCCCAGCATTATTGGGTGAAACACCCATATAAATACACGGATTTTTCTTAGCAGCTTGACCTCTTTGGCAGTGTTCTTGCTCTGCAGCGAAGAGGTGCCCTCTTTCTGCCTCTTGTCTGACTCCTGTGTAATAGAAGGGCTAAATGCTCATTACTTTTTTGTAGCCTTTTCCAGTTGCCAATCAAACATGTCTGGTTTGGGGTTTTGTTTTGTTTCGTTGCTGCCGTGACTATGCAGGATGCTCTCTCTCACTGTAATTACTGTTCCATCCTTGTCTTGGCATGAAAACATCTGCTGTCTCCCTGCGATCTCCACTTCTCCCATTTCTTTTGAGAATTTCATGGGTCATGATGACCTTCTATTTTCCATAACATCTCATGCATCTCAGTGTACACAGCTGTCTCTCTTGTGTTCCCTTGTCTCTCCATCTACCTCTTTTTTTCCTATCAGCATCTCCAATGCATTCAGAAGTTCAGCTCATCTGCTTATCAAATCAATGTCTCACTTGCCATCTCCTCTGCGTCAGGACCGCTGCAAACACAGCACCTTTGCACCTCACCGCCTGGGCTGTTGTCTCCTCTGAGCACAATTTGTCTTCCAGCTTGTGTCTAAAGTCTTTGTTCTTCTCGTTTAACATTTTGAAGTTAATTTTCTCAGCCTTTTTATTTTGATTATGTTGTACTCTCTGGCTGTCTGGGTTTGAGGTCCATCCGTGCCGCTGCTCCTCTCCAGCGGGCGGGCAGCGATGGGCCGCAGGGTGGATGGAGGGTGTTGCCATTCAAGGTGAAGTCGCCGCTGGCTGCTCGTGACAAACTACAGCAAAGTTAGAGCGTGCTGCGGAGAGGGGCTGCGCTGTGCGCGGGGCCGGAGGGAGGGGGCTGGTACCGCTCAGCAGAGGCAGTGACGGGGCTGGAGAAATATGGGTTCAGCTCCTGGTTTTGTGTGGCCTTGTTTAAAGAGCGTGGGGTCCCTGAGTGTGATGAACAGAGATACTTCAGGTTTTATCCTATTCTGGCACCTTTTATTACTAGGACTTTACCGGTACGCCTATTCTCTTAAAAAATATTGATAAAAAAATCAGTCCTGTATCTGCTCCAGATGGACTAATAAAACTCTCAGGTGTGGCAGGGCCTTAAATCTCTTTGCTTTGTTCCCCGTCTGTAAAACGTGCATCCCAGCTCTCCACCTCCTGCTCCCATGTCTTGCTTGTCTCCCTGCCATGCTCCCGACAGCAGGACCCCCCGTCCCGCTGCTCCTCCGTCCAGCTCCCAGCACAGCAGCCCCCCGGCCTGGCCCAGGGTGCTAGATGATGTTGTAGCAAAACTAATCCTGGGAATATTAAAGGTGCATTTTTTTATTTTATTTTATTCACCCTCAACCTATGGTCTTTATACATGTGAGCTAGGAATGTCCTATTCTTGAAAGGCTTTCCAGAAGTTTGGCACCTGGAAGGTGTAACTGAGAAATGGCTCTGTTTATGTTGGCAGAGAAGAGGGTGTTGGTAGAGAG
This sequence comes from Morus bassanus, assembly GCA_031468815.1. Classification (NCBI taxonomy): domain Eukaryota; kingdom Metazoa; phylum Chordata; class Aves; order Suliformes; family Sulidae; genus Morus; species Morus bassanus. Next base: position 262,740 of record CM062590.1, read on the forward strand.
CAGAAAGCAGGGTGGAGATTAATGAATCATGCAATAACTTCTTAGATGGACAGAAATAACACTGCATACATCAGTTTTGGATCCTTGCCATCTCGGCTCAGCAGTCACAGAAAGCCAAATAAATAAAGCAGGAAGTTGGCAAAGCCCTGATTCAGTGAAGGCCCAAGCACAAATTCAGCATTAACCTCTGCTTAAGATGATTTGGAACAAAAGAGTTAAGCTCATAGCTGCCCAAAAGTCAGACCAGGAATCCACGACCTTGACAGTCAGCGCATAAGTGTTTTAAATCTAAGGGGAGAGGATGCTTAAAGATGAGGAATTTCTTAAATATGGACAAAGAATGCTCCCTGGTGTGAGGACATTTCTCGGTAATAACTCAAAGATTGTTTTTTGGTCTGTGGCCAGATGTGGTGGTCTGGCGTGATTTTGGCCAAGGCACCGCTGCCCTCAGGGAGGATGACATTCGGGCAGCAGCCTGTGCGGGTGGAGGAGGCTGTCGTGGGGGCCCAGCGACTCCTCACTCACATCCCCTCACTGGGCTCCCGGCTGGGATGCTGGAGTTCCCTGGGCAGCACGGTGAAGGGCTGGAGATCGTGGTGGGGTGTCAGGGCAGCGGCTCAGCGATGGGCTGCCAGTGCTCCCCCTGCTCAGCCAGCACTGCCGTCATCCGCCCCCAGCACGAATGCGCTGACGAAACCTCTCGGATGTCAGAAGGACTGTGTGTGATTGGTAAAGGTCGATGTGAATCAAAATCCCCTCCCAGGTGAGAGGCGCAGAGATCTGCCTGTTTTGGGTGCAGCAGTTTCACCAGACGGCAGGTCAGAGCAAAGGGAGGGAGCAGAGGGTGCCTTCTGCAGAGGCGGGTTTGCAATTAAATGTGTGCGACATCCCATGAGGAGGAAGCGTGATGCTCTCCAAGCCCAAGATCTGCTCGATCTCACAGGCAGGCGTGCAGGGTTGGGCCGGCTGTCGGTGGGGCACGGCTCCCGTGAGCCCAGCACAGCGGGCAAGCACCAGCTTCATCTCTCCTGAGCTCTTCGTGCTTATCTGATCTGCGCCTCCATAATGATGTGGTTAGCATTAAATGATGGTGTTTAAATGGTGGTGAAGGGATCGGGATCCCTTGGTCTGCCTGGCTGGCTGCCTAAATCACGTTGTATGAGTTAAGCTGATCAGTCCCAGTGGTTAAGTGCCAAAGACACACTTTCTTTTAAGAGCTCTCTCGTCTTTTGGAAGATGCAAAGACACAAATGCTCTTACATGAATATTTTTGAAAGATGTGAAATCAAACAGATTTTCACTGCAACGATGCGAGCTCTGTGACATAATATGGAATTCCAGTGAGATTTTTCACAGCTGCTTCTACCATCCTCTAAAGCTCAGGGATTTCTCTTTTTAAAGCCAGAATGCACAACCACAGATATCGAATTAAGCTGAACACTCATTAAGACATTCAGGTAGCTTTGCTACATCATTAACTCAAGAAACATGCCAGCAAATGTCATACCCAGTGTAAAAAGTATAAAGTCATTCAATCTCAGACTCACAGCAGCGTTGGTGGAGAGAACCTCTGGCAGTCATCAAGTCCAATTTGCTGCTCAAAGCGGGGCCATCACCAACACTAGTCAGCTGTGCTGATGTCTAGGCACCAATCTTGAAAGCCTCCAAGGAGGGAGATTTCAAGCCTTTCTGGGTAACCTGAATTCCCAGTGAAAAAATTTTCCCTTGTGTCCAGCCTCAGTCTCCCGTGCTGCAATGTGTGGGCCCTGGTCATATCATTTGCCACTACAGAGGAGCCGTTGGCTTTGTCACCTTTGCAACTCCCCTTCAGGTAACTGCTGGCTGATCTTGCAGTGTCTCCTCTTCGTCCAGCTCCTGCAGCCCCTTCTCAGGGTGCTCTCGGCCCCTTGGCAGCTCTCCCCTGCCTTGCCCCTCTCTTAGCCCTCTTCAACTGGGGAGCCCAAACTGGGCCCCGGTGCTGAGAAGACAGGCACAGCAACTTTCCTTGACCTTCTGGCCACGGTCTTCATACAGGAGTCGATGAGAGTAAAAATGGTGCACACTTGAAGAAAAGGATCCTTCTTCTAAACTGTTGGGAAGTGATGGGATATGAGCAGGCTTCAGAAGGTAACCTCGGCATTAAAGCAGGTCCTTTTGATGAAAATATCGGCGCCAAGCCCAGGAGCAAGAATGACGCAAATACCACGCCAGAGGAACGATCAGAAAAGGAACAGAGAACAAAAGAGAGCACAGCACCGTGCCCTTTTGTAAGTTAAACACAGTATGTGCAGTTTCAGTCCTATTTCAGCAGGACATAGTAGAAACAGAACAGCTACATGGGTTGAAGGCGTAAATAAAAACAGAGAATGACTCTTAGTAGTCATAGATGCTGACCCTGGAAAAGAGACAACTGAGTGACAATGCAGAATGCAAGAAGAGGCTTGTAAATTTGTGAATGGTGTACGCAAAGTGGACAGGGAACACTTTTTCCTCTTTATTTTTCAATACAGTAACTAGTAGGTATCAAATTGTATTATCAGTTGGCAGCAAAAGCAAAAAAGAAGGTATTTTTCACACAATGTCATTGTGTGAAAAGTTAATCTGTGGAATTTCTTACAGCTGGATGTTGCAAACACTGGAATTTTACCAGGATTCAAAAAACAACTGGACAAATCAGCAAAGGAAAATACACTGTGGATTGTTGGAAGTCCTATCTCTGGCTTAGCAAGTGCTAGTGCTACAGAGTGCTAGAGGCTGAGAAAGTATCCTGAGGAAATAGTCACAGCATGCTTGCTCTCCTTTGTGTATTTTTGAAGTGTTTGCCACTGGCCAGCATTGGAGGTAGGACACCAGGAGCTAGAATATCCTTTGGTGATCCCGTACAGCTGTTTGATAGATGTCTTTTGCGTTCCTATGGAAATCATATAGACAATAGTCATATTTTTTTCTCTCCATTTAAATTATATCCAAAAGAATAAGACACATGGATTTCTAAATCCTCCACAGAAAGAGCACTTCTGTCCTGTTAACACCAGTCCACCTCATACGTCCAGGGGTTTGAATGGAAAGGTGTGAGCTGACTTTATTATAAAGTCCAGTGGGGATACGCTAAGTGAGAAACAGGCAATTTGGAATAGGCATTCACTATACCGTCAAATATTTGTCATATCTTAATCCCCCTGAAGCCTCTCCTCTAGGGAAGTAAGATAAGAAAAAGAAGCTCTGTAGCCTTTCTGCTGTATTATCAGTACTGTTGTTCCCAATTAGCAAAAGTTTCCCCTTCCATGTACAGATTTTTAGCTTATGAGCTCTTTTAACTTAGAGGCAAGGCTTCAGAACAGCTGGTGACAGCCTTTCTGCGTCTGGAAAAGATTTTTTTGGGGACACTGTGTTTCTGACACTGAAAATGACTGTGTTCTTCCTAAGGTCAGCACATACTTCCATTTTTACATCAGCTATAGTCCTCTTCAGTACTAGGAAAGCCATTTCCTTTGTGCTGTCAATACAACGCGAGGCAGTTTTCCCCTTGCTCTTCACTGAAAACTACTAAATAAAAGTTGCAGAGCCACCTTCGGAAGGCAACTTGAAGACATCATGCAGACACTGTGCTTTCAATTAACTTAATGCATATGAAGCCCTACTCTTAGAGCATACTGAACAAAAGCTGAGTCAGGATTTGCAGAGTCCCACAGCTTTTTCCTCTCTGTGGCCAGGATCAAAAGCAACTGAAGTTTTTGAGGAACTTTCTATTTGACACCAAAGGGCTTTGTACCCAAACTAATTGTGGGATGAGATTAACCCCTGTAGCAACTGTGAAATGCACTTTTAGCCCATTTTACAGCTTCTGTCATGTGTCAAGGTGTTCATGGCTCTTCTCCTCCCTCGGGCATACTTCTCTTGCAGGCAGTTTAACCTTTTTGCTAATGTGAGCATCTTATTTCACGTGTTTGGCTTCCAAGGCAGGCAGGAACTACCAGGAGTTTGTGCCTTCCGGGGCTGGCCAGAGCCATCTAAACACAGCAGGGACCATGCCTGGAACAGCTGGTGCTGAGCATCACGGCTGAGTCTTTCCAGACCTCGGGCTGCCGGGTGAAATCCGGGCTGCCGGGTGAAATCCAGCCTGCCACAGCGCTGGTGCCGGCACTGGGCATCACGTCGCAGCTGATGGTGCCGCTGCGCGTGGGGGTCTGCCCAGAGAGAGCCGGGTGGGCCTGCTCGTGCTCATGTCCCTCCCCTGGCAGGCGGTGGTTACAGCCATCTCCGAGGGCTTCCAAGGTTGCAAGTGTGCGTGGGTCAGTTACCCTTCTACAGCTTTTCCTCGCCCACCAGGCAGCAGTCTCTTTCCAGATCATGCCCTCCCCACTGAATACGCCCGCACGTGTGCTTGCTGTTATCGTGCAACACAGGCTTTGGAACAGTGCCAGAATTTAAAGAAATAAATAGGTCGCAATTTATCCATAACTGCTTCAAAACCAGACATTTTGTTCTAAAAATGCATTTCTGGGCTCTTATAACTATCATATTAAAAAAAAAAATAAAAAACCCCAAGAAGAGCAAAAAAGGCATTATTAAGCTTTGCATTTCAGCGGTGCAAAGCTGAACCTGTCATACAGAAGGTCTGTAGTGTAGTAATATTATTGTGTTGCTCTTAATGCTTAAATATTGTTCACGTCCACACATTCAGTATCACTTTTTAAAACTCTTCTCTAATACTTTGGATTGGAAAGAAGAAAATATATTCCAGCTTTTTACAGCTCTCTGGCAAAGGCTATAAATCACTTTCTCTTTGGGGACAAATATGTAATCTCCTATATAATCTCTGACCTTCATAAGAAGACAGAACAACCCAAAGCAATTTCTCTCGTTCTAAAACTGTGAATTTGTAACCAGTTTTAGAGAACCTGGTGACTCTTGATAGGAGCATCTGAAGAAAGGAAGAATTCTCAGAGAGACAATTAATTTCTATTACTAGATACAAGAGGAAACTGCTTTGAATGTTTTCAGAGATAAATTAGTAGGACGTGGAATTAGTACCTTTGGAGTCCCGCGTATTTCCGACCAATTACTGCCTTCCTAAGAAGAAAACGCGTTTCTGTACCACACAGTTGGCAAAGCCGTGGTCAGGTTTTGCAGTGCAATCCATACCTTACTTCTGTCTAAGGTGCCTCCTTCAGAGAAGAAGAGGAAGAGGAGAAAGTTTCCAAACCTGGACATCTCTTAAAGGAGCTGAGGAACGGTAGGGTCATCCTCAGTGCAGAGCCCTGAGGTCAAAGTAAGCACAAAGACTCCCTGTGCCATACCCACTGCACCCCTCTGCAACGCGCATTAGTAAACTATGTTACATGGTGTCAGTGGTGACAAAGGAGGAAATAATAACTGTAGTCTTGGGTTTTTTCATGCAAAGGAAAACTTTGAGTCTTGGGTTTCTTGTCTAGGCTAATTCCATAGCAACTGTGGTCCATGTTCGAAATGCAAGGCCGCAGTAATTCAAGCTAGATACTGTAGATACATCTGATTTTTTGGTGGTTTTTTTTTTTTTGGTCTGAAAATTCCTGTTCCTCCTTTGCTTTCTCTATTAGTAGTAAATTCCCAAGGTCTGAGGTTTGTGTATGATACCATTTGGCATTCTTTATTTAACACAAACACTAAATACTGTTGCGTACAGTTTTATGTTTATCTTGGTCTGGCAAAATAGCTTGCCTAAGATCTTTTTCATTCCAATCCCTTTGTGGTTAGGATTGTTTAATATTGAAAGTGTCAGAAGACAGTGCTTCAAACTCTTTTTATGAGTGGATTTATTGTAAGCTTCAGTAAGCCGTTAACAGCTACCTTCAGTTCAATTTTGGGAACCAGCAGTGTACGTACCTGACACCCAGCATAAGTAACTACAATCTCTCCAAATCCCCACCACACCTCTGTTTCTTACAAGTTAAGGAATAAAACCGCACCTCAGAACCCAAGCGTCAAGACAAAACAGTTACCTTGAAGAAGCGTGACATAGCACCTATAGGCGTTTTTTCCCAGCTTCAAGAGCTACTGCAGGAATTTGTCTTACTCCTGCGTTCCTCTTGATCTGAGCCTTTTGCTCCTTCTTCAGTTACATGCTGTGTTTTCAGCTGCTTCTGGCAGCCAAACACTTGGCACTCAAATTCACAGACCGTGTTACTGCAACAGATACAATATCTCATATTAGAAGAGCTCACTAGATAATCTTAATGTTAAGCTACCATCATATCTTGTTGTGAGCTTTCATTAGAACCGCGTTTAAGAGAAAAATGCTTGTCCTGCTCGACGTTTGTGTTTTGCTATGGGACATGAAAGAGATTTGCTGTTTTCTTCAAAGTAGTGTACGCTTTAGTTTAGCTGTCCAGGCTTAAATCAAAGGAGGCTGCAAAGGAATGAGGAGAAGACCAAGGTTTCTTGAAAGGCACGATGGGCGAGACAGGCATTAGGAAATCTCTCTTCTGGTGCCAGAAATGTTACAGGCTTAACACGTCAAGGGCAGAAAGCAGGGTTTAAAGAAGGGATCGGTAGCTTCTGCTTTTAGGAAGCATTTTTTTTTTTTCACCCCCTTTGCCAGTTTCTCATTAACAGCTGTTTAACTAATGGCCATTACCCTTCTTCCCAGGACCACCACGTTATTTTACGTCGTGTTTCCAGCGGGGAGCAGAACCTCATTTATGATCTTGACACAGTGCTGCCGTTTCCGCGTCCTTTTGACGTGTACAGCGTGGAGGCCTTGAGGTTGGATGATGGCCTTCGTCCAGAATTTCACAGGTGATGACATAAAATATAAAGGCCATGAATGTTATTTCATGAAACCAAGGTTGAATTTCTCTTTGTGGATGCACAGTGACAGACCCTTTTTGCTATACACCAGTAAAATAAATGGACTGTGTTATTTTTTAAAGCTCTTTACCGTAGTCATCAAAAACGCTTTTCTTTCCTACTGCAGTGTTTTGTTAGCTAGCTAACTGCTTGGCACCATATTGCTGATGTATGTGTTTAATGAAATTAATATGCAAGGAGAGGGAATACTGACCATCAATACACAGAAGAGAATGGCACATACATGCACTCAGCTAAAAATATTCAGACCGTTCCCCCACGCCATGACCCCAAAACTGTTATCACACAGGACTTTAACTTTACAAACAGGCACTGAAAAGACCATTCTGTAAATTTTGCAACAGGTTCAGGATTTCTAAAAATTAGAAAACATAAAAACACTGAATCTGACACTGTGGAATTCTTGACTAGACCTCAGCCTGACAGGTAAAGAGAAACTGATCACCAAAATGAAGATTAGCCATAACTTAATGGCTACGGCTTAATGGCAGAAAAAATCCTGAACTCAAACTTGAGAAAAGAATCTGATTTCAAAGATAGGTGACTATTGTTTAAATAAGACTCTTCTGAAGTCAGCTCCGAACAAAAGGGTCACCAATGTTAATCATAACTAGATGAAAACGTTAACCAAAATCTAATCCTTTCCCTCAGACTACATAACAATGGGGGAAAAAACAGCGGGGGGAAGCTCAAGGTTAGCAACAAGCTTGAGTGAAATGCTATAGCCTGCTCAGTGAAGCAACAGACACAGGAAACAGTCTTTTCTGTACATTAGGAACAAAATGAATCCTAACACTAGTATGAAGTCCATTATTTGACAGAAAGTCTTCGGTTCTGAGACAACTACAAGAAGCAGAACTGTTCAATACACAGCTCTAACAGTCTCCAGTGATATATTGGTACGCAGTGATACATACTGCCTATTCCAATCATAAGCAACAGGGATAAATGCCAGCAATTAAGGCTGGACAGCAGGACAGTGGATCCAGCTAAAGCACGCACAGGTCATCAAGGGTGTTGCAAGAGAGGAAATAATCCAGAAGAGAGTCATAAGAAACATTAAGAGAGGAGAAAAGCATGCCTGGCAAAGAAAGCTCTACCTCAAACTGCTCTGTCTTGCCAAGACAAGTTTGGGGACACTCATAGCATGCGCACACATTACCCAGATGCGACTGCAGAGGGCTTTTCAGTCTAGCAAAGATACAAGAGCCACTAGCCTGACGTTAAAAGCAAATCATTTCAGTTACAAAAAATGGCATCTACTTCCAATCGGCTTAGGGGAATTCACTGAACGCACAAGTGAGATAGACTGCCTTGCTGGCAGTGTTTAAAGACAGTAACAAAAGGGTTTTCTAAAGGGTGCGTGCTCGCTCAAAGAGGTCGTCATTCAGGGCATTCCTGTAGTTAGCACCACGCAGGTTGCTTTAAACAGGGTTTCTTTAAGTACTCACAAGCTTTCTTTTTTTTTTTTTTTTGTGTGTGAAATCCTTCTAAGCAAAACCAAAGAAAAAACAGACTGCTGGTCAAAACCAACAGCACAGATTTTCAAATTCCTCTCTCGTTCCTACGTTTAATGGACCATTTGTTTTCACGTAACAAGTTTCGTAACAAAATCCACTTTTTATTTATACGACATTTATACGTACTTTGACATCCCCAGTACGCTCTCTGTACATCTCTGTTTTAAAAATAATTGGCACCTACTCCAGCTTGCAGACCGAGAGACATCTCAGCCTTCGCTGTTTTACATGACACTGTGTGCAAAGTAAACTCCTCTGTCCTTCCGTTAACCATCTAACCTACCAAAACGTCCAAGCAGCTCAGAAATAAAGCACAAATACCCACCAGACAGCGTTCACTATTGCAGATACTCTGAGCCCTTTCAGAGATCCAGAACTGCCTCCACCAACGTGGTTTACTGAAGTCGGTGTTGATCTCCAGTGCTGCACATCCTGACCTAGGGGAGAACCGAGCGTCAGAACGCACCCCAGAACCCAGACACCCCCAGAAGAGTAAACCAGACATCTTCCCCAACTTTGCCTGCATGTACACCATGCTGTGCCTCCACGCTCGCCCCCGCTCTGCAACGCCATGGGACATGAGAGAACTCCGGAGCCAGAACTTCATGGCTCATTGGCTGCCGTCCGTCCATCTGTCCGTCCTTCCATCAGGCCGAGTGCCAGCACGGGCAGCCCGGTGACACCGGGTGGGAACTTGCCAGCTCCTCCGGGCGCACCGGGATTGAACTTCTTGACTCTCCAACTAGACGAGTCGGACGAATCTTCCTCCGCCCTGTGGCGAGCAAAGCCACACACAAGCTCCCGCAGGAGCTTGATCTGAGGAATGTCTCTGGCTCCTCGCTTCCACGCTGTCACTGGGGTTCAGTGTCTCAAACAGTCATCTTGGGGAACGCGGTCAGCAAACCGCCCCCACAGCCCCATCGGAAACCAGTGACAGCAGCCAAGGTGGAGATCAAGTGAAGGAAAAAAGACATCAATTCCCTTATTGCATTTCCAGTGTCACATACATTAAAATGTAAATTTTCAATACAATTTTTCTTCCTGCTGTGCTTGCCCTTGCCATGTAACCAATACACCAAGAGGGGGGTAAGCTGCTGTAGGAGTCCAACTGGAATAACAAGCAGTCTGACACCAAGGCTAATTTATCACTCAGAAGAAGCATTTGATTCATGACTACATCCTCGAAGAAGAACAGAGAGACTGATAAGGGGAACCTCCTGCCTCAGCAGGGTGATAAAGTGCCAAAACCACAGTACCTAGGTGAAAGGTAAAGGCGGCAGGGGGAGATCGTGACCACCGACCCAATTCAGGGCTGAAAAGACTTGCCCCCCCACTCCTGGAAGGAGCATGCGTGCTAATTTACATAGCAAGCAAGGAGAGCTAACCAACTGGCAGGAGACAATACTTGATAAGGGGACAGGGGGTGGAGATCCCTTGAACCTTTCTGAGGAATGTCTCAAACACTCACAAGATGAATATAAAAGGGGAAGGCAAGTGCCATTTGGGGTTTTTTTCTTCTTCTGCTGCTTCCTTTTTTTTTCGGATAAGCGCTCCTACTGACCAGACACCCACCCCCCCGTTGGCTGGACCAATGCTGGAACCTGGACCGGTGATCTCTCTCTCTCTCTCTCCTTTCTTTTCTCTTCTTCTTCTTCTTTGAATATTCTTAATAAGAATCCACACCGCTAACGCTTTTCCATGTTTTCAAGTTCGAATTGCCTTTCCAAGTTTAAGTTACTTTCTGTGTTAGAATAAAAAGAAAATGTTTGATTGATCGTTTGGTGTCGTTTCACCTTAATTTAGTCCAAGGGGATCATTAGAACCTTAGTCGCTCTCCTCCCTCTGAGGCTGGGACGCAACAGGCTGGAACACTGGTTCTGGGAGGAGAGGCTGATGGAGCAAGGCTTGTCAGCCTGGAGAAAGGACAGCTTTGAGGAGACTGAGAGCAGCCTTCCAATATCGCAAAGAGGTCTTCTAGAAGAATGAGCCAGGATCTTCTCTGTGGTACATGGCAGGAGGGCGAGAGATAGGCATCCACTGAAACAAGAGAGGATAAGACTGGAGACAAGGAGAAGTTCTTTCCCAATGAGGACAGCCAGTAAGTGGAAGTCGTTTCCCAGAGTGGGCCATCTCCAACACTGGAAGATGCATTTCACTCCAGCCCCAGCCTTAACTCCAATCCTTTCCAGGGTCTGAATGCCTTTCCTAATGGTATTGTAATGAGTCAGCACCTCCTGGTGCAAAAAAAGACACCTCTGTGCTCTTGGAGTTCCAAGTGCTTGTGCAAGGCTTGAGCAGTTCATTTGGTGTCCACATTTGCATTGCAGATGGTTGCTGACTGCCAGGAAGTGGAGATTCAGTCCCAGGATTGTTCTGCATGAGGTAGTTGGAGCTAACAGCTGCAGTGTTGTGGTCCAAACGGTAATGGAGCCTGACAAGATGTTATAAACCAAAGCTTGATTGAGGCAATAGGAAAGATGAGCAACAATGCGGCGACACGGCGACTCAGCCAATCCCCGATAGCGAAGAGAAGATCATAAGCAATGCCATGGCTCTGGTGGACAAGGTTCTGACCAGCGACCCAAACAGCAGCTGGTGGCCCAGCGGGACCAGGCACACAGCAGAGCTGCAGTCATGAGAGTGAGAACAGGTCTGAGTGGCCAGGGGCAGCAAGGCCCGCGAGGATCAGCCCGCGCCTAATCACCATGCACGTGGGAGCACCAGTGCTGCTGGCAGGGCCCTGACACCAGCATCACCAGGCAGTGTTGCAGGGCCAAGGCACCGGCAATGAACGGTGCAGCACAACCCAGCAACTCCAGCAGCGCGCATCAAGTGCTACCTCCATGACAGGGCACTGCAGGTGCACCATGAGGCTGTTGCGGACCATCTGGCCACCCTGTCCGTCGAGATGGAGCCTCTGGAGGAGCTGGAGAGGAGCCACCTGGCCCACCCCAGGTGCAGCCAGGACCAGCTCAGGAAAACCATCATGCAGTGGCAGCAGGACAGCCCGGAGAAGAGCGAGCTCCAGCAGCAGGAGGGCGAGGAGCAGAATTTCTCCCTGATGCAGTCAGGGCGGCTCAGTGTCCCACCCAGGCAGGGGCTGCCCCGGGCCGGGCACAGCCATCACAGCCGGTCGCAGCCAGTCACAGGCGCGGGCATCTCCATAGCGAGCGCCAGGGCTTTGTGACAGAGGCCATTGTGACGGGGGTCCCTGCGGTGACCGTGGGGGTATTTAAGGAGCGAGAGCCCTGGGGCACCCACTCCCAGGAGAGCACCTCCCTCAGGAGGCAGCAGCTGCCCTGGGTGCCCGTGGCAGGTCTGCGGCCGAGGATGCCCAAGACGCCCAAGGAGGAGGAGGCGAACGCCCACTCCCAGCCCGCCAACGGGCTGCTGAGCCTGCGGAAGAGGAGCCAGGTGAGGGACGGGGCAGGAGGGAGAGGCCGGTGGTGGGACGGGGCCGCACGGAGCTGCCCTGGTGCCGGGCTTGCCGGCACTGTGGGGGCCGCTGTGCCAAGGTAGCCGCCTCCATCCCACTCCTCTTCCTCCTCCTGCCCGCAGGTGGGCTGCAGGCAGCCACAGGCAGCGTCGCAGAGCAGATGGAGCCAGGCCTCGTCCCTCCATGGGGACAGGCTGCCACGGCTGCCCTGCCCAGAGAGCTCGCAGGCCGCTGGGAGCCGCCGCGCACAGGTAGGGAGCCCGACGGAGACGGGGCCGAATGTCTTCCCGACCCCAGCAGCTGCCGACGGGCAGGTGGGAGGTGCAGGACAGGACAGGGGGCCCCGTAGTGAGATGAGCCCCCCGTGCCATGCCTGGCAGGCTGCCCGGGCGTGCTCCCACAAGTCGCCGTGGGCTGCAGAGGGACCAGCCCTCTTCCCAGCCGGCTCTGGGAGCAGGGCGGCAGCCGCCTGCGGGGCTGAGCTCTGCCCTGGGGACGGCAGGGGAGCCCGGCCGCAGGAGCTCTTCCAGCCAGGGTGTGGGGGCAAGGGCCACAGTCACACCGCCTCTCTGCTTGCCTTCTCTTGCAGACGGACAGCCTGGCGCCCTGCAACAGGGTGACGCGGGAGGACACAGCCCGTCTGCCAGCCTCGCTCCCTCTCCCCAGGCAGGCAGCGGCCCCCAGGCACGCACCCGCAGCTCGGCCACCAGCACCTGCCAGCACCTGCCCCAAGCTGCCACCTCTGCTGGCAGCACCCTCTGCATCTTCTGCCAGGGGCAGGGAAATGGCCATCAGCACCGCAGCCAGCAGCCACCGACAGCTTGTCCCATCTGCTCGGGGCACCTGCCGTGACGGGGGCACAGCCGCGAGGCTGGAGAGCTGGAGGCCTCCCCCACACAGCCCCGCAGCCAGTGCCGCAGCTGTGAAGGACACGGCCACGTGCCTCGTGGGTACGGTCCTGGGCAAGGTTTTGACCAGGAACCAGGGACCTAGCCAGCAGCCAGCGGCCCAGTGGGACCAGGCACACGGCAGAGCTGTGGTCATGAGAGTGACACCAGACAAGGTCTGGGTGGCCAGGGGCGGCAGGATGGCGCAGAGGAGCCTGGCCCAGCACCAGCAGCAGGAGGGAGAGGAGCAGCATTTCTCCCTGATGCGGTCAGGGTGGCTCAATGTCCCACCCAGGCAGGTGAGTGCCAAGGAATGGATGGGACAGCATGGCATGGGACAGAACAAGGGGATGAGTCTCCCTCTGGATGTGGCCAGCCGCTGCACTGCTCTCCCAGCAGCCACTGCTGGCTGGTCCCCAGCAGCCACTTGCTGGTGGGAGCCAGGCTACCTTTACAAATCCCCCTCTCTCCTTTCAGATCTGCAAGGTGTACGCATTTAACAACCAGCGGCAGGCAGAGCTGACACACGTGGAGCTCCTGAACAACACCTCGAGCAAGCAGGAGCAGCTGGAAGCCCATGTCCCCAGCAAGCAGCGGGTGGAGGCAGCAGGAGGGGCAGTCCTGCAAGTGCCAGAGGAGAAGCCAGGGGCCTTGGCCGAGGAGGAGGAGTGGGAATATGACAGCAACAAGGAGCTGTCCCGAGGGGAGGACATCACCACCTACAACACCTCGGTCAACCCCTTGTTCCCAGAGCTCTCCCAGGACCCCCGCTCTGGTCCCCAGCAGCAGCCCAGCTGGCCCAGCACCGTGGGCATGGAGGCGGCAGGAGAGACAGCCGGTGACCTGCAGAGCGCGTCTCCTGTCCCGGTGGGTGCCACGGACGCTGAGCCGGCACCTTCTGCCCTGACCAGAGCTCCTGAAGAAGAGGGGCACCGCACGCCACTCGCTCCCGCAGCACCAGAGGAGGCAAAGGCACCAGCTTCTCCTCCCTTTGCCAAGCAGGCCACAGCAGCACAGGCGGAGAGCCAGGCCCCTGCCCTGCACAGCGCCGCAGCCTACGAGGCGCTTCTGCAGGACACAGCCCTGCACATTGTGAGGGAGGCCGTGGCCAAGGCTGTGCTTGTGTTCCAGGGACTCAGCCAGCAGCCGGCAGAACAGCAGGCCCTGGCACAAAGCATGGACACAGCACGCGAGGATGGAGAAAACCTGGTTTCTCCCATGTCTGCAGTCCATCAAGGAGAGGCCGGCACAGCCACTGTCTCCCCAGCAGTGCACGAGGATGAAGTGGCTGCTGCGTTGCCTGAAAACCCTCCGGCAGATGCTAGCACACCCCACCTTGCCTCGGGAACAACAGATGATGGAGGAGACGCAGCAGCTTCACCCTTGGCTTGGGACCCTCGGCACCAGGTGAGCCAGGTGCGCATGGCCAGCATCGGGTGTGTACAGCAGGGAGCTGCCTGGTGCTCTCCATGTCATCCCGCTGACATCCCTGCCCTCCCCTACGTGTCATAGGCACCTGAGTAGGTGCTCGGGCAGAAGCAGGGCCCTGGCTTGTGCTGTTGCTTGTGATGTCACTTGCAGCTGAGTATCTTTTATGGGTGGAGCTGGCCCCTGCCTTCTGCAGCCACTTGTGATGTCACAGGCACTGAGTAGGTTCTTGGGCAGAGGCAGGCCCCTGGCTTGTGCCAGTGCTTGTGATGTCACTTGTCGCTGAGGAGATTTTGAAGACGGAGAAGGCCCCTGGCTTCTATAGCTTTTGGTGATGTCAGAGGCACCTACGAAGGTGAAAGGGCAGAAGCAGGCCCGTGGTTTGTCCTGGTTATTGTGATGTGACTTTTAGATGACTAGATTTAAGGCAGGAGATGGCCCTTGGCTTCTTCAGCCACTTGTGACATCATAAGCACCGGCAGAAGCCAGGGGACTGCTTCTGCCTTGAAAGCGACTCAGAGAAACATGACCTCACAAGCACCAGCACAAGTCAGGGGCCTGCTTCTGCCTTGAAGGATACTCAGCTACAAGTGACATCAGAAGCAGCGGCACGAGCCAGGGGCCTGCTTCTGCCCTTGCACCTGCTCAGGCGCCTACGACATCACAAGTGGCTGCAGAAACCAGGGGCCAGATCCTGCCTTCAAAGCTTTTCAGCTAAAATTGACATCACAAGCACTGTCAGAAGCCAGGGGCCTGCTTCTACCGTAGCACCTACTCAGGGCCTATGAAATCACAAGTGACTGCAGAAGCCAGGGGCCAGTGCCTACTTTAAAAGCGACTTAGCTACAAGTGACATCAGAAGCACCAGCATGAGCCAGGGGCCTGCTTCTGCCCTAGCACCTACTCAGGCACCTATGACATCAGAAGTGCCTGCAGAAGGCATGGGCCAGTGCCTGCCTTCAAAGCGACTCAGCTACAAGTGAACATAGCAAGCACCAGTAAAAGCTATGGGCCTGCTCCTGCCCTAGCACCAACTCCATGCCTATGACATCACAAGATCTGGCACAAGCCAGGTAACAACTCCTGCCTTAAAAGCTCCTCAGCTACAAGTGACATCACAAGCACCGGCAGGAGCCAGGTGCTTGCTTCTGCCCTAGCACCTACTCAGGGGCCTATGACATTACAAAAGGCTGCAGAAGCCAGAGGCCAGCGCCAGCCTTAAAAGCAGATCAGCTACAAGTGACATCACAAGCACTGGCACAAGCCAGGGGCCTGCCTCTACCCTAGCACCTCCTGAGGTGCCTGTGACATCACAAGTGGCTGCAGAAGCCTGGAGCCAGCGCCTGCCTTAAAAATGGTTCAGGTACAAGTGACGTCAGAAGCACCAGCACAAGCCTCGGGCCTGTTTCTCATCTACCACCTCTTCAGGGCCTATGACATCAGAAGCACCAGTAGCAGCCACTGGCCTGCTTCTGCCCTAGCACAGGCATCCATTACATCACTAAAAGCTACAGAAGCCAGGGGGCAGCTCCTGCCTTAAAGCGACTCAGCTACAAGTGACATCACATGCACTGGCACAAGCCAGGGGCCTGCTTCTGCCCTAGCACCTAGTCCAGGCGCCTAGGACATCACAAGTGCCTGCAGAAGCCAGGGGCCAGGTCCTGCCATAAAAGATACTCAGCTACAAGTGACATCACAAGCACCAGCACAAGCCAGGGGACTGCTGCTGCCCTTGCACCGATAGAGCCACCTATGACGTCACAGACATCTGCAGAAGCCAGGGGCCAGGTCCTGCCATAAAAGATACTCAGCTACAAGTGACATCACAAGCAGTGGCACAAGCCAGGGCCCTGCTTCTGCCCTAGCACCTACTCAGGCTCAGGGAGGTGTGCATCGTAGCAGGAAAGATCCCCCGTGCACCCGGCGCTGAATAATGTAATGCCTGCTCTTGAACATGCCCAGGGTAAAGGAGTTTAGTTCCCAGCGTCGGTGAGAACGTCACTTGTAGCTGAGTCACTTTTAAGGCAGAGGCTCCTTCTACAGCTGGTGCTTGTGACGCCCTAGGCCCTGAGGAGGTGCTAGGGCAGAAGCAGGCCCCTGGCTTCTGCAGCTGCTTCTGATGTCATAGGCCCTGAGGAGGTGCCAGGGCAGAAGCAGGGCCCTGGCTTCTGCAGCTGCTTGTGATGTCATAGGCCCTGAGGAGGTGCTAGGGCAGAAGCAGGGCCCTGGCTTGTTCCACTGCTCGTGATGTTACTTGTACCTGAGTCGTTTTAAGGCATGAGCTGGCACCTGGTTTCTGCAGCTTTTGGTGATGTCACAGGCGCCTGAGTGTGTGCTAGGGTAGAAGCAGGCCCGTAGGTTGTACTGGTGCTTGTGATGTCACTTGTAGCTGAATAGCTTTTAAGGCATTAGCTAGCACCTGGCTTCTGCAGCTGCTTGTGATGTCATAAGCGCCTGAGTAGGTGGTAGGGCAGAACCTGCCCCTGGCTTGTGCCAGTGCTTGTGATGTCACTTGTAGGTTAGTATCTTTTAAGGCAGTAGCAGGTCCCTAGCTACAGCTGCTTTAGATGTCACTTGTAGCTGAGTGGCTCTGAAGGCATAAGCTGGTCTCTAGCTTCTGCCGCCAATTGTGATGTCACAGGTGCCTGAGTAGGTGCTAGGGCAGAAGCAGGCCCCTGGCTTGTACCGGTGCTTCTGATGTCACTTGTAGCTGAGTGGCTCTGAAGGCAGGAGCTGTTCCCTGGCTTGTCCGGTGCTTGTGATGTTACCTGTAGCTAAAGTCGCTTTGAAGGCAGGAGCTGGCCACTGGTACCAGCCAGCAGAAAGTTTGAGTATTCCCCTCAACTTCATTCCGTACAACATGCAGATAAGACACACGACACCCACGCAGCGTGCTGCCAGCTGCTGCAAACAGAGGTGTGTGGTCAACACCCCGTGTGAAACTATTTCTAATTGCTGCCATGTAGATGACCACGTGCTCTTCTGTAAGTTCATAAAGTTCTAGGCCTATTACCAAGCACATAAATGAACAAAAAAAAACCCCAAACAAAACCAAGCAGCTACATTTTGGAGGTCCACCTAGCTTATTCACTGCAGGTGAGTCCCAAAGGGGCTCTCTGGTACGAGCAGCTAGTTCCAACGGCACCCATATTATTAATGAAACAAGTTCTCTAAAAGATGCCTTTCATGACTGTAGCTCTCCTTGTAGCTGAAACATACATAAGCTGACACATGTATAAGGGCTCTACTGTGCCACTTTTCCAGTGGGCAATAACTTTGGAGCACAAGCATCCTGACTCTGTGAAAAACCTGTGTGGCTTCTCTACATACACAGGCAGGCAGGAACACAAACCCCCCTGAAATCTGCTTCCTTAGGAAGCCAGCTTTAAAAGGCTACTTTCACCTCTACAAATTAGGCGACAGCTTAATAACGTGACAGAAATTGTGTTGACAAGCCCCTGCACCAAAGGGGATTCCTGTCTGGTCACATTCTCCCCACACAGGGGAAACATCCATGTAATACTGCCTTTCTCATCACGGCATGTCAACAGCAGCCCTCCTCTGCGCTGGCCAACTTCCAGGACTCCAACCTCACAGTCTTCCTAATTTTCCTCACTGCAATATCCCCTGAAGATCAGGTCCTTGTTCCACCCTCTCTAATTCATGCAGAGGAACCTCTTTTATCCCCTGCAGCCAGGCCCATTTTTAACCCTTTCCCCAACCGTAGCCTAGGATAGCAACTTCTCTCCTACGAGGGACTGGAAAACCCTTACAACACTGTAGCTGTATGAATGTAAAATCCTAACACTGGATTTTGAAAGAATTTCAGGAAAGTAGGTACTAGTATTTTATCCGCTATGAGCTTTATGTCAACCTGCTAACTTCAGGTTTGAAGTCATCCTTGCTAGAAATAAAGGTCCTTTTCAGGTTCTTAATAAATGAAAACATGCAAAAAACAAAACAAAACCCCCAAACCCATCATAAGAACTCTTAAGACAGTAATAAGCAACAATACTAGCATGTTGTCAGTGGGCTACTTTAAAATTCAACAAGCCCTTTGAAATGAAAAAGTAGGAAGAGAACCCAGTCTCCTAAAACTCAGTTCACCAAAAGCAAGCACAGCAATCTACACCAGGTGTGGAAACACAACTGTCAGAGTCCATTACAGGTTGAATTATTTCACAAGCTAGATATCCTTCCCATAAATTGTTTTAATTGGTATCAGTTAACAACCGACTTAATTTACAACTGTACATGTAGCAAGAAAGCGTCCTGCTTCAGTACTGACAAAACTGAAATTAGACTTACTTTGAGCTCATGGCGATCCACAATCACTGGCTGTGTGAGAATTTCCCTTCCTTTCTCGACGCCTGTCCCCTGGCGCTCTTCTACCCGAGAACATCTTGCACGAGTCGTACAGTGTACCCACGAATGTGGAATGACACAAACTTCTTAAGTCAGGATTTCTGTCTGTCGGGAATACAGCATCAGTGAAGTGTCCTGCACTTGGAGTACAGGCTCCCTCTGCAATGAGACAGACAGACCCTAAGACCTTTCGCTAAGAAATGCTGGACTTTTACTTTATTTCTGGCAAAAGTCACTGCCCCATAAAAATCAGAAACTCAGACACAAAAAAAAAAAAGCACTAGAGAAAAAGGCAGGGTAAAAACAGGAAAAAACAATAGTCACGTTGCCATTACAGCACTGCATGGTAAAACTCCAAAGTAATTTAGCTTAGGGAACACATCTTACATTGCAAACATTAGGACCTAAGTCATCTATTCCGCATGGGACTCTGGGTCCACACTGCTTGAAGTACAGCTTTTTAACTCATGCTGCTCATTACTGGGAAGATACTAACACAATAAAAGAAAGTCAGTGATTGTTTTTCAGTCAGGTACCATTTGAAAAACAAACTTCAGAATCTGCAGCTGCAGAAAAACATGAGTTTGGCTAACATAACTAGAGGGGCAGCGTCATTATGCGAGAAACACTGCGTGCCGAGTTTAGAGAGATACAAGAGAAATAACAGAATGGCATTAAAGGCGGCTAAAACCTAATAAAGAGTGTAATCCTTCTCAGGAAGAACAAGGTGCTAAATGACCTGTTGGATCCTTCACTTACCATTTGAATCTCCTTCTTCAGAACTTCCTGCTCCTTGGCAATCCAGCATTTCACTCTCCTTTCTTAGGCCTGAATGTTCAGGAAGCATGACACTCTTCTTTTCAGAAGCAGACTTTGCCACAAGGAGAACCCTCTCATTTTCTGCCCCAGGTTTGTCTTCATTCCCATTTTTCTGTTGTTCTTGAAGTACGTTTTCATTTTCTTCCATAGAAGAACCCTGTATGGACTCAACTTCAGTGTGATCCATGTTAGAAACATGTTTTACTGGAGAGTCTTCATCACTCTCTACTTCGGTTTGGTCTTCTGGAACTTTATTGAACTGAAAATTCCTCCTCTTTGTTGCAATACCTGAAGACCCTTTGTTCTTTCTGCATTTTCTTTTTGACATATCTACAAAGAGGTATCAGAAAAAGTAATCCAAAACATTACCAAAACACTTCTTCCTTCAAAATCCAGCATCCTCATCTTGACTCACAAGGAAAATGATCAAAGGAGCTCAAGTACCATTGTCTGTCTCCCTACATACGTCTAGAGAAATAGCTGCAAATTAATGAGGTCAGTTTGTTAGTAGATTTTAAAAAGCCAGCTACAGAATTTCATTCACAAAACCATCAGCTTCAAGATTTTGTGAGCAGAAAATTCTTACTTTAGATAGGAAGTATTACTGCAAAGCAACAGGTGAAGTTGCTTACTGTCTCATTACATGAACTAATATAGATGAACAGCAGAAAAGCATTTGGAGATGAGCCCTTCTTCAAATCTGTTATAAAGCTGTAAATTTCAAAAGCTAAACACACGGTGGGCAGAGTTAGAGACAATTTTAAGGGAATATTTGCTAGAGAAAAAATTGTCCTTAAAGACTTACGCCTCATACACTTTCTGATTCAGTCAACCTTGTTTAAAACAACCTTTGTGTTTTTGCCTTCCAGAAGAACCCACCATTCTCTGTATTCATGGAGTAGCGTGCAAAGCATATGGGTGAAGTCAATGGCAAAATTCCCAGTCACACCAGTGAGACCAGGAAACTTCACATCATGTCATGTGTTTTAACTGAAAGAGACCCAAGTCCCTTTGTTCTTTCATGTCCTTTCCACAGGAAAAGTGAGGAAATAATGATCTTTCCTTTACATATCTCTTATTATTGCTCCCCTATTTTCTTCCCCTTTCCCCCTTCAATTGGAAATCACAGTAAGAGGTGGCATAGATTTTAGCATTTGAGCGAAGGAAAAATACTGTTTCATATAACTAAAAACTAGCTGAGTATTTAGAAACTACTGTGTACAACATTTTTCACTTCAAGAGGTAGCAATTTAGGAGCCATTAAATGTCAGTTGGGCCATCAAGGCCAGTGTCTTAGAGTGCAAAACGAACCGCTGTACTTGAACTTCATAACCATATTGAATGAATGACCTCTGGATTTATCTCACATTTTGAAGCAAGTTAAAAAAAATGTAATGCCTCTGGCATGAAGAACTAGGCATGAGAGAAACCTGTTGTGTCACAAGAACAGAGAAGGTATCAGTGACTTTAGCACCTTCTCCAGGAAAGTCTGAATAAAATGCAACTTGCCGTTAGAGCGGGCTGTACTGGAATCTACAGGCGCTGCTGGTGTCTTCAGTTTTTCATCAGACTTTGGGTCTGTTTCCTTACACCCAGGAACAGGGTTCTGCTTTGGCATTACGTGGTAGTAGGATGGAGCATACACCAAAGAGCTACGACCTTGCAATAAAGAACAGACAGCAAAGAATTGTGTCTTGCATTGTGGATTACATATACTGAGACAAGTCTAAAAACGCTCAGCGTCAAAAAACATACCTCTTTTCTTACGAGATTCTTTAATTTCTTCACAGCTTTGTTCAAAATCTTCATCCATTTCTTCCCTCACTATAGCGTATGCGGTGTCTCTCAAAGCACAAGCTCTGTGCCTAATGAGATGATCTGAAATTTTACAGTCAGAACTGAGAATTTTCTACCAGCCAGTGAAATCCTTTCTTTTGATGACTTAGAAAGATTTTTGCTCTTTTTATAGGTAGGTTCTGAAAAGTCACCTCAGTGAATATTTTCAGCATAACAACCTAGAGGTTAATTATTAAAGCAAAAGCACTAGTTACTGGTCAACACTTCTATCACAATTTCATGCCCAATTAGTTTAATGCTACAGCATTTACAGCCTGGCAAGAAATGCTCTCTGTGCATGTTTAAAATGATCTAATCCCAAGCCTACTGTCTACAGAAGACATTTATCAATTCATACGTTTTAAATTTTTCCAAATTAGGGATAAAAACATAGCCTCACCTCCAGGATCTTTAGCTGGGTTGTACTTTAAAGCATTGCTACAGATGAGGTCGATGTCTTTTAGAAAATCTCCTGCAGTTAGGTACTGGTGCAAGTCAGTTTTGGAGAGAACTGCCGGAAGGTCCATGGGCTGTTCAATAACTGCGTCATAATCAGGTACCTACGAATGGAATATACGTGCTCAGAGATTTGACACAGTATCTACCAACAGTAATTATTTTCATAAAGCCAAATAAAGGACTTCTTAAAAGCCTCAAATGTTCATGACACATCCAAAGATGCGGAAATTAACCAGTTAGTTCCTTGAAAACAGAAGGGCTGTTTCAACTGGCTTTGAAGGGACAGACCAGAAGTGGGGAAAAAAAGAAGCAGGGAGGTCTGAAGCATGTGTGGGGCAGAGAAGGGAACACACACCCGGAGTGGGATTCATTTCACGTCGCTTCAGAAAATCACAGCAAAGAAACCTTTCTCGGTAAAGTCACCCGAGATTCTCTTTGTTGTTGGTGGCAAGAAAAAGGCTGCAGGAATTGCGCCTTTGAAGTGGCTGTCCTAGGCATCTACTCTAGAATGAGGTAACTGGACCCTGAGGTGCCGATTTCTTTACTCAGACCATAAAAGGAGCCTAATGACTAGTTCCAGTGAGGACATCTAGGTTTGTTTAGATTATTCACATCTGAGAAACTAGAAGTGAAGGGAAAGGCAAGTCAGTGGATGCTTAGGGGAGCAGGACTTTGCTGAAACACAAAGCTATATTAAAACTACAGCTGACTTCGAAGTATATGCCCCTGGCTTAGACTTACTGAATAAACTGAATGAGAAAAAGAGACATAGGAAGCGTATGGGAGGAAGAAGAAACCACCCAGCTCTTATGGTTGATCTTATACTGAGGATCCCCGGATGAAACAGAGAATAGAATCTTAAAATTTATTTTAAAAAGTGCTGCTTCTACTCCTGCTCTCACAGAAACTATTGGCAGCTTTAGGCTTTATTGAAACAGTCCTATAGAGAGTGTTTGTAACTATAAAAAAAGAGATCCCTCTGCTTTTCAGGGCTGTAACATGCCTACATAGCAAAGCCTTTCCATGAGTGAACTGTGTTGGCATTCGGTCTAACTGGCAGTTGGACTGGATGATCGTTGTAGGTCCCTTCCAACTGAAATATTCCTCAGCAAATAACGGACATTGAGAGCCTCAAGGAGTCAGCAGAAGTAAAAGCAAAATTCACTTCCTGCTTCTTGAAAAATCAGGATAGTACGGTCCTAAAAACAATGATAAACCTTCCTATAAAGAGCACACAAAACTGAGAAATACACACACAGAGAAAGTATGAATACATGCCAATAAAATGGTGTTACAGATCAACACTAATTTACCTCCTCTGGGTCGACAGGCTTGGTAAAGGCTTTGAAACGTCGGTCAATGGCAAGTCTATGAGTCACATGCCTTAAGAGAATCCTAAGCTCACGTAATGTATCCTCCTCCTGCTCCTCCAGCTGTCTTCTTTCTCTGTCAGCTGTCGAGGCTTAGGCGGCGGTGCTACAGGCAGTACTTCCAACATCTGCCAAGCTTAAGTTAATCAGAAACTTGGAGTCAATTGATGGTACTTAAACACAAGCCTTTTAAAAATCATTGATAGAAAACTACCACCAAAGCAAATACTGTACAGCTATTAACTGACAGTTAGCAAAGTTTTATAGGTAGAATATCCTCACCTGCATTGTTTTTTGATGGATGAGGTTGAGCAGCTTGATTCAGAATTAAGTCCTCAAAAAACCTTCTTCTTTCGTCGCTATTAGGCAACTGGAGTTTGAAAACTTCAGAATCATTAAAAAATAATTCTTTTATCTAAACACGAGGAGAAAAGATATTTCAGATATAAGGCCACACAAATTCCTATTCTATTCCAAAAAGATGAGCACCTTTCTAATTTAAACTGAGCAATCATCTGGATAAGACAAACTGTGAAAAGTTACCTTCTTGGCCTTAAAAGGCATGATTTTCATAGGTTAGCAAGGCAGATTAAAACATCTTCTCTAAGGAACACCTCCAGAGTTAAAGCTCAATGAAGGGACCATCACATCATACACTGATAAAGTGCTGACATTCCCCACCTCCAAGACTGCTTATTTTGTATTTACCTGCCTTGCTGCCCTTTGGTTTCAATCTTTATGGCAGCTCTAGAGGGAACAGGCAGGGTTCAGGAGACAAGGTTCGGGCTTTCTGGTAAGGTGGCGTTTTGGTTTGGGTTTGGGTTTTTTTAATTAATTTAAATGAGGTGTCTGAAGTTGCATACTTCCAAGTTTTACTCCATTTTTCAATGTCTACTACCAAAAGGTATGGATGGAATTTCAGTACTTAATTTTAGAAGGAATTTATTAACAGTATAAAAACTTCTGTAGAAAGTTAAGCCCTTTCAAAGCATTTGATGATAAACACATCTAGGTAAGCCCACCCTCCCGCCCAGTAACTGGGACAAAATAATCAGAGCGGCATATTCACAGTTTTAACATCTACCTTTAATGCACACTCTCAGATGTCTAGAAAGCTAAGTCTGTACTCCAGCTGAATTTCATTAAGGAATACAACTAAAAATTGATTTCCAAGTTACTTAAACAGAAGTTGGAACTTAGCTTTCTAATTTGTAAAGCTTTCACCTATATGAAGAAATCAAAATTATTTTAAAGAATTTAAATTTGAAATTACATTCCATCATTAACAGTGTGACCACTGGACTTTTACTGAAAAACTCTCTTACACTTTTCAGTGAAAAGATCTTTTTCCCATTTACATTTCAAGCACCATATATTCTTGACTAAGTACATGCCATCTTGAAGACACTGGAATTACTGTCTGAAGTAAATTTATACATCTGTCTAATAAGCATGAGTGTGTGAGAAGAGGGAAAAAGTTGGGTCACAGTCACCATCTTTACTCAGAAAACACTTCAGACAAATGCTTTCAGCATTGTTTTGTCTAAGCAAATTTTAAGAGACCTAGTTAGGGTGCTTGAGTAATGACAGCATGAATTTGCTTAACAGTGCACACTACTCCAAATGCTTAAAGGATTTATAAATTAGCAAGAAATTGAGAAAACAAGTAAGAAAAGTATCGACAGAAATACCTCTTGTGGGAGATCTGGGTGATGCACATCAGATGTTGCAAGCAGCAAAACTGGAGCAAATGTTGGAATGTTCTGCAGTAGTCTTGTAAAAGTAGCTTTCAATGTTGCTCCAACAGCCTCCCACCACAAATGGATATGTGGGATATAAATTATACTTGGTGCTGTTCTTTGAGCTTCTCGCATCAGCTGGTAAAATGACAGTTCGGATAAGAAAACGAAACCCTGCAGAATAGGCTAATCAGTTACTACCCATCAGTTGAACTATCTTATGAAATAGGAGTACCTGAAGCCAAAACATCAAAACAAACCAACAAAAGAACAACTCCCTAACATAATGTACAATTTACACTTTGACTCAAATATAGACATTGCTATGCAGCAGAAACAGAGCTGAATCTCTGCCTGATTTCAAAACTACTTTGGTGTAAGGTAACTCCTGCAGAGCCTCACAACTCAGCTGGTGTGGTGGTGTGCCTGAAAAAACAAGACTAACCCTTCAGCCAGATGTATTAGTCTGGGCAAATCGCTACCCGACTGCGACTACACCATGTCCAATTCAGAGTGGGCACAAGTCCAAGTCAGCCTGGAACACAGTGTGAACAAAGACCTATGTGAAAAGATGATGGCTGACACTGTAGAAGAAGCCTGCTTACAATTCATAATTTCAAGCACGTGTTCTAAGAGGTGACCAGTCTTCAGCCTGCCTGAAGAGCTAAATCACTCACAGCCTCTCGTTACCAAAGGACCCATCAGACCAGACTGTGTGCTTTGGAAGACCACGAGCCATTGCCTACAGATGGTACCTCAACCACAGAAGAGGACACGCATCTACCGCATGAGAGAAGTGGCAACAGTTCTTTCACATGAGAAATCTCTCCATGCACCCTTTCAGGTTATCAGTACTCAGGGAGCTCCTGTCACAGGATGGGAAGCGCATGTGGTATATCCGGGCCGTGACTAGACACGGTAGCTATCGTGACTGCAGATGCAACCATCACATAACAAAAAAAGGAATGGTTCCTCTTATGTGCCAGATGAGTATCCAGTCATGTAACGTGTCCATCCGTACTTGTGCAGCTCTCAAATGCTGCTGTAAAGGTCAAAATATTTTAATACAGTGATGCCAAACAACAAAACAGATTTCCTGCCTAAAAGTACAAAGGAAAACAGCGCTAAATCTGCTTATATTTAATTTTCCTAGTTTAGAAAAACACACCAGTGTACAAATGTAAGTGTTCCATGAATTTTAATGCTTTTACTGCTGCATATACTGCAGCAGTAGAAGCTGTATATGTATATGGAAAGAAAGAAACGCTTCTTTTCCCCAAAACCTTGATTGCCTTACAAATATAATAAAAAACGAAGGCTACAGAAAAAGTGTATGACGCGCAGTCAGGCTGATGCAGAGCCATCTGCTGGGAGCACAGGGTCTTAAGAAGCAATGAAAACAACTTCCTGGATCCCACCGAGATGGGCAGGATTTCTTGCTATGAAGAGGGCTTTATTAGCAGCACCTCCCAGCTTCCTGAGCTGCAAGCAACATCCTCACTGTCTAATTTGGAATGGAAAATATGGCTATGTACAACATCCTTATTCAGTATCACTCGATCCAGAAGAAAAGTGGATTTTCACACAGAAGTAAACATAACAGCACATGCAAACCAGGCTTCCTCCATTAACAATTAATTTTGCTTACTTTACTAGTTTATATACACTTCATGATTCCTATGAGATTAAAGAGAAAAAAGATACCTGTGCACACATTTCTTCCGGTGCAGTGGTGCTAACAAACAGAACAGGTAGGTCTAGCGTATAAACTGGAAACTTTTCCAGGGCATGTATTACCGCAGGTGCCAAATGAGAAGCTTGCCCACATTCTGGCTCTCCAACTATTAAGAACCGTGGCCTGCAAGCTGTTGGCTCGTAATAAGCATTTCTAGAACAATAAGGAGAAAATAAGGTTCAAAATGAAGTGATGAATAGGTACACAGGTGTTACCTGCCAATCCCCAGCATGTCTGCTATTTGTTTGCTGAGGTAAGTAACAGCTCTTAAATCACAGAGGGGGACTGTCCAGCTAACACACAGGACAACTGGTCAGTAACCTGATACGGGGTGAACAACAACTCTCTCTCTCAGCACACACCAGTCTGGATCTCTTCACCACCCGTACACACCAATTTTCAGTAGGTCTTGAGCTTAAGTAACTGTGAGATCTCTACAGCTGTCAAGTTTAGCTGAAATTTGGCCATAGTTACTGGAGATGGTGGGAAGGAAGGAGCAGAACAACATTTCTAGAAAAAAATTAACATGGGCACTGAAACACAGTAGCTGTATCTGAAGAAGTACACAACTGGATTGGTTAAATTACAGCGGTACACTAAATACACATAAGATTTATATTTATTTCATTCAGGAATTCAAATTGCTTCATCTTTGAATTGTCTATTAATTTCCTAGTCATCTTGCTTTACCAGCATGAAAGACATTTTTGAAGAGCATTTGTTTTTTCCACCACAATAGGGTTGTACCATTGCTGGCTGAAGCCAAAGATCCTGCAGACCTAACCGAGCTCAGCAGGTCAGAAGATTTTCTGGACAGCACAGCAATAGAAATTGAGAAAAACAACTGACCCAACAGTGACGACAACGATCTGTTTTTTCAACTGTTGGCATACACAACTTCCACGTTAAAATGACAGAAGATTAACATAAAATCAGTAGGTTAAAGGTACAAAATGCAGACACTGTTTAAGTTTTCCTCACAGTGTTTTAACCAACCATTTCTCAGTTTTGTTTCTGCTCCATAGTTCACTACTGGTTAAAGAATCTTGGAAGGTAGAAGGGCAAAAGATGGCTACACAAATCCATACATTTTTTTCTGTTAAAAGGACAGACAGCACATTTCTTTGGTCTTGAGTCTTTCAAGGAATACCATGGATTAACTCAACACATTCTAATAGTCTGTGGACCACTTTGACTTAGGAGAAGAGGGCTGAGCCGTTCACTTTGATGGCTTAGGGCAGTGTACTCCATTAGAACATTAGTACCCAGCTGGATCTTCACGCTTACTTCTTGCACACGTTTTACTCCTTTATCCACCACCCCTCACACCAAAGCTGTTTACAGACCCAGCCATCTTAAATATGTAAACATAAGGGGGACAAACATTTACCTGCTGAAACTGAGGAATTTTTCCTTTTGTCTATCAGGCTTTTTATGCGTTGGCTTATCTTCAAAGATTGATGGTGGTTCCTCACCACTGTCGATTGCATCACTTCTTAAAATCTCACTTAAACTGTCTGAAAGACAAAAGAGGTTTGTTAACTTTCCTGAATAGTCCGTATCTTGCTCTCGCATTAATAAAGCTTCTAAATCAGTGCTGGAAACCCCTTATCTGGTATTTCTTCATGTGAGGGCACATGCGGAATGCTATTTTCTGATGAGTTCATCTTACCACACGTCTATGGGGATTGCACAAGTTTCTACAAATGATTTGCATAAGATATCTCTCTCTGTTGGTGAAAACTTGGAGGTTTTTTTCCTTAGAATAAAAATGATTAGGAACAACTTGTGTAGTTCCCAGACACCTGGAAAACCTAATATGGCCACTTCATTCTGGAGCAGGTTCCCCCACTGGAAGTGGGGGAATTAAATGAATGTGATGGCCACAGACTTCCATTTGTCTAGGACTAGTGATTCAGAATATACAGACGAACACATCCAAATTAAGGCTCCTCAAAGATCACCGAAGGAGGAGATAATGGCAGGCAGACAACAGAGAGGGAGGCAATTGCCAATCCCCTAGCCTCTCTGCTTTTATTTTGTTGGTGGACTTCTGCCTCTACTTTACCAATGCAAACCTCTCTCCCAGCTCTACTGGGAGTAATACTGGCAGGGTATTCTCAAGGGATCAGCGTCATAACTAACTATTCGTGCATCTCCATTAATCTGGACTGGAGTGAGTTTATCAATTTATTTGCTCTCACCAACTGACAGACTCAATCTGATCACGGCTGATGCAGTCAGGTGTGTGAGCTCACATGTACTATGCAAGCCAAGCCCCAAAGTGTACACTGCTAAAACATTCCGATCTCCCATGCAAGTGTACAGTGTGATCCACAAGCATTTAAATTAAGAGACTATGGTTAAAAATCATGATAGCTAAAACAGTATTGAGCTTAAACCACTTGTATTGTGGTCTTGACATTCTTCAGACTGGAATTAGAAGCATTCATGTAAAAATGCCTTTCTCCCCCCATTTAAATATTTATTTTGAGAGAGGTGCCGCATACATTGCACCTTAAATCCATCTCTACAAATGATAAATATGATGTTAGCTATTCTCAGAAACAGGGTACTCCAGCAGAGAATGCAGAATTCTCTACTGCGTATTGGGAGTCATTCACAGCTCCCATCCAGCACTTCAATTTAGAATCCAGAATAAAAACTATGCACAGTACCCCTGAAATAAAGGCGTGTGCATGCAGATTATAAAATTTTACTTTCATTACAGCTGAGAGGTTTGTGTATGCTGATTTCACAAATCTGAAGTTTTTGCTTTGGCGTAATTTTAAAGAAGTGGATGTTATTGTTATACCTTGCTGTTGGTCCTTCTTCAGTGCAAGCGCTGCCTGGGGAAATACCGTCTGCAAGGCCTGTAAAATTCTTGCTAGTGTGTTTTCAAACAGTGGTTTTGAAACAGGTGATAGTGCTCTCCCAGGTGAAGCCACAGCCCTCCGTGAAGCTGGAACAGCCTTCCGCATAGCCGTGGCAAAATCCTGTGCTGTTACTTGAATAGAAGCAATATCTAACTTCAGTTTCTCACTACTTCGGTATATCTGAGGATAGCGGCGGCGCAAAGCACAGAGGGCAGCTTCAGTACATAAGGATTTAAGATCAGCACCACAGTATCTTAATAAACAAAACAAGAGTCAAATGTTACGTCAGGTTCAGGCAGCACAGGCCAAGATTTCCAAAGGGCAACACCGAAAGACACTGTACACAGCCAAAAATTAACAGGTTAAGAGAGAATTTAGAGTTACAGCACTGCAGAGAAGTTTTGTTCCGTGGCTGGGAGCCCGATATCTGCACTTATGGAGCAGCCTCCTAATCAAAACTTTGCTTCTGAGGAGGATGCCCCAAACCTATTCAGTGTTCTGAGAGACAAAAAGAAAAATAAAAGAAAAGAAGCAACTACCTTTGTTTGCTCCCAAGGCGTGCCAGCTGCCTCACTGCCTCGCTCTGCAGCAAGGCACAAGAGCTCGGGTACTGCCTGGTCCAAGCCCAGACTCCTTAGGACTCAGTCACGTGCAGGAACTCACTTTGTTTTCAAACTTACCCACACATTTTTCAGCTAGCTCTTCAAGAAACATGTCCAATGGCTTCGGGGTCCAGTCTCGTGTGCGAATCTTCAGAATCTCTTTTCTAGCCTGGAAACAAAATGGTGGCATTTTATTTGTCCCAAGTTTTCTCTTAAAAAAACCCAAAACACCACAAAACCCAAACCCCTCTCTCATTAATAAAAATACTTTTCTTATCTGCTAAACTGCTAAGTATTTTAAAGTTCACTTAATATGCTCTCTTCTTTTTCAAGAAGGAACTTTAATAACTCTCAATTTGTTACATTAAACTCTTCTGGGGGGCCTGCAGTGAAATTAAAGGCATTTATAGCTTCCCTAAAAAGTAAGTTTCCTCAAATGTGAGACTTAATGATCCTGAGGGGGAAAAATGTCATAAAAAACTTATCTGCAAACAGATTTCTCATCAAAGAATATTATTGCAAATTTAGCAAAATTTCATGGTAACAGTCTCATGAGTTCATCAGATTTGCTTTTCTGCCAGTTCATTCAAGGAAAACAGACCCAGCACGACATTTCAAATTGCCACAATTACTACAAAGAAGAAGAAGTATTATGACTCAAACGACTGTCACTGATCCAGGGAATGTCAAACGTTGCCTATCTTCATCTCTCATCTTAACAAGACTTTTTTTTAAGTATTTCCTGGTACACAGATTAATTATGGCAGATTTCAAGAATTCTTCCACAGTAGGGAATCTGTTTCAGGGCACCTCCTCTCCTGTTCCTGAAAGCTGACAAAAACTTGAGACAAATGTTTCTGTTAAATACACTGTTCCGAGCACTTCTACTGGCCTTCAATCCAATAAGCATTTTATCCTTTTTCCAAAAAGCGCCAATAAAAGAAAAAGAAATAGCTGTGATAGCCAGGGAAGAAACACAAAAACAGGGTTCCAGTTTTGCACACTGTCTTCCCCTGCCCCAATATTTTGTGGTCGCTATATGCCTATTTTTTTCATCACTTAGCTATTGCCATTGAACTAGAAGCTTCCCAAGCCCTGCACCCGTGCAGTGTACTTCACATCTTTGTCCAACTCCCTGTTAATAACAACCGCTAAGAATATCTGATCCCAAAATAGTTATAAGTATCTCCCAGGATACCCAGCCCGGGAACAATCCAACACAGGTACGTCCACTATCCATTCATAAACCAAGAACTAAGAGCAAGAGCACTTCAGGGTGAAAGTGCCTAAGTGGATGAGATAGGTAAGCGAGCACGAACCACTGCGGGAATGAAAAATTTTAATTTGCTCCAGCACCAGCCTTGATAAAAGTTTTTGTTAGCAAAAAGGAATTCTTGTGTGCGCAACATTTCTTTCATTTTTAAGATGAGACAGCAGTAATTTATAGCTAATTCAGCCACTCATTCTTACTTAAACATTTCAGTGACTAGCAGCATCCCATTTTCTTGGCTGGTCAGAGTGAAACCAAAACTAGTTGTAGAACTAACTACTTGTTGAAATCATCTTAATTGTATATATTCAGTACCAGATCTGCCCTCCACAGGGCAACGCTGTCTCTCCGGATATCCCGCTTTTGTCCAAGTTGTACAATACCGACTTCAACTTTAACTGCTCTGTGATACCGCATTGTTACCTGGTTTTGATATAAAGATGGACTTTGCCTCATTAGCATGAAGGTTGAGCCTAAGTTCTGACCTCTTTATTTGGCAAGCCAAAGAGGAACTCTCGATCAAAGCGTCCGGGTCTTCGTAAAGCAGGATCTATAGAATCCAGTCTGTTGGTGGCGCCAATCACCACAATCTCTCCTCTGCTGTCTAAGCCATCCATAAGTGCCAGAAGTATGGATACAATAGAGCTAACAGAAAAATGTAATTGTCATTCTCTGGTTTAGTACATTCTACACAATCTTCTCCAATGATCAGTCAAAAAGGACAAGCTTTTATTGATGAGATGCTGATGAGTGAAAGACTCATTTGAAGGCATAAAAAAACAGATAAGGTAACACCAGGCTTGTGCTGATATCAAGCTTAGTGAATTGTTT
Source organism: Morus bassanus (assembly GCA_031468815.1). Taxonomy (NCBI): domain Eukaryota; kingdom Metazoa; phylum Chordata; class Aves; order Suliformes; family Sulidae; genus Morus; species Morus bassanus. The sequence continues at coordinate 294,762 of CM062590.1, forward strand.
GCAATTACTGTTTAAAATCATCTGAAATTAGTAGCATTGAATTACTAGTTTTCAGGACAAATGAATGTGTCACATCAAGAGGTTGTGGTCGCCTTTTCACAAAGATCAAGCAGCTTCTATGCAGATACAAACAATGTACTACCTATGAATTTGGTCTTGCCTACTGGACCGCACCGGAGCGAGGCCATCTATCTCATCAAAGAAAATAATTGAAGGTCGCATCTGGTAGGCCTAGAATGAAAACACAGGAATATTGACATCAGTAAAACAGCACTATTTGAAAGAGAAAATGCATGAAAACCATTATGGTTGGAAAGGCACTGGAACTAGATTTTTCAGACTAGCATCAGGGATCTCCAGTCATTGAGCTAATGGAGTAGGTGGCACGAGTAGCAGAAGACAGCAGCCTATGTCAGCCCACTGAGACCGGGTGACAGGAAACAAATAGGACCAGTAGTTTCTACAGGTATTTGGCAGCCACTGGGAACAGAGCCGGGACTTATTCAATTACAGGTTCTGGGAGAAAGCAAGCTTCGTTATGAATTTAAATGACCATGCTTTCAGCCTGCATCTGTTTCCCTCTGATCTAAAGCCACCATCTCTTCCCTCTTGCAACCTTTTTTGTGGCTGGTTTTGTTGGTTTGTTGGGGGTTTTTTTGTTGTTTTGTTTTGGTTTGTTTGTTTTGTTTGTTTGTTTGTTTGTTTGTTTGTTGGGGGGGGGGATTGCTTTGTGAGGTTTTCTTGTTTGTTTTATTAATCTTTCCCAATGCATCTCAAGATTTCAAGCCCCTAAAAACCCACTGAAAAAGGAAACACTGACAAACCCGTTTCAGTGGAAGGAACTGTCAAAGCACAAAAAGGAATGAGTTCTTAAAAATATTGACCACAGAAAATTAGAGCTACAGCTCAGACAGAACATACAGCACATTTCCACCTTACCTGATCAAATAATAAACGAAGCTGTCGTTCAGATTCCCCCACCCATTTACTCAGGCAGTCGGCACCTTTTCTCATAAAAAAGGCTATTCTCCTGTCACCTTGGCTACATTCATTAGCAAGTGCACGAGCAACCAGTGTGTTTCCAGTCCCTGGTGGACCATGAATAGACATCCTCTGCAATTAAAAAGGAAAAAGCGTCACGTAAGAAAAAAACATCATGGAAAAGTACATATTACAACCCCCCATCCCTAAAACACACAACTCTCCTCTCCTAACCAAAACATTTAAGGTATAAGATAACGGTAACAGCTGAAGCGTGAGAAGAGTCAATACAGATGGAAGTTTTGTGTTCCTACACAATTCGACAAGGCAGTAAATCCAATTAATTAAGAGGATAATGCAGATGTACAAAACCTTGAGAAAAGATCATAGCGTCCCAGAGGACACTTCCAAGACTGCTGACAAACTAACAGGGGTGGTCGCAGCACAGTGGAGCCAAACCAGAACAAACTTCAGTGCAGAATCTGAGACTGGGCTAACTTATGAAGCACCAGGTCGTTCTTCAATGATACACTGCATATTCATTCTTGTTGTCACAAAAGGCAAGATTTGATAGTAAAACATTTCATTGCCCCTTAAAAAAACTTTAAGTTACTCCATTTGGTCTCCCAGACCATCCATTGCTGATAATAAACGAGGAGGAAGTCTAAAGCTGGGAGGGTGTTCTGCATTTCCAGATAAATACAGCCATCAACTGGAAAAGCCAATACACTGCTGTGTCAAAAAGAATTTCAATGAATAAAGAAGCAAAACACTGGAAGACTTTCTTTTTGTTATTTGTAATACTTTTAAAGTTACTCAAAGCAAAGAATTTAAAGTCTTATTTCAATATACAGTGATTGAGTTTTTCTGACCAAGAGCATATAAAGCTAACAATTACGTCTCTAACAATGTCACTTCAGAATGCAGAACTAATTTAGCTGTGTAAGAAGTGGACACATTCTTATTTTAGGCCAAGCACAATAAACACTGCAAGGTTCTAGTCGCAAGCCCTATCAATTGTAAAATTGATACTTGAGCGCTTGAAAAAAAAAAGAGTCAGTGGGAGAGAGAACTGGACTTCCAAGCAACAAATGATGGTTGACTACCAGTAGACGATTCCTTCCTGCTTATGAACTAGTCAAGGTGACTTGTACACAGAACTCAAAACAAAAGTGCCCCAACCTCACCTTTTAAAGGCAAGACACTTTTAAAGTATATTCTCACCACACAGTAAATCTTTGAACCTACATATATTCTGGATTCTATCCATTTTTAGAAGTTACTTTTTACTACTTCTACAAAACCCCATCAACTCTGCTGAAAATTTTGAAGCATGGAAACATATTGATACCTCAGTTGAATATTCTCCTGAAAATGGGTGAATTAGAATTCCTAGTTTTAAACAATGTCTGTTACCTTGGAGGTTGCATTTTGAATCACTCAAAGACTTCTGGGTAAAGCAATGGCAAAATGACCATCTCTTTTAAAGATGAAATGTGCTCAGAAAGACCTCCCACACCATCAAATCGTACCTAAAGAAAAATTCAACAGAACACATTTCATATCTTAAAGAAAACTGCAACCTTGATAAGTTTCCATCAGAAATTACATGTCAGCACAAAGGAAATGTTCTGGGCAATTTTCAAATCACTTGAGAGAAAACTGTAAACCAAGGCAGTTGTATACAGCCCATTATTGAATGCTTTCATAAACACCGGAAACATCTCACTGACACAATGAACTAAAAATACCTACAGAACAATCTATTGGCATTGGATCAACATCAGCCAGGCTTGCTCCAATCTTCATTCGATCCTTGTGAATTCCCTGGAGCTCATCTTTCCGAAAGTTTAGTGGAAGACACCTGATTGAATTAAGGAGAAAGAGAAAGGCACTTTCTAACTTAAGATGCAGCTAGAAGGATTTTGCTTTTATCATGAAGGCAAGTGAATGCAGAAGACCATATAAATGAGCATAAACTTCCTAAAGAGTTAAATATCCCTTCAAATTGTTTTACATTTCATGTCTATGAGTAAACAAAGGAAAATGGTCACTCCAGACATTGAACTGAGTTAATTGTTCTAGCAGCTCTTAGCACTTACGAATATCCATGCCAGTCAACACAGCACATACATGAATGCAAGCTTAGGACATGTTATTCTGTATGTGGAGACTGTGAACTGACCTTGATTTGTGTGATGGAAGAACCCCCCAAAACACACTGACATATTTCAAAGATTTTTTGCTTCTACGTTCAAAAAGTTACAGCCCAATGAGATACTGATTTCAGTGTGGATTAACATTATAAAGGCTGCCCACCACTGCTGGTCCTTCCCAAGGACTTTGGGATGTGTGTGCCAAAAGTCACACAGGTCTGGAAGACATTGGGCTGAAAACTTATTTCTTAGATTGTTATTAAAATAGTTTTTCTAGAGCATTTGTTAAGTAGCAAAACCTCCGTCATTTCCTCTACTTATAACATCTTGCGTTATGGTGGTGTTTTTCTGAATAAACTACTGTAAAACACAGGAGCAGTAGAATTTTACATTAAAAAAATTACATAAAAGTGTTCCTCCCCACAGTCCCGCCTAGAAATCAGACTTGCTTATTAAAAATCAATTATAAACATCCAGTTTTAGAGTCCAGTTACAGTTGTCAGTGCCAACAGGTATGATTAATTATTGCTGCAATTTAGAAACTGTACGAGATGAAGAGGATAACACTTCACGGTTCGGCAGATGCAAACTCCTCCCAAGTAGATTCCTCCCTCCCCTATTCTCCCACTACATTCACCTTCTTAAATCTCTGTTACAGCTGTGCTTCCTACGCCTCTCAAAATGCTCTTCATCATCAGATGAGGATGAGGAGGATGTGCAATCACTGTTGTGGACTGTGTCTCTCTGTCTGCAAACGTTTAAACAAACAAGTAAAAAAATTAAAGTAGACTCACTAAGTAACATCAAAATTTAAGCAAATTCTATCTAACTCAGAATTTACTTCCAGATCTATTATGTTTCCAGATCACTGTACTCCTTACGAACCTCATCTCAAAGTACATGACATGATTTTCCTTGTGACAGCAAAATTTAATTTTTCTTAGGAAGGTTAAATGTTTAACTCTTTTGCAAAGATTTTTCATAAACAAGTTTCTCATGTAGTCCAATCAAACTCTCTCACACTCTCTCTCTCTCTCACACACACACAAATCGAGTTTCACTTAGCATTATGTAGCCACTCTGTGAAACATAAACCTTTTTAACTTATTTAAAAATTTGGCTTCAAAAACCCTTCCTTCCAAACCTGTCTGCTTTCAAGGATGCTAAACAAAGTGCTCATATCTAGCAAGAGATGGCGTTCTCCATGCTCTGACTGCTTACAGGATCCAAAACCCCTTTGTCATTACTATTGCAATTTACAATTTATAATTTCATTTAGCTTTTTTCTTGTTTAAGGACAGTTTCATACAGAAACATTAACTGAATCCAAAGAGAAACCAGAATCAATGTCTGAGTGATTAAAAAATAAATTCCACTAAAGCTTCCATACAGGCTCTCCCTCTAACTAAATTACCTTCAGTTTTAAGAAAATAATTTGTATCCTTCAAGATGAAATAGTAAGATTTTCACAGGGAGATTCTGGCTTCAATTCCAGAACAAAAGGATTTCAGTTACACAATCTCAGCCACAACCTCCACAATCACCTTATCACTGACCACAAATACTGCCTTTTCAAAAAATCTAATGGCCAATAAAAAGCATAGTCTCCCCCACCCCAATATTTGTTTTCTTTACACCCTCAGACTAGCACAACAATAATCATACTATTAATCTGTGATTACCACCAATCCCAAAACCCTTGAAAGCATTATTCAGTAATGTCACTGACAGCGCTACTGATAAATACGAACTACCATTAACCATACACCAACCTGTTAGTTCTTTTGCAGCAAGAGCCTTGTGGCTGAGGACTTCTGCATGGGCATCTCTGTCTGACAGGTAAAGAGCAGCCCGAAAAAAATAGCTTACGTGGTCTTGGTTCTGTTGAAAGCCAAGTATTTAGAACCATATTACAAACAACTTTAAGAGAAAGCAGGATAGAGAAACAGGCAGAAAATGTGACGTGTTTCACCCATCTCTAATTTCAGGGCAAGTTTCAAGTGATTTGGGAGGGGATTTTTTTTTTTTTAAAGCAGTACACAGTAGAAGTGAAAAAACCACACACCTGCTTTTTAAGGAGAACTGAAAACCACAAGAATAAGATTATCAAGTCTGTTTAATTACTGTTCTTTCAAGGATACATAAGTAGTTTTTTTACTGAAAAACAACAATAACTATGCCCAATGGCAAAGAAATATCATGTGCACAGGATACATGCATTTAGTAAAATTTACTTGCAGAATGAAGGTAAGAAATGTAAATAGAAGTTGAGTGTGTATATATATTTTCATTAAAAAGAAAAATCTCACTTAGATGCAAGAAATCAGCTCTTAAGAGAAACTGGGCATATAACCTACTTTCCAATGGAGCTTGATAGCACCTAACAGTTCCCCTCTGTCGAAAGTCATAACGCTTTCGAGTGTCTTCACCACCATCATCTTTCTCTGTACTTTCTTCTGATGAAACTACAGGACATCGACATAACATTGAACTGTTGAAGTACTGTTGCAAATTATATTAAATTCAAAATGCACTACACAGATGCCTACAGGTTTTACTATTACCTTCATGTTAATGACAAACAGATCTGAACACCTGCAAAACCTTAAGACCAATTTATGCAAGACACATTCCAGAAATTACAAAACACAGAGGAGCGTACATAGAGATATTGTTCTGGCCTCGCTCAACTTGCTGGGTGACTTCTCATCAGTCTTAGTAACAACAGTTCTTTCACCTTGCTTAGCTAAGGTGCAGCTCCTATGCAAACCACTATTTCAGAAAGTCATTTCTTCTTATTTTGAGAAAGTGTTTCAAAGAAATGTTTTTAATACTCTATAGTGGTAAGACTAAGCATGGTAATCTAGCTCCAAGTCCTAGCTCTGCCACAGATGACATGAGCAATAATGGGCAGGTCACAGGTTTGAACTTCCCCAATCAGAAAATAATATCAAATGCATACAGTTTATGTCACTAGCTTCTGTAAAGTCACTTGATGTTTTTCCATGGAATTTGGTAGGAATGCAAAAAACAGAGTATAATTATCTTGCAGGTCCTTAATAGTAGCCTCTCACATTAATAGCTGGACACTAGGTAAGGAATGTACATGCTCTGCTGACCTCCCTGCTCACTAAAATTAAGTAAATTTTATTCCCTGGAAAGGACTACCCTTTTTTTTCTTCCCCACAAAGGGTCTCACTGCTTTTCTGAATGCAAGAGAAGTTACACAAGGTATATACACAGCACATGGAAAACTGAAACATTATTTTGGCATCACTGCCATCCCCAGTCCTTGGTACTCCAGCGCTTCTGTCACAAAGGCATGGATTCCTCGGCTTTTCTGCTCTGCTAGTCCTTCCCCTTGCTCCACTCATCTTCTTTACACCAACACTGACACATTTTCCCCACTCCTTCCTGGCATGCTTTTCATTATACAAGTATTCTAGTTTAGTTTCTTCCCAATTTAAAAGTCCAGAGTTTACACTCTGATCACAGATGAATTGCCACATACCCTTATTTCCCATTCAACAGACTATTTATAATTACTTTCTGCAAGTCTCTCCTGCCCAACACCCTGTGATCCACACACTTGAACCAAGCCATATCGTTCCTCCCTCTAGGCTGCCAATGCCTTGTATTAAAGCTGCTCTTATTAAGGCCTTGAGTTGATATTCTCCTAACTACATCTCCAAATCATGAGTTCGCTGTCCTTCTCCCTCACCAGCCAGAGCCCTTGGCACACTCGATCATGTTTCTTTTTGTTAATGCCTTGCCCTACCTCGGTTTCTTTAGGTCAGCCTCTCGACGGACTCCTCCTGTGGCTCCAAGTGTTCCCTCGCTGCTCTGCGAGGAGGTCTGATGACCGAGGTGCACACCTGGGAGCCACAGGCTAGGTCTGAACTAATAACAGGACTAAAAACAGGCCACGGAATGTTCTCTGGCCTGTTCGTGATTAGGAGCAAGATCACCCCAGTGCTCACTAACACCTGGACAACTAGCTTGAATCTTTTTGTAGGTCTCCATTGCCAGTGGTCAGTCTAACATGTGCAAGACACCGCCCGCACAGGGTATCGCATAAATCATCTCTCATTCAAGTTCTGATGGTCAGACAGGTGGTCAGGCGCAGGGCACAGTCAGACAAGCGTACTGACCAGCCAACTATTTACGTGTGACTGACCCTTTTTATCCCCTTGCCCCTCTACTTTCCCATTCTTGTTCCTCCCAAAACCACCTAAACTCCTCCCGTGTCCCGCTTTAGGTTCCTGCCCTAAAGATCCCATAGTAAGTCCTGTGTGAACTGCTTGCTGTGACGGTCCTGGGATGGGCCTGGGAGTAGCCCGGCAGGGTATTATTTGGGCTCCCCTCCTGCCACTGGCTCTCTGAGCTGGGCTGTGGGTGTGCAGAGAAGGTCTATCACAAAACCCAACGCTGGTCGGCTCAACTACCGCCACATCCTTTTCTGTCCTTAAGTACAGTCTCACCCCATTCTGTCCATCCAGAAATTTCCTACAAGGATTGCTGGACTGACTGCCTTCATCACAACTATCATTCTCCTCAAAACCTTAAAGATTTCCCCCCTCACCTCAAACATCAAATTAATACGGCCTTTCATGATTCAACCTTATTCCTCATGTTATTTCTCACTGAGTACCGGATGACAGCTCCTCATTACAGGCCTGACAGCACCTTCCACTGACTGCCTGCTAAACACAAAAATGAACAACACTATCTTCTCCCCCGCTGATCTTCACGCTCGGGAGCAGCTTTCCATACACATCTGGCAGCCTCCCTTACTTCTTGAAAACTCTTGCTGTGCTGCTCAAAACCACAAAAACTGTCCTGCTCCTGCTGTAGCGAGATCACTCTTTCTCCTTCTGAGTAATACCAGCCATTCCTTTGCATTCCCACCTGTGCACAGCCTCCAGTGCCTTTTATCTTGTAAGCATTTTGGAAAAGCACCCATTTTTTTTTTCCCTCTGAATACCTGTTCTGAGCTCACTACAGTACAGCCCTGGAGTCCGTGACTATGGCTTGTAATGTCAACAGCATTACAGATTTTTTTAACAGATGAAAAATACCTAGTAGTTCAGCTCATCTCCCTTGTCTAAGAAAAGCTTTTGGCTAGAGCACAGTAAAGAAAATTTAAAACAAAACTCATCTACAATGCCACCTTTGTTATCAGCTTTGCCACCACTTTGGAATTCTTTCTTTCCTCCAGAGTACATATCGAGGTTTTCCTAATTAAAAGAAACAAGAAAGGTCAGTCACAAATATGCAGAAAACCCGACATAGGCATTTTTGGTGCCTATATAGTAACATTATCAAGGTGCTTCATATACACAGAAGATTAAATTAAGGTACAGGGGGAGAGACTAGGAACATCATTCTGGCACCCAGGATTAGTAACAAGAATTTCTGCTCTAAAACAGGCTTTAGTACATGTGATAGTTAAATACTTATCCAGATACAAAACTGAGCGTATCAGTTAATCACAGGTTAATAATCCAAGAGTGTGGCAGAACCCAGGAAAAAGCAATTCCTAGCAGACAAAAAATATTCATACGGGCATTTGAGAGATGATATCAAAGTACTATGGACAACTCTGGTTTCATTAAAAAAAAAAAAAAAAGGGAACGGAGATCTAAAAAAAAAAAACACCTGTGAAAGAAGGTTATGAAGATGTTTAAAAAATGAAATGCCTGTCATTCCAAAGGACAGTAGAAGAACTTAAGAGAGCAAAACTAAGACAGAAGAAATATGATTGCTGTGTATAATTTTAACAGAAGTTCCTCTAGGGACAGAGGACTACTTAAGCTCACAGGCAAGGCTGGCAGAAAAACAAACATACATAAAGCAGACATCAATGAATTCAGTTTTCAGTAAGATTTGAAGTGAAAACCCAAGCCCTGAAAGAGCTGTTTGTAAACAGTGTCCATTCAAAAGTCATAAGCAAATGCAGAAAGCGTAGAATAAGACATGCCTGTCAGCAGATCACTGCTATTTCATGTCTTCTGAGGAAGGTATTTCCTCCACCCTTAGAGCATATCTGTAGCATGACCATAAGGTGACATGTAAGAGTAAAGATAGGCAAGTACAAAAAAACCCCATTTAAAACAGTATGCAGAAGCAGTATGACATTTTAATATAGTAGGCACAAAGCAAGGGTCGTTGACACTTAGCCAAGTTTTTAAACACTATTTTAAAATTAGGTGAAATGTTTACTTTATCATAGAGAGATTTAATTATAAGACTTTTAAGACATTTTAAGAAGAAGCATTTGAGGATTTGCAAACATACACTGTTTTCAGGTTCATTTTCCCCTCTCGCTGAACACAGTAAGAAAAAATATCTGCTTTAGTAGGAAAAAAAGAGTTCTGAAGCCTAGAGTAAAATAACAGAAAGAAATTATGGCAGTTTTTAACAACACTTCAGTTGCTTTGCATGATAGCATTATGTAATTTTTAGTTCACAGCCTTCCTCAGACAACAGGTCACTTATTTTTCTCTTAACCGTCATTTAAGTTTCATGTTGGTTTCCCATGACTATATAGGCTGGAAAACACACCCCACTGCTGTTACACTTTGCAAACCTTTCAGAAAACAATGTCAATTTGGGCTTCACAGAAACAATTAAGCCATGGACAGACAGGCAGGGACACTAGGACTGCTTCACTTTGGCTGTATCCAACTTTCCTCAGTATCTTAACTCAACCGAGCGTTATAAAAATATTCGTAAGCATGGAAGAAAAGTTAATTACAAATGAAGGCACTTCCAATGCTAAGAAAATTGATAGAGAGGACAAGTTAAATCTACCAAAAGTCACAACAGAAGGTGATCGTTTTGGTTCACAAGACAACACATAAACCCACCCAGCCCATACATAAAAGATGCTCTAGCAATCCCAAAGCAAAGACACCAGTGTCCTGGGATTGGCTGGCAGTCACTGAGACACCAGTGTTTGGGACTGACTGGCAATCCCAAAGCAAAGACACCAGTGTCCTGGGATTGGCTGGCAGTCACTGAGACACCAGTGTTTGGGACTGACTGGCAATCCCAAAGGGAAGACACCAGTGTCCTGGGATTGGCTGGCAGTCACTGAGACACCAGTGTTTGGGACTGACTGGCAATCCCAAAGCGAAGACACCAGTGTCCTGGGATTGGCTGGCAGTCACTGAGACACCAGTGTTTGGGACTGACTGGCAATCCCAAAGCGAAGACACCAGTGTCCTGGGATTGGCTGGCAGTCACTGAGACACCAGTGTTTGGGACTGACTGGCAATCCCAAAGCGAAGACACCAGTGTCCTGGGATTGGCTGGCAGTCACTGAGACACCAGTGTTTGGGACTGACTGGCAATCCCAAAGCAAAGACACCAGTGGCCAATTCAGACATTGGCTGTGCCCAAATTCGTTACACGGGAAGCACCTTCCGAATACATCCTCCCGCACACGCTCTCAGACGGCCGCAAGCACCTGTTTCCCAAAAACGCAGGTTAAACAGCTCGGCTGCGAAGTACACAGGCCCACACCTTACCTAAATCCGTAGACAGGACCTACCAGCGCAGGCAGAGGAGACCCTACCTCTCAAATGGCAATGGAATGTTAGCGGAGGTTGCTAAGCTAACGTTCTGCAGTCCGAGCCGTGTGACCCTGGTGGAACTCTACTGTGGGAGTCACCTGCAGCCCCGCAGTTATCACAAGGACTTACAGCATAAGTAGGGGCACGTAGGGAAGGCTCAGCCTAACCACTGAGTACATTGAGCTCTTGCTGCCAGGAATAACAACACCTTTTCTGTTGTCAAAAGAAGGAGAAAGTCCCTGGCCAATATTATGCCATACCACAAAGGCTTGCTAATAAGGCTCATTTCAGGAGCTTTGCAAGATGATGAAAAAAACCCACTTACTTTGTCTTAAGTTTGTCAAACAAAACAGATTGATTTGTAGTGGTGTAACGGCTCTGTCGAAGTCTGCAGCTTCGGCAGACCTCCAAATCCCCATTTTCTTCATGGACTTGTTCTGCAGCCTTTGCATCAGCTCTGGTCTTCAGTGTTCTGGGGACTAAAATGCAATAATATAGAAAATATTCTGAGACAGAAAATATGTTATTCCCTTTATTTCACCATTGCTCTAGCAAAAGGTAAAAAAATCTGCAGTGGATTGATTTTTTCTTTAAACACGGAATTAGAAGCTATTATCAGGATGACAGTATTCAATTACTTATGTTTAAACTACCTACTTAAAAGCACGACTTGCATAGCAACGTTTTAATAGACTGGAAAGCCAATCTCATAAAAACAAACATGCAACTTTTGTTCCATGCAGGAGGCAAGTTTATTCCAGTTACTTTTTTCTGGAAAAGTGAAAACAACAAAGACCTCTCTCTAAGGTGTTTTCAGTCCATTCATGCAAAATTGTATCTAATGGTTTTTTCAAAAAATTATTTAAGTTGTTAGTCTCTTCTTAAGATGCATGTTTTTAGTACACTGTTTAAGCATGCATCACTTTCATTTTCTGCATCGTGATGCAAAAGCTCCAGGAGATAAGGAATGTCTCAAGATAAACTCCCAAATACCAAAGAACTCAAACACTTGCCTGCTTTAAAAAAAGATCTGCCCCGTATTTACCACACAGCATCCCTTGCCACAGGTTCATTACTTGCACTATCATTAAAACAGTTAAGAAATGTCAGTGAGGAAGCAGCGCACAATTAGAACTTGAATTACAACACACGGAGTGCATTTCAGGCCCCTTCCCGCACTCAGCCTGTGGCTGGCAGCACACTGCCTGGAAGTAACAGATTTTCTCAGAAACCAGGCTAAAAAGGAATCCTAGGGAGTTACCACTACTTACCTTCTTTATATTATTCTTTTTTTTTTTGGTCTGATTTCAGCTTAGCCAACTGCCTACATTAAGAAAGAGGATAGAGGAGAGAAGGGAGAAAAGAATTATTGTATTTGAATTATTGTACAGAAGTATTGTATTACCAATATTACCAATATCTGACCAAGTTTATAATCCAGTGCTCCACATCATGCAAAGAAAAGCCTGTGGACCACAAGGAGGATTCAGATCCCAAGTCTGATGCGTACCATATGCAGGCAGTTCTGTCAGGACATAAATTTCCTAACCCGCTGATCTGGAAGTCTCAACAGCTCATACAAGATCTCAGTAACCAAAGCAGAGGAGAGATCTCAAAGGAGTTGGGAAAAGATGCATGTCTTTTATACAAGCAGAAGACTTATACTAAGAAGAGTGATTCTAGTTCTAAGATACTGGCACTGACATTATCGTATTCCCCCTCAGATTTTTAGCTGTAGATTTATCATGGCATGACTCATTGTGCATGCTTTCACTTTTCCTTTTAATTCCATGAATTGAACAGAGGTTGGACACCTAGAAATACAATACCTCGCAATGTGTCTTCAATTGACATTTTCACTTAATATTTCCATGCTTTTCTCACAGCTAGAGTCTGAACAGGGCGGCATGTTTTTTCTCATTGATCTTAAACAGTGTCCATTGAAGCATTCCATTTCGCCAGAGGAAAATTCCTAGGGAAACAAGGAAATAAGAACATATTTATCTGAACCATTTATGTTGAGCCAAGAAGGAAATCCCCCCTCATTTAGGCAAGTTTATTCTGTAACTCTCCTGACCTGATAGTGGTACGACTAACGGCTGGTAAGCCTTGAACCACTTCTGCACCAAGAAGTAGCTCTCAAGAAAAAACAAACAAACAAACAAACCAGCTTTCAAAGCTAAAGCTCTCCTGTGCCATGCTTTTCTTGTGGAAAAATATCCTTTGAAAAAATTATTGCAGCAAAGTCTTTTATATAAACTTAGCATTTCATGAAAAAACAAAACCCTTTTATTTCAAAATTGGTTCAGAGGAGCAGTCAAGCTTGACCTTGCATGTCCTGGGATTAAAATCTAGTTAGGAAAGATTTTCTCCTACCTTTGTTCCATTTATGACTGTATTTGGAGGGACGTTAAAAGAGTTCCTTCAGAAGGACAGCATTTATCCAAAGGAAACCAAAGAGAACTCAAGACACACTTTTTTTTATGGCTGTTGATCTTGTTCACATTGCTATTTCTGCAAGGATGATGAGTACTATCACTTTGACTTCTTGAGGAAAGCTGTGATGACCATGAGTGGTGGCTTGTTCAGTTTACAACACAAAGTTTCATTAAGAGTATGCCAAACTAAACCTCACACTGAAAAGAAGATTCTTCTACTTCTTGACACTAACTTTACCAAGAGGTGCTTCCATTCGTAGTTGATGGAGATGATGACAGAAGTGTGAAGAAGATTGTTGCAGGAGGACAAACATGCATGCGCAAGGGGTCAGCCCGGAGCCTCAGAGCTAGGCAAACCTCTAACTGTCTGACGGTCTTCTCTTCAGTCAGCCCTCAACAAGCCATCCCCAGTGTTCACCTGTGGCCTGCTTTCAGCTGGGATAGATTAATTTTCCTCCTAGAAGCTGGTATAGTGCTGTGTTTTAGATTTAGGATGAGAATAATGTTGAGAACACACTGATATTTTAGTTGTTGCTGAGCAGTGCTTGCACTAAGTCAAGGAGTTTCCAGCTTCCCATGCTCGGCTGCCAGCGAGAAGCTGGGAGGGGGCACAGCCAGGACAGCTGACCCAAACTGGCCAAAGGGATATTCCATACCACATGATGCCATGCTCAGTATATAAACTGGGGGGAGTTGGCCGGGGGCAGCGATCGCCACTCGGGGATGGGCTAGGCATTAGTTGGCGAGTGGTGAGCAATTGCATTGTGCATCATTTGTTTTGTATATTCTTTTATCATTATTATTTTTATTTTCCCTTCCTTTTCTGTTCCATTAAGCTGTCTTTATCTCAACCCATGAATCTTACTTATTTTTCCTGATTCTCTCCCCCATCGCACTGCGGGTGGGAGTGAGCAAGCAGCTGCGTGCTGTTTACCTGCCTGCCGGGTTAAACCACAACAACCTGACAACTTCTCATGCTAAGACAGACCGTTTGCACGAGGAGGACTTCAATCACTTTTCCTTCATCGCTCGTTTTAACGGTACCTCCCTTCCGGCAGTCCTCCAGGCTGCTGGAGCAAGGCCTCACAACATGCCTCCCATAGCTGGCTTTTGAATTTGGGCATCTGAGATGAAACCCCTAAAGACATTCTCTGCTTCTTTGATCCAGCACAGATGGATATAACAAGACCTAAAGCTTAGTGAAAGGCAGTCTGATCTGTCAGAGTCACCTTTAACATTTTTCCTCTCAAAGGTTTAAGGAAGAAATCATAACAGGAAGCCTTTCAACTAATTTTTTATTTTTACAGAGCCCTAGGTTTATTTGAAGGCAGCAGCTGTTTGTGCACGCTCACACACACGAGCATATAAAGACTTAAACCAATGCTTTTGGCATTCAGCACTGAGACAACTAGGAAAAAAAAACCCTAGACTAAGAAATAATGATGCTCTCTCACCTGCAAATGTACTCAATAGTATTCCTACATCTGGTATGACTACGGCTTACATATCATCCTATAAAATCTACAGGCATACACTGGAGAGGTCATAGGTCTGGGCCAGGGACCCGTCTGTGTCTGTGCATGAGGTAACTGGGAGACCAGGCCACCAAGGGACTGGTTACTGCTTTGACTGAGTGTCTAAGGACAGTTACAGATGGCTATACATAGTGCGTGCGTGTGTGAGTGCGCACACGGGGTCTAAATACCAGCAACTGGAACAGAGCTGTGTGCCTCTGGGGCTTATGCACCCGGCTGCCAGCCCCTGGGGAGACCCGGGCATCTGGGGGCAGCTACAGACAGACTGGGTGCCCAAGACCAAATAATACAGGGATCCATATTACGTATATGCATCTCCATGTGTATGTGTGTAGTCTCCCACTAAGAGGTTTGCATCCTGATCAGCCAGAGAAGGAAGAAGGATCAGGCCATTCGTACTGTTCACAGGGCTACCAGATTCAGCTACTCCCAACATGGAGCACTTTCAAATAAGGACAACTTTTTGTGTATGAGGCTTTATTTCTAAATACATGATCTCTTGTGAAATTAGACTCCAAAGTTGGGAGCAACCTGGAGGATTTGGCTTGCTTAAACTCCAGGATACACAAGTTAGAACTGCTGCTTTGGACACTTCTACTTCATTGATCTAAAAGTAAATATTACTTGGGAGAAATCTTAAAGGTTTGCCCTGTCAGTTAAAAGATGACTGCAGTAATACAATTCACATAGCTCTAGGCCAAATCCCAGATTGAAAGAAGAACAAACACTTACAGAATGTCAGCACAGATGTTAGACAAAAACCCAGTATAGTGACCTGGGAAATCTTTCGATGTATGCTTAGGCACTTGTTTGCTTTTTTAATGTATTTTTAATGCAACGGTCACAATGCAATACTTGTGATACTTGTTATCCTCTGTACTGCCTTTTTAACTTCATCTTGGCTCAAATTAGGACACAGGCAAAGCAGTAACAGTGTATATTGCTAACTGACCATCCTCCATTCGTAGGAAGGCATCCCAGTTCAGTGAGGTGGCAGACTCCAAGAACCATCAGGGTAACTCCAGCAAGCCGCCAGCAGAGCAAGAGTAACTAACTCTTATCAACCATATCAGGATGAAAAAACACACTCAATAAGTGAAATTCAGTAGAAGCAAATGGCTAAACTGGAAAGATAAGGCAAGCGGATGAAAGAATTTTGTAAAGTATTTCAAATGTTGAAGGCATTTCATATTTTGTCACTTTTCTCATGCTGCAGGAAGTGATTAGCAATTGTTTCTAAAAAGTCTTTTGACAAAAACTGTGTTTAGCTATCTGGTATCTCTGAGGAAATAACTCTGAGTCGAAGTACTATCAGAACAGATGAACGTGCTTAGGCAAGAAGGCTGTGAGCGCTGATGCTGAGGTCCCTATACAGACGAGTCTGAAGGCTTAGCCTGCAAAAGTGCCCGTTTCCATTTTGCCCAGGCAAAGAGGGAACTCTGGAGCACGCTGCCCTCAAATACAGGTCACAAGACAATAACCTCGTTCAGGCCGGGGAACTACACCAGGGTTATGGACCTGCAGATACACAGTTTCCAAAGGGACAGTGACCACCACGGATCTGCCACGGGACTTTTGGGACCGGGAACTTGGAAGAGGATAAACCCATCAGACGCCAGTTTACCTTAGACCTTCTGCCATATGTTCCTTACTCTCCATGGATAAAATAAGCTAAATAACTAGAGATAAACTGCATGCTGATATCAGAAAAACTGCAAAAGCTGCCACTACCAAGTCCTTGCACGTCAGCAAGATAGGAAAGAGGCATTAGGACTTGAACATGCAGCTAGCATGTTCATACCAGCATCATCACCTCTGTCCTCTCAGGCACCTCTGCATTGCCTCTGTGGTTAGAAAGGTCCAGCAAAGCTCAGCCATCCTACAAATGAAGAAAGAATGACTCCATGCCTCAAAGCATGGGAAAGACCTGGAAAAAGGAAAAAAAAATAAAAGAAAGAAAGAAACCAAAACAAAGAAGAACCTTCCAGCCAGTTTCATAATGATGAGTCTGCTTTGTTTTCAGTGCAATGCTTACATTTAGCTTCCTCATTCCTGTTCTCCACACTAAAAACACGTCAGCTGCTTTATCTGCCTAACTTTGCACAGCCTTCTGACATATGCAACAGGCAGCTGAATTCCCTGTAGCCTCTGACAATCATTTCTAGTGTAGAGTGCAAAAGCAAAGCAGTGATCTTTAAGCAGATTCCAAGGGAGATGGCTGCACTACTTGTAGAAGCTCTCCAGCCTCTCCTGGTGTGGAGCAAGTCGCCAGGAACAAGCAAGGGATGGTGTGGTTGAAAGGCACCTGCCCAGAGCAGGGGGCAACTAAGGGCCCACCTGGACGAGCCTTTCCTGGAAGAGGAAGCGATTGCTCCCCCTCATCCAGTCCCACCTCCTTCCACTGGCACCAGCCAACTCTTCCACTTGTGCAGGCAGCTCAGGGGCACTGCCAGGACAGCTTGCAAACACAGCGTGGGGCCCTCCAGCAGGGCAGGCTCTCAGCGCCTGCTTGTGCTCACTAAGAGCCCCGGCAAGCTCACACTCTACACCTCTGCAGGCACCTTTTCCATTCTCCTTCCGTGCCATGATGACAGTTTGCACGTTGACTGGGAAGACAAGGACTGCAGGACCAAGCTCCCCTGTTAGAAGCTCGCGTGCAGGACCTGGGGCACTGCGGGAGAGGAAATACTCAGCAGGGAGACACAGTAGGTGAGCAGGTCCATGCAAAAAGGCAGGAAAAGAAAGCTTCGAGGAGCAAAGGAAAGGGTAAAGGCAACACTCAGCAGTGTGTTTGTGTTTGGTTTCTCCCCCCACAACCTTTGTTTTTCTGTTTCTTGGTGCTCCTACCTCAAGAATAAGCTCAGGAGACCTCACGTAATCCAGCACCGGCAGGGAAGAGAAAAAGACTTTCCACGTCCAGAGGAGATGCGGAGGCAGAGACCAGCAGCCAGCTGCTCCAGCCCCAGCCCTCTCCCAGGTCCCCGTTTCTTGCTTAATTCATTAAAACAGTTGGCTGGTGGCTTTGCAATGCCTCTCTCTGCCTGTCGTCATTGGCTCAGCAGGATGGAGGGCGGAGTTAACGCAGCCCCTGCCCACCCCACCGGTGGCTGAGCTGGGCTGGGGATGGCGTACATACAGAAAAGTGTATTTTTTGTATAAAATAATACTATTTTGTTTTTATTAAAAAAATTTATTTATAAATAAATATTTTTATATTATTTGTATTATCTATATGTCTATATGTAATATCATATATATCTATACACGTACATACATATATAGGTACCTATCTATACCACCACAAAATACACAGAGGGAAAGGGGGGGGTGTGGCAGGGAGGGACTGGGATGCAGAAGAGGGGTGACATGACCCCAAGGGCCCAGCACTCACCGCAGTTCCTGCTCTCTGCACTGCCAGGCAAATTTTACAGCTCAGGCACTTCTGTCTCTGTCTGTCTGTCCCTTCCTCCCTTCCTCCGCTGTAGCTCCGGTCACTTGACTGCCTTCCACCTAAGAGAATACATTGGTGTCTTACAGCTTGTACCACATGGGGCTTCCTAGAGGCACAGCCTCACACACTCTCGTGGTTTAGCCCCAGCCAGCAAGTGAGCACCACACAGCCGCTCGCTCACTGCCCCCACCCCAGTGGGATGTGGGAGGGAATCGGAAGGGCAAAAGTAAGGAAACGCGTGGGTTGAGATAAGAACAGTTTAAAAATTTAATAATAATGATGATAATAATATGAAAAGGAAAACAGTATGAGAGAGAGCGAGAGAGAGAGGCGAAAAGCAAGGGGAAAAAAACCTAAGTGATGCAGCTGCTCACCAGCTGCTGAACGATGATGCCAGTCCCCAAGCCACAATCGCTGCTTTGCCTGGCCAACTGCCCCCAGTTAATATACTGGGTGTGACAACATATGGTATGTAATACCCCTTTGGCCAGTTTGGAGCAGCTGCCTTGGCTCTGCCCCTTCCCAATCTCAGCTTTTTGTGCACCTGGCACAGCACAGGAAGCTGGAAAAGTCCTTGGCTAGTGTAAGCACTACTCAGCAACAACTAAAACATGTGTGTTATCAACATTATTCTCATCCTAAATCCACAACACAGCACCGGACCAGCTACAGTGAAGAAAATTAACTCCACCCAGCCAAAACCACGACACACACACCCCCACACACTACGTGGCTGTACTGTACTTTTGGTTACGCATGGCGCACGCTGGCAAACTGCTCTGCTGAGGACTACTCAGAGGGAGCCTTCCTCACCCAGAGAGGCCGGCTGTCTCTTGCCTGCAGCTGGAGGCAGCAGCTGGCGGGATCCCCTTCATTTCACTCTCCACCTCCTTTACCTTGTTCTGGTCTCTTCATCTTCAGCCGCAGCAGCTCCTCTCCAAAGCCAGGCAGCGCCCACACGTCCCTTCTCGCCCACGCCACCTGAGGCAGAGACGGCCAAGAGGGAGGAAGGGAGAAGGAGCCCTCAGCGATGCCTCCGGGAGAGGGAAAGAGCCGTGATGCCCGCAGGCGGCCCCGGCTGGAGCCCCTCCTGCTGCAGCAGCTCCTGCAGACACCCCTCCTTCCCCGCGCTGGCGGCGCCTGCGCTAAGGGAGGCTGGAGCGTGCCCGAGGCCCAGCTCGCTGCTGCCAGGACAGGCCCTGGGGTGGCCTGGGGCTGTGCGACAGGCCTCAGGGCAGGTGCTGGGGCCGGGGCAGCCGCAGGGGGCCAGCGGGGCTGGGGGGGCTGCGGGGGGCGCTGGCGGGGGGGCTGCCGGTGCCTGTGCCCAGCGACTCTGCCTGCGTCTCCTTCCCCTGCCCAGCTCTCGGCTCACTGCCGAGGCTGCCCCGGCCGGGCCCGGCTCCAGCTGAGCAAGGTGCCCTGGGAGCCAACATGGCCGCCCGGCAGCCCCTGCCCCAGGACTACAGCTCCCAGCATGCCCCGGGAGCAAACATGGCTACCCAGCAGCCCCTGCTGCAGGACTACAGCTCCCAGCATACCCCGGGAGCCAACATGGCCGCCCAGCAGCCCCTGCCCCAGGACTACAGCTCCCAGCATGCCCCGGGAGCAAACATGGCCGCCCGGCAGCCCCTGCCCCAGGGCTACCTCTCCCAGCATGCCCCGGGAGCCAACATGGCCGCCCGGCAGCACCTGCCCCAGGACTACAGCTCCCAGCACGCCCCGGGAGCCAACATGGCCGCCCGGCAGCCCCTGCCCCAGGGCTACCTCTCCCAGCATGCCCCGGGAGCCAACATGGCCGCCCAGCAGCCCCTGCCCCAGGACTACAGCTCCCAGCATGCCCCGGGAGCCAACATGGCCGCCCGGCAGCACCTGCCCCAGGACTACAGCTCCCAGCGTGCCCCGGGGCGCTCCTTCCTGCCGCCTGACCCTGCCAGGACACCGTACCCCCAGCCCGAGCCAGCCGCCCCCCCAAAAGGCCCCATGGCCGCCTCCCCGGGGCTGCCCCGGCCCCGCTCCCGCTGGGGCAGGGAGGGAGAGGGGCGGCGCTGGGCTGGGACACAGCGGGACGGGGAGCAGGGCAGGGGGACGGACGGGGAGATGGGGTGGGGCTGGGCAGGGCCGGGAGAGAGGAAAGTCCCTGCTGCGCAGCAGGCACGGGGACGGCCAGGGAGAGGGGGAGGCCCCGCCGGCTGAGCAGGGGAGACGCGCAGGACAGAGGGGACGGGCTGCGGGCCTGGCAGGAAAGACAAGGGCAGGGCGCAGGAGACGGCGATAGGAAAAAGAGAAGGCCAGGGAGCGGGGGAGAGAGATGTGGGGAGAGAGAAACATAGCCACGGGCTATAGGGCAGAGAGGGAGGAGTCGGAAAATACAGACAGGGCTCTGGAAGAGAAGGACAAAGCTAGCAAGAGCCTGTAGGGCAGAGAGGGAGGGGTTAAAGGAATCAGATCAGGGAGCTGGACAGAGAAAGAAAGAGAAAGGAAAAAACAGTGATGGGCTAAAGGCAGAGAGGGAGGAATTAAAAAATGGGGGCAGGGCGTCGGACAGAGAGCAATGGGGAGAGACCAAAAAGAGCAGTTGCTGTCAGTTGTCCCCACTCCCTGATCACTGCCCAGGAACTGCATTACCGGAGCCTCAAGAAATGTGCTGCCTACAAAAGCCCTGCCCTGGGCCCAGTCCTGCGCCCTAATGTTGCTCATTGGTTTTGCTTTAAAAATAAATACTATTGGAGCTCTAAATACAACCTGTAAGGAAAAAGGAGCCGGGCGTACCCGGTCGGACACGTTTAAAGGCCAAACCCATTCAACAGCCGCACAAACCACCGCTCGCTCCTGCTGCGCACACTCTGTTACCTCCAACATACATACATATATATATATACATATGTATTATTCTTGGATGAAATGCAATAGCGCAGCAGTTAGTTAAGAAAGACTCATAGTTACGAGTAGAGACTAACACCTGGGAATTCTAACAAGATAATAAATACTGCTTAGGCCAGACAAGAGGGTATTAGCAATGAATGCCTCATTGACCAGAACCTCCTAAGAGAATACAACTCGGTAGAACTTCAAGGACTGACAGTGGAAACATCCTGCTACCAAGAAGGGTGTGAAGGTGAGGGAAGGCCACGAATCAGTCAACAGTGACAAAAGGGAACTTCTTGGCCCAGAAGGCGTTGAAGCACCGAAACTGGGGGGAAGGTAATTCCAGCAGGGGGAGGCTGCGACCACCGACTCAACTGAGGGACGGAAGGACTGCCCCCCCCGCCCCCCGAGCCTGCGCAGGGAATTACAATCACTCTGTAGCTTTAAACTTAAGTGGAGAAGATACAGACCAATGGAAGAATGGGATGCCCAGTCAGGTCAATGATGATGTATGAGATAGGCGTGGTGTGTAAACTGTCACGTATAAATGTCAGAAAGGAATTATGGTGGGTGTGCATGTTAGGAGGAAAGATCCCCCATGCACCCGGTGCCGAATAAAGTAATGCCTGCTCTTTAACGTGCCCAGGGCTAAGGAGTTTTATTTCCAGCTTTCGGTGACACCAGGGGAGGCCGGGCCTAGCCACTGAGACTTGTGAACCTGGCCCAGGGCCCTGGCACAAGTAGACTTGCACTGCTCATATGCTCTCCTTTAGATGTTTATGCTTGCCCACGCTGGAGACAAGAGTATTGGGCCAGAGGAACCTTTCCTCTGAGGGAGTGCTGTTGTTCTCAGGCTCTTGTGTTTTCACATGTTTTTCCAAGGGAAACATCTCACGTAGGCATTTCTAAAAATGACTCCAAGGAAAAAAAAAAATATCCACGGGGAAATGAACAGGTATTGCTCACCTTAAAAAAGATTTGCCACCCTTTAGTTCAGGAGCACGTCCTGCTTCAGACTGATGGCTTGATCTTTGACGTCGCTAGGCTCAGAGGTATGGGGTTTTGCCATCCTGCAGAAACCCAGCTCAACTGGATGGACACAGTAGACTTTCCAAAACCACACTTCACACCTGCTTTTTGCAAATGTGTTCAGATGGTGAAATGATCTCGAGATGATCCACAGCTTTCAGCCCCCTCAGAAGGTACCTGCCTCCCTCCCACAACGTGACGGAGCCAACACCTAGGATTGGACACGACTGCCCATTCAATGCCTTCTGCTAGTGCAGGGCTGGGGAGAAATGTCATCAGAGATTTCCTCCATGTGTACTGGTAGGGAAAGAAGGAGGTAGGACAAAGAATGGGCTGAAGCATGTTTCGTATCCTGTATAAACACGGCCAATGGGTGTGTTTAACAGAGGAGCCGTGCAGCTTGGTTTCAGTGGGAAAAGGAGATGTGATGACGATAGCAGCAATGGGCTGTTTTCCCAGTTTGGAAAAGTTGTTCTTTGCCTGGTTGTGCTTTGGGCACGGATCCAAATGTTCTAGGTCTGAAAATGACCAACCTTTCCACCACACCAGTGTCACCTTCGCTCCCTTTTCTTTCAAAGCCTGTTTTATTTCCATGGTGGTCTCTTGGCACCATCCATCCCAACCTATGGCTCTGGTTATGCTTTGGCTTTCCTCTGGGCTGCAGCTGCCCAAACCACCCCCCGTCACACCCCCTGGGTTTGTGTCCAGCCACATCAAGTCCCTGATCCTCCTCGCTGTGGGCCTCATGGACGTTGGCTCTGGTGCAGAGATGGGACAGCTAAGAGGGGTGGTCTCTGGGCTGCAGGGCTGTTTTCTGCCATGGCCTGAGAGAAGAGTAACAGCATGAGGTTTGTCCCTGGGAGCCGAGTGGCAGAGGACACGTCAGGGACACCCAGCAGCTGTGCCCAGTGCATGGCCAGTTTTTCTCAGGACTTTCTGTGGGAAATCTATAGGCCTACACTCCTTTTGTTTTAGTGGTGGCCTATCAAATTCACACAAAAACTCCTTTATCAAGTGGCAATGAATTTAGAGGGGACTGGTCTCTTTCTCCTTGACTTGCGCTTTAACCTTGTTATGTTGTTTTCTAGGCTTTATGCAAATTGTTCCTCTCAACTCTGCTCAACTCCGGGGTAACTGCTCTTTCATATAAACACTGTGGTTTGGGACTGAATGTGCTGACCTAACAAGTTTGTGTATATAAGCACAGTATGGAGCGTTAAAGGCAAGATGCTAACTGCAGTATGACTTGCTTAGTGTATAGTCCACAAATGCTGCAAGGCAAAGCAAAAGTTTTAATCTGTCTGCTTAGCAGAAATATCTTTGTAGACAGGTATGAGCCCTCATGACTGTGCCTAAGACCTAAAGTGATTAAATACAGGCCTCTGAACTTTCAAAGGGGCATGGTTTTTCATATATGCATCTTGTTCAAGAGGGTAGAATGGCCTTCAGACCATCTCCATTCTGACAGCCTGAAAACAGAGAAATGCAGGAAGAAAAATTATTTGTTAGGTGGGCAAAAGGACCTGTTCTGGTTTCAGCTGGGATAGAGTTAATTTTCTTCATAGTAGCTAGTATGGGGCTGTGTTTTGGATTTGTGCTGAAAACAGTGTTGATAATATGGAGATGTTTTAGATGTTGCTAAGTAGTGCCTACACTAGTCAAGGACTTTTTCAGCTCCCCCTGCTCTACCAGGGGCACAAGAAGCTGGGAGGGGGCACAGCTGGGACAGCTGACACCAACTGACCCCAGGGATGTCCCACACCATATGATGTCATGCTAAGCACATAGAGCTGGGGGAAGAACAAGGAAGGGGGGACATTCAGAGCAATGGCGTTTGTCTTCCCAAGTCACCATCACGTGTGATGGAGCCCTGCTTTCCTGGGGATGGCTGAACACCTGCCTGCCCATGGGAAGTAGTGAATGAATTCCTTGTTTTGCTTTTCTTGTGCGCGTGGCTTTTGCTTTACCTATTAAATTGTCTTTATCTCAACCCAGGAGTTCTCTCACTTTTACTCTTTCGATTCTCTCCCCCATCCCACTGGGGGGAAGTGAGCAAGTGGCTGAGTGGTGCTTAGTTGCCAGCTGGGGTTAAACCACAATATGACCAATGACTTGTCAGAACATGGCCCTTATACCTTTTTGCATTTACCTGGGGAAAGATACAGCTCACATGGACAAGGTTCCCTCAGGGCTTTGCTGGGCCCTCCACTATTCTTTCTAAGAATTTTAGTAAAAGATTTTCAGGATGCTGTGTTTAAAAATGGATACATTTTGGTACAATCTGTTGATGATTTATTAGCAGCCAAGGAATCTTACATGGCTGATACTCATTCCTTACTGTGAGACAGGGATCTGGACAGAGATGGAGAAAGAAGCAGCATGAACATAACAACAAAAACCAGCCTCCTAAAAAGACCTCTCAATCCTATGCTACAATCTTTCCCTGCTCTATGCAACAGGGGTAGCTAGATTTCACCCAGGATTGACATGTCTGATATGAAAACGGTCTTAAGAGAAACATTTTTTGACTTACTGCTGAAAAGCACTGCTCATCAGTAGCACAACTGGGTCAAAAAAGGAATCCTGAAATCCCTGACATTGCAAAGTGTAATTAGAGTATGATCTTCTACATGATGAACTTAAGGAAGCTAAAAGGTCAATTATAAAAGATCATGAAAATAGTACTGTAAAATAGTGTAAGTCATGTAGCTGTGTAACTGTGATGTGAAACCAGCACTTAAGAATCATGACCCCTCTTAACTTTTCCATTTCCTGATCTCTTTTGTGCAGCCTATCCTGTACATTGTTTCACTTTGTATGAGCTTGTAAAAATGTTGTTATACATGTGTCAGTATAGCTGTTAGATTCTTCTTGTTGAGCTTTTTGGTATGCTTAGCAGAATGAACACTACCTGAGACTATGAGCTTTTACCATGGGGTGGATGTGACCCAAAGACCTAAGTCAGCTCTTACCAGCTGAGAACACCCCATACTGACAACAAAACAATAGAAGATTTACCCTTCAGTGAAACCAGGCAGATGACCACAGCCAGAACTGCAACCGACCAGAATCCAGGATAAATCCCCCACCTGCATGGGACATGGGTTTAGACCAATGAAGGCGAACACACCGCTGACCATAGGTGCACATTACCTGCACGGGACAAGCATGTACTAGTCCAGCATGGGACAAGGACATACCGATTACATGAGGAATAGTAACTGATTAGCCCACGCCTTAACACGAGTGATTTGGTTGGTCTACACAACTGTATTGTAACATACATAAACCCTGCTTTCCTCTGTCTCTGTGTCCCCCATGCATTAGGCTGGGGCACCGCTATGCACTTAGCTAAGATAAGACAATAAATTCCCTTGGTAATTCTATGCTAAGCATCCTTGTCTCCCTCCTCGGCTGGTGAAGAACTGACTTTTACAGCAGAATGTGTTCCTGTCATGTGAAATCATTAACTGTAAAAGGGACTCTGTTAGGCCATCAATGCCCCTCAGCGAGCCCCCCATTTGAAGAATACGGATTAGAAAAAGCAGGCTGCGCTCTAGATATTGAGTTGCACCAGATGCATTGTGAGGGGAAGCTCCAAGAGCCTTTCAGAAATGTGGCTGGGAGGGAAACCAGATTGCTGTCTCAGAGTTTCACAGCAGACTAGAGCAGATCTGCATGGTGTCTCCAAGCTCCTGTTCTGATGAGCTCTTTCCTTTCATCCTGTCATTAGGGCCCAGGAACATGTGATGTTCAAGGTGATGCTGGGAGATCTGGGTTTGTTTCGTCTTCAGAAGAGAGGGCCTTGGGGGACTATCGTACTGCTGTCTTCAGCTACCTAATGGGCGGTTTATCTGTTTCATCCTTTCAGGGAATCCTCTGAAAAGACTCATTGATCTAAGGAGACTTCCTCTCCCTATTTCAAGTTCACGTACAGCGCACCCTCAAGGAAGAAGGAAGTGAGAGGGCCAGTGGAGCAGAGCTTCCTGTGAAGTGAGATTCTTGGAGAAGTGGTGTAGGGTGGCACTACCTACACCTACACTACCTTCCTTGTGTGAGGAAGATGTTTCCCCTGCACAAATAATCCATATTAACTCTGACAGGTCATTATTACCTGTCAAAAGTGGCAGGCACAACAGCATTTTCTTGTTGGGTGGAAAATGTGTCACAGCTTTTTCTGAGACTCACATGTTGAGTTCAGTTTTCTGCTGACTGTGCTTTCAAAGCACAGATCTGTTTGCTGACTAACTGCAAACAATAATTTTGGGGCTTGAGATCATTCTTTTTCTCATTCCTTTTACATTTACTGTTTCTAGTGTTGTTTCTTAAGGAGAGGGCCCTGGTCTGAGTGTATTGGGTCTGGCTGGGATGGAGTTAACTTTCCCCATAGCAGCCTTCATAGTGCTGTGCTTTGTATTGGTAGCTAGAAAGGTGTTGATAACGCACCAGTGTTTTGGCTACTGCTGAGCAGTGCTCGCACAGCGTCAAGGCTGCCTCTCCAAACCCACCCTCCAAAGGCCTGGGGGTGGGAAGAGGTTGGGAGATTGTCAGGGTCACCCCAAGGAGTCAGTCCTCTGTTGCCCTAGTCAGAGGGAAAGGGAGTCCCAGGCACATGCCACACTTTGGTTCTTACTGCATGACCAAGGGGAGGACATGAGGAAGTGAGATGGTGAAGTTGGAAGCCCATGTATGTGAACTGAGAGGGATGACAGTTCTTAAGAAGGGGCCACCCAAGAAGGCTGTCGGCTTAGTTGCTGTAGAGACGCAAGAAGGCAATCAGGGATCTCCCAGACCTAAAAGGACTGAGATCACCTCCCTTGATCCTGATCAGGGGACTTCTGGTCTGGCCCTGAAATGGACAGACAGTCAATACTCCGACCAGGAACAGGAACAGAAGGTCCCTGCCTTTGGCCAGGAGGAAGAAAGGGATGACCAGGTGTAGGAGTCCAACTGGAAGAACAAGCAGTCTAACATCAAGGCCAATTTATCAGTCAGAAGAAAAAAGCTGAAGCATTTGATTCATGACTACATCCTCGAAGAAGAACAGAGAGACTGATAAGGGGAACCTTCTGCCTCAGCAGGGTGATGAAGTGCCAAAACCACAGTAACTAGGTGAAAGGTAAAGGCGGCAGGGGGAGATCGCGACCACCGACCCAATTCAGGGCTGAAAAGACTTGCCCCCCCCCACTCCTGTAAGGAGCATGCATGCTAATTTACATAGCAAGCGAGGAGAGCTAACCAATTGGCAGGAGACAATACTTGATAAGGGGACAGGGAGTGGACATCCCTTGAACTTTTCGGAGGAATGTCTCAAACACTCACAAGATGAAAAAAAAAATCCAGGGGGAAGTCTATAGTGACTGATGGATATAAAAGGGGAAGGCAAGTGCCATTTGGGGCTTTTCTTCTTCTGCTGCTTCCTTTTTTTTTGGACGAGCGCTCCTACCGACCACACACCCACCCCCTGTTGGCCAGACCAACGCTGGAACCTGGACCAGTGATCTCTCTCTCTCTCCCCTTTCTTTTCTCTTCTTCTTCTTCTTTTATGAATATTCTTAATAAGAATCCACACCGCTAATGCTTTTCCATGTTTTCAAGTTCGAATTGCCTTTCCAAGTCTAAGTTACTGTCTGTGTTAGAATAAAAATAAAATGTTTGATTGATCGTTTGGTGTCGTTTCACCTTAATTTAGTCCGAGGGGATCATTAGAACCTTGGTTGCTCTCCTCCCTCTGAGGTTGGGACGCGACACCAGGTATACTGGACTGCGTGAATTTGATGGCCTGGCACATTAGACCCACGGAAGTATAAGGTTTTGGTAGACACTGGTGCACAGTGTATGCTGGTGTCACCAGGATATAGGGGCGCAGAACCCACCTGGATCTCTGGAGTGACAATTGTCTGTATTGGAGGCTGAGGTGAGCTTAACGGGGGACAAGTGGCAAAAGCGCCCCACTGTGACCAGCCAGAGGCCCCTTGTATCCTCAGCATAGACTACCTCAGGAGAGGGTATTTCAAGGACACAAAGGGGTACCAATGGGCTTTTGGTGTAGCCACTGTGAACACAGAGATCAAAAAGCTATCTGCCCTGCCTGGCCCCTCGGAAGATCCCTTCGTTGTGGGATCACTGCAAGTTGAAGAATAGCAGGTGCTGATTACTACGAGGACGGTGCACCAAAGGCAATATTGTGTGAACCAAGACTCCCTGGCTCCCACTCATGAGCTGATTCATCAACTGGGGACCCAAGGAGCAGTCAGCAAGACTCACTCACCCTTTAATAGTCCCATATAGCCAGTGCAAAAGTCTAGTGGGGAGTGGAAGTTAACAGTAAACTATCGTGGCCTGAATGAAGTCATACCACCACTGAGTGCTGCTGTACCAAACTTCCTAGAGGTCCAGTATGAACTGGAATCAAAAGCAGCCAAGTGGTGTGCTACAACTGACATTGCCAATGCATTTCTTTCAATTCCTTTGGCAGCAGAATGCAGGCCACAGTTTGATTTCATGTGGAGGGATGTCCAATATACCTAGAATCAACTGCCCCAGGGGTGGAAGCACAGTCCTACCATTTGTCTTGGACTGATCCAAACTGCACTGGAACAGAGTGATGTCCCTACACATCTACAATACATCGATGACATCATTGTGTGGGGCAACAAAGCAGAAATGTTTCAGAAGGGAAAAGGAGTAATTCAGATTCTTCTGAAAGCTGGTTTAGCCATAAAAAGAAGCAAGGTCAAGGGACCTGCACAGGAGATTCAGTTCTTGGGAATAAAATGGCAGGATGAATGACATCGTGTTCCTATGGATATGATCAACAAGATAGCAGCTCTGTCTCTGCCAGCTAACAAGAAAGAAACACAAGCTTTCCTAGGCCTTGTGGGATTCTGGAGAATGCATATTCCAGGTTATAGTCAGCCTGTGAGCCTTCTCTATTGAGCAACACAAAAGAAGAACTATTTTGAGTGGGGCCTTGGGCAACAACAAGCCTTTGAGCATATCAAACAGGAGATAGCTCATGTGGTAGCTCTTGGGCCTGTCCAGACGGGACTAGCTGTGCAAAATGTACTCTACGCTGCAGCTGGGGAGCATGGTCTGACCTGAAGCCTCTGGCAGAAAACATCAGGAGAAACCCAAGGTTGACCACTAGGGAGATGGGGGTATTAGGGATCAGAAGCCCACCAAACCCTGACTGAGAAAGAAATACTAGTAGCATATGAGGGGGTTTGAGCCGCTTCAGAAGTTGTTGGTACAGAAGAAAATCTGCTCTGGCCATTGCGATTGCCCATGCTACACTGGATGTTCAAAGGAAACATCCCCTTTACACATCATGCAACCAAGCGCTACATGGAGTAAGTGGGTAGCATTGATCCATGCAATGGGTTCAAGTGGGGAAACTCAACTGCCCAGGAATCCTGGAAGAGATCATGGACTGGCCAGAATGCAGAGATTTCAGAGCATTGCCTGAGGACCTGGCTTGTGCCCAAGAAGCACCACCATATAATGAGTTATCAGAAGATGAAAGGCACTATGCTCTGTTTGCTGATGGATCCTGTCGTGTTGTAGGAAACCATTGGAAGTAGAAAGCTGCCGTGTGGAGTCCCACATGACAAGTCATTGAAGCCACTGAAGAAGTTAAGTCAAGTCAGTTTGCAGAAGTGAAAGCCATCCAACTAGCCCTAGAGGTTGGTCAGCCCTAGCTGAATGAGAAAAGTGGCCAGTACTCTATCTCTATACTGATTCATAGATGGTGGCTAATGCCCTATGAGGGTGGCTACAGCAGTGGAAGAAGACCAATTGGCAGTGCAGAGGTAAACCCATCTGGGCTGCTGCATTGTGGCAAGACACCTCTGCCCGGGTGGAAAATATGGCTCTAAAGGTACATCATGTAGATGCTCACATGCCCAAAAGCTGTGCCACTGAAGAACGCTGAAGCAATGAACAGCTAGACAACGCTGTCAAAATTGAAGTAACTCAGGTGGACCTGGACTGGAATTGTAAGGCTGAGCTATTGGTAGCTCAATAGGTCCATGAAACATCAGGACATGGATGGGTTCATGATCAAGGGGTGGACCTGACAATGGAGGCCATCACACAGGTCACTCATGAATGTGAAATATGTGCCACAATCAAACGAGCCACATGAGTAAAGTCTCTCTGGAATAGAGGGTGGTGGCTGGGTTTTTGATATGGCGAGGCCTGGCAAATTGACTATATTGGACCACTGCCACAAACACACCAAGGCAAGCGCTACATACTCACCATGGTGGAAGCAACTACCGGTTGGCTAGAAACATACCCTAGAAACATGCCACTACCCAAAACACCATCTTAGGCCTTGAAAGGCAAATTTTGTGGTGACATGGTAGCCCAGAAGGAATTGAATCAGACAATGGGACTCATTTCCAAAATAACCTCATAAACTCCTGGGCCAAGAAACACAGCATTGACTGGGTGTATCACATTCCCTATCACCCACAAGCCTCTGGAAAGTCTGAGAGATATAATGGACTATTAAAGACTATGTTGAGAGTGTTGGGCAATGGGGCATGGAAACACTGGGATATTAATTTAGCAGATGCCACTTGGCTGGTTAACATCAGAGGATCTGCTGAGCATCCTGGTCCTGCCCAGACAAAACCCCTACATACTGTGGGCGGAGATAAAGTCCCTGTAGTGCACATAGGGAAGTGGCTGGGGAAGGGAGTGTGGATTGCTCCTCCCATGGGAAAGGGCAACCCCATTTGTGGGATTGTCTTCACTCAAGGACCTGGGTGTACTCGGTGGGTAATGTGGAAGGATGGGGAGACCCGGTGTGTGCCTCAAGGAGATTTAAACTAGGAGAAAATATAATCTGTGATGTGAGTTCTATGCTATAGGAAGTAATGTAGCAGGAATGACCTGAACCAATGAAGAGTGAGCTTTGCATGGAACTGGGCGCGTGCAACGATGGCCCAAACCAAGCCGGTGTTGGTGTCCAACAATCAAACATGCTGCTTCTCCTGTCCTGAGCACGCATCTTGACAGATGGGGCAGGCCCAAGTCATAGCCTGTTCTTACGAACATTTGGAGGAATGGAAGAAGCCCATGGAATGGGACAATAATATCTATCTGTTAAGGGACAGGGGATAGTAGTTAGTGAGAATGTATAAATCTGTATGTTGGGTATAAAGATACAGCATGTAGTGTAAGTTCTAAGTGTTGGTAAGAAGGGATTTCAGTAATGAGAATTAGATACAATGGGATGGCTGGAAGATATATAAATGTATTAAATTATGTGGGACCTGAACGTGATGCAAATGGTATGGAATAAGGGGTGGAGATTGTATTGGGCCTGGCTGGGATGGAGTTAACTTTCTCCTTAGCAGCCCTCACAGTGCTGTGCTTTGTATTTTTAGCTAGAAAGGTGTTGATAACACACCACCTAATTCTTCTGCAGCAGAAGCAGGCACACAGCTTGTGAGCACAAAATGGACAACAAACTCATCCCATACTCCTAAGAACTCATCTCCTTCTGTGCTTTCAGATCACCACCATGTCTCAGCAGTTCCCCAGGGCAGGAAAACACCTGAAGACTGACTCCAGCTGGCATACCCTGTTTGTGAAGGATGTCTCAGAGCTGGACAGGTACATTGTACAGGTACATTCCAAGCCAACAAAGGAAACCTCATGGCTGGTCTTTACTTCAGGCCACCCCATCAAGGGGAGTCTACTGACAAAATGTTATTACTTCAACTACAGGAAGCATCACATTTGCAGGCTCTGATTCTGCTGGGGGACTTCAATCACCCCGACATCTGTTAGAAAAGCAGCATGGCAAGCTGTAAGCAGTCCAGGAGACTCTTGGAATGTGTCAAGGATAATTTAATCCAGGTTATAGACAGCCCAGCCAGAGGAGAAGCATTATTAGACCTGTTGCTTACCAACATGGATGAACTAAATAGAGATGTCAAGAGCAGTGCTGGCCTGGGCTGCAGTGATCATGCCCTAGCGGAAATCACAATCCTGAGAAATAGGGACCAGGTGAAGAGAAGAGTCAGGACCCTGAATATTAGGAGAGAAAACCTGCAGTTGTTTAAGTGGGGATGGGACTGCTGGGAAACTGTCCTCAGGGATAAAGGTGCTGAACAGAGCTGGCAGCTCTTTAAGGACATTTTTCTTAAAGTGCAAGAGCTCTTGATTCCCAGGTGTAAGAAATCAGGAAAGGAAGGCAGGAGATCAGCATGGCTGAGCAAGGATGTCCTGGACAAATGAAAGTGTAAGAAGGAAATGCACAGGCAGTGGAACCAGGGGCATGTATTCTGGCAAGAATATAGGGACACTGCCCAGATGTGTAGGGAGGGGATCAGGAAAGCTAAGGCACAGTTGGAGCTGTATTTGGTGAGGGATGTGAAGAATTGTGGTAGGTTGACTCTGGCTGGACGCCAGGTGCCCACCAAAGCTGCTCTATCACTCCCCTCCTCAGCTGGGCAGGGGAGAGAAAGGCTCATGGGTCGAGATAAGGACAGGGAGAGATCATTCACCAATTACAGTCATGGGTAAAACAGACTCGACCTGGGGAAATTAGTTTAATTTATTACCAATCAAATCAGAATAGGGTAATGAGAAATAAAAACTAAACCTTAAAACACCTTCCCCCAACCCCTCCCTTCTTCCCAGGTTTAACTTCACTCCCGATATTCTCTACCGCCTCCCCCTGCGTGGAGGTTGTTTCTGCCGCTCCTTCCTCCTCAGGGGGAGGACTCCTCACAGTCATCCCTTGCTCCAGCCTGGGGTCCCTCCCATGGGAGACAGTCCTCCATGAACTTCTCCAGCATGAGTCCTTCCCACAGGCTGCAGTCCTTCACAATCTGCCCCAGCGTGGGTCCCTCCCATGGGGCGCAGTCCTTTGGGAACAGACTGCCCCAGCGTGGGTCCCCTGTGGGGGTCACAAGTCCTGCCAGCAAACCTGCACCAGCGTGGGCTCCTCTCTCCTCGGGTCCACAGGTGTCCTGCCAGGAACCTTCTCCAGCGTGGGCTTCCCACAGGGTCACAGCCTCCTTCGGGCATCCGCCTGCTCTGCCGTGGGGTCCTCCATGGGCCGCAGGTGGATCTGCTCCACCGTTAACCTCCATGGGCTGCGGGGGGACAGCCTGCCTCACCATGGTCTTCACCATGGGCTGCAGGGGAATCTCTGCTCTGGTGCCTGGAGCACCTCCTCCTCCTTCGTCACTGACCTTGGTGTTTGCAGGGCTCTTTCTCTCCCATAGTCTCACTCCTCTCTCCGGCTGCTGCTGCTGCGCAGGTTTGGTTTTTTTCCCCTTCTTAACTATGTTATCCCAGAGGCACCACCACCGCTGCTGATGGGCTTGGCCTTGGCCAGCGGTGGGTCCGTCTTGGAGCTCGCTGGCATTGGCTCCATTGGACATGTGGGAAGCTTCTAGCAGATTCTCACAGAAGCCAGCCCTGTAGCCCCTCCACTACCAAAACCTTGCCATGCAAACCCAGTAAGAAGGTCTTCTATAGGTACGTTGCTCAGAAAAGAAAGATTAAAGAAAATTTAACACCTCCCTCCCATCAATAAATCAGACAGGAGAACTAGTGATAAGTGACTTGGAGAAGGCTGAGGTACTCAACAATGTTTTGCCCTCAGTTTTCAACAGTAATCTCTCTTCCGACATCTTTCAAGCCCCTGAACCCCAAGGCAGGGACTGGGGGAACAACATTGTAAGTGAAGATCAGGTTTGAGACCACCTGAGGAATCCGAACAAACATAATCCATGGGACCTGTTGAGATGCATCGCAGAGTCCTGAGGGAATTGGCTGATATAGTTGCCAGGCCACTCTCCATCATATATGAAAAGCTGTGGCAGTGAGGTGAAGTCCCCAGTGACTGGAAAAAAAGGAAACATCACTCCCATTTTTAAAAACAGTAGAAAGGAACTGGGAACTACCAACCAGGCAGCCTCACCTCCATGTCCACTAAGATCATGGAACAGATCCTCCTGGAAGACAAGTCGAAACATACAGAAGACAGGGAGGTGACTGGAGACAGCTAACATGGTTTCACCAAGGGCAAATCATACCTGACTAATCTGGTGGCCTTCTATGACAGAGTGACTGCATCAGCAGACAAGTGAAGAGCTATGGATGTCATCTACCTGGACTTCTGTAAGGCCTTTGATATGGTCCCACACAACATTCTTGCCACAAAATTGGAGAGATACAGGTTTGATGGATGAACTGTTAGATGGTTAAGGAACTGGCTGAATGGCCACATCCAAGGAGTTACAATGGCTCAATGTCCAAGTAGTAACGAGTGGTGTCCCTCAAGGATCTGTACTGGGACCAATATTATTTAATATCTTCATCAGTGACTTAGTTAGTGGGACTGAGTGCACCCTCAGCAAGTTTGCAGATGACACCAAGTTCAGTGGTGCAGTTGATACACAAGAGGGAAGGGATGCCATCCAGGGCAACATTGACAGGCTTGAGGAGCGGGCCCATGCAAACCTCATGAAGCTCAACAAGGCCAAGTGCAAGGTTGCACCTGGGTCAGGGCAATCCCCAGTATCAGTACAAGCAGGGGGATGACGTGCAGAGAAGGACTTGGGGGTACTGGGTGATGAAAAACTGGATATGAGCTGGCAATGTGTGCTTGCAGCCCAGAAAGCCGAGGTTATCCTGGGCTGCATCAAAAGAAGTGTGGCCAGCAGGTGGAGAGAGGTGATTCTCCCCCTCTACTCTGCTCTGGTGAGACCCCACCTGAAGTACTGCGTCCAGTTCTGGGGTCCCCAGTATAAGAAGACATGGACCTGTTAGAGTGGGTGCAGAGGAGGGCCACAAGTACCAAGTACTTCCTGCCTATGTTCTCCTGAAACATTTTAGAACTCTTTCTTTGGGCATTGTTTATACTAGAAATGTTATCTGCAGGCTTTTATGGGAGAGAAAAAGTGCGATTTCTTTTTAGACCACAGATCATTCAGCTCATTGGTCAAAGTAGAAGGGCCTTTCAGTTGTGCCTTGAGGGGAAAACATTGCTGACAGAAAGACTCAAAAAGAAGGGCAAAGAGAGAATGAGAACTAGTCATCCCTCAGGGGAAAAAGAAAAAAAAAAGCTGGGACTCATACTGCATGCTGTTGCATTTTTGTGGCTCTCCAGGGAATATGCCACCATTGTTGGCAGGTGCAGCCAAGAAACTTCTATGCTTTTGTGCCTGCAGATACACAGAAGAAAGGAACAGATGAAAGAAAGAAATGGCAAAAGAGGCAGAAAGCAATCTAAAATGGAAACATCATTCAAACAAATGATATTTTATCCTTTGGCTTTTCCTGCCTGTGAGAGATGAGTTAGGTGACTTTCCAGCAGCGGGCCATTGGTGTTACTGGATACCTACAGGAATGTCCAACCCTGAGAGTAGCTCCCTGCATTGCATACAGATTCCTGACTCTTCAGCTGTACTCCTCTGGCAATGCACACTCCTATTTTGAGAGACTTTCTTAATAGTTGTGGTACTCTGTGCGTAAGTGAATGTGTGCATATCTGGTTTTCTCCCCACTTGACCACAGGCGGCTTCTCTAAAATCTTTTCAAAGCTAAATATCCACAGCTGATGACAGAAGCAGAGAACTGAAATTCTAGTTGTGGCATAACAGCCTGAAGTTAAAGTAAGTGTAATTCTAAAAGGTCTATAAATTCATACAGGTTTTTCTTGCCACCACCTTGTGCCAGTAAAACACATATGACTAGACTGCTTTTAGCAGAACAGGAGTAGGGAGGGAGGTTGGTTGGGCCTCTTGGTTAAACTCACAGATGGGTGTCTCCTTTGGATAAGCAAGGGTTGAGTGGGGGTCCCTTGATTTGACTCACAGGACTGACCCTTTGCCCCACTCCCCCTTCAATGCACACTCACCTCAGACCTGTTAAAGCTTCTGTGGCAGACTTGTGGAAAAGGTGGCCAGTGAAGCCACATTTTATTTTTATATAATTTTCTTCCAGTGAATGTTTACAGTTAATTCCATTATCTCTCATAAAAAAAAAAACAACCAGCCAATGAAACTTTTTATACCTTTTAATGTATATATATATATGTAGATATATTATTAACAGTGCATGTAAACAAAAGATTGGACTTCAGCTGGCAATGACTAGCAAGTTGTTAAATCCCAGGTACACCCTGTGGGACAGAACATGGGCTAAGGACAATGTCCTGGCCCTAAGGGCCTTTAATGTTTCTCCAGGGTAAAGGGAAAGGTTTATCTTCCAACCACTTTAATGGCTCTCATACACATATGTAAGTATAAACATATATTTTACTTATCCATATATATGTATGCATTTAAACAGGTATAACTAACATACACTTATGAAGGTGTACAAACACATATAAAATGCATTTATCTCTGTTATATATATGGAGTTAAACACTCCACTGTCATCCTCCACCGCCCTCCGTGCAATGTCTGCTATTCACCTTTAGGTGTACTCACATCCCCACTTTTTCCCTCTGCCTGTCCAGTGCTCTGTCCTGCTGCTGGAGGATGAAATGCAGAGGCCTCCCTCTGCCGCAGCCTCACCTCAACAGAAGAGCAGAATCAAGACCCAGGGAGAGTGGAGGAGCACCCTACTCCACTGCTTGGCTGTCCTCACAGTTAAAAAGTTTTTCCTTCAATCCATGGCCCCATAAAATGTCTTGTGCAAGGAGGGGACTTTCACAGATTTTGGAAAGGGGGAAGGGTCCGTTCTGAAGGGGGAACAATAGCCCCCCCCCCCAGCAGTACATTTCTCATACTTAAAGACTTTTGTTCACCCTACCATGCAATCCAGACTGGTATCTAGGAGACACCCTCTCCCAACAGGAAAACTACAGAACCATTTAACTTGTAGGAGAATAATAGGATGTGCAAAAGCTCCTGGGCAGATCTGTGGCCCAGGAGCTCCAGGTTCTTGTTTTACATCTCTTCTCTCCTTCCCCGGACACCTCTTAAGGCCCCCTTTGGCTTTAAATCTGCAGGAGGATAGTTTTGCCACTCCTAACACATCTCTTAGTTTTCACCCACCTCTCTAAACATTAAGCACTTTGCTTGCTTTGTACCACAAAGTTACGAGATGAAATCATACAACTTGCTTGCAACTAGGGAAAACTTCCCAAATGGTTCCACGTCGATACATCCCAGGTCTTCCTGACTTTGCCACTCCTCTCCCTTTCTCATTTACCTTGCAGCGACTGAGGTGGAAAAAAGCAGGTAATTCCTACCAGGTGGACAGAGACATGTTTGCCTCACACTGTTCATGCCCAATTAGGCAGAGTATGAAAAGGAAAAAGTGAGATTCCCATCTCACTGGAGGGTAGAAACCCCAACCATATGCTCATAACAAGCTAGGGACCTCCCTGACCTAAATTCTCAAATCAAAAAAGGAAACAGCACAGCTTGGAGCTACCCAGACTAAAACCAAAGGAAAATATTTTCTTTGTTGATTTTTGGTTGTTGGGGTTTTTTCCTGCAGAAAGAGCTAGGACTTCACCTCCCCTCCTTCTTAAGCAAGACAAATGAAGGAAGACAAAATACCTACCTGTCAGCAGATTTCTGGCCTGGGGGCTCCAGGCAACTGCATTCCATTTCAGCCTCTACTTCTGGGTGGACTTCAGGAATCCTCTTTGCAGTCAGATGCGGTAAAAGCAAGCCTTACTGGCACTGATCACTTCCTGAGAGTTTTCACAACCTACTGCTGGGCTTGCCCTCCTGGTTTTTTACCCTAGCAGGTCAACTTGTCAACCGGAGGGCTCCGTGGCAATGCACTGCAGAGCTTCCTGACCCAGGGGCATACCACCTTATTTCACAGGACATACTGCAAGTTGCAAATTCTTGGTAAAAGCTA
This sequence comes from Morus bassanus, assembly GCA_031468815.1. NCBI lineage: Eukaryota > Metazoa > Chordata > Aves > Suliformes > Sulidae > Morus > Morus bassanus. The sequence continues at coordinate 332,652 of CM062590.1, forward strand.
TTTACCGTTCTCCTGGTTCCCCTGTTTAGCTGGGCATCGGACGCTCCAGGTCTTTCCTCAATTCACAAATATTCTGCTTTCAACAACGTGCTTTTAAACAAGAGAGTAAACCAAACACAATCTAAGTTAACAAGCTGACTGTCCCTGGTGGGGGGCATGGCTGATATGCCAGAAGGCTGTGCTGCCATTCAGCGAGACCTGGCCAGGCTGGAGAGCTGGGCCGAGGGGAACCTCATGGCATTCAACAAGAGCAAGTGTAGGGTCCTGCCCCTGGGGAGGAACAACCCCACGCACCGGTACAGGTTGGGGCTGACCTGCTGGAAAGGGGCTCTGCTGAGAAGGCCCTGGCAGTGCTGGTGGGCAGCAGGGTGACCATGAGCCAGCAACATGCCCGTGTGGGCAAGAAGGCCAACGGTGTCCTGGAGTGCATTGAAAGGAGCGTGGCCAGCAGGTCGAGGGAGGTTATCCTCCCCCTCTGCTCCGCCCTGGTGAGGCCACATCTGGAGTGCTGCGTCCAGTTCTGGGCTCCCCAGGTCAAGAGGACAAGGAACTGCTTGAGCAAGTCCAGCAGAGAGCTACGGAGATGATCAGGGGCCTGGAGCATCTCCCTTATGAGGAAAGGCTGAGAGACCTGGGTCTGTTCAGCCCGGAGAAGAGAAGCCTGAGGGGGGATCTTGTCAATGCTTATAAATATCTGAAGGGTGGGTGTCAAGAGGATGGGCCGGACTCTTTTCAGTGGTGCCCAACGACAGGACAAGGGGCAACGGGCACAAGTTGGAGCACGGGAAGTTCCACCTGAACATGAGGAAAAACTCCTTTCCTGTGAGGTGCCGGAGCAGTGGGACAGGCTGCCCAGAGAGGCTGTGGAGTCCCCTTCCCTGGAGACATTCAAACCCCTCCTGGACGCGGTGCTGTGCCCCCTGCTCTGGGTGTGCCTGCTCAAGGACGGGGGTTGGACAGGACGATCTCCAGAGGTCCCTTCCAGCCCCGCCATTCCGTGATTCCGGGATTATCTTTCAGGTCATCTTACTCTGCGATTACCTTTATACCACACGGGTGCCTGTCGGTGCTCGTTCTGTGACGGCCGCCGCCTCGCTCCTCCCCCCGCCCCCACAGGACGCACCCGCGCGAGCCGAGGCCGATGCCGGCCCGTGGGCAGCGGCACGGCGCGCGGGGCCCCGCGAGGCGCGGGCGCCCTGAGGCGGGGGCGGTGCGCGGCGGCAGCCGGACAGCCCCACCCCCTCCCCCCGCAGGAGACACGCGCGCTTGCGGTGGCTCCCGTCGCGGCACGTGACACCACTCGCCGGGAGGCGCCCGCCCACTGCCCCAGATGCCGAGTCGCGCGGATGGCGACGGGCGCGCCGCGTCACGTGACGCGCACACGTGACGCCGTCCCGGGACGATGAGGTCAGCGGCAGCGAGTCACGTGATCCTTGCCTACGCGCAGTGGGGCCGGGTGCAGATGGCGGACGCCGAGGCCGAGGCGGCTCCGCGGCCCGAGATGCAGCGGCTGGTGGCGGCGCTCCGGGCCCGCCTCTGGCAGCTGCAGACGGAGCTGCGCGAGCAGGAGGTGTCGGAGGCTTCGTCCCGGGCCTACTGCCGCGGCTTCTGCCAGGTGGGGCCGGGCGGGGGCGGGCCGCGGCGCGGGGTGGGCCGGGGCCGGGCGGCGGGATGGGGCCGGGGCCGGGGCCGGGCGGCGGGATGGGGCCGGGGCCGGGGCCGGGCGGCGGGATGGGGCCGGGGCCGGAGCCGGGCGGCGGGATGGGGCCGGGCCTCGCCTCCCCGGCGGCGGTGCGCGCCCAGCGCCGCCGGGGCCGGGCGCTCCCGCTCTGGGGGCTCCGCTCGCTCCTCCGGAGCTGCCGAGCGGGGACGTGTGCGCCCGGCCCGAGCGGCACCGCCGTGGGCGCCCCGCTGCCAGCCCGGGGCCGAGCCGCCGCTCTGGGGGAGCCGCTTGGCTTCGGGCTCCGGCAGGCCCCGGGCCCGGCCGGCCGGCAGCCGTTGGGAGGGTCTCCGGGGCAGGCGGGCGCACCGCGTTTCCTTAGTGCGGTCTTGGCTCGTTTCTTTGAGCTCCGCTTTCCTATTCCTTACCTGTCTCGGGATCAAAACTACGTGTTCTGCCTTGATTGAGATCTGCCGTGGAATAAGTGATGCTTGCTGGTTTGTGAAGGCCTGCGGTTCACTTAAGTCACTGAACGAGCTTCTGTGGTCCGGTGATCTTGTCTGAATACTTGCTTAAAGCAACTTGGGCTAAGGATCTGCAATTTTTGAATCGAGCCTCTAAATTCCAGAGAAGAGCTAAACTTGATTAAAATCGCAGTGATGAAGATAACTTACTCTTAAACTCTTTCAGTGGTTAATTCGTTTTTGCTTCCCCCACAGCATCATTTACTGTGAGCTCTAAGGTTGAATAATCGTTGTTAGGTTGCTGGGTTGGAGAGCCATCCCTGTTGAATCTGAAGAGATTGTGGTCTCTAAAATAAAAAAATAAAAAACTGTTTTACAAGCCAGTTTATCCACACTTCAGCTGATACAGCCACTGTATTTGAATGGTGAATCGGATGCCAAATAAGACAAAAAAAATCCTACTGGTGCATTACAGATAAGTGATATTACCCTTCATAGTCTTCCGTTTTACATCCACAGGTTGTGTACTTTGCCGTACCGTTCTGGGAGGACGTTTAGCTCACCGTTTACCTAAACAACAGAAGCAGTTTATTTGTTAGGTTTCAAAACTCTTGCTTCTCAAACTGCAGGATGCTGCTGCTGCGTACTGCTATGTATGTCCCAAATTAAGCAAGATCTGTGACCTTGCATTTACGTAGAGCCCAGTATAATGTGTGTGACACTCTCCATGTTTCAGGTTTTGCTAAAATTGTTTCCAGTGGCATTCACTGCATCGGAACATTGAAACAAATATTCAGCTAACACTTCATAGAGGTTGTCAAGATTATCAGTATATATAGAGGTCCAGTCACCCAGATTAGTTTGGTACAGATAAAGCTTTAGAGGAACTTGATCAATGGAGTTTGATGGAAGACAGTTCTGCTACCAAACAAATAAAACCCCCAAACTCTGTCCCGCAAAAATTGTAGACCTCTTTAGGTATTTGGGCTGTTATTGAATGGTAATCTTATTTTAGAACACTGTGATAGATAGTACAGATAAAAATGAAAAAGATCTGTCTTGGATCGCCATCAGTTTGGGACGTTTCTGATTGTCATGATTGTACACCAAGAGATACAATGGAAAACATGAAATTGCTAGTCTGTCATGCAGCAACTTCAGTGGAGTGTGAATTTGTGATGTCATTGTGCAGCCAAACCACTGTGGTTAGGCTGTTGTTTTACATCTTGGTTTCTCCTTCTGACTGGGGATGTTTGTGAATGTTGCACAGAGTTTGAGTGATAAAACTTAAAAATAACTTAAGGTCTGCCCCTAAGTGAAATTTAAGGAGCTCAACTTTATTTTGTATTAACAGCTTGGAGGGTACCACTGGTATTTGTCATAAGCTTAGTAAGCTACAGCAGAACATGCCTGATGTCCAGGATAATACAACAAAGAAACTCATGAAGCCTAAATAGTGGGTTGACTCTGCAACTTAATATTGTACAAGTGTGAATGCTTTGCATATTCACATTAGGAAAAACATGTCTGTTGGGGAGCTCAGTCTGTTGGCACAAACAGCCAACTAGAATGAACAGTGTGTGTCTGTGTTTGAAGTTGTGCTATTGTAAATATGAAGATCAGTTATCAGTGAAGCAGAGGTGGTAGGACATCAAAACATCCCATCTGCCAATACCCAGCACCTGTTGGCTTTCTGAAATTATTAAAGGTGACAGAGTTGAGGACTGTCAATTGCAATCAGGTATGTTTAAAAAGAGGTGGATTTTTTTTTTTCCTTAGAGACTTAAAGCTTTAATAATAGGTCAGGCAACTTGGACATGTTTAAATTGGTTCTGAGCAAAAAATTGATGCTTCAGAAGAAATGCAGCTCGGCAGGTATTCCAGCTTTGCAGGACATGAGAATCTATACAGTGCTGAGGACCTAGGCCAGTCTGTAGATTATGTGGTAGGTGGATGTGTGTGGCCTCTGCTGTTCTCGCTCCACTCGCCAATTAGATGTATTATTTTAGTCAAAGGAAGCAGGATAGGATAAAGTGTAAGTGGATGTGTGTTAACCTGACTAAAATGTTTGAATACTTTCTTCAGGTAATTAGACTATAAGTAGTAATTGCTTATAAAATTGTTACTTGACTGTTAAGCATGTAGATTATATATTTCTGGCAAGTTAAAAATCATCTAATTTTATCTTGTATATAGACTGCCAGGAAAAGTCTGTAGTGAACTGCTAAAACTTACACGTAAATTGCTAGGTGAAATAGCAGAAGGGCTTTTAAGAGCCTCTGTAATACAGTTATTGCATTTTGCTTATTTGTCGGTATGCTAATACTAACAGCATAATAATGTTCAAGAATACATATCTTTGAAGTTCAAGCTTTTAATAAGTCTTTTGCCTTGAATCTGTGTCTATTTGGGGAGGTTTCTGATAAATGGCTACTCAATGAATTGCTAATATTAGCTGAAGGCTTTGATCTCATTGCTAGAATTGCACTCAAGCAAGGGTGTAGTGTTTTCTAGTAAGTTTATTTAATCTTAAGAAATACTCTGCCATGTTCTATGGTTTACACAGACCAGACAGTTTATGATCTAAGTGTCTGTCAAAATAATTGAATACTAAATTTGGCTTTTTATATAGACTGGTTTTAATGGATATATTTTTAGAAAAGTGCAAAGATTTGTATGTTTGATCTTCTGTTTCTGTAGTCACTATAATGATAGCGTTACTGCTGGGTTTACTAAACAGATGACTTTATGATAGCCATCAGTTGAGTATCTCTAGGGATTACAGCTTGACAGCCTTTGAATTTAATTTAATGCTTCTAATGCCATATATAATTTGAGTTATCAAATCCTTCATTAATTTGTTAGAGAAGCACTTAGACTGGTTAGTTACTTGTCATTCATTGCTTCTGCTAATGCTCTTTGTGCTGTGTTTAAGGATGATTTCTGTAAACTTCCAATCTTCCCTTTTCCCACCCTTCTTATGTCTTTATAACTATTAATATTGTGTGTTTTTTGGGTAGGTTTAACTTTCATTCACCTAGGAGTTATATTACTGATACTGAGTTCTAGGAGAATAATGTACAAAATGGTCTTGAATTTTACTGATTCTTAGATGGTACTTTTTTCAGATTTTTTTTTTCTTAAATATCACACATGGTTGTGCTAGTCTAGTGGATGTCTGCATATTTTTTTTTTACCCTAGGACTAATATTGTGTAGTTAGATCACTGTCATATCACCGGATAGTCCACAGAATAGTGTGTAGCTGGTCACTTATTTCTTGATGTTTAAGGCTTTATCTTAGAAGTTTCTGGCCATTACAGTGGCACTTGTAAACTTATAATGGCATAACTGTACTTGGTTTTAGTAAGCTCATTGTAGGGCCTGTTCAGTAGTGTCCTCCCTCTAGTCATAATCTGATATGATCATGTGTTTGTTTAAGGTGTTAAAATAAATTGGTTGTGTCAGAGTCCCAACTTGAAGTGATTTGAAGCCTGACATGACCTGATCATCATCCTCTTGGGACAATTTGGCTTGTATTGAATTATAGGGTCAGGCACTCTGAACTTTTTTCCATACAGTCTTGGCCCTAAGGTTCCACAGAGCACAGGGGTTTTTGTTGGTTTTTGTTTTCTTCACAGCTAGCCTTAAGATTGGTACCTGGTTTGGTCCAGGGAGGGTGCAATGTGAGAGAGGGATTGTAACTGGTAAGAACACAAGCATAACTGGTCTGGAGTTGTAGGAGGACGTGCATGCAGAGAAGGGATATTGTGAAACAAGCTGTCAGTAAAGCTAAGGTGTCCTTAGCCCAGTGCCTTGCTTGCTGTCAGTATTTATAAGCTGTAGGAAAATAACATGGTAGTGCAGTGAAGTTTTAGAAAAGCTGGGAGATACTGCTGTCGTCCCTGTGCTGATTTTTGAAACTTATTTTGATTTCTCTTAAAATTGGCTAGATTTTTACATTGCTTCTTCAGTACTGTGCCTGGATGATGTAGGATTGCTGTGGTCAAGTAGTAAAATCTAGGGTAATTTTGCATTTGAAAAATGAGTACGTAATGGTCTGGTCTGGGTCTTGTATCCCCTTCTGATAGCTTCATGTTTGCTGTATGGGTAATGCGTGCATCTTTAAAATACCACAGGTGGAATAATATTCTTGATCTTGACCTTCTTGCCTATTTTTCTGCATTCTCAGTAGTAATAAAGATTCCAGTGTTACATATGTGGTTCTGTATCCATAGCAGTTGTACAAAAGAAGCTGAGTGCAGAACTTCTCCCTGAATTTTTAACTTAACAGTTCGCATTTCTGTGATTTCTGCTGGGGAGCAAGCTAGATGCAATTCTGATAACTTTATTAAAATAATAATATAAATGAAAATATTTTTGAGTAAAAGGGAGAACTTCTGTTGAGGAGAAAAGCTACCATTTTTGAATCTCCTTCAGAGTAAAAACTTCTCACTTCCAGAACTCTTCCACTGTATGTGCTTGATACTGCATATTGATATTTGGTTTTTAGACAAAAGTGTGTTATGAGAACTTCTAATGATAACTCATTTTCTTTCAGACACTACTTCAGTATGCTGGCAGTCGGGGTGCATCGGAACATATTTTACCTTTTTTGGAAGTATATCGAATCTCCATCCAAAGCTTTGCTAATGCACGACCCTACTTGACTACAGAATGTGAAGATGTTCTTTTGGTACTTGGCAGGCTAGTGCTGTAAGTTTTAAGTTGGTACATTAATATTAAAAAAAAAAAACCAAACAAAAAACAAACAAACAAAAAAAAAAAAAACACAAAAAAACCCCCAAAAAAACCAACAAAAAAAAAACCCAAACAAACAAACAAAAAAACCCAAACACCCACCCCCCCCCACCCCCCACCCCCGTACTTATTAAATGAAAGGGCAAGTTGCTGAAATAGTGTAATACTTAATTTGACAACTGTATTTAGGATTTATTATCTAGTAAATGTCTTTAGTGCTTTTTTAATCATACCACAAAAATGTACTTGCGCATTTTGTTAATTAATGTGAACAAGTGGTAAGGCTTTGTTATTCTGTATTTAGATAATTGTACAGGTGTTAGGAGGGTTCTGTTCTTTCTTAAACATTCTGAAAATTATTATTTTTTGTAGAAAAAGCTTAGTGTGGTCCTCATTAAAGAGAAGCTTTAATAACCTTCATGCATGGATTAATAAACCTGTATCACTTGCTCTGCAGTTGCTACTTTCTGTGTGTCCTCTCACCTGTAATGCAAGGTAGTTCTGAACATCCCCCTTCCTGAAAAGGATAAGCTGTTTTCTATGTCAGTCTAAGTTGTGCCTGTGGGCCGTTGCAATAGAATAGCAAAACAGAGTAATTCAACCTGAGCTCTTTGACAAGTGTCTGTAGACATGATTTAAAGCACAGCAATTCTTCGAATAAGAGAGAGAACTATTTTACAGTCCATCAGCTAATTTGGAATAACTTGTAGCTTCTCAAAGTCTGTTTTAAGTGCAAAGCAGCTATTCATAATCAGAGTGTAGCCTGAGGGCTTTCACATACATTGGAGTATAATCAGTTGCTACCCTTAGCCTGAGACCATGACTTGATGCACTGGTCATTCTGCGCTGGTAAGGTTTTGTTCAAGGGGGGAGGCTGAAGATCTAGAACCTTGAACGTAAAGGTCATTATAGAATAAATCTGTGACAGTTTTTCAGTGGGCTATTTTTCCTTTGTTATCAGTAGCTTGCTTACTCGACGTCAGACCACGAAGTGTTCTTTACCAGAAGGATTTTGCAATGAACTCCCTAGTCAAATGCTTTTTTTTGTAATGTACTAACTTGCAATATAAATCAACAGCTCAGAACCCGGTATCTCCATATGATGCCTTGATTTTTTTTTTGAGTTATGAGAAATATGTGATCTAGGAGTGATTTTTTTTCTTTTTTAAACCTTCTGTCAAGAAGGAAAAGTCTGTCGTCTTAATATGGAAACCTGAAGACTTAAACTGCTAAATCATTTACCTGGTACATAATACATATATTTTTGGCAAAATATCTTAATTACTTTTGTAGACTGTCCCTTTATGGATAGAGTTTTCTCATCTTCATCATATTATCATTAATTAGCTTGTGTATTCTGCTGTTTCCTACTCATGTCACTTAAAGTTTGTCTTTCACTGTCTTTGTATGCAGGTCATTCATACCTGGAGTACTTTCTATATATTTTGCCACTGTTTTATATACTTTGGGGCAGGAATCCCAGTTCTGTGTCAGAATTTCTTATCAAAATTGCTTTTCTCTTGTTGAGAAAAATCAGAATATTCTGCTTCTGCTAATATGGTTTCTTCCATCTTTCAGTGTGAGGAGTTTGCTGTTGCTTGTATACTCAGAAAACTCTGTGGTGGAGGACAGTAGAGAGGCTGGCTTGCTGGAATCTTCCCTGTTCTTGTTATGATTACATTTGAGAGGAATCTAAAGAATGAGAAAGACAATGAGTGAGGTCGCAGATAGGGTGAGGTAAATGGCATACCTAACTGAACTCTCCCATGTTTTTCTTTTACATAAGAGTTTCCAAGGGAGGGAGAGAGAAGTTAGAGCAGGTAATTAAAGATAAAAATTCATTTCCATGAGGGAAGAAGACTATTACCTAGTTAGGGACGTGACAGCATGCTGTTCCCATGTATCTGTGATTTTTAGGGAGACAACCAGGTTACCCACAGCTGTCGTACGCTATGTATTTTCAGACTTGAACCCTGATGAGAAATGAAATGAGCAAGCTTCCTGCTTTAAACCAGAAGTGCTCTACTTACTATTGAAATCCTCCTTCCCTTCCAACATCCCTCCTGGAGAAGGGGGAAAAAACTTCTTCCTCCTGACATCCTTCTCAGCAGGGTGAGCCAGTAAGAGCAAAACTTGGTATACTGTGCCTTTCCCTGCTACCTGACCTGGTCAATTGTGTGTTGACAGTAAATCTGATGTGACGTAGAGATTGTGCCCCCCATAAGAAACATGATGCTGATGCGGTGTGAGACCTTGTTGGTCCACTATCTAACCTTAGGAAATACAAGGAAAGCTTGGAGTGGTTGCTCTTGTAGTTTACAGATTTGGTAAATGACTGTGGGGAACAGGAATGTTCTTCCTGGCCATGAAGGGACATATCTGCTTTGGTCAAGTAGAACTTGACTGCTTGTTTCCACAGCCACAAAGCACAACACATTCCCCTCACCCCCACAATATTACTATTCCAAAGGTATTGCCTCTATAGAAGAATTAATAAAGAATTAGCCATATCAAAGGTGTCTTTCACCAAGATTTGCCTAGCTGGCTCTCCTTGTGAATCTTGGGAAGCCCTTGAAGCTGATTAGTCACACGAGCTTCTGTGAGAGCTTTTTTTCTGAGGATACTGTGTGAGGGGGAAGGTGCCATTCGTGTTACCATCAGTATGAAAATTTTACTTCCATCTGAAAATGGTTTATATGGTCCTAAGATAATAGATGAAAGTTAAAGTAGAAAGAAGTGCTCCTAGTTCACATTGTGTTTGCTAGTAGCTAATATTTGACTACTTTCTACTTTTTCCTGTTTGTTGTGATGGCAGTGCTCTGAAAGGGAGTTTACCATTTCCACATCTTTGAAGAAGGTGTGTACATGCTTTTTCAACCATAAAAAGAGAAAGGAGATCTGAATGTCATTTGGTCTGAGTAGCAAAACTGTATTCAACTGATAAGACCAGTCTACCTCAAACTTCTTGAGCTGTATCTCACCTACTGGTTGTGCTTACTGAGTCTAACACAGGTTGCTTACAAGAAGAGTGTGCTTGCTTTCCATAACACCTCTGTGAGGAGGCACATGTGACGGTTTGCTGCTTTGTTTATCTAACAAAGCATTTTTCAGCCTAATAAACTGTTGTAATTTGGTTCACTAACTCGCATTTACCACTCTGCTGTCTGTCTTTAAGAGCTAACTCAACTCTTAACAAATGCAGGATAATTCCTGGCAACAGGTGAACTATTCCTGCTGAGCATCTGATGTATAGCTAGTCATCTTTTTAACTCTAAGAAGCTTAGGATAAGAAAAGTTGTCTAATACAATCTAAAGATGAACACAATTCTGAAAGCTTTTAAAATTTACTTTCTAAATTTCCATCTTAAAATAATAGTGAATGAGGTATAAAGTGATTACAGAGTAATTGTATGCAAATAATGTGTTGATTTTTGCCTAGAGTTATTCCTTCCAAAATAAAGAAATTCAAATGAAGTAGACTTTTCTCCTAAAAGATATTTTGAGATTGAATGTTTGAGATGAATGATTTTTTTTTTCAATAATGGAAGCATTCAAGCACCTGTCAGTTTATTTGCAAAAATTGTGATTAAAGTTTGGAATTGAGTTTTGTGTAGGTAGGTATTGTGGTGGTACTGGGAGAGTGGGGTAGAAGGGCTTGACTTCATGAGTGATCTTGGTATTTTGATTTGTGGTCTTAGCCATGATACGTAAATTCTATTTAGTTGCATTACAATAAAGAAGGAAATGGGCTTTCAGGGATAGAGGTGTGTTTTTAAGTATTATTTAATAAGGTGCAAAAGGAAGAATTAAGCTAAATGGCCATTCCTGCCCCTTGCTGGTAGGGAAGGCTGGCTAGTCTTAATGCAGCTGTGTGTTTGAGTCAATTCTTATAACAAAAACTTAGGCAATTGACTTAGAATTCTAATTATTTTTCTGCCAAGGAAATTGTGATTGGAATATCCTGGATATTACTTTTGCGGTTGTACTGTAAGTTGTTTTACGTGGTGGCTATGCACCCAGAGCTCCAGATTTCTCATGGAGTGATTTCCAAACTACAGTGCTTGGTGTTGGGATCCTGAAGAAGACTTAAGGACTCACAACAAAAGAATTTTTGGTTCTTGGTTCAGCTTAGTCCTGTGTTACTACAACAAATGATAACTCTTGAGGCATAAATTCAGCCCTCACCACTCTGTACACGCAGTGCTTTGGAAATCTAATTTCAGATTTTTTTCACTGTCCAAGTAGCACCTTCAGAGTTAAGTACAGAAAATTATTTGTAAAACCTTACTTTGCTGTTTTGTTTAAACCTCATATTTTATATAACCAATATCATCTATATGAAAAAGTAATATTCTAGAAAAAGTGTGTCCAGGAATTAAGAGTAGAAGTAGTTAGGATTGATTGACTTGGTTTAAGTCTGAAAATGAGGTGTGCATCAAAAGACTTTTCAAAAGCACATTGACCATGAAGTTTGCAAATGTTTTATTTGACAAAAAGAGTCTCTGTATGACATGCATGAAAATTGGACACACATGTAGTGATTTTTTTGGTTGGCTGTCTTTTGTTTTGTTTTGGTTTTTTTGCTTATGTTAAAATAGAGCTCAGCTGCTGTGAGACTTTGTAAAGTTGTTTTTGATAGTCTAGTAGCAACCACCTGGGTCTAGACATCTGGACTGGTGAAGTCACTTGTATTGCCAAGCTTGAGTACAAGGGAAAAGTCCTGATTATTTTATAATAGAGACCTATGATAGTTGGAATATCTGGCAGTCCTGTTGCCCACTTTTTCATGGGCATAGTAATGATTGAGATTCTAGTGCTTGATGATGTGTTGTCACTGAATGACAGTGATGAAGGCTAATCATATTTTCTGCCTAATAGAAGTGTTTAGAGCTTTTGCAGGTCTAAACTTCTATTTAAAGGAACAGGATTGGGCAGTGAAGGCAAGCTTCTGAAATGTGAAAAGGATAGCCAGTTAATTCAGTATTTGTCCATTTGATCTTGTTTATATATATCTGCTGAATCTGGCTAAAAAGTGATTAGGCACAGCATTTTGCAGGTAACTGTTCAATGTATTTATCAAAAGTCAGGGAGAAGGGGGAAGGGAAGGTCATTCTTTCTGGGTACTAAGCAGTTTTGAAACTCATGTTTGCTTTATGGTCATCTCTTCCTTTTCCCCTTTCCCAAGCTCAGCTCTTCTATCTATGGTAAGAATGTGTTGTCCTGTTATTCTTCTATTTAATATTTGGGGATGGAGGTTTTGAAGAAAAAATAGCATGAGTTGGAACTATCTAACCATGTAGGTGTAGCTTATAGCAATTATTCAGTGCATTTATTATATGTGAAGTCTTACACCAGTTTTCTTTCCTTATATCATCATGATTCATGAGGACATTTTTGCTGTGTGTAAATCTTGTGAATCCCTAGACAGAATGTCATAGTTAACGCATTTAGTTTGATTAGGTCAAATAGTTCTGTGCAGCAGTTGGGGTTTAGGAAATCCATATGTCCCATACAAGGTTAGATAGCCCCTATTTGAGAGCAATATAGGCAGTAGTTCTGCCATTGCTTTGTCTCCTAGAAAAGTGATTCTTGTTCTCCAAGACTTTTCCTTGAAATGAGTGTGCTAAATACATACAGTTGTGTCCATTTTGTTTCTGAAAAGAGATACCATTGACCTGATGGTCTAAATGAGGGAATAACAAGTAGGTCTTGCTTTCCCCATCTTCTGGTTTTGGAATCTGAACTTATGGATGGAATATATGGGTCTCAAACGTGCTGGATATTTCAGAGATGTTAAAGCTTTGAATCCTTCCCACTTTCCTGAATTTTCATTTGGAAAACCTGATACACAGCAGAAATTCATATGCCACTGTGATGGGGCTGACTCATACTAACATTAATCATTGACACAGTTGAAAATGGGATATTACAAACTTTCTTGGATATAAAATCAAGACTGGGTGACTAGTGTCCTATTTTTAAGCAGGAGTTTGGCTTAGTGAAGAAATAAGGGAATGTTCTGCACCTGTGTTGTGTAGATAACTGAGCTACACAAATACAGCAGCACCTTGAATTAATGAATGAGGAGTTTTACAGTCCGATCTGTTTAACTCTGACTTTAGTATGAACATCTTTGATGTGCATTATCAATGTGGGTGGGATTTTTTTGGTTTGATAAGCTCCTGAGCTTGTTGCAATTCACACCCCATGCTATCAAAAACTCGTAAAGTGTTTCTAGGAATCTATTCTGTGGGTCCATTTCTGTGCTGATGCATGTGTTGTTTTCTGTCAAGCTGATATGTCAGCACTGAAACTTTAAGTTAGGTAAGGTTGGCTTTCACTTTCAATCTAGGCAAGGAGAACATGCTGGGGTCAAATGAGTTTTATTCAGAATGGATATTAGGATTCCTTTGTGAGAGGAAAGAGCAGGAATTCTGTAATGCAACATTCCTGAGCCACATGGAACAGACTGTCTTGGATTATAAGACAATTGCAATCTTATCCTAGCAAGATTGTGCATGGTAAAAAGGAGCACCCTTTCCATATGATGACTCATAACTGATTCTGAGGCTGTTTCTGGCCTTTAACTGATTTGTGCAGTCAAACATGTTTCGCTGTTACTGTCATTTCTTATCTGAATGCTAAGTGATATGTGCCACAAATGTTATTTAATATAACAACAGAATGTGTTCAGGTAGCTTGCTTACTTGCTTCTTGCTTTTCCAGGAGTTGCTTTGAGCTACTGCTTTCAATTCCTGAAAGTGAATTGCCACATGAGGTGTGGTTAGGATTCCATCAGTCCATACAGGTAAGTGTTCTGAATTTCTTTTTTCCAATTTACATATTTTAAAAAAAAAGGCTGCTGTTGTGCTCCTTCTTCTATCCTTCCCCTGATTTCCACCTGTCCAGCCTTGCTGTTATCTAGGCAGCAAGAATTTCTGAGCAGCAAAATACTAACTGCAACAGTATTGGCAGCCTTAGGCCCAACAGCAGATTTAGAACTACACAATCAATGGCAACTGCAGCAAGAGAACTGTAGCAAATCTTGATCTGTCTAATGATTTGTGTGAGAGAGAGACTGAGTGAGATGGAGTGATGTAACAGCTCTGAAGTATTACTTTGAAGATGACTAAAAAAGCTTTTGTGGAGATCTGAGTGGCAAGTTAGTGTCTATACCTGATTGGAGAGGGATGAAAGTAGTAGGACAGGTCTTTAGTCCAGGTGGTTCCTAGAAGTGTTTCTTCTGAGGTGGTGCTGAAACAAGCTCATAATACTACTATTCCTACACTTAAATGAAGATGGCTACTGTAGACTATGTAGGAGGAAGAGATGTTTTCAAGGTTTTAGACTGGAGGTGGTACCTAGCTGTCTGCAAGGACTCATGCAGCTGAAAGACAGGAGTGGTAGTCTTTCTGTGTTTATACTAATAGACCCTTCCAGGACCAGGGACTGATGCTGCTATTGCCTGTTCTGGCTTTAACTGTGACTGATTAAGTTGGAAGCTAGTATTGGTTAAAGTTACTGAAGTGAAGACTTTGGCAAGAAGTAGTTGGGAGGAAGTGAACTTAGACCTTGCAGCTGTCCTTGTGCAGACCTTATCACAAGACCTTATCCCCCTATGACTGGGGATTTCCTCAGTCCCTGAGGCTTGGCTGCTGCTGCTGCAGTGCTCTGAAGATGCAGTTGTAGAGGTTCTGAAGGAGCTTGTACTTTTGTTTTACCTGCAGTCAGGGAAATTGTAGGTGCAGAATCTCTTCAGCAGACTGAAGATGAATAAACCTGGCACTTTAAACTGAGAGAAACAGCCTAGTAGAGCTTTGTAGTCCTGCTAGTAGTAGAAGGGACAGAGGTGGTCTGTGACTGGTGACTTCAGGTGTGAACAGGCCTCCTTTTCCTGAAATACCATGGAATACTTACTATCATGGCAACTCTAAAAACAGTTGGGTGTGGCACATACTTGGTAGTAGAAAGAAGTGCAGTAAGTACAAAGTTTTGTCCTTTATTTTGAGTGCTGGTGTGTAAGTCCTGTGACTCCCTTAGAGACTACAGCAGATCGTAGTGGACATAGCAGCACTTGAGAACCAAGTTTGAAGGTATGTCAGTTTATTTTGACAGTACTCAGCTATGCCATCTATTACACATAGTCTGCAGCTATTAGCCATGGTGTTGCAGAGGCTAGGTCTGTGCTCCCAACCTATTCATTTGTGGGGATACCACAAATAAGGTTGGTCAGCCACAGGTTCATCTTTTTTTTCAAGGCTGATGGAAGAAGTTGAAACTTACTGTTTCCAAGGTAGCTCTTAAATTCACTAATCCAGTTGTTGTTGGATAAAGGAGTGTGGCGTGGAAGAGTTCCAACCTAGAATACCAGGTTGGAAGGGATCTCAAGGATCGTGTGGTCCAACCTTTCTTGGCAAAAGCACAGTCTAGACAAGATGGCCCAGCACCCTGTCCAGGCAAACCTTAAGTGTCCAATGTTGGGGAATCCACCACTTCCCTGGGAAGATTATTCAATGGCTGATTGTTCTCATTGTGAAAAATTTCTCGTGTCCAATCAGAATCTCCCCAAGAGTAACTTGTACCCATTACCCCTCATCTTTTGCATGTGACTCCTTGTAAAAAGGGAGTGTCCATATTCTCTGAAGCCACCCTTTGAATACTGGAACACGGTGATAAGGTCTCCCCTAAGTCTTATGAGCTTATCATACACTAAAAGGCATATAATAAGTTTCTAACTGAGATGACCTAGACCTGAAACAAGATCTTCTCTCATATTCAGAGTATGGAATGGCATATACAGGCTTTTTCCCATTATAGCAGAGGTATAAAGCTCTAAGAATTACTAGCTTTTAACTGGAGGGGTCTGGGATTCTTGTTACCAAGGAGAATAATTTCTATGATGTAACAAGCATGTATGTTTCTAGGTTTCTGAATCAAGTGACCAAGCTTTGATACTTCTGTCAATAGAGAGCAAATTTTTAGTCAGATGAGATGACTTTATTCAGGCTGAATATGTTGGAAGGAAACTACTAAATTCCAGGGAAGGGTGACAAGAGCCCAGATCTCTCATGTCAACTTTTAGAACTAAGGGAAAATTCAAGATTCAAGATGCTGCCAGGTGTAGTAATGTATTTGGCTTTTGTACTGATGTTTTTTGAAACTGTGGCTTCCAAGTTTAGCACTCACCTAATGCTCCCCAGAGTTCAGATAGTAAAAGATTTGGGGAAAGCTTATTAAACACAATAGTACTCTGAAACTTTGCTGAAGAGGTTTATGGACTTTTACAAACAGGTGCCTCTAATGAGATTTTGAAGTAGCACTCTCGAAGAAATATGAGAATGAGAACATTTGTACCCTGCACTGCAGTACAGTAGGAACTCGCTCATCATCAGAGAAGAAGAGAGTAATGGAGAAGGAGTATGCAGTCATACAGAGGGCAATATAGACCTTTAGACAGGAACCACTTGTAGGCTCTCATGTGAGGACTTGCAGGTTTAAAGCCTATGATCATGTTAATATGCCAATCTCCAGGCAAATCCAGTAGCTAAGCACCGCAAAATTGTATATTAGCACGTGCCCCGGATTGACAGATGTGAATGTGTTTATTCCTTTCCTGACAAAAGGGGTGAGCATGGCTGTTGAGGAAGATAACTCCAAATGTAACTGGTGGTTGCGGCAAATGTGGGACAGAGGTATTTCTTTCAGTTCTGCCTGCAGTAATTGTTGCTTATAACAATCTGCGCAGGTAGTGAGTCAGTGAAACTTCAAGTAAATTTTCATCCCAGGAATGAAAAAGGTAAGGGCTTGCATTTCAAAGCAGCAAGGTATAGGGACTGTTCTAAAGCTCAAAATGGAATGTCACTGATGTCTGGCTTATATAGAGAATGCTATCAAATGCTTTATTTTGTGTCTGAACCTGTTTGTTCTTTCATCCTAAATAACAGTAGTTATGCCCTGCAGTCCCCCGTGAGTCCAGTTTTCCTTATCTCTAGGCGAGACCAGAGGCAGCCTGTATGAAATAAAAATAAGATGTGAGATTGTATGGCAGAGTCTCAGCCTGGATTTTAGACAGCGGCAGCAGGCAAAAGGATCCAGATATGGGTGGGGAAATGCTGTGAAATACGAGTGAAAGGACTGGGGCAGAATTACCACAGGGCCCTTGATACAGGTAAACTCAATTAATCTGGGGTAGGATCTCAGTGGAGAGGTACTGTGGGGACGGATATAATCTGGCCAGTTGAGGAAGATATCAAAGATGTCTTTAGTGGAGTAGAGATGTATTGTCATGGGGATTGAATATGGATTGTTGAACAGGGTTCCCTTCAAGCCTTACAAAGAGCATGAATGCTTTCTTAGGAAGAGCTGTATGCTGAGGGTGAGCATAAAACAAAAACTTTTCTGACACTGTAGTAGTTGCTGATCATAAAATTGCCAGGACTGAAAAATCCTGGTATATGCAGTAAACTGTTCTAAGGATTGTATTTTCTCTTTAACTTTGTCGATAGGCTCTTAGTGTATTATCCCTTCCTGGCTTCATCTAGAATGAAATGCTTCGTGCCACTCTCCTCAGGACCTGTTTATGGTGTTGTCCTACCCTAATGAGATCTATATACTTAAATTTTGCATTAGATTTCTTCAAAGACTTTTAAAGTATTCATAGATTTTCGTAAATATTTCCATTAATATTAGCCGTATATTCTTCAGTAGGTCCAACAATGAAAGGTTCAGCTAAGCATCTAGAATAGTATTGTCAGTAGTTAGTTACTTATGCTACATATGTTGGTGAATTTCGTATTTGGTATTTTAGTGTTGACACCCTGAATCTCAAACACAGTGCTGACTAAGCAAATCAGTTGACTTGTAGGCCCCTTCTTTCTCACCTTCTAAGGTTCTTCGTTCAGTAACCCCTTAATACAAAGGTGCTGAAATGTAAATCATCCTCATAATTGAACTGGGATCTGCTACCTCTGTACTGTGTCCTGAAGCCCTCAGATTAGGGAAGAGTTGCTGTTGGGAAGACATGATTTACATTGGATGTCTGGATTGCAGAATGTCATAATCTGAGGGATAGTAGTATTACCTCACCCTTGTCCAAGTTATATGATCTTTTTGTTTTTGTCAGCTATGTTGTTCTGGCGGTGGCAGCAGATAAGTGATCTATTCTGTCTTTCTCTGAGGCAATGGCTTCTAGCTCCTCAGAACATGCAACTCAGTAGCAGAGGGATTTGGGATAAACGTCACTAAGAGGCACAGAATCTCAGCTAGTCTAATGTGCAAAATCTGTTTGTATGGTCTTTTGCACTTGTTGGTTGGCGAGTTCTTGCTGGGGCCAGGACAGGTATAACCCTGTGCTGTCAATAGGGAGGGCGAGTTCATAGAACCAGGAGTTGGTGTTTCCTGTTCTTTGCCTTTCAGAACTGTGCAGAACTGAAAATCCTGTTTGTAGTTCAGTCTTCTTCACTGATAAATATCTTGGAGTTGCTGGAGCAGATATTTGGGTGACACCGCTATATGTAATATGTGCTTATAGCTCTCTGTGGCTTCCTAAAGTGATGTCTCTTGCATTACTGCAGTACATTTGAGTACAATAGAGCACTGGTAATTTAAGAGGTGATTCTTTGTCTCATGTTTGTTAAACTATTTCTCAACAGTAAGAGCTGGGAATGTCTGAGTTATATGCTTTTATTCAAATGATGCCAGGAAATGGTATAAATTCTCAAGACTTGCAGCAAAATTGTTAAATTTTTAGTGATTTATTAATGCTTTGTTGAAGCTCTTTGTGAAGAATCTGAACATATAAATGATACCCTCAAAGGAAATGTAGGCTGATTACCAAAGCTTTTCTGATAACAAGAACTCTTCTGACTTGGCTGTTTTTCTTCTTCAAGAATACATGCTATTTAAAAGACGTGGTGTCCTTTCTCTTCTTACAAGTTGTAACTGTAAGGAGGCTGATGCTTCTTGCCTTTGTTTGATACAAAGTGATTGGAAAGGCTTTGCTGGTCAGTTCCACCTCTTTCCAAGACACAACACATGCTGAATCCCTACACAGAGTGCTGTAGCTCAGTAAAGCTCATTGAGTTCAGTCTTCCAGGTGAAATTCAAAGTCATAGACTGTTAAATGCTGATGGTTTTTTGGGACTTAGTCTTTGACCTGATCTATGACCTCATCTACACTTGAGACTGGTACAGATTAAAGCTGTAATGTTAGTATATGGGAGGGGAATGCACAATGGATGCTCTGGCAACCTGCTGTACTGAAAAGACTTAATGCATGGTTCTGTACAGTTAAGAGTGGTCAAAAGTAGAGGTTGTCAAAATGGGCTTGTATTTATCTTGTGGGTAAGATACAGTATCCCTTCTACCTGCACACCTGTAAATGTTCTCTTAATCACCCAAGTCTGAGGATAAAATAATATACATAGACTTCCTATATGATTGTAACTGCCACTTTCAGAAACTCTGGACTGTGGCCGCATACTTCATAGGTATAAATTTAGATCAGTTTGTTGTTTTCCACTGACATTTTTAAAGCTGTCCTGAGGCTATAACTTGAGCATCTTTTGGCAGCAGCACTGACTTAAGCTTTAAGTCTGTCAATTCACCTGCCTGTTTCTACTGGCATGCCATTTAGCTGTGTGTAGGGTGGGGAACTGATCATGCTTTAATTACTAAAAACAAAACAAAAAAACCCCACTCTTCCCTGCCCCGAGGCTCTTTCTGCTGAATTTGGTTTCCTGATCCAGCTTGCACAGGAAGGAAAGACTTGAGGGGAGGAACAGCTGTGTGAGCGTAAGGATTGCTAAAGTGATGTTTTCAAATGCTTAAATACAGCCTGAAACCTTTGTGTGTTGTAGCTCATGTATTAGTCTCTTAATGCTGTTAGTTAAGAGCAGTCTGAGCTCTAATAAAGAACATATAAAGTAACTTGCATCTTCAGGGTGCAGCTGTAATACTCCAAATTTTCTTTTTTTTCCTTTGACCTTGAGAGTAACATTTCAGGCTCAAGGCCAGAAATCAGTCATTATAAGCATCATACTTGGCTATCTTTGCATCTGCAAATTAGCACTAACTCTTCTACTGATATCAACAACTGATTTTTGAGGTGGTCTCAGTGATAGCTCACTTGCTAGTTTTACTTTCTTTGTAATCATTTTTAGAAGTAGCTTAGTCTTTAGAATTGATTTTACTTAGCAAGCATGTTAGGAGCTAAGAGTTGGAACACAGTTACAGCAGTTATCTAAAAATAAAATCAACAGTGGGGCAATAATTGCAGAAAATCTTGGGTACTGCTGAGGAGGACAAGATGATTAAAGTTATCAAAACTGCTTGATTGTTGCATTCAGCTATGAGACTTTTAACTTTGCTCCTTAGAAGGTGGAAATCTGCGCTGTAGTTCTGCATTTGGAAAGAACTCCTAATATGTGCTTTTTTACTCCTGATATTAGTTTGGTTTTGTTCTTGCAGTCAGAGAAGAACTAATGTAGGGCAGAAGCACTGACTCCCACTAAGCGTGCTTTCAGTATGTCTAGTAAATGCATTGAATATGCAGTGTTTTGAAGGTGTATACTGTCAGAGTCATGAGGTAGCTGGAGCTGGAAGGTAGGTCAAGTTATCTGATCCACCTCTTCACTCAGAGTAGTGGCTGTCTTGAATCGGGTTGCTTAGGGTCCTGCCCCACCAAGTTTTAAGTGTCTCTAAGAATGCAGATTGCACAAACTTTGGGTAGTGCTTTCAAAGTGAGGGTATTTAAACATTGATACACTTCTCCGATGCACACCTTACAGAATTTCTCTTTATGTGACAAGTCTATTGACTGACTCACTAGACAGAGGAGTGCAGCTCCAACTACCTACTGGGGAGTAGGGCAAAGATAAAGACAGCTCTAAAATTTCCCTCTTCACCCTCTCTTCCTAAGATTGTGTAGGACCTCTCGTGGCCTTTGTTGGACTTGTTCCACTATGGCAAATGAGTTGTACTGGACAGCCACCAACTGAGTATTGTACTCCAGTGGAGTCTCAGAAGTACCAAACAGGGGGGAATAAACACTTCACCAACCTCTTGGTTATGCTCTAGTTGAAACTGTTCAGCATAGTTTGCAGTAAGGGCTCACTGCTGACCTACATGTAAATTATAGACCCTAGAGGCCTGTTGTGCCAAACTGGAACCTAGCCAGCTGGTCAGCAGCCTCTACTGATACTTGAGGTTGTGCCAGGTGCAGCACTTTGCATTCGCCCGTGTTGAACTTCGAGTCCCTGTCAGCAATGTTCTGCAGCCTCTTGAATGTCTCTGAATGGCAGCCCTGCCCTCCAGTGTCAGCCCCTCTCCAAGTTCTATATGAGCTGCGGACTGCCGAAAAAGTGCTTTGTCCCACTAATCAATTAATAAAGATGTTAAAAGTATCACCTCAGTGTTGACCCCTGAGAAGTGCTACTAAGAGATGGCTGCCAGTTGGTTTTTGTGCAGTTTGGTCACAAGCCTTCTGAGCCTGGCAGTTGAGCTGATTTTTCCACCTGTGTTATAGTCCATTTTAAAGATACTAGGAGAGACTGTCAGAAGCCTTGCTAAGTCTGACTACTCCAGCCTGTTATCTCATCACAGAAGGTAGTCAGGTTGATAAATGTGACTTGTACTTGGCAAATCCTGGCTGTTCCCAGTCACATTTTTGTTCTTCAGGTGCCTGGATGTGGTTTCCAGGAGAACTTGCCCCATAGTCTTTCTGGGGATAAGTTATGCTGACTGGCCTGTAGTTCCCCAGGGTCTCCTCCCCTTGGCTGAAAATGGGCATGGTGGTTTCTTCCAGTCACCAGGAACCTTCCCCAGTGGCCGTGACCTTTCAGAGCTAGTTTTGGTCTTGCAGTGACATCTGTGATCTCCATCGACACCCTTGGCTTCTGTTTGGTACCATGGATGCTAACATGACTGCCTTAACTTCTCATCTGTTGTGCTGCTTCGTGCCCGTTCCCTGCCCCCAACTTTGCCACTAGTCAGGACCAGGAAGGCCAGAGCGCAGACCTTAACAGTAAAACTTGAGGCAAAGTTATTGAGTACCTTAGCCTCTTCAGTGTCCTCTGTTACTTGATGCACTGTCCTATTGAGCTGTTCTCACAGTTTCCTTGGCCTTCCTTTTGCTTTCAGTTGTATTTTCCTCAGCAAAATGAAGAAAACCAGATGGATGCTTGTGTCCTTCAGCTTGGCCCCCAGAGCCTTGTATTTACCCTGGATGTGTGGTGTGATTGGTGTCCAGGTGTGTGAGGAACAAGTGGTGATAGTCTGAGGACAAGCCTTGGCAGCTTCTCTGCAATATCCCAGATCCAAGTCCCTGTCAAGCACCAAACCTTGTGAGACGTGAAGTCAGATTAGCAGCTGAAGGTGGTGAATGCTTAGACAGGATTTTAACAATGATGACTGATAACTTGCTTTGTTTCCTTCCTCCTTCCCTATCTCACCTATTACTTTAAAGACTGGTTATAGTTGGAAATCCTGTTTATTTAAAAGTTAGTCAGGACATTGTTACTTTAATGTCATGACTAGTGTAGGAAGATGATTAGTTTAGCTGTGGAGTACAGTGATACCAGTTTCTGGAATCAGGAATACATTTTGTGCTATCTTAACAGCTTACAGGAAACATACAAAATATGCTTTACTTTTCCTTGACTTCCTTGTGCTTCTTGTGACAAGATCTCCTACAGATACTTAACACCTGCACTGCAGAACACCACCCAGTGTTCTTGCTCATGCCATGTTCTTGCTCATGTTCTTAGTCTAAAACTTCACAATTCATTTTGTGCTAGATGAGCAAGCAGGAAGGTGGTTGCTGTAATGAGCTTTGTAGGAGTATATGCATCTTTCTGTGGCCCCTTTTGATTGTTGGAATCTTCACTTGGAACTTGCTGGGAATGATTTTCTTCTAAACTTGTCTGTGTTCTCAGTTTGGTGAAAGAATGCCCCAAAGTCATCCAGATACGTAGACTCCTTGAAGAGCCCCATACGCTTAGTTTCATATTCTAGAGACTGACAGACTATCCAGGGGATCAATAGATCCATACAAACTTGCCACTGAACACAGACTTCAGGTGAAGTAATACTCGAGTTTATTCCCTATAGTACACAAGTATGCTATGGTATACTTGGAGCAGATAATAAGTAATTGGGGTGTGAGGAGGGAAGAACTCTGTGTTAGCTATACTTCACTTCATTTTGGGATTTACTAAGTAGCGGGTCTGATAGTATGGTTTCATAATTACTTGAGAGGAGTCCTTTAAGAAAATTCTGAGACTATTACTTAATGACAGCTATGGATAAATGTAAATGAAACCTTTGCTGCAAGAATGTAATTTACCCCTCGTGAATCTTTTGCTGGGAATAAAGCTTCAGTCCTTAGTGGGTAGATGCTTCACCCAAGAGTTAAATCCATGTTCTCCTGTGCAGAGATCTATGGAGTGCAGTTTGCTGCAGTTTTAGAAAGGAAATAGATAGTTATATCTAAACAACGAAGTTGATCTGAAATTAGCATCTGATATCTGATCATGAACATCAATATCTAATTTATTAAATGGCATCTAATCATTAAATGCAAAGATGTCTTTTACTGTGAATGGTTAGTGGGAAAGTTGGCTATTTTCACAGCAGATTCAATTGGTTATAAGAGATAACTTAGAAACTTGAAAAACACGTCTTGCGTGTTGCAATGTGGAATGCAGTTTATTGCTGTGTTTTGACAGCCCATGAGGCGAGGCTCTTTGGTTACTCTGGGATTCCCAGTGGTCATAGCATTAGTCCCATTTAATTCTGATAATTCAGAACATGAAATTGATTCCAGTTTATATAGAGGATACAACAGAGGCTATCGAAAGCAAACCTGAGGTTAATAATAGTGTTAGAAGTACTGCCAAATTAAAACACAGCTCACTATTACTACGGGACATTGTCACGTATCGAATGAATTCTTAAACTTAAGATGTGTTGTGACTGTGAGAAGCATTTTTACTGAACATGTAGCCACAAATTGCCTACAGTTAGTTGGCTTCAATTTGTCAGCATTAGGAAATTCTGTGTGGTGATATTTTAATTCTTTCAGTGCAAGTCACCCTAGATTGGTTTTCCTGCTAGGGACACTAAGTGCTGGAATCTGTTTCCAGTTGCTTTTCTTCTGCGCTAGACTTCTTTCCATGTGTAACGTCTTTTTTTTTTTTCCCCTCCCCTCCTTCACTTATCAGATTTCCAGAATTAAAAGTGGTGGTAGGACCTTGATCACTGAGTATTGTGCTAAGTATACAGGTTTGGTGGATGAACTTCAGCTGGAGACCTGTTCAGTGTGGAGGGTTGCTGGGTCAACCTTCACAGCATCAAAACTGTCAGGATTGGAAATCCCTGGATTTTAGAGTAAATGCACTGGATATGGATTAGTTTCTAAGGAAATGGTGTATCTGTATCCAGTAGAAGGATGTTTTCATCTTAATAAAGGAAATTATTCATGATCCACTTTGGTCTGGATCGCGAGTGTTCTACACCAGTCTCTGCTGTGTATATGGTGCTCTTTCTCTTAAGTTCCCTGAGACTTGTTGCAACTCTGACCACCAGGAAACCTGCATCTTCATATGACTCCACCTCACCCTTTTGGTAGATGAGAGTCCTTTCTGAGCTTCTCCCATTGCACTGCTTCATGTGTAGCTTAATCCCAGAATGGCGGGGGCTGGAAGGGACCTCCGGAGATCGTCCTGTCCAACCCCTGTCCTTGAGCAGGCACACCCAGAGCAGGGGGCACAGCACCGCGTCCAGGAGGGGTTTGAATGTCTCCAGGGAAGGAGACTCCACAGCCTCTCTGGGCAGCCTGTTCCACTGCTCCGGCACCCTCACAGGAAAGGAGTTTTTCCTCATGTTCAGGTGGAACTTCCCGTGCTCCAACTTGTGCCCATTGCCCCTTGTCCTGTTGTTGGGCACCACTGAAAAGAGTCCGGCCCATCCTCTTGACACCCACCCTTCAGATATTTATAAGCTTTGACAAGATCCCCCCTCAGGCTTCTCTTCTCCGGGCTGAACAGACCCAGGTCTCTCAGCCTTTCCTCATAAGGGAGATGCTCCAGGCCCCTGATCATCTCCGTAGCTCTCCACTGGACTCTCTTAAGGATGATACCCCTGCCATGTCACTTGCCTTAGACTAGGGAGTGATGGCTTTAATAATTCTCAGAGAAGTGAATTGACTGGTTCATCTCACTAGTGTTAACACTAAATGTAAAATTTTATAGTCTCGGCATTTTGTTATGAATTTTGAAAACTATTTAGTCTTCATTCTGGTTTCTTGAATGGCACTAAATGCTTTGAAACAATCATCCTTTGTATACAATAATTTCTGAAATTTTATTTATATGTACACATGTACATGAAGAAACATAAAAATTGCAGAAGAGTTACAACTGCAGAGTAGGCTTTTTGAGTTAAGCCATTTCAGTTAACTTTCAGTACTTTGAAATTGGGGAGTTTTGCTATAGGATTAGAGAAGTGAAAGGATGTTGTACTGTTAAATCTCAACGCAAATATGTCAAAACAGAAATGACTTAGAAGAATGGTGTGAAATTATTATACAGTCAAGTATTAGGACAGATAATGTAAAATTACATTGGTTCAATTGTTAGCAAAGACTTTTAATGACTTTTTTTACATTTTGTAGGATTCACATGACGCTTTACTGGAATTTGGGAATAACAACCTCCAAATATTGGTGGATATCACAAGGGAAGGAGTATGGAAAAATCCTGTTCTGCTTAAAATTCTATCCCAGCAACCAGTAGAAACAGAGGAAGGTAAGAATGGGATTTTAGAGATTATATGTTGTTATTAAGAAATTACTTGGTGCAGTTTTGGTGGGGAACCAGTGATTTGAAGTCAGAAGAGAGTTGTATTGTAAATTGCATTGTGCAGTAGTATTCTTATGTAGCTAAATGGTATTTATGATGAAACCGTCTCACTGGCACTCTGAATAATGTGTCCTTGCTAATGCATCTCTGCTTGGGCTATACTATCCATCAGTTTGAATATTTTGAAACTCTGTTTTTACAAGGAATTATTTCTTTTTCCATCATAAAAATACAGAAATTTTGCTCCCCGAGGTGGTTTTATTCTCTATAAATCTGTCTTTCTAAATGTTTTCCTGAATGCTTCACAGGGAGGAACTGTGTATGCCCACACCTTTCTGAGGCATAAAAGGTGCATGTGGAGGGGTGACATGAGTGTGGAGGTTTACTTTTATTAAGCTCTGGGCTGGGAAGATTGTTATGTTTAGGCTGTGAAAATAAGATCTTGAATCAGAAAACATTGAGAGGTGAGGAAGAAGAGTTTTTAGTGTCCCTTTATATACTTTCTGAATGTCTTAAACTCTGTTCTTCTACTCACTGAATTTTTTTCTGATCTATTAGTGGTACTATTGCATACTTGCAGGTATTTGTTTTAACTGTTCCATTACAGTACATGAGACTGCAGTTTCCCTCAGTGGTAATCTAAAGTTAAAAATAATAAAGTGGGGAAAAAGAGCTTAAAATATTTTCTTAAAAATTGAAGGAGCACAAAAAGGGATTTTAATTCAAGCTTTCTTCCATAGCAGAATCTTTCTTTCTGGTTTTGGGTAGCCTCTCTTTGAGTTGTGTTAAGTTAGTACTTTTTAATAAATGAATGAGAAACACATTAAGGTTATTGAGAGGATATGTTGCTTCCCTGTGCTAGAAAGCATTAAAAAAAACCAGCCAAGGGTGGACTGCAGTCTTTGCTAGCCTTCACTTCAGGTATTCTGTAGTACCGCAGAAACATTTAAACTCCAAACAGCATTTAATCCCATCTCCAACATGTCTTGAAAAGAACTGCATTCCATACTAATGTCCTGTTTTGGAGCCTTTTGTTTATGGTACTGTTAGGCCATCCGGTTGCACGATTGTGGCTCTTAGTGTATTTCTACTCAAAAGAGGTTGAATTTCAAAATTGGTCCATATTACTGAAAACCTTCAGCTGTTGAAGAATCCCTTACTTGGAGAGTGCTATACCAGTGAGGGCTAATAGTGAGCTTTGCAAACTCCCTTTACCTGTGGCAAGCCAAGAGCTGTTCTGAGGACTGCTGTGAATTCCAGTAGGAGCAATTTTCTCATACATATCTGTGTGGACTCCCTTATAGATTAATTTGCTTCTTACACAAGTGACTGGTTTTATCAATAGCTCTATTACTAAATGCTGCTTCTTCATTCTTGTGCAGGAGGACCTTGACATAGTTCAGACTACATCTTGACTTCAGCAGTAATAGGATAGAACTAGTTTGTTCAGTCCTTTGGCTTTTAATTTGGGTTGAAGTTTCTGCTGGCAAACTGATTGACTGACACATCTCTGACTATGTTGAAATGATTTCTTAGTGTTCTTTATTTAGTACATATTTGTCAGTTTAGCTAAATCTGAATACATGCCCAGAAGAGTTGTCCTCACTGGTGTTTCTTTCATTTGATGCAAGCAGAGGCAACAGGACGTTCATTGGAGCTCTTCTGGAAATTTTGTAACTGCAAAAGTGCATTCTGATACAGTCTGGAGTAGTCCACAGGCATGCTTAAACAGTCTGTGACTCTGGAGTTCCTTGTGTCGTGGTTTAACTCCAGTCAGCAACCAAGCACCACGCAGCCACTCGCTCAATCCCCCCTGGTGGCATGGGGGAGAGAATCAGAAGAGTAAAAGTGAGGAAACTCCTGGGTTGAGATAAAAGACAATTTAATAGGTAAAGCAAAAGCCGTGCACAAGCAAAGCAAAACAAGGAATTCATTCACTACTTCCCAATGGCAGGCAGGTGTTCAGCCATCCCCAGGAAAGCAGGGCTCCATCACGTGTAACGGTGACTTGGGAAGACAAACACCATCACTCCAGACGTCCCCCCCCCTTCCTTGTTCTTCCCCCAGCTCTATAAGCTGAGCGTGATGTCATATGGTATGGAATATCCCTTTGGTCAGTTTGGGTCAGCTGTCGCGGTTGTGTCCCCTCCCAGCCTCTTGTGCCCCTGGCAGAGCATGGGAAGCAGAAAGTCCTTGACTCTAGTGTAAGCACTACTTAGCAACAACTAAAACATCTCCACATTATCAACACTTGCTTTCAGCATAAATCCAAAACAGCCCCACACTAGCTACTATGAAAAAAAATTAACTCTATCCTGGCTGAAACCAGGACACCTTGTTAGACCAGTCTGTCAAAGGAAGGTTTCTCAAGTAAATCATAAGGTAAAGAGTTAGACATTTTAAATAAAGGGCAGTTCTAAGAAGCCAAATACTGGCCTAAAATGTCACTTCTTACCAAGTGTCTTGCTCTTGTGGCAGTTTTGGAAACCTTGGTTTGGTTTGGTTTTTCGCTTGCTTTCAGGGTATTGAAGAGCAGATAAACTGAGGAAAGTGTCATCCTTGTGGCCTGTTGACATGCAACATAGCTGCTTAGGCATATCTAAAAGATCTTTCTACGAGCTTTCCAAGCTATCTGAATGCGTCATCCAAGCAACATGTTTTAGATACTGGTTGAGTACTTTCAACTGACAATGCAGGGAACAGTAAGTAGTAGTAGAGCTTGTGTGGTGTCTGTCAACATGTAGAAAGACAGTGAGAGCACCACGTGAGAGTGCTCTCCTGTTCCTGCTGTTCTGGTTTGCAGCAAATGCTTTGGAAGTGGTAAATCAAAGTAGTAGCATTATTAGTAATGAAAATGGGAAAATAGCAAGAGGGGTAATGGGGATATTTAATAGCTACAAATATATGTATATATGCACACTATACAAATACTAGAATACATTATACACATAGCTTACACAATTATATATAAAAAAGTAGTGCTTCAGTAATTAAATAATTCTGTGCCGTTACATGATGGAGGATGGAGGGTTTTTTATTTGGTTGGTTTTGTTCTTATTAGTCTCTTGGGAGACTAAGAGCATTTTGAACAGGTATTGAAGATTTGCAGGAGATTGTAGGAGACAACGTAAGGCTGGGAAAGACTACATAGGGCACAGGATTCAGCCTCCTGTAATTGTTGCCAGCTATTCAGTAACATTTCAAAGAAGTCAAAATAATGCATATCATGAGGCACTGTGAGTCATAACTCAAATGTTACAGGAATAGAGAAGATTGAGGGCATATGTAAAGTTTACTCTTCTCAGAAGGCAAGGTGAATGTGCCAGATTTGTATACCCTACACTGGTGCAAGGCAAAATGAAAACTTAAAGAAATCCAGCTCTCTATGCTAACAAATTATGGCATGGAAAATCTTTTGACTCCTAAATTGTGCTGCTTATATAACTGGTTTATCTTCTTGACATCATCAGACAAGTGTAATTCAATGACTACAGAAGTTATTGCTGAAATACCAACTGATCCATGAAGCTATATTGTACCATGTGTTATAATTAGTAAAATCTTATTGGTTGTATTTTACTTCCATTTCTTTATTCAGTCTCTTCTTTTCTCTGCGCCAGGAAGTTGGATGCTGCTGTAATATCGTTTGGCTTGCAGAAAGTCTGTCTGGGTAGCTGGAATTACTCTTTTGGCCTTGTGTAGGACATGGTTGGAGTTGGAATTCAGCAACTGTCTCTGGATCTCTACTGAATTAACTTATTCCTTTTTTTTACCCGAAGAATCATATCAAATAAATGCTTGTAGCTGTAGTATGAGATCATAAGTAATTGATCAGTTACCAGGTGTATTGGGTTTGCGTGGCAAGGTTTTGGGGGGCGGGGGCCTACAGGGCTGGCTTCTGTGAGAATCTGCTAGAAGCTTCCCACATGTCCAATGGAGCCAATGCCAGCGAGCTCCAAGACGGACCCACCGCTGGCCAAGGCCAAGCCCATCAGCAGCGGTGGTGGTGCCTCTGGGATAACATAGTTAAGAAGGGGAAAAAAACCAAACCTGCGCAGCAGCAGCAGCCGGAGAGAGGAGTGAGACTATGGGAGAGAAAGAGCCCTGCAAACACCAAGGTCAGTGACGAAGGAGGAGGAGGTGCTCCGGGCACCAGAGCAGAGATTCCCCTGCAGCCCATGGTGAAGACCATGGTGAGGCAGGCTGTCCCCCTGCAGCCCATGGAGGTTAACGGTGGAGCAGATCCACCTGCGGCCCATGGAGGACCCCACGGCAGAGCAGGCAGATGCCCGAAGGAGGCTGTGACCCTGTGGGAAGCCCGCGCTGGAGAAGGTTCCTGGCAGGACACCTGTGGACCCGAGGAGAGAGGAGCCCATGCTGGTGCAGGTTTGCTGGCAGGACTTGTGACCCCCACGGGGGACCCACGCTGGGGCAGTCTGTTCCCAAAGGACTGCGCCCCATGGGAGGGACCCACGCTGGGGCAGATTGTGAAGGACTGCAGCCTGTGGGAAGGACTCATGCTGGAGAAGTTCATGGAGGACTGCCTCCCATGGGAGGGACCCCAGGCTGGAGCAGGGGAAGAGTGTGAGGAGTCCTCCCCCTGAGGAGGAAGGAGCAGCAGAAACAACGTGTGATGGACTGACCGCAACCCCCATTCCCCATCCCCCTGTGCTGTGCTGGGGGGAGGAAGAGGTAGAGAAAATCAGGAGTGAAGTTAAACCTGGGAAGAAGGGAGGGGTGGGAGAAAGGTGGGGTTTTTTAAAGATATGGTTTTATTTCTCATTATCCTACTCTGATTTGATTGGTAATAAATTAAACTAATTTCCCCAGGTCGAGTCTGTTTTACCCATGACAGTATCTGGTGTGTCCCTGTCCTTATCTCAACCCATGAGCCTTTTGTTATATTTTCTCTCCCCTGCCCAGCTGAGGAGGGGAGTGATAGAGTGGCTTTGGTGGGCACCTGGCATCCAGCCAGGGTCAACCCACCACAACAGCTTAGTCTTCCTTCTTTTACTTGTGTCACTTCTTTCATCTGTGTGATGTTCTCTTTTGACTACCAGGCTCCTCTTGATAGAAATAGCAGGAATCAAAATGAACTTTCTGCAGGTCACAGCAGGGATGACAGTTCTGCTGTAGGCATGTTGAGTAAGGGCTGCAGGAAGAGCTCCAGCACAATGGTTTTTCAGTTGTTTTAGTCAAACTGCCATTTTATCCTTCAGTACAACAGTTTCACAGAGCATCTTCTGAAGTGTTGTTGTAAATGGATGCTATTTCAGTCATCTAAAACTTAGTTTCTTTGAATAGCTTGTATTTAATGCATTTTGGCTTTTTGTGGTACGTGTCTGAAAAGCATTTCTAGTTTTTTCTGTTGTGGTCCACTGGTAAGCCAGATGTGAGAGCAGCTTAATTAATTGCCCAGCTGGAGCTTTGTGAACTGGTAGTTCATGTTAATGATCATCAGATGCTTACTTGAATCAAAGATCCTGAAAATGTGACATGTTCTTGTCTCTCTTGATTAGAGTCCTTAATTTTTTGAAATTTTTTTTTAATGCACTGGCCCTGAAAAGGAACAGACATCAACTGTAAATATGGCTTACCAAATTTGTTCCTGCAAAAGTTTCTTAGCACCTTAGGTTCTGTCTGCTGCTTCTATGGCTGTTAATAAATTAAACTGCCAGGTGTCTAGAGTGGTTGTTGCTGTTTTGTACTGTCAGCTGGCTCAAGATGGTTGTTTTGGGCATGAATATTTGATTGATGAAAGGACCACAGAAAAAATCCTTGCTGCTTATGCCTTTTACATGACTAAAGGATATGAGCATCCCAAAGTGAACATAATAGATGCTGTTCAGCAGTCTTGACCTCTGACATTCTTCTATGCCTAAGGAAGCTAGCTTTAACACTCTTATTTCAAGATTATTTTTTTTTGGCTTAACAAATAGTATCATTCAGGAAGAACAAAGAGGTTAGGGTGAGCTTGTTGCTGTGTGCAGCAGATGAATACCAACATCTTGGTATGTCTCCAATGACATGAGTTGATTTGTAGGAAAGCTGGGATAACTCTCCACCTCACTGCTCTTGTAAATTAGACAGACCTTAATGTCATTCGTCCATACTTAACATGCTTTACTGCACTTTAGCACATTGTTGTCCTGTTCCAGATGTACTTTCAGTGGAAATGCTCACCCAAGGTGCTGTTTCTCTTGAATATTTCTCATAGTGACTGCAGTGTCTTTTCATGCCTTAGTGCCATCCATCTTCATAAAGGCTGTATTCACAATATTGTGGCATAACTTAAATTTGTCTTATACTGCAAGTGTTTTGGGTGAGAGGGGAGTCTTTTATCCTTACTTTTTGGTCCTTGGATAAGAGAGCCCTTTAGATATGTGCTGAGTTTGAAACTGCACTGACCCTTTACTACTCTAAAGGGTTTGGAGGAGGGAAGGGTTGCAGGGTATCTTTGCGTTGATTTTTATAGCAAGCTGTTTTAGTCTTGAGATGCTTGGTAGAACACTGGGACAGAACAGACAACAGCAGGAGGTCTAGGAAGAGAAGGAACCAGAAAACATGTTCATGGACATGTTTGGAAACATAACAGATTTAGGACAGAGTACAAACTTAGGTTCTCTGAGGGGAAAACAACTCTTCTGAGGAATAGGCAGCAAAATGAGGTTTTGTTCGCTTTTCAGGGTGAGGGAGATTGTTGCCGGCAGGCTGCTGGAAAAGAATAGATGCTTCAGAGGAAAACTAAGTGCTAAGATAGAAATAAATCATTAGTCAGATATCTGACTTTTGCTCCTACCTTCATCACTTATATCTGCATGCCACAGGACCTCAGTTTGTCATTTGCCTCCTTTGCAGAGTTCAGTACACACTCACTTAGGTGTGGAGGAATCGGTCAAGGGGCACAGACCTTCCACCCTTGGGGGAGGAGGGTGTGCACGTGCTTACTGGCCACTCCCAAAGATTGCAGCAAGTCAAGACCATCTTGTCCATACCAGCAGTGAGCCCACCTCCTGTATTTCATTAGCAAGGTTCTCTCATCCATGCTTAAAGATAAGTGTGACTGTTAACCTGAAAACATTGAATTTGTCTGGCTGACTGCAGGTACTCTTAAACACTTGTGTGTTGTGACTAGCTGGCTCTGATGTCAGTAAAAACTTCATTTGGGCAATTGCTAAGTGTGTGTCTAGCTGTGTAATAAGAAACAAGAGGAATCTAAATTATTCCTAGAGCAGATAAATAGAGTATCCTATTTTTTCCTAGTATTTCCTTTATTCTTCTCATGGACCTGAAAAAAATTTAATTATTCTTTGAGCCAAGAGCTGAGAAACAGGGACTACAGAACCGCTTTGAATGCTTGTAGGCACTAAAAACCATTACTGACAAGCCCATGAATAGTGTGTTTCACCTGGATGGATGACTTCGTTCTGATGTTGAGTAAGCAAGCCTTCTTAGAGTTCTTCCTTAACAGGGATCTCTTGGCCACCTTGTTGTGGTAGCAGTCTCTTACATCAAATAGGATGGATATTGAAGCATTGTTAGTCTTCCTTGATAAATTTTCAAGCACAGTGTCATATACAGATATAATTTTTGAGAGAGAGGAGGCTTGTTTCCTAGCAACTGGAGATCTTGCTGCAGACTATCTCTTGGTCAGTCAGCTTTTTACCTTCTCTGTTGAAGTTACTTTAATATGAAGTGTCAGTGTCAGCTATGTCAAGAGTTTACTGCTCAGAGGTTTTTCCTGTGAAAAAAGGAAACCAGTACCATAGACTTGAATCTTAAAATGACCTCTAAAGGGCCACGAAGCAAACTTCTGCAGAATACCAGAAAGTCTCAGTACGAGCATATAATATGTACTTGGCCCCTGAAACGAATTTTCTGTTTAGGTGCACACTGTAAGCCTTCTGCCAACTAGTGTAGTGTCTGTTAGAACATGTTCTTTTTCTATCTGGACAATAATTTAAGTGCAGAGGGCATGAGAATTTTCTTGGTTTGTATTACATACAATCCTCTTTTTCAGAAATTTATATACTATTGGTTTCTTAACTACCCATCTCACATAGTAATAATAAGATACTAAGATAGTGAAAATATTTTTATACACTGGCTCTTCCAATAATTTGTTGTTCTGAAGCAAATTTTTTTGACTAATCCAGAGTCTGTTGCAGGCTTTACAGGTAGCTGGTTGACTACAGCTACTGCAGAACACTGGTTCTAATATGTGTTCTATCAGAACATCTCGGGCATTTCCATACTGTCTTCTACAAATCATCAGAGTTTGTTCCTTGGTTGATATGTGTTATTGCATGCAGTATAAGAATGTATTGACTCCTCTGTCTTAATTTTCAAGGGTCTTTTGAAATATGTATGAATCTGGAGACTAGTATCAAGCCTTTCTGTAGATGTTTATGTTAAGCTGGAAATAGCACCATAGCTGTCTTGAAACATACTATTTTGTCAGCTAAGGCAAAGTACATGTACTTTAGCAAAGCTTTTGATGTTCTAACAGTATCCCTCTAGATAAAATGTCCAGCTAGACAAGTCCATATTACATTGGGTGAGCTGATGGGTTGGGCTGAAAGAGTTACAGTAAATGAGGTTACATCAGGCTGGCAGCTAGTCACTAGTGGGGTTCCCCAGTGCTCTTTAATGTTTTTATAAATGATCTGGGTGCAGGAGTCGAACGTATATTAAGTTTGCTAATGACACTACATCAGGAGGAGCTGTGGACTCCCTCGAGGGTAGAGGCCTTACAGAGAGATCTGGATAGACTGGAGAGCTGGACAATCACCAACTGTATGAAATTTAAGTGCCAGATTCTCCACCCGGAAGGGGGTAATCATGGTTATATGTACAAACTGGGGGATGAGAGGCTGGAGAGCAGCCCTGTGGAAAGAGATTGGGGTGTTGGGTTGATGGCAAGTTGAATATGAGTCAACAGTGTGCCCTGACAGCCAAAGGGGCCAACTGTGTCCTAGGGTGCATCAAGCACAGCATTGCTAGCTGGTCAAGGGAGGTGATTGTCCTGCTCCACACTGCCCTGGTGCGGCCCCACCTCGAGCCCTGTGTGCAGTTTTGGGTGCCTCAATGTAAGAAGGACATCAAACTATGAGAGTGTGTCCAGAGGAGGGTGAAAGGCCTCGAGGGCACGACTTACAATGGGCAGCTGAGGTCACTTGGTTTGTTCAGCTTCAAGAATAGAAGGCTGAGGGGTGCCCTCATCGCAGTCTACGCCTTCCTCAAGGGGGCAGTGGAGGGGGAGGTGCTGATCTTCTCTCTCTGATGACCAGCAATAGGACACGAGGAAATGCAATGAAGCTGCATCAGAGGAAGTTCAGACTGGACATTAGGAAAAGGTTGAGAGGGTGATCAGTCTTTGGAACAGGCTCCCCAGGGCACCAAGCCTGTCAGAGTTCAAGGAGCATCTGGACGATGCACTTAGTCGTATGGTTTAGTTTTAGGTACGAGGAGCAGGGCGTTGGACTCAATGATCCTTATGGGTCCCTTCCAACTTGAGATATTCTGTAATTCTATGAAAAATACCTGGGAAGAAAATCAAACTAAATCTGTGAGGTTTTTAATCATATTAAGTAAATTTTGCTAACTACTTACAAAAATAATCTGAAGTTACATTTTTACTATTGAATTAGTTCATCAAGTCTCATAATGATTAGTTGTATTTCATTGATCTAGAGCATAAGCCTAGGATGTCTTAAACACAATTCTTCCAAATCACCAGAAAGATAACATTTTCACCCTCAACTTCATTTTATATATTTTGGCATTATGTGGGGGTTTAACAGCCTGGGTGGAAAAATCTCTGGTTGAAAAGTAGGTAATGCTTTGTTTGAAATATTTTTGTGTCCTTGGAATATGAAGCTACAATTAAAAGCTGAAGATTTTGATCTCAGCTGAACTACTGGTATCTTGTTCAAAATACTGTATGGTCTGATCAGTGTCCTTTAGCCACTGCTGTGGCATACTTCCTTATTGTGTTAGTGATGCTATCTTGGGGGGGGGTGGGGGGTGGGGTGTCTGTCTTCTATAGCCCAGCATTCTCTCCCTACACAGTTGGTCTGAATTTGTTTGGGAGAAAATATTCCATTTATTGCTGTCACTTTTTATCACACCTAGAGTTTCCTAAGAAAACTGACCATACTTATACAAACTTTTATTAAAATAAAGTGTGAATGCAGTAAGACAATTTCAGTTGTCAGCTGTAAATTGGTGTATTCTCAAAGGCTTTTTTCTTTTCCTAGCTAATAAATTGATTACACGAGAAGGGCCTTCCTTTCTGCAGATGCGAATAAAACATTTGATGAAGTCAAACTGCATCCCACAAGCTACTTTCTTGTCAAAATTGTGTGCAGATTCTCCAGAAATTGCAAATGTTTCATCTTTTCGCCAAGCCTACATCGCATGTGTGTGTTCTATGCTGCCTAATGAAGACTCCATTAAGGAGGTTAGTAATTCATCATCCCTTTTTAATGTGTATTTGTCACACATTTTAGAATTTATTTCTGCAATGCTAAGAACTGAAGCTGAAGAGTGAAAGTGTTGCAGCGGAGTTCCAAAAGAGAAATGATCTATTGCAGACTGCAGTAGGAAAGAACATTTTGTATTAACTGCTGGTGTAGATAAGTATGTATTATATACTTGCATTCAAGGTTAGATGTGTTTGAAAGCTTAAAATAAAGCTTGTAACTTCAGTTCCCCTTGTAAGCAAAATATAATTGGAAAACTGTCTTTTCTGACTCAAATACTAGTACTAGAGCAGTTACTTCTCTTCTAGTCATTCTGAACTAGGAAAGAAAAGTTTAAAAAAAAAAAAAACACACAAAAAAAAAAACAAACCCAAAAAAACCCCAAACCCAAACAAAAATCCCTTTAGGGTTGTTGCTCTGGAACTCTAAACTCGTTTTTAGCAGTTAGTCTTCCTCATACAGTAACAGTCATAGTAATGATTTGTGTTAACACGTTGCACTCGTAACAGCAGTCATACAACTCTTGCCTCTGTTGTCTCTTGATCTCACACGTCTGTTATTTTATCAATCTTTACAGAATTGCTGAAATCTGAGACTTCTAAAACACTTATTTCCACCTGTGTTTTCAGAAGGCAAGAATTGTGTTATATCTTCATGTTACCTACCGTCTTCCTCAGGTAGAAAGTTATCGGGTCTAATGACAAGTGGGGCAAAGAGATGGAAACAAGATGAAAGATGAAGAGCTCAAAGAATGGTAGCTGTTGGAGAATGAGAGATGGCAATGACCAAAACCCAGCGAGGGGAAGAGGGAATTAACTATTATATGAGAAACAAGGGTTAAGGGAAATTTGAAGTTCAGAGTAGGATGGGGTAGATGGAGCAACAGGAGTTAGCTAAGAAATTACATGTTACAAAAAGGGCTGAACATGAGTGAAGATAGCTTGGGGAGGATGGGAGAGAAAGAATTTGTCTTGAAAGATTAGACAATGTATGGTCATCCCTTTCCAGGAACTGGAAGTGATTGGAATGGCTAGGTCAGACTTGGAAGTTAAATTGCTGAGCTCCTAAAAGTTAAGGCTGGTGAACTACTTCTATCTACATCTGCAGGCAATAACACACATATATGTCTGTGTATATGTATGTACATACATATATGTGTGTATATATGGTTATAACTCTGTGTGTGCATATATACACTATATATAAAGTTGTCTCTTGCATTTCTGGTACCTTCTGGTACCTTGAATTGACCCCAAGGCACACATGTAACAAATGTGACTGTAATTATTTGTTCAGAAGAATCTCCGGCTGCTCTGAGAAACATAGTAATGGAATTAGGAATTGCTGTCTGGCTTACTGATTCCAATGTTTGGCTTGAATTTGCCAATTTATTTAACCACTTAAAGCTGATTAAAGAGGTTGTCCTACACAGTAGTTAACAAGTAGTTAAAAACACTCTTTACTATTGCAAAAAGCATGAAGCCCCAAATGTTCCATAATCTAAGATGGCTTTCTCGGCAAGACAAGTGCCAGACACATGGAGCAATAAAACAGGGTTTTCAGATGAAACAACCAGTTAAAATTAAAGCCAGATTGATTGTTTTAATCGTAACTGGTTATCTCTGTAGAATGTCAGTGTGATTGTTTGCTAGGTTGCATTTAAGGTCCATATAGCCATCTCTTATCCTCAAAGTAGGTTTGTTTTGTTTGGGTTTTTGTTGTTTTTTTGGGTTTGGTTTGGTTTGTTTTTTTTTTTTTAGTTTGAACTTTCTTTGGGAAAGACCATTCAAAAATCTGAGAGTAAAGCACTTGAAGTCTGAATTTAAATAAATGCCCATTATCCCATTGATAAAAAATTCAACTCGGAAGCTTAAGAATAGTCATCTTTTGGAGGGCCTTTCCAGACACTGGCTATAGAATAAGGAATTGTTCTTGGGTTGTATGCTTAAAAGAGCAAGAGGGACAGACAATGAAGCTTGTTAAAATACTAGGGAAGTGTAGTTGCTTATCATGAGTTTGCCTGCAAAAATATTCTTAGTTACTGTGTTGTTTCCATTGTCAAGTTAAACCAAACGTTGTCTTCCCTCTGTAATTTCCAGTTGGATTGGAAGAACTTATCCTAAGTCTTCCTTGCCCTGCAAACTGTCTATGCTTAATGAAATACTTTTTAAGAAAAAGAACAGATTTTTATATCAAATTTTGAGGCAGCACCTCCCAAATTCATGCAGCTGTAGCAGCATTATTTAATGTAAGTAAGGTAATGTGCTGCAAAAGAGTAGCCTACATTTACAGACTCAAGAGAATGTTGTCCCAATTCAGCTAGGGGGATTTTACAGTTTCTGAGCTGAAACCAAATTGCTATGAGTTGGTTCATGGTGTATCTCTAGCTCCTGAAAGGAGGGTAAGTCTCCCTAGGTAAGCAGCTTGCGTGCCCCTTTTTTAAGGAGTATTAACATGATGTCTTACTAAAAAACGTGTAGAAGGCTTAGGTTAGTGGTAGGAAACTTCTGTGATGACATAAGAAGTGAAATATTTTTGTAATGGTAAAACTTTTTCTTCAAACTAAAATGACATGGAAGACAAAGGCAAGATAAATCTTAAATGGTTGTGTGTTCCATGGAATAACTTTGAGGAGTAAACTGGCATCCTTCTGTTAACAGAACCTGGGGAGGATGACAGCATCTTTCAACAATTCTAATTTAAAATATCCTAGTACTGTTCATTGTGTAGTCTCTGAACTTTCAGCTGTTGATCTTGTTGGGTTTCTAAGAAAATAACAGAAGCACTGGTCAGCATTCCAGGTTCAATAAAGACACTTTCATTTAGTAAGTGTCTGGTTTGTCACTTAAGTGACTGACTGGATATTGTTGGATGATTTCAAGCTGTGCATTTGGACTTTTTGTCTTAAATGTTATTAAAAAAAAAAGCCAAAAAAAAAGCCAAACAAAAAAACAGCACCAAAT
This sequence comes from Morus bassanus, assembly GCA_031468815.1. NCBI lineage: Eukaryota > Metazoa > Chordata > Aves > Suliformes > Sulidae > Morus > Morus bassanus. Next base: position 371,840 of record CM062590.1, read on the forward strand.
CCAAAGCAACTGCCAGCTGCTCCCCTCCTCCCCAAAAGACTGAACCCAAAGTCTGCAATTAGATGGATCATTAACAAAGTTTGAAATAAACAGGACTTTAAAACAAATTACTTTTGTTGCTTACTCAGTAATTAATGTCCTGAATATGACTGAGTTTGGCCAAAAAGAGTCAAATTTCTGTGTAAGAAGGAGAGCGAATCCAGTGTGCTGTGTGACTGCAGACTGCTCCAAGCACCACAGACGTGCCTGTTGCTGGAGCTGATGTTTGTGCTGTTCCTGCTGGTCCAGCACACCACAAAAGTTCCAGGTCTTGTTATAGTGTGAGTCTGAGTGATGGCTATTAAAAATGTGGGTTATATCATTCTGTAGCCTAAGAAACCCTAGTAAGTAGGTTTTAAGTTTGTGGTTTTTAAAACAGTGGTAGTGTTGTTCAGTGACTGTTCCTTTAATGGAACTCAGAAACTGCGCATGGTCTCTGTCAAGTGTTGCCTGGCCAAGTAGATCATAGATAGGCTGCCATGTCATCTAAAGATTTGTGGAGGAAACATATCCCATATTTACATGCACTGACAACTCTTGTTTTTCAAAAAACCAAGACCTGGATGGTGAGGCTTGTATCAAACCACTGCAGGCAGGCTATTGCATTAGTTAAGAATGTTTGCTGCAGTATTGAGGAGATGGCAGTGTATAGTTGTGGAAGTTATCAAAGACAAAAGTTTGAGTCACTTTGCTTTGTTTTCCTAATTGGCTTTATACAGTGTGCTGATGGAAAGTATACTCTATAAAGAACAGGAATAACTGAGTGGAGAGAGGTGGTAGAATACTGTGAGAAGACTGGAGTTGCCCAGGTATCAGACATGTATTCAACTAGACTTTGCACAGGAGCTTGAAAGCCTGTGTGCCTTTAAGTACTGAAGGTACATGAGAACATGAGAAAGGTACTGCTGGCAAAGGATGTTGGAGGGACATGGTATGCAGCAGTATCTTTTTTTTTTTACCTGTAAGCTAGAACAGCTGTGTTCTCTCCTGTGCAGTGATGAACACCTTCAAAATTCTTTCACGTGGCCATTGGTATGGGATTGCATTTCCATATTCCCCAACCTGATGCAGATGGCACTTGATTTGCAGATATTGTAAGTGCTTATTGTCTCTGACATGCAAGGAGCAATGATGTCTGTCCCCTTAGTTAGCAAAGCATTGTCACTTAAATCAGTTCTTGAGGTTTCTCTCTTGCCAGAGATGAGTCAGTGACAAAACCCCTGACCAAAATAATCTGCTACGTTTTACTCTTTTTCAAATGCAAAACTGACACATCTGCAAGCACTTGGAGCTTGTGAATTGCTCTAAAAATGTCTGCTGTAAAAGGTCAGCTGTGCGTCTCAAGGTAAACACCAAAAGTCAGTGGACCCTAGAAAATGTTGACGTTGCTCAGTGAACTCCAGTGTCAAGCCTGTACGGGAAAACTGGGGTAGTATACCTGCTTCTTCTCTTCCTGCTGAATGAGATGTCTGTGAAAATTAATTTGGAATATTTTAACTTCCCTTTGTTCTTTCTATATCATTATTTTTCATAATTAACAAGAGGTTTGAATTGTTTATACTAGCAACGGCGATTAAAGTAGATGTTGCTTGAGTACAGCCTATTCTGTGAAGTGGAATAGATCCTGTGGAAAAAATGTATTAAAAATAGTGTTGTCTTAGTAGTAAAGGCTCTTCATAATTACTGTTTGTGGTTTAAAATACTTGGCTTATAACTGAGCTCATGCCCCGTTTTGATACACAGATAGGTACTACCTTTAAGTAGGCTATCCAGACCTTCCATGGGATTTGTCTCTCCTCTAAACACTTCTATTTTTAACATCATGCTTTGGAGTGTGATTGTTCAGAATTAGCACACATGGACAAAGAGGACAAGAGACCGACTTTTTCACATCTCTTGACCTTTTTGGACCTGAGTTTTAATTTTCAGAAGGAAAACAGCAATGCCCACAAGTGCAGAGAAGGAATGGGAAGTTTTAAATACTGTTGCTTGTGTGTAAGTATTTTGCTAAGCTGCCCAAAGTGGAATATGGTCCCAAAGAAAATCTAATATTGAGAAGAGATCAGAATTAACATACGTGAACTTCTTGTGCCACTCTCTAGCAGAAAGGTGTGGTATGAACCCTGAGTATTAAAAGGAGACTTAATGTTGTGTTCATGTGTTTGTGAGACCATTTCCTTTGATACACTAAACATGCATTTCTTTTGTAAATGTGCTGAGAATAAATTGCTATTTCTTTTAATATTCTTTTTTTCTTTAAGATTGCAAAGGTGGATTGCAAAGAAGTACTGGACATTATATGTAATCTGGAATCTGAGGGACAAGAAAACACTGCATTTATTCTTTGTACAACATACCTTACTCATCAGCTTCAAACAGCAAATGTGTATTGCTCTTGGTAAGTAATAAGTATTACTGCTACTCCTAACTGTTCCTCACTGGGTTCAATGCAAGAGAATTGAGTTAATATAGTACAAAAATACGTAGAGAAAGTGGATATGTCTTTAACTCAAGAAGTATGTCAGACTGAAGTACTTTCTAGATAACTTGTGACAAAATAAATAAGGACTCACCTTGCTATAGTAATAGAGCACTTAGACAAAAGTAATGTTTAAATCATTTAAAAATGAAAGAGCACTCATTGTTGGCATTAACAGTAATGCTTCAACAATATAGTAGCTCTGTAAGTGGTGCTGGGATCAGTGCTGTCGGGGTTGATATTAAACCCCGAAGCTTTGTGGTTCCACAAAGTATGTTGTGATTCAGTTCTCTCTTGAATTCTTAGACCCATGAGAGTTTGATGCCTTTTTTCACTTCTTCCACAGAGATATAAGTAGTAGGAATGTGCAGAGGCAGCACCCTTTAACTTCCCCCCACCCCCCAGAAAGCCTTTTTATATTTTTTGTAACGTCTATAACTCTGAGAACTGTAGTATTAGATCTTGGCCAAGTTGTGACTATAAAACTTCTCTGCCCTCTTATTGGTCTGGAGATACAAAACTTCTTGCATCTCTGTTTTAGCAGTGGCAAACTGGTAGAGCCAAAGCAGGGAAGCTGTTTTCTGCCCCTTACAAAATGGATTTGTAGTTTTGGCTTTGAAGGCATGGCTAAACATGTAGTTTTCTCCTGTTTAAATGCTGATCTGGATAAAACTTTACATTACCGGACATCTCAAGTATATCTTGGGAATTTGGATTCAGTGAGCTGTGGCATTGTTCATTTACTCACTTCACATTTTAAAGCCATTCAGAAAAGTCTTCATAGCACTTAAGTGTCAGCAGGATGATTGATAGTTTAGCCTGGTCCAATCATCTGTACAAAAAGGCCAGAAGTATTTACATATTGCTTCTGTTTCAGGCCAGAAATGTCTTTTTGAGCAAAAGCATACCTTGCAGAGAGAAGTGAGCTTGTGGAAGACTCAAGAGGGGAGAGTCCCCCACACTTGGAAGTTCTAGAGGTTGACTGTTTTTTCACTACTGAAATGCGTCATTAGAGATTAGATCAGAGCCGTGTCCAAAAAGATACGAGGCTGAAGTCCATCCCATGATATCTTTTTAAAGAGAAAACAAACCAAACCAAACAAACAAAAAAAGAAACAATTACTAACATTCTTTCAGGGTAAACTAAATGATTTGCTGTTGTCCAAGGAGACTTGTTAAGCCGTTGTATCTATCTATCTAAAAGTTGTATCCCTAGGGTGCAAATGAAGAGAGTTGGGCTTCGTGTGTAGCTGAGACTTTTAAACTCTTGGGACTGGAGAACAGACTTTAGTGATTTAGCATTTATTGTTACAGGATAACATCTCTTTGTGACATCGCACTGCAAGCAAAAAAAAATCTACCCACCATTGAAGTCTGAACTGAAACTAGTTAGAATTTGAATGAAACTTTCAGGTCCTGTAACTCTATCTAACCTACATTTAGTCCTGACTAGTGAGTCAGAAGAGATCAGTTAGAGCTGTAGATTTCTCATCTCCATGTCAGCGTGGCCCATGATGGGGCCTGCCTAAGTCTAAGTCTACACAAAACATGGTGCGGCTGTAACGTGAGTAGGTACTTCCACATAGCTTTAAAATTTGCTAGCCTACGTGACAAGCAGTGAAGGCTTGAAGATACAAATGTGTTGCTCGACTGTGCTAACAAGTATGTTCCTACTTACAGAAGGTGTTAACACGTTTGTGTCACTCATGCTGAAGTCATGTCATTATGTCTACCCCGTTGTTAGTGGTTATTCAAATGAAAGGTGCTGGTTCAAACTGTGCTGCTACGTCCATGCATGCCACAGTTGTCCCCTCTGCTACTGTCTGGACAAAATCCTCAAGTTCCAGCTGCCTTCCCCCAGGGATGAGACAGGAAAATGAAGACTTCTGTCTAACACTGAAATTGTACAGGTGTATAAATTCAAATTCTAGTACCATACAAGCACTGCTTGTAGAGCAGAACTGCACACAACTGCTGCAGTCTGTACCCACTGAAGAGCAAAGCTTTCAGGATGCTGGAACCCAGATTGAACAAGTTCACCACCTGATGGACTCCTGTTTTGTGAAACTGGTGTAATACTTCTTGACCATCCCATTGCTTTCTCACTTTGAGGCTGTACCTCTAAGTCTGTTTCTTGAAAATAAGGGTGCCTTGCTGGTCTAATGGTGAACTGCTGTTTGGAGTGGCCTTTTTTTATTGACCTCCACCTACTTTCCTTGTGGCAGATGCAGATCTAGTGATTATTTAGCTACAAGGTAGATTAATTCAAGTGGCTGATATCACATAAAGCTTTTAATTGGGGGATTACTTTTGTCAGATTGTCCAGCTTAACTGATGAGGCATGAGATTACACATTACAGATGTAGTGGATATTATGGCTCACAAAAATGAGGAGGCCTCTGCTCCATCCAAACTGTAGTGATCACTGAAATTGCAGAGCTGATTTGAATCAGTAGCCTGGAAAAGAGATAAGGTAATGTTACTTTCTCTGCATTAGTAAATTGAGCTCAGTCAAAAGCATGACAAATGTCAGAGGTGGCTGGAAGGACAGAAAATGTTAAGATGGACTTGCTGCAATGTGCACGTTTAGCCTAATCCTACAACTGAAACTAGTGTGGAGGAATCACATGCTAGAGGTTGCTTGCTAGCCATTATATAGACTTAAGTATAGCATAAATATACACTTAAAATACTTAGTTAAATTGAATACATAAACTGACAAATACTCCTTTCTGTGGCCAACTGCTGGTTTTAAGGGGCAGAAATTGCTTAATTCACGTCGAAGAGGGTCCTGTCTGGTTCAAAAAGACAGGATTGTAGTTGAAAGGTTATGTTTCTCTGTGATGCTTGATGTACCGATGACTTGGACTCTACTTACAATTTTTCTAGCAATGCCATTAACACCTTTTGGATTTTGATTGTTAATCATAAAATGTAACTTTTTATTGTATGTATTTAGTCATAAGCCTGCATAATGGTGTTTCAAGTCAATAAGTTATTTAAGCTTTAACCAGGTTTCAGAGTGTACTTCTGGTGCATTATGTAATTTGATAGACCAGAACCGAGTGGTGACTAAAACATTTACTAAAGGTCTTTGAGAGGAGAGCAGGGAGCAAGAAGAGCAGAGACCCTCTGGTACAGTGGTGTTTGCAGGTCAGCTTCCCTCTGTGCTGTTATGGATTCGGTTCAACAGACAAGCCCTAGCATACGTACTTGGAAATGTTCCACTCATCTGTAGGATCCTTAAATAAAATTGTTTCCTGCAGAACTTTCTGGATCACGTCCTTCTTGATTTTTAGAGTAGCAGTACATTGATGATACATTTTCTGCTAGCCCCTGGCTGGCCTTTAACAGACACTGTAAGCAAGCAATGATGTCCAGTGCAGTCCTGCTTGCTGCCAGCCACCCACTCCCATTATTCTGCTCCATATTGTGCTTTATGCAGTGTCAGAGGGAACCAGCATAAGTGATTCAGATTGAAGGTATTCTGGTTTAGACAAAGGAAAAGACCTGTTGACAGCTGTGAATGGCAGGTGAAAGTGACGATGCTTTTGAGACTCTGTTAGTGTGGATGAGCGCCTTACATAGGGGATGAAAATGGAGCTTTGGTGCCATATTCATACTTAAGCCAGTCCTAACAATTTGCTGCTGCCAAAAAGTGGAAGATAAATTCTTGCCGTATTGTTCATCCTAGCTGCACAAGTCTGCCTTGTCTGTTGTTCTGGCTCTGGGCTCATGTGACCTGTTGTGAGCACATTCATCTACTCGGCCAAAACTGTGTATAGCTTTCTACAGATTAATGCTTGATTAGTTTACCGTGTGGTCACACAAGTACCAGCGAAGAAGTGCTATGCTGGTGCTTCTGGAAGCTGTAGCTGTTAAATCTGTTCAGCTGTAACATCACTCTCAATCTAGAAAGGGAAAATCTACCTCCCTTCTCTCCTGTCTTTACTGCTCTAGCATCTGCCTGATGGCAGGGTGCTAACTTTCCAACCCAGCACAAACCTTTTATTATTATTCTTGTATATTTGGAGAGGTTAAGCTATCTCATTAGCTCAGCTCATCCTGTAGCACCAAGTCTGTACCCTCCAAGAGAAGATTAGTAAACCATATATGTATATGAATTAGTGCTGTTGGTGTGAAGCTTCATTTCACAGCTGAAGATGAAAGCAAACTTAGGTTTCTATATGTTATTCCTCACCAAAATTGGAAGATTTTGCAGTGATTGTTGCTGATAATCATAAAACAATGTATAATGCTACTTTTAAGACTGGAGGCATCTGCTGTGTTTGGAACCTTATCTAAGAAGTAGTGCTGCTGTGAGCTAGCTGATTCCCTTAGTCTCCAAGGAGTCAGGCAATTCATCAGTCCATAAAATAATGTAATCTTTAGCATTAACACAAGTGGCACTAAGTATGAACTGTAGCGAAGCACAGCTTCAAACAGCTTCTCTCTGGTCTGATATGCTAGTAAGATTTTTGTACTTCTAAGTATTACTAGATATCTGTTTGTCTGGAACTCTTTCTGTTCTCTGCACTGCCTCACATCAATTTTGAAATGGAAAATTGCCCAAATACTGAGTTGTCCTTTCTTGCCTTTCCATGTGTGAGAAGATTATCTGAGGAACACTTCTACATCACCATCCTTGAGGACTCCTTCCAACAACTTACTTTAGCTTTGCAGAAAGAAGGGATGGGATGAGAAAGAGAACAGGGCAAACACTGAAAACTTTTTGCTCTGCCAAAAACTTTAAGAATAAGGGATTAACCAGAGTGAAGCTCTTCTCTCACTGTTCTTCCAACTCCGAACTATGTAAATGTACTGAGTAGATACACAGAATGACTGGTGTCTTGATAAACTGTTTCTGAAGTTTGTTTCTGTTGTGGTGATGCTGAGTTAAAACTTTTTGTAATACTATGTGTATGTGTATATACATATGTATACACATGAATGTATGTATGAATGTGTATATATATTCTGTGCCTTCCTTGCGTAAGCTTCCCTTCATACAGTTCTGCCATGTTAGTCATCCTGATGTTCAATTAAATTTTACATTTTGTCAGCTTCTCGGGGCTAAAGGCCAGTAGAAAAATTGCGGATATTAAAGCAGCTTGAATTATACTGCTTATATATTAGTTTCTTGTAGGCCTATCTAGCTTCTCAGCTGTCTCTTCCTGACTATGAAAGGCTGTTAACTGCATTATTAGGCCTTTAAACAAAACAAACAAAACCCCCCAAACAAACAAACCCCTTCCCCAACCTGTTACCAGTAAATATTGTCCATTTTTGTGCAATAAATGTATCCCAGGTCAGATCCATAAGGCCTCATTCGCTTTCACTTGGCTTAGGGTTCAAGAGTAGGATTGCAGTCATTCAAAGGAGAAACCTTGCCAATATTCAGTGTAAAGTTTGCCTAGGTGTGTTTTCTTGAGTTTTGGTTCTAGAGGCTATGACTGACCTTGCATCTAGAAACCTGTATGTATAATTTGATGCACAGTGGTTAGTTAGCAAAGATGAAGTTTGCTCTACTAAAGGAACAGAAGAAAAACTTTTTCCAAGTAGTATAAAAGATACAGATCCTACCACTGCTGCTTTTCTGTTTCTGTGGCTCTCATTGTGATGGCAGAACAACACAGAGTGACAGATTGCATCATTCAGTGGCTGTGTTGCCTTGGTTATAATAAATTGCTTAACAGACCAGCTCTGTGCTCAAATGGTACCAGCAGTAAAGCAGATAACTGCTCAAAGGCAGCAGACAAAGCCCTCAGCTTACATATCCCTTACGTAACACTTTACAACGTGAGTTCTGTTAGAGGTATCTTTTAAAGCACTGAGTGGCAGTTACATCATTTGAATGCAGGTGTCAACATCTGAGATACTTGCCTAGTGGGACAGAAGTGGCTGCTTTACATTACGGTTCATCTTACCTATTTTAAATTTCTGTGTGAGAAGTTAAGGCTCTGCAAGTGTGTGTGTGGGGGGGCCTTTCTTGTCCAGAAAGGAAGTCTGTGCAGCTATAGACGCCTGCATTAAGCGAGATGAATCCCATTGCCAGTGTCTTTCCTCATTAAATAACGGGATATACTGTGTTTTGATCTGATGCTTGTTTAGGAGTAAGGCACAGCTGACAGTTCTCTTCAGCATCTCTCGGAGATGGAGACCTGATCGAAGAGTGTGCTGTTTTTTTAGTAACACTTAAATTGTTGTGGTGTCAACGCTGAACTAAAGTGTGTAGGCTCTGGACAAATTGTGTATATCTGCAGTGTTGTTACATTCTGCTTTCAACTCTTTGCAGGGAACTGACGCTTTTCTGGAGCAAACTGCAGAGAAGAATAGATCCTTCTTTAGATTCCTTTTTGGAGAGATGTCGTCAGTTTGGCATCATTGCCAAGACACTACAGCATTTATTTTTCTTGATAAGAGTCATACAATCTGAAGTAAGTAAGCTGCAGTCCAGAGTCTTTGGATGCAGCCAGAACTGTTTACATGAATTTATTGTTTTCTTAATAACTCTACTGAACTGATATGAAATATAACTTATTTCATTATTCATACTTTCTGATTAAGTGACTAATAACTTACTAATAAAATCTCTAGCAAATGCCTGCCATTGTAGTTTTGTGTCAGCTTGACACATTGAAGTGACCTTCAATCAATGTGGAATGGTTTGTTTGTTACTCTGAAAATACAGTATGACAGCATTTTGCAAACAAAGCATAGCTGCGTTTTGATCTGATGCCTGTTTAGAAGTAGGCACAGCAACAATTTTCTGCAGCATCTCTAAGAGATGGAGACTTGGCTGAAATGTCTCATTTTTGTATTCTGAGAAAATACCTTTTCCTCAAAATGTGTGATACAATCACATCTAGACTTCTGCCTTCTATTCTGATGCCTATCTTTAGAAATTTGCAGAAAGGTTCAGGAGGTGCTTAACAGCAATTTTTATAAACTCGTAATCTCTGTTTGAGGAGTAATGGAAAGACTTTAATTGGTCCATCTACCCAGGAGGCAAATATAGCATGCTCTTCAAAGTGGAGCAGAAGGGATAGCTATGGTTAATCTGGGTAGTTGCTCAATAGGATGTTTGTCTTCCTTTGGTGGCTACTCTGACTCTTGGAATTGGTTAGACTGAAATTTCCCGTGTGTGGTCACTATATGAGAGTAGATTTGTGAAGGGCAATTAATGAATGAAAATGAATCAGGCACACTTTAATGGGGGAAAAATACACTAGCTGATAATAACAGGATTTTAACTGTTTTAGTAACAGCATTACGTGGATCACGGACCTTAAACAGATCTGGGATTTTCCCTTAAGAATGTCACCATTTCCAAAAGATTTCAGATATTTCTTCCTGAAAAACAGCATAATTTTGCACATGTAAAGTAGAATTTGCCGCATGAACTTCAGTTCATGAATGTTTCAATTAACACTTCCATCCTAAATTTGCTCATCTTTTTGCATTCTATATGGACATGAGTTAATTCAGCGTTAAGGAATCAGATGGTTTATGGATAAAACAGACAAGGTGCCTTTTTTCAATTAAATATCTCTCCAGCTTCAGATTTGTTTGCCTGGGAGTCTCTTTCACTGACTAGAGTTAATCCTGTGAACCAAATGAGTTCTCAAGTGTGATTTCATAAGAGAAGAGCAACTATAAGAGCCCTCTTTTAGAGTCAAAGTAGAGATCGGAAAGGTTACGTGACTGTCCTTTTGACAGGGGAGAGTCCAGAACTCTAATTTGGCAAAGGTGAATTCCGGTAGTGATTGCCCAGACACACGTTTGCCTCTAGTTCCTCTAAAGTTGGCCTATTTCCACTTCTAAAATGTGCGTGAATGTGCACTTTATATATAAAGCATAATACATTGTTGACTATATACCAGTTCTTTCTGTGGTTCCTACTAACCCGTATTAATGCTGCTTCTCCTGGGGAAGTAGCTTTTTTTTTATTGCTGTGTAGCAAATTAACACTGTTTATTGAATTAAAGAAGTATTGCATGACTTCCAATAGGCAGTGCACAGTGGGTATAAGAGCTTGCTAATTCTTTTAACTTGTTCTTAGTTCTTTTGGATCTTTACCATCTCAGCTGGTCAGGATGTGGTTGTGTTAGCCACATGTCATCTCTACACTATTCATAAATATCTTGACTGTTACTTATCTTTACTAATAATGACTAAATAGTTATTTCATGCATTCAGATTCTTTATGCTGAAAAGTGTGCTTTTGGAACGAGATAGCTTTCAATTTTGTCCACGTAGAATTTGGAGTATATTATTTTTTAAAATCAGTATGTGAATAATATTTGTAGTTATCTTCCTGATACTATTGAGCAGCACCTCAAAGTTGCATAGATGCCTCAGAAAATGTTTGGAAGTTAAATGCCAGTTATCTTCATCAGGAATCATTTCTGCTACTGTACTGCTTGTGCTGTTGAAGGTTACTTTGTTTTAGGGTGTGAATTTACATTAATTTGCTTATTATGCAGTACCGCAAGTTCTGAATTAATATCCTGTGTGGATGCTGCAGGAGGAATGTATATGGAAGACTTATACCATTCTCTTTTAGACATCTGACTTAGTTATGATTGAGAGTCACTCAACAGAGAGAGAGAGAGGAGTTAGATGTTTTGCAACATCTAATGCCTAAACTATTTCGTGTGACTCCTCCACAGAGTGCACTAAACGTGAAACAGCTCCCCTCGCTTGAAAAGTAGAAGAGGTTCCTCGCGTAAAAAAGCGTAACTTTTTAGAGTATGCTCAGTGACTCGGGCACTTAACGCTCAGACGCCTGACTACATTCTGAATGGGCTGTAGTCTATTGGATGCTCTCATTGCACATCTTTTTCACAGAACAGTTTTAGAGAGAATGTATTTATCAAAGAAGAGTAACTTTTGTGGCTGTTTGTTGTTTGTTTTGTTTGTTTTAAACAGGCAGAAGAAGCAGGACTTGCTGTGTCTGTTTTGCTATGTGTGAGAGCCCTTCAGATCAGATCAAATGGAAGTGATGAAATGAAGACATCAGTATGTAAAACAATTGCATGCCTTTTACCAGAAGACCTTGAAGTTAGAAGAGCTTGTCAGCTCACAGAATTTTTACTTGAGCCAACTTTGAATGGATTTAATGTGTTGGAAGAGCTCTATATGCAACCAGATCAAAAATTTGATGAAGAAAATGCAGTAGTTCCCAATTCGCTCCGTTGCGAGCTGCTGTTAGCTTTAAAAGCATATTGGCCATTTGATCCTGAATTTTGGGACTGGAAGACTTTAAAGCGACATTGCCTTAAACTGTTAGGGAAAGTAGCTTCCGATTCAGAGGATGATGCAAGTTGTAATATGTCAATCAATGAAACTGACATGTTAGAAACTTTCTTTAGTGACTATGATGAGACAAAAGAACATAAATATTGCGATGGAAAAGACACAATGAACCACCCTAAGGAAAAAGCAAGGGTGAAAAAACCAATTGGTTCTTCAGAAAGATACCAGAGATGGCTTCAGTACAAATTTTTTTGTGTGCTCTGCAAAAGGGAATGCATAGAGGCTAGAATACTGCATCATTCTAAGATGCATATGGAAGATGGTGTTTATACGTGTCCGGTGTGTACAAAAAAGTTCAAGAGAAAGGAATTTTTTGTACCACATGTAATGGAACATGTTAAAATGCCACCTAGTAGAACACACAGACCTAAAAAGAAAATAATACTGAAAAAAGAGAGATCACCACAAAAGACAACAGCTTCCAGCAGCCCGCCCCCAGCATTTCAGGAAAAGTCACATCAGCCACAGCTGCCCGAAAGCTTTGAAAATGACACACATGAATATGTCACGTTTAGCCAACTGGAAAACTGCCAGCTACAAGACAGAGACATCTATCCATGTCCCGGAACGGATTGTTCTAGAGTATTTAAACAGTTTAAATACTTAAGTGTACATCTGAAAGCTGAACATCAAAACAATGATGAGAATGCAAAACACTACTTGGATATGAAAAACAGGAGAGAGAAGTGTGCTTTCTGTCGCCGACACTTCATGACATCCTTTCATTTGAGGGAACATGAACGCGTGCACTGTGGACCTCAGCCATATATGTGTGTGTCAATGGATTGTTATGCTAGATTTGGGTCAGTTAATGAGCTTCTCAATCACAAACAGACACATGATGATCTTCGTTATAAATGTGAGCTAAATGGCTGTAATATTGTTTTCAGTGACTTGGGGCAACTTTACCATCACGAGGCACAGCACTTCAGAGATGCATCGTACACCTGCAACTTCTTTGGTTGCAAGAAGTTTTATTATTCAAAAACTGAATTTCAGAATCATCTTGCAGCGCATAATATTGAAGTGTCAAATGGGGAAGTGAAGCAAACACTAAAACTTGAAGAGTCACTTTCAAAAGACAAATGCAGTTATCTTCCAGAGTCTCAGCTGCTTGAACAATCTGAAAATTCCAGTCTGAATGATAACTTGGATCCCTCAGGCTCTCAGGAAATTCCACAGATTAAGGAAGAAGCTCTCTCTGACAGTGAAGATCTAGACAGTGAAAGTAATTGCAGTCTTCATTGTGGGGACCACAGCGCAGGTGCTGCAGTAAACCCAGGCCAGGTGTCTCCTCTGATTGAAACAATGGCTCACAATCAATCAGTTCCGGGTTTTCTCATGTCCCAGGAAGAAGTCTTCCAGCCAGCAGATGTGAAACAACAGTGTTCCAATGTGGCAGTTTGCTTTGACGAGAAAAAACTTTCCTGTGGTTTTGAAGGCTGCTGTTCCACACACAAAAATTCCAGAAGTATGCAAAAACACCTTCGCAGGGCCCATCCATATAACTTTAAAGGTAAAAAAAATATGGAGATGAAAACTAAAGACTTTCTCGATCTGTTGAGTGATGCTCAGGACAGTAAATCCCCTACAGACATTAGTACAGAGTTAGGTCATAATTCAGATACAAATGCTGACTCTCCAGAAAGCTTGTATTGTACTATAGATGCTAAAGGAAGCAATGGCCTGAAGGAAGAAACTTGTCCTTCTTCTCCAGAAACATCTTTTTATGACAGTTCTAAAGAATCAAATATTGAAGATAACATGTTGGAACTAATGCTAGGCCTGAAACATCTAAGCTTAAAAAATTCTAACATTCAGAATTCTTCGAGAGACAAGCCTTTTTTGGGCTCTTTACAGTCCTATTCATCTGGGGATGCCAAGTGCCCTGAGTCAGTAGATGAAACTACCTCAAAATTTCAGCTTCAAGAGCAACAAGATAATTTACCCAGCCAGTACCTTACTCAACTGGCAGCTAAACCATTTTTCTGTGAATGTCAAGGATGTACGTGTGAGTTTGTGACTAGAGAAGCTCTCTTGATGCATTATGTTAAAAAGCATAACTATTCAAAGGAAATGGTTCTTCAGTTAAATATGTTCCAGCATCGGTACTCACCATTTAAGTGTCATATTTGCCAAAGATCGTTTACAAGAAAAACTCACCTTAGAATTCACTACAGAAACAAACATCAAATTGGCTGTGAGAGGGTGGCTCACAAGGTATGTTCTAACGACAAATTTGATCATGTAGGCTTATGTGCAGATGACATGCATAAAAATAGCACTGTTCCAACACCTGTCTGTGCAACCAACGTTGAATTCATTGAACATTCAGACCACTCTGAACAGCTGTGTCATCCTAAAAAGGAAGAGTGTAGTTCTGAGACAGATTTGGAGTCCAGTGAAGAGGCAGATAACAGTGTAACAAGAAAAACGTCTAACATAGCTTCTCTGGACAGTCATAGGGAAGAACTGGAAGCAAGACAGGGAAGAGGAAGCAAAAGAACAGTTGCTAAAGGAAATTTATGTTATATATTGCATAAGTACCACAAACCATTTCATTGTATACATAAAAGTTGCAACTCGGCATTTACCAACCAGAAAGGCTTGATTCGCCACTATAGAACTGTTCACCAGTATAATAAGGAACAGCTCTGCTTAGAAAAAGACAAAGCAAGAACAAAAAGAGAACTTGTCAAATGTAAAAAAATATTTGCATGCAAATACAAAGAGTGTGGTAAGCGTTTTTTATGTTCTAAAGCTCTTGCTAAGCATTGTAGTGACTTCCACAACGAACACTTAGAGGATCAAAAATTGCTTTCTGAAGCTGAATCTGCAAGATTTGCTTGTAACCAAGCCCACTGCCCTGCTGTATTTTATACCTTTAATAAGCTTAAACAGCACCTAATAGAAGAACATGCCAATGAAGAAAAATTAAACAAAGATTTTGAAATCCATTGTGACCTTAATGGCTGTGATCGAATTTTCACGAATTACAGTCACTACTCTCAACACGTATATTTCCGGCATAGTGAATATTATGATAGTCTCTTTGGAAATCGGAAAGAGGAGGAAGAAAATCAAGATAAAGATAAAAATGAACAAAGTTATTTGAAAGACAGTTTTGACATAAGCAAGCAGAATGGGAAGCAGGTAAAAGAAAAAGCTAAAAGAATTAGCAGAAGTAGAGAAAAGCATTTGATGAATTTCAAAACAAAAGAGGAAGCCCTACAAATGTGCGAAGAGAAGTCTAACCAGACCCAGTACCCTTGCATGGTTCAGGGATGTTTGTCTGTTGTCAAACTGGAAAGCAGTATAGTGAGGCACTATAAGCGCACACATCAGATGACCAATATGTATATAGAGCAACGGATTCAGAAACTTGTTGTTTGTGTTAAATGTGGCATAATGATTGAAAAACAGTCCTGCTCCGAAACAGCTTTAGACTTGGATAAAAAAGCTGTAAAAGTTAAAGAGGATAAATCCACTAATCCTGAGTATGTGCAAGAAAGTGAAAAACCTCTCATTCCAAATACTGACTGTGATCCTCAAGACGTAAGCAATGAAGACCAAAAAAGATGTCCATCGAGTAGTGTGAGTTTTGATGCGAGTGCCTTCATGTATTCAGGCACTTTAAAATACAACCATGGTTCCAAGAACACCTGTTTTGAAGAGCATAACATCAGGCAGACAGTTATGTGTAAAACTGAAGATTTTTCTGAAAATAGTGAAAGAGAGAATAGCTCTTATTTCCCCAGTTTACAATTAGAGTTGCCAAGAGAGAAAGACCTAGAAGGATGTCAACATAGTGCAGTTAATCAAAATGCAAAAAGAAATGTACTTTCTGCTACAAAAGACAAATTTCAGAAGCCTCCAGTGTCCAAACCATTTGATTTAAAGACATATAAACCAATGGGATTTGAGTCTTCATTTTTAAAATTTATTCAGGAGAGTGAGGGAAAAGATGATGACGATGATGATGATTTTGATGAGGTAGTAGAATGGGAGTCTCCTGAGCAGTTGCCAGTAGATAAAACCTTGCAAAAGGAGGGAGACGGTCAAGGGGATACACCCGTAAACAACTTTGTAAATGACAAAAATGTAATCATAACCCAAACTAATCATGGGCAGCTAACAGAAATCCAGCCCTTGTTGTCAGAATCGTCATCTGCCCCTTCCTTAGAAAATTTGAGGGCGATCTTGGACAAGGCACTAACGGACTGTGGAGACCTTGCCTTAAAACAGCTTCATTACTTAAGACCAGTAGTTGTTCTTGAAAGATCCAAGTTTTCCACACCCCTCATAGACTTATTTCCAACAAAAAAGGGAGATGAGCTTTGTGTAGGAAGTACGTAAGTAGTTTTGCTTAGAGCAGATTGCCTCCGCTACTGCTATATGGGGAGAACTTCAAGTTAGAACAGTAATTGTTACAATACACACTGTTTAGGTTAGTTTAGACTGTTTAATTCCATGAATGTATAATATCTGTCAAAAGTTTTGGCCAAGTTACTTTAGCTCCCCATTTTTTTCAATGGACTATGCTGATTTTGGTGCTACTTAACACATCAGAATACTGGGGGCTTCCTCTTGAAGAGTAAATGTGCATGATTGTATATGGAACAAGTACTAGGGTACCAGGGTTTGGGGGGCGATGGAGTTATTACTTGACTTGAATGTGCACCCTAGGGTGCTTTGTGTAACATATTGTACACTACAGCATCTTATATTTTTTGAGTTATGAGTTTCAATAAATTACAGTTTTTCACCCATTTGTTTACGGTACAGTAAATCTTTAATGTGGTTTACTTGTAATTGAATTTGGGACCATTCTGATTGCATTGGATAATGTTGCTTAAGTTTTATGCATTTGTAGATAATTTATCAGACTGATGAAGCAGTACAGATACAGAAAAGTAAAGTATTACATTTTATTTTATAATATTCTCTGTGCTTTTTTCAGACTTGAAAGAATTATAATTAGCACAGGCAGAAAGCACTTGCCACTTAGCGATGAGAAAGTCCTAGTTACCTTTCCCTTTGAAGGAAGAAGATGCTTCTGAGAGTGTATGGTACAAGTGTTTGAAGAGCATTGCCAGACTTCCGAGAGAGTTTTGTCACATGAAAGTATCCGTGCACGTTTTGGGTTCCCTGGTTAGCTTTTTCGATAATGAATAAAACCTCGCTGGAAGACTCACCAGAAGAGTAGTCTAACATTTTAAGATCTGTTTCTTGTTCTTCCGTGTCTTGTTTTTTGGTGTACTTCTGGATGCATCATGAGGCCCAGAATCTGTTTCCCCTGTGAGTGGTATTTCCCAGTCTCTGTGATGATGCTAATGAGCAAGCAGCAGTCACAGCTTCTTGTTAATTGAGGGTTTGGGGTTTATACTGTGATCTGAGAAGTAGCAGTGGAAAGGAAACGGAGGAAACTTTGGGAAATGTTGTTTAAAATAAACCATGAATATTGGCTGGGTGCAGGAATGAAGACGACTATCTAAAAATCTATCTGGAGAACTGTGTTATGACCAAAACTAGGCAGAAATGGCATCTCTGTACTACACTTACGAAAGTTACTTGGGCATCCTTAAAATAAAAGTTAGATTAAAAGTCGTACACCAAGCAGGAAAAGTGTAGTTTATTGCATATCTTTTCCTGTCATTTCCTTTCTCTGAACTATAAGCTTCTTTTAATGAAAGAAATATGGTGTATGAATCTTCTCACTAGCTTTTAAAAATGGAGGTAGGTTAAAGTCAAAAGGTTAAATACTGCAACAGGGTCAGACACCTGAAGTGGCTAAAGTGTGTTCCAAAGTGATTTCTGTCTCTTTGAAAAAAAAGTCTGCCTTTTAATGTCAAGTTTGCGCCAAGTTCAGACATACTTGAATCTTCAGGATCTCAAAACAGGAAAAGAGACTGAAAAGGTAGGAGGCAATTTTGTGATGACTCCTTAGGCCAGCTGAGTCCCCTTCGAAGGTAACAAAATTTAATGTTGCTGAGACAGTTGCATCATTTCTCATGCTGACTGCCACTTCCATCTGTGAGCACACGCTGATGGAAATCGGCTCTGTGCAAGGACCTGAAGTTGGCTTGAGTGACCTGGGGACAACTTCATTTTTATAAGAACTTTGAAAGATAAGACTCCTACATGTTTACACAAGCCAGAAACCAGAAGAAAATGAAAAAATAAAAAATGGGATTTATTTCCAATGTGCTGCTTTATGATGTAGATGCAGCTTTTAGTAAATGGGGTATTTAAGGTAGTATGTTGCAAATAATGTAATCTTACAGTTGAGTTTTTTTTTTAATAGTAGTTTTGGAATAGTTACAGTGTCTTTGCAAACTGAAGGCATTTAAACACAGACTTTTTGCTTTCCATTTTTATTGGATTAGTTGACAGTTGCTTAGCTGACACATAGAAATTTGTTTAACTGGGGTAACAGTTCAGTGTGGTCTTTTTACCTATATACACAAGAAAACTTCAGAGAAGTTTGCACTTATTCTTTCAGACTTTATTCATAAGTCATTCACTAGACCTTCCTCTAACAAATACTTGAGGTTCCTAGAGAATAGAGACGTTACTGTTTTTAGAAATGCCACAAATGGTACGGCTCCAATTGCAGATCTGAGCTTCTCCCCCGACCCCGCGCTCCCCGCATTGCCCATGCTATATTTTGCACATATTATAACCTGAAGCTGGCTAAGATTTCACTTTTAACTCCCCGATCACAGTTTCCTTCTTTCTTTTTACACTTGACTGATAATCAAGTTTGATTGTACTTAAGCTTTCTTCAAGTTGTTGTCTTTGTTTTCTGTTGTTGCCTCTTGGAGTCAGCACTGGTAACTTCCTGCTCGGAAGCTACGATCACAGATTCCCATTGAACAACCTCATGGAGTTTGTGAATTTTTTTTTAGTAATTTAAAAGATTCTGGGACCACAGAATTTGTCCAGAAATAAGGAGCAAAAGAGTTTCTGCCTGGCATGGGTGACATTCCTCCATGTAAAAGATAAAAACTTCTGTACAAGAGTTTGCCCAAGACTGCTGGATAAGTGGCCACATGAGTGAAGGCTTATTGCAAATGTCCATCTCTCCAATGTAGCTCGCAGTGCATCTGTCTGCCTGTTCTGACATGAACGTAGGAATGGGTTCACCTATAATTCCCTGTCAAAACCAGCAATTCAAAATACAGGTTGTTTGGAGATACCATGTGTCCTTGTAGAATAGCTAACGAACAAAATAAAATACACAGGGTTGCAGCCTTGCCTCTCCCTTTGGAATGTAGCTGCCTCTCTCCTTCTGTCAAGCTCCCAAATTATGGGTTTTTTAAAACTATGGCTTTGAATGAGTTTGCATTTCTTGTATACTGATCATATAAGCTCTGCTGCAAACTTGCCACCAAAGAGCTCTACAAAATAATACAAAATTACCTTTATACAATCCTACTGTGTTTAAGCTGTGTATTAAAGTTCTTCAGTGTTCAACTTTCCTATTAAAAAAATTAATCCTGCTACTTGTTGTATAAACAAATTTGCATATTATGCAAAGCATGAATTGTAGTTCTGTAATCCCACGGAACAGTTGTGTGTGAAACTTTTAATTCCTCAGAGGTATTCTGCTCTTACCAAGTAAGAGTTACTGCATGCATGTAAATTACCACCACTATACACAGGGCAAGTTTTTACAAATTAATTCTCTGAAGTATGTTATATTGCTGCTAACTTGAACTACTACTATTTCCATAAGCCTGAATATAATGCAGGACAAGACAGAGAGACAGAGGTCGCTGCCGGCTGTCAGGTACGGAGACAGGTCCTGTGATATTCTTCAGTCCAAGAATTGTATTTAGAATGTGGTGAGTGGGTTCTCCTCGGTGGTCGTACATGAGCACCGTAGAGGCGTTTGCCTCTAGTGCTGTGGCACCCCATGCACTACTGGGGCTTTTAATATTGTGGTCTCAAGTTGTATTCATATTTCTGTGAAAGATACCAATGTCACACTGCTCTGTCAGCTACTGCCTCATTATAGAAGTGATGTCTTACCCGTTTCAGATACCGGCAGCATGTTTCAGTCTTTGAACCCCACTTTATCATCTACGAAATGCACTTCCTTCTCAGCAAGGTAATAGATGTTACACCATCAAACTATACAGTTTGTATCCACAACCTGATGCTGATTTCTTCTTGGGCTTGTTTATCTGATCTAATTGCCTAGCACTGGTGGGTATCAGGGAAGGAGGCCACAAAAGGGTAAAGGTCTGAAGTTAGGACTTCTTACTGTTTCTGTTTTCATGTCAGCGATTACGCCATCATTTTTCCTTCCAAGTGCTACCAGAACTTGTCTTACAGTGAAGATGTAACATTTCCAGCTTCTTGCTTTCAAACAGAGAGGAGAAACGTTGTTCTGCAGTAAAGAAACACCATTGTGTTGACTTCCTAAAAAAGGACTCTTACTGTAAACAGCAGATACCTGAGAAAACGTAGGTGCAAGTTCATAATCATGGTATGTTGCTTCCATTCCTTTAAATTGTTGTCTTCAGGTGTGTGGCTTTTCTAGGAAAACAACATGTTTATTGGCTGTGCATGCCTAATTTCCCCAAGGCGGTGGGCTGCCCTGCCATGTTCCCATGGGTAGTAAAAAACTGTAAATACCATTACAAGGAGAGACCTTCTAGGCGGACTTCTGTACTGCTGGCAGGGCTCTCGGCAGAGCCAACAGATTAGTTCTGTGGTTTTTACTTGTCTGAAGTTTTCTGGCTGTCTTTGTTCATGCATCTTTGAATTTTATGATGCTGATAAAGCCTTGTGATGCTGTATTTCAAATATTCTGCATCTTGGCTGCACTGAATTATTTGAGGGAAATTCAGTTTCTAGTTAAGTCTGAGCATGGGGTATGGCAGAGAGGAGGGGAGGCTTAAATGAAACCACCTTGCCTTTTGCTGCCCCTGTCAGGTGCTGAACCTCTTCTCCCGCTCCCCTAAAGTTTACAGCTGGTGCCTTTGAGCCCTTCTGTGCTCCTGACTCCCACAGCAGTATTCCCTCAGGGGTTTTCCCTATGCCCACATGAGTTTGGAGGGGGTGGGGGCGGGATAAGAGAGCTGTTGCTCTTCCTTGGAAATGTCTTAAGATTTACGATTTTGGGGAAGGAAGTAGGTGAGGCATTTGTCAGGGTGCTGTGTGGTGCCGGGGAGGGATCTGGCTTGGCCGGCTTCGAGGGATTGCTAGAGCTTCCTCTAGGAAAGGAGAAGAGTGACTGCCAGTGACATAACTCACGAAGGGGAGTACTGCCTTGTCTTTCGTGGTGGTTGGCAGGGATAGTATTTATTCAGGGAGGAAATACCAGCTTGCAGAAAAGATAAGGCTGGTTTTTAATTTATTTGACAGGTCATTCTGCTAAAGAGCTACAAATGGTAACTGATAGAAAATGAGAAAATTAAGTTGGCATTATTTTATTAAAAGTTAGTGGTTAAAAAATTCCAGACATGTTCTGTTATACTTCAGACTGGTAGAGGTAAGATGATTGAGTGATATTAAAGTGCTGTCTCAAGAATTGGCTAAAAAGGAGGATTCATTAACACCCTCCTCACTGCATCTCTATCGAGTTACACATGCATTGTGCTCTACATGGTACGTGTGTCCCCAGTACTGCTGTGGCAAGCTCTGTGGATTCCAGCAGCACCTATACTGTCTTCACTTTACAGATGCTAAATAAGAGAGTGTTTTAACTCTAAATAAATATTTGATTCCTTGTAGGGCTCTGTAACTTTATATTTCCCAAAACATTTTTGTTTTTTTCTGGTTCAAAAAGGAGGGGACCTGCTTACCTTCAGATGAACTGGATTAGGCAAAAACCATGACATGAAGGGCTTAAAGTATTTTAACACTGATGAGTTCTTCAGTCCTTACTACAAAACCATGTAAACGTGAGCACAGGAAGTGAGAGAGGGAGAGGAGGGGGTTGGTGCTCCGCTGTTGGTGGAAGTGCTGTTACGAGTCAGCTTCAAATGCTCACAGAGATGAGCGAGGCAGTAAATGTCTCGCTGCTACCAAAAGAAGCCTTTGCTTCTCCTCTGTTCCCAGCTGTGATCTCCTGCTGTTTCCTTTGTGCCAGCTCCAGCACTTTTGTGAATTTATTTAACTCCTTGAAGTGTTAGAAAACAAGCCCAGCAACAGTAACATACAATTAAGTACCTTTTCACCAGTACAGTGCAAGGAAGTAGGGCTGCAACTCAAAGCTACAAGTTGTTAATGCTGTTGGGGCTACAGTTACTGTGAGAGATTTGTATCCCATTTGGATGCCCTTGCGTCCTTGCTCAGGCCTACTGTTCACTTGAAGTATGGTGGCATCTCTCATTACCCCAATTTCCCAAACCCCCTATCCCAGCCCTCTAAGCAGCCTTCCCCTCTTCTATACTCTGGTCTCTGTACTCCTGTTTCCTTCCTGTGCTATAATCCATCTTGTCTTCCTTCACAAAAGTAAACTCAGCCTTTGTCTCCTTACCCAGAAGTACAAGTCCCTTTGCTTACTCAGTGAGAAGGGAATTGCCAAAAAATCACAGCTCACACTCTGGAATCGCAGCCTTCGTCGCGTGAACGTGCATGGCTGTGCTCTGCAATGGCCCCCTCCTCCCCCAGTTCCTCCACTGTAAGCTATCACGGTCCTTCACATGAGTAAATTACTGTCGTGTACCAAGTTCCTGCTACAGCAGCTCATCTCCAGGGATGGTCCATAACAGCTGCTTGTGTCTGTGGCAGATCTCTGGTGGCGTGACCAGGAGGGGCCAATTACCTTAAATTCTTCCCTGGTTCTAAAAAGGAAAGAACCCACATGCTGGGAATTCCCCTGCAGCAGTATCTGTCTGGCTATGGTGGAGAGTCCCAGAGCACGCAGCCCAACAAAGGACTTTATGAAACATGTGTTGTCCAAGCCTGCTTTATTTTTAAAAGGACTTAACAGAGCTTACTCTAGTAGAGTTAGTCAATGATACTGTGTTGCAAGGAGAGAAAAAGCAGCTGTTAGGAGACAGTCAAGGGACTGCTTGGAATATATACCCGGGGAGAAAAAACAGTCAAATACTAGTTTAGTCAGTGCTAATTTTTGCACTTCCCTTCTCTTAGTGTGGCTGTGAAAGGATCTGGACAAGTACTAGTGAGGCTTTATATGCATCATCGTGTGCAGTCTGGGTAACCTGTACTGAAGAAAAATAATTTAAACATCTTGTGTGCAGACTGCAGTACCCAGAGAGTGAAAAGTCTAGTGGATGAAGTAAAACTAACAGCCCTTGGACTGGTGAGGAGGAGTGCCTCTCCTGTCTTCCCCTCACATAACATCGAGAAGCTGTGTGAGCTTACAGAGAGCATTGCACAGAGCAAATCAACAGGAACACTGTACTGGGAGTCAGGAAAAAAAGTTGCAGATTATTAGAGCAGTTCTGGAAGATCTTTTCTGCAGAAGCAGTGAGGAAAGAGATCTCTGTGAGCTTGTGAAAGGACGAAACAGAGATGACTGGCCTCAGTAGCAAAAATTGCATCCATCCAATAATAAAGGAACATGCTTCAGGCTGTATGCTAAAGCAACAGAGAGGAGCTGTGTGATGGTCAGGAGTTTACTCTTTTGCGTTTTAGGTCACTAAGAAACTCCCTGCTTATCCAAGCAGGCCTTCTGCTGAAATTCTTAGTTTTACTGGGGAGCAGGGAGGGCAGGAGGGAGTATGAACAGAGAAGCAGCAACATTGTGTTTGGGAAAGGTAACTCAGCTTTAGCATGTGAGTTCATGTTGTGCAATACTGGGAAGAACGGCAGATGTAAATGGATGCAGACAAGGATCGCTGAGTAGCAGCAGCAGGAACCAGCAGAAACTATCAAATAGCAAAGACTGGTAGAAAATTCCGTAATGTTACCAGATGGAGCTAGCTGCAAAGTATTTGGGAGAGGTGGAGTTGGAGATAGGGCAGGATTTCAGATCCGTGTGGGCTAAACAACACAGCATGAAAAAGGTATTTTGATTCCATAGGATCTAAAATTGGAGACAACAATGAAGTGGATAAGGCTTTGTATCAATGTCAGCACGAGATGTGCTCGTGTCAGAATAATACCCAGAAAACACTGAGTGGAATTAGGGATTCCAGGTTTATAGTTATAGGAAGAGCAAAACTAGGCAAAGATGAAAAACTACAACTACTGTGCACCTCCCATCTGTGATGAGCACAAGTTGCTGCATGGCACTGCTGGCACAAGTGCCAGTACTGCCCAGGAGTCCTCAGGAACACCGCAGGGTAAGCGTTGCTGAACAGCACAGACAGTAGGATGAGTTTTCTCTGGAGCCTTGTGCACATCTATCTGCCTTCAGAAGAGAGGGTGTTGTGTCACGTTCCTGCAGGACATACACCATGCTCTGGTCACTGAACTCTGCTGTCTCTAGGGGTACAATGGCTCTGCTTTTTCCTAGCCTATTTCCTTTGGGTTGCTAAGGTATACCAGGTCACCTGCTGGGTCTTTGGGCCTCTGAGAAAATCTGATTAATTAACCTGATTAGTGCCTGTGCCCTGATGCCAGGCCCAGAAGTCCAATTCTGACTGTGCTTTCCTTGATGGCCTGGTTAGCCCTATGTTGATGGATTTGGAGCTGTTGCAGAAGGGAGTAAGGCAGCCCTTCTCTTTGGAGTTCATTTGCCAGACCTGTGAGAACGGGCTCTCCATGGTCACAGTATCGCTTAGGTTGGCAGAGACCTCTTGAGATCCTCTCCCTCGCCCCTACCTACTGCTCAAGCAGAATCAGCAAGAGCAGGTTGCCCAGAACCATGTCCAGATGGCTTTTGAATATCTGCAAAGGTAGAATATCTCTACAACCTCTCTGGACAACCTGTCCCAGTGTTTGACCACTCTCACAGTAAAAAAGCGTTTTCTGTGTTTAGATGGGATTTCATGTTTTTTAATTTGTGCCCACGGCCTCTGGTCCTGCCAGTGGGCGCTGCTGAGGAGGGTCTGGCTCCCTCGTCTTTGTTCTCTCACATTAGATATTTACACACATTGATAAGGTCCCCCTGAGCCTTCTCTTCTCCAGGCTGAACAGTCTCAGCTCTCTCAGCCTTTCCTCATATGAAGGATGCTCCAGTCCTTCATCATCGTCATGGCCCTGCACTGGACTCACTCCAGTAGCTCCATGTCTCTCTTGTACTGGGGAGCTCAGCACCAGAGGGCCACTCCAGGTGTGGCCCCACCAGTGCTGAGCAGAAGGGAAGGATCACCTCCTTCAGCCTGCTGAAAATAGAGATCCCCATAGATATAACTCCCTCTCACTATGTCTGAGCTCAGGATCCCTCCCATGTATGTGTACAAACAACTTGCCAGACACCAGTGGGCTGACATCAAGTTCTACTGCACTTTTTAGAGCATCCTTGGTCCAAAGCTCACCACTTTCTGGGTCTAGGCTGCAGCCAATAATGTGCTGCTCCTGTTGTGCAGGGGTGGAGGCTGTCATAGTCATTCTGCCCCAGCACGGCCACTTCTGCACCCTACAAAACTGGTACCCAATATAGCTCCTAAGCGCAGACTTAAAAGATCACTGTAAAGGCTATCTCAGTGCCTTAGCTCTGTGCTAGGCATCACGACTCCTCCTGACCAGACCTAGACCAGACCTAGGCGGTCCCAGGTTAGAGCACCTTGGACAGCTGATTCACAGCTTGCCCCACTTAGTGCATGGTGCCAGTCTGTTCTTTGCCTTGTAGCAAAGACATTTGATAGGGAGGGATGACAGCTACCCACGGGGGAACTGCAGGAGTTTGGCTTTGACCTCCATTGTGTGAGGTTCCTATGGACACTACAAGCTGCTAGAAAGTGCCTGGGCAAATCATAAGTGTGTTGACCCAGCTGATCAGATTCACTTGGGAATTGTATTAAGTTTGCCCTTCCCCAACCAATTCTACCCCACTCTGCCTCTTCTGGAGGGAGATGATGGGGTTGGTGTTCCACAAGCTGGGCCTGTTGGTCTACACTGTCAGTGTTCTGTCTCTGATTCAGGAGACCTGGTGCATGTGGAGGCCTACAAAAATATCTTCTCAGTGTCCTCCTCCACCTTGGTTGAGTTGTGTCCTCGTGGTTGGAGTCAGGTGGAGGCAAACTTTTTCCTGCCTGTATGGCACATCACTGAGCGGGCCCTGGTCTCCTGCTGTTTCTGGGTACCCGTGTCGTCCCTTTTGCTGAGTCAGACTGGAAGTTGGAGTGCCAGAATGGCTGCACAGATAGGACAGAACTCCTGAAGGGTCTTTCCCTTTGGAGGGACCACTGTTCATCTGGTCTTGTTCAGGCTCTGCCGCTCAACATCCTTTGCCCCAGCCTTGCAGCCCTGGCCAGCCTCCAGAAGAAATATTTAAATTTGTTGTGACCACAGCTACAGTTGGGTTTCTGAGTGAGCCTTGAGTCTTGCTCTGGAGAGCAGGGAAACCAGGTCTTGCTCTGCACCACAGCTCAGTGCTAATGAAAATTTGCAACCGGCCTGTGCCACCTGAGGAGAGATCAGGATGCAAAGTAGAGAATTACAAAGCTAAATATTTATCCATGCTCATGAGGTGACCCAGCCCAGTTGGGGCACCCCGAATGCAGTTTTACACAGGCTTCTTGTACCCTTCAAATCTTCAAGCACAACACGATTTGACTAGTCACTAACACCCACAGTACCGATTAATAATCATAGTACAACTTTGCAAAGCAACTGTATTTCTGCAGCATTCTTGCTGCTTGTCTATTGATCTGGACAACCCCAGAGTCAGTCTTGCTAGAGTTACTTTTCTCCTGATGGTACTGGGATACTATGCCAGACGATGCTGGGAGGGTTTCAGGGCTCGTCCAGGGGTAACATTTATACTTCATGGACAGCTCTAAGCCCCCAAGAAGAAAAGTCCTTATTTCAAGGGCTGGGCTGCCCTTTAGTTTGTTTTACTTAAGCATGAACAATACCAAAGTCTCCAGTAGAATCCCATTACCTCGCCACATTGCAGTGAACTAATGTACATATTAACAAAGTTAATACACTTTCATACTCTAAAGACTGATTGATGTAATAGTTATGGCAGGGAATTTGCATAACATCAGCCCCTACCTCTTCGCACCCGAGCACCAGGAGAGGCTTCATGCGCGGTGTGAGGCATCCAGCACGACCGCGCCGGCGGGTGCCCCCTCGCCCGCCGCCGGCAGCTCCCCGCACCGGCCCGCCCTCGCCAAGGTGCCGCGGGCGCCGGGCCTGCCCTCGCACGCCGCCTCCCCAGGCTCGGCCCGGTCCTGCGGGCTTCTGACCGGGGCGCCAGACGCGGCGGCCGCCTCGCTCGCTCCCGCTGCTGCCCGGCTGGAGGGGCCCGCCCCGCGCCCCGCGCCCCGCACGCCCTCTCCTCTCCGAGCGGGGCCCCGTGCGCCGGCGGAGCCCCGCGACAGCAGAGACCGGCTCACACAGCGCTCGGAACCGGCCCGCTGCGGCCCGGCCCGGCCCCGCCCCGCCCCGCCCCGCCTCCCCTCACCGCCCCGCCTCCCCCACCTCCCCTCACGGCCCCGCCCCGCCCCGCCTCCCCTCACGGCCCCGCCTCCCCCGCCTCCCCTCACGGCCCCGCCCGCCCCGCCTCCCCTCACGGCCCCGCCCCGCCCCGCCTCCCCTCACGGCCCCGCCTCCCCCACCTCCCCTCACGGCCCCGCCTCCCCCACCTCCCCTCACGGCCCCGCCCCGCCCCACCTCCCCTCACGGCCCCGCCCCGCCCCCGCCTCCCCTCACGGCCCCGCCCCGCCCCCGCCTCCCCTCACGGCCCCGCCTCCCCTCACGGCCCCGCCTCCCCCACCTCCCCTCACGGCCCCGCCCCGCCCCACCTCCCCTCACGGCCCCGCCCCGCCCCCGCCTCCCCTCACGGCCCCGCCCCGCCCCCGCCTCCCCTCACGGCCCCGCCTCCCCTCACGGCCCCGCCCCGCCCCGCCTCCCCTCACGGCCCCGCCTCCCCGCCCACCTCCGCTCCCGGCCCCGCCCCTCCCGGGGCTCCTCCGGGCGCCAGGCGGCGCCGCAGCGCGCGTGGCGGCAGGAAGCGCGGGAGCGGCGCGCGGCCATGGCGCTGTCCGGCGAGCTGTGGGCAGAGCTGCCGGCCGAGAAGCGCATCTTCTGCTCCGTGCTGCTCTTCTCCTGGGCCGTCTACCTCTGGGAGGCCTTCCTGGCGCACCGGCAGGTCGGCGGGGGCTCCGGCGGGGACGGGAGCCACCGGGCCGAGGGCTGTGCCGGGCCCGGCGCGGCCTCACGCGGGGGGCGGCGGGGCCGGGGCCGAGCGGCGCGGCGGCCGGCTTCGTCCGCCGCCTGCCCGGGGACGGCGTGGCGCTGTCGCGGCCGAGGCGGCGGGGCGGGGGTGCGGGGTCAGCCCTGCTCGGCCGCCCGCTGCCGGTGGGGGCGGTGTGCCGCTGGCGGGCTGCGAGCCGCCCGCGGGGTAAGGGCTCGCCGCCGGCGCGCCCCGTGCGGGGCTTCGGCGCCGACGGCGAAGCTCTCGGCGGCTGCGCCCGGCGGGTCCGGCGCCGCTCGCTGCCCGCGGCTGCTCACGCTCGCCCCTGCCCGGAGCACGGCTGATCTCCTGCGGGCCCGCCTCGCCCCCTCAGACGGCCCGAGGCACTGCACCCCGCCTGTTGCAGCGGGCTGGCGGGGACGGCCGCTGTCGCATCAGGGAGGTAGGCGAGCTCATAGAAGGATCTGGAAGGTGCCGGTGCGGTGGGGTAGCCGTCAGCCCAGCAGCTCGATCCTCCTCCCCCAGGACGGGTGAGAGAGCGGGAAGAGCAAAAATGAGAAAACTCATGAGTCGAAGTAAAGACAGTTTAATAAGTGAAGGAAAGTGGGGAGAGAGCCCCACAAGTGCTGCAAAGGCAATCCCTCACCACCTCCAACACGCAGGCCAATGCCTGGCCAGTCTCCAAGCAACAGCCACCTTGGAAATCAAACCCTCTCCCCCTCTTTCTTCTTCCTCTACTTCAGGGTTTATTGCTGAGTATAACATTATAGAGCATGGAATATCCCTTTGGTCAGCTCAGGTCAGCCTCTTGCCCACCCCCAGCCTGCTCGCTGGGGAAGAGAGCGACAAAGCCTTGCTGCTGTTTAGCAGTAGCCAGAACGCTGGTGCGTTACCAACACACAAACGCAAAGCATGCCACCGCGCAGATTGCTGTGGAAAAAATAACTCCATCCCAGCCAGACTCAGCACAGCTGGGGATAACGCTGCCAGGAGGGCAGGAAGCAGCGCTGCGTGCTCTTGTGAGCCATTAGATCAGCTCAGCTGTCTGCGAGACTGCAGCCCGATGGTCTGGTCAGAGCAAAATGTAGTTTGAAGTGACAAAGGGTAGGAGCTTCTCCTTTGAGAAGGGATAAATGCACTGAAACATGAAAAGGCTGTGGATGGGATAAGGACTTCTAGTCTCTAAAAATTTCCAAGTGATGAGTTCTCTACTGAAAATGAAATAGCACCTCACTTACGCAGCCACATCATAGATAACGTTTTCTGGTGAAGTTGCATGGTTTGCGTGCGAGAATCTGGTGTTTAGTTTCGAACTCTGCTTAGTTGTTACCGTGGTGCAGTAAGTCATATCCTGTGGAAAAATGAGTTTGTGTGATCTTTATATAGTAACTATATGGGAAATAAATTAATAAGTAGGCAACTCAGTTTCTGGTCATAACAGAATAATTATGCTTCAGTTTTATATTTGGAACTTGACAGAAAACAGGAATTTAGGAAAATTTGTTATTGTGGGTTGGTTTGTTTTTTTTTTTAAACTTTCTGTGCTGGCCCATGGGATCATGTTGTGTTACTTTTAAATCTTATTTATCTCCTTAAAAATTTTGATGTAGACTTTTAAGTTTCTTTTTCAATTTTTCAGAGACGGGTGTATAGAACAACAACACATGTACCACGGGAATTAGGGCAGATCATGGATTCAGAAACATTTGAAAAATCTCGTCTGTATCAGCTGGACAAAAGTACTTTCAGCTTTTGGTCAGGCCTCTATTCAGAGGTCGAGGGCACTGTAAGTACCTGAGCTGCTCTAGCATTCATACAATACTTTTCATGTATTTAAACTGTGAAATACTTAGATTCTTAGTGATCCTGTGCAGCTGCACTGTTGGCATTCTGGCATCTTATGTCAAAAACTGAAATTTGGAAGGCCTGGAATTCTCTGTATCTTGTTTGTGGCTGTATTTGCCATATAAAAAGAAGGAATTATTCAGAAAGCACATAATTTCTCTATGCAGTGCTGAGTCATCCTGTACAAGTACAACGTGTATTATATTATTATGTTGTAGTGGCCCAGCTGACCTATTATGGTGTCCACTGCCAAATAATTAAGCAACATTAGAATTATTTTAAATTGTTACAAATACAGACCTTTTTCTGTGTTTGGAGGGATGCAACTACTTTCATATTTAGATAAAATTTAAATAGAAGGTAGAAAGAAAAGCCCATGAGAACAGTTAGAGTACCAATGGATAGTTCTTAAGTCTAAGAACAATTACGCTGGGCAAGTCATTTCACGTATATGAAAAACCAGAGTTAGAACAAAGTATTTACATGTGCGATATACAAACAGTCTTAAGAGAAACCTTTTCTGACTTATTGCTGAAAATCACTGCTCATCAGTAGCACAACTGGGTCAAAAAGGAATCCTGGAATCCCTGACATTGCAAAGTGTAATTAGAGTATGATCTTCTACGTGATGAACTTAAGTGAAAAGGTCAATTATAAAAGATCATGAAAATAGTACTGTAAAATAGTGTAAGTCACATAGCTGTGTAACTGTGATGTGAAACCAGCACTTAAGAATCGTGACCCCTCTTAACTTTTCCATTTCCTGATCTCTCTTGTGCAGCCTATCCTGTACATTGTTTCACTTTGTATGAGCTTGTAAAAATGTTGTTATACATGTGTCAGTATAGCTGTTAGATTCTTCTTGTTGGGCTTTCTGGTACGCTGAGTAGAACTCAAGACAATTATTGTATGAATTTGAAAAGCTTCTATGTTTTTGACCAACTTCAGAGGCAGTATTTCATTTGAAAAATGAAGCTATCCTCTAAGAATAGATTAGTGGACAGGGTGAGATGGTAGTACCTAACAAGTACAAGTCAAGAGGTTCTGAAGCTTTATCTTGATTTCAAGAGCTTTAGCCAAAGCAGCTTCCCTTGTTGTTTTTAAGGAAAATACACGATTGGAAAGACCCTCTTTTGCCACTGACTTTAGTGGCCTGCTAAACAAAGAGCTGTATCAGCAGTCTGTGCTTATCTTCACCTAGGCCTACTATTGTTATGGTCCTCCACAGCATCCTAGCCACTAAATTGGAGAGATATGGGTTTGACAGATGGACTATTAGATGGATAAAGAACTGGCTGGATGGCTGCGTCCAAAGAGTTACAGTCAATGGCTCAATGTCCAAGTGGAGACCAGTGGTGTCCCTCAAGGGTCTATACTTGGATGAATACTATTTAATATCTTAATCAACAACATAGACAGTGCGACTGAGTGCACCCTCAGCAAGATGACACCAAGCTGAGTGGAGCAGTTGATACACAAGAGGGAAGGGATGCCATCCAGGGCAACCTTAATAGGCTTGAGGAGTGGGCTCATGCAAACCTTGTGAAGTTCAGCATGGCCAAATGCAAGGGCCTGCACCTGGGTTTGGGGCAACTCCCAATATCAGCACAGGCTGGGGGATGAAGGGCTTGAGAGCAGCCCTGCAGAGAAGGACTTGGAGGTACTGGTGGACAAAATATTGGACATGACCCAGCAATGCATGCTCACAGCCCAGAAAGCCAACCATATCCTGGGCTGCATCACAAGAAGCGTGACCAGCATGTGAAGCGAGGTGGTTCTCTCCCTCTACTCTACTCTGGTGGGACCCCACCTGCAGTGCTGCATCCAGCTCTGGTGTCACCAGTGCAAGAAAGATGTGGACCTGTTGGAGTGGGTCCAGAGGAGGCCACAAAAATGGTCAGAGGGCTGGAGCACCTCTCCTATGAGGAAAGGGTGAGATTGTTGGGGTCGTTCAGCTTGGAGAAGAAAAGGCTCTGGGGAGACCTTATTGCAACCTTTCAATACTTAAAGGAGGCTTATAAAAAAGATGGAGAGAGACTGTTTACCAAGGCCTGTAGTAACAGGACAAGGGGCAACAATTTCAAACTGAAAGAGAATAGGTTTAGATTGGACATAAGGAAGACATTTTTTATGATGAGCATAGTGAGGCACTGGAACAGGTTGCCCAGAGAAGTTGTGGATGCCCCATCCTTGGAAGTGTTCAAGGTCAGGTTGGATGGGAATTTGAGCAATATGATCAAGTGAAAGATGTCCCTGCCCATGGCAGGGTGGTTGGACCAGATGATCTTTAAAGGTACCTTTCAACCCAAACCATTCTAGGATTCTGTGATTGTGCCTGTGTAAGAAAAGCACAGCCTTTGCTTTCTCTCATGACCTTTTCTTTCTGTTCTGTCCCTGCTACTGTAGTAACAGGTCCACAGTAATTTTAGCAGCTGATGGATCTGTTAAAGATACTACTGCATCCAGCTGTCTTGACAACTGAGCCACAAAACCCAGACTATGCTGGTGCTTCCTAAGCAGCAGTCAAAACCAGTTACTAAGTCAAGCATTTTAGCTTATATGTTGTTCCACTGTTTCAGCTGTGATGGTGATAAATAGCTGGAAAACCATTGTGTCTCAAACTGCTGCTGCTGTTATCAAATTCATTGCGGTGCTCTGCTTTTTGTGTTGCCGTGACACTGATGAACAAAAGCCAAGGGAAGAAACATGGAATATGTGAGTTAAAGCTCCCAGCTAATTAATTGAGCACTGGCCTGAATAAGCAGGTCTCAGAGCAGTCTGCTGAGATACTGTATGCCCATATTCTACTAGTATCGTCAGTCATTTTCATCTTCTGAACAAGAAGTTAGTGTTCCTACTTGAGCTTGATGGGTTGTGGTCTTGGGATTCTGTATCCCAGAACTTCGTGAGTTTGGGATTGGGAGTGAGCTGTCCCGGAGGGTTGCAAGTTAATGGGCCTGCAAGCTATTAGATGTCCAAGCTTTGCCTGCGTTCACAGATTTGCTACAGAGGTTGCAGAGTTTTGTGGAAGCAAGGTAACGCTTGCAAGTCCAGTGGCTCCTACATCTCATTTCTTCATTATGGCTTCATTAATCTAAGTTTTGCTTAGCTAGAGCTAAATAATCTACAACCATATAGTATCCCTGATTCTCAGTCACCATGGCAGCAGGGTTTCTTCATTGGGTTCTGTAGATTGTTTTACATTACTTCTCCTGGTGCTGGGCATTGGCTGGGCACTTCCTTCTTTGCAGCACTGCCATGGACTGTAGAATTTCCTTAATTAATTTTATATTAAAGTTGCAAAATTTGTGTTTGTGGTTGAACACTCAGGTCACATTTGGGATGATGTAAGGGAAGCATATCGTAGCCAGCTGTGAGCTTTGGAAGATCTCCACAGCTAGTCCTCTCTACTGCCCTTGTGTTAAGAATTCCTGTCCTTTAAAATTGTGTTCCTTGTTAACACGCTTATCTTCCTACCTCCCTCAGAGAGTGCACCCTCAGGTTTCTCTGACTATTTTGTTCCTGCAAAGGGAAAATTACACTTGAATGGAAATTCCACCCCCCTTCCCCCAATCCATTGTCATCCCAGGACAAGAGGTTTTCTGGGAAAACTGGGAGTTGGAAAACATCCTTGTGGTACTTTTTTTTGGTATGTTTTAAAGATCAGAAAAAAACCTAGGTAATAGCACTTTTGCAACTGCACTAACTAGTCTAAAAAAACAGACAATCTTGGAGGCATATAAAGTTGCTTCTGGTCAGTAATGACAGCTATAGCCTGAGAAGATAATACAAGCTTGGAATAAAGTTCAGAGCTGACTTAGCAGCTGGAGCACTTTGAGTGATAAAGTAGTTGTTACCTTTGGAGTAGTCCAAATGGTAGGGATAGAGAACTAGGGTGATTATTTTTTGAGATAGTAACTTGTGAAACATTGAGAACTTCCAACTGTGTACCATGGACTTAGCAGAGACACTGAGTATCCAGCTCACTCTAATCTTCTTCCACCTCCTGCTGCTCACACCTCTAGACTTGATCCGCATCTTCTTAGATTTTGAGAACTTGTTCTCAGTTGTACTGAAGTCTGCTGGCTTCACTTCAGACTTGAAGAAGAGCTTGTGTTTAAAAAAAAAAAACCTGCTTGCTTGTTCCACTTACTGTGACCAACCTAATGAGAAAAAGACATAATGTACAAACCTTTTCCTTCATACCCTCACACTGGCATGGCTGCAGCATATTTGCTAATAGGGAAAATACCTCTGGTCTGAAGGCTGCAGCAATGGTATGGTTGTAACTAAGGCCATTATTACTCGTTAGATTTCAGACAGCTTCTTTATACATTCCTCATTTCTGAGGTGAACTCTGAGATGCAATGAGTCCTGCACTTGGGTCACAAAAACCTCATGCAACGCTACAGGCTTGAGGCAGAGTGGCTGGAGAGCTGCCCGGCGGAGAAGGCCCTGGGGGTGCTGGCTGACAGCCGGCTGGACATGAGCCAGCGGTGTGCCCGGGTGGCCAAGGAGGCCAACAGCATCCTGGCTTGTGTCAGCAATGGTGTGGCCAGCAGGAGCAGGGCAGGGATGGTGCCCTGTGCTCGGCACTGGTGAGGCCGCCCCTCGAATCCTGTGTTCGGTTTTGGGCCCCTCGGGACAAGAAGGACATTGAGGTGCTGGAGCGTGTCCAGAGAAGGGCAACGGAGCTGGGGAAGGGTCTGGAGCACGTGTGATGGGGAGCGGCTGAGGGAGCTGGGGGGGTTTAGCCTGGAGAAGAGGAAGCTGAGGGGAGACCTTATCGCGCTCTGCAGCTCCCTGAAAGGAGGTTGTGGTGAGGGGGAGGTCGGTCTCTTCTCCCAAGTTACCAGTGGTAGGACGAGAGGAAATGGCCTCAAGCTGCACCAGGGGAGGTTTAGATTGGGTATTAGGAAAAATTTCCCTACCGAAAGTGTTGTCAAGCACGCACGTTGGAAAAGGCTGCCCAGGGAAGTTGTGGAGTCACCATCCCTGGGGATATTTCAAAGATATGTAGATGTGGAGTTTAGGGGCACGGTTTAGTGGTGGGTCTGGCAGTGCTGGGTTAAGGGTTGGTCTCTATGATCTTAAAGGTCTTTTCCAACCTAAATGATTCTATGATTCTATTCTACAATCAAGCTTATACCCTGATGTCTGGAGTACATGCAGCTTCTTCTCTATGTGTATGTGATGATGAGTTATTGCTCCTTTTTGTGATGTTGAGCAGTGTCTTTCTGTTTCTCAGAATCTGTCCTGGGATTATCAGATTCCAGCAGAGCTAAAGTGAGGTGACCTCTACTGTCTGGGTTTGCCGTTTCCTTAGAGTGTAAACTGCATCCTTTATTGGCTTTGGGAACTGCCTGAACTTGAAAGAGGCTGTCACAGCCAAAGTGGATGAAATTGGATGACAGTTTTGCAACATTTTGCTTTTAGTAGGTAGAAGTATGATTCATTAACCTAGCAAGTTAATTGAAGGGGAGATGCTGTGTTAGAATTACTAGCATGCTTTGATTTATTTCAGCCATTAATTATGTGGGTTTCTTTTTAACTAATAAGTAGTATCAACATCATGCTAATAGCTGTCTGTCATACACTGTTCCCGGAATATTATCCGCAGCGTGACAGATTCTGTTTATTAACACGCTTCACTGACAAGACGCCAGGCGGTTAACATGTACCACAATTTATTAAGTTTTCCACTGTTCTTAAGCAAGTCGCTTTGACCCATATAGTAAGCTCAATACATAAGACAAAAATTGGTAGAGCAAGATACCTGAAATTGGGGGAAGGGGGATACGACCTGTTCGGTGGTCCAGCAGTCCATGGCAAGGTCAAAGGTGATGGGGGTCCCAGGCCAGCTGAGAGGGAGCTCCACCGAGCTGCTCCCACTCTCCGACTTTATAGCTGGTGTGAAGCCCTAGTCCCTACATGTCTTTGTACCCAGAGTCTTAATCGTCACAGCACACCCTGGTATGACTTTTGGAGCTGAACAGGGGCTGTTTGGGTAGATAAATGAGGGGTGAGGAGGGAGGAAGGCCTCATGGTTCAGTGAAAATGTTCACACTTCTATAATTTAAAAGAGCAACACAACACAACCCTCAGCCATGAGTTGTGCTTGTGATTAGTGTTTAGCTGCGAGTGGGTGACAGCTTCTTGATTTGGTTTAAATACTGCCCTCAGGGTGTTTTGTTAGAAACTGTCTAAGCTCTTGACATAAGTTTAGGCCTAATTTTCTGGCAGCTGATAAGCCGTGTAGGGAATGGCAGAGACATATTATCGGAGTCTGCACAGTTGGGGCTGTGGGGTTAAGCAAGGGGTGACTACCAAGTCTTCACCTAGTTCTGCCCCTCACCTCGGCCTCATTGTGGCGTTCCCCTCTTCAGCAGACCCTCGATGTTAGTCTGGTCTCAGGGTCAGGACCCCACACTGTCTTTGTTAGGTTATAAGAGTAAACCTTTTAAAAACAAGTAAGGAAAGAAAAACCTGTTACTGTCCATACTGGAAGTCTGCCTGCTTGAAAACTGATTTTTATGTATACAGTGATG
This sequence comes from Morus bassanus, assembly GCA_031468815.1. NCBI lineage: Eukaryota > Metazoa > Chordata > Aves > Suliformes > Sulidae > Morus > Morus bassanus. The sequence goes on from CM062590.1 coordinate 408,300, forward strand.
CATCACTTGCTAAGAAGGTAAATGTGAAACGTTTGGAAGTCAAGCTGTTTAACAAATGCTACCAGCCCCTGCCTTGAACTACAGTTAGTACTTGCTTCAGTAGCTCTGTCTCAAGCATTTCTTTGATGATGGTGTGTCCTGAGTAGTCCACTCCCTGCTCCTTGGCAACGTGTGCGGCAGGAGGTATTGCAAGGCAGGCACAAGGAGGAGAGCAGGAAGCTTTCTTAAAATGGTTGAAGCAGCGCTAATACTGAAAGTGAAATTACGGCCTTATTCTAAACGCCGTTCTCTTGGTGGGGAATGCAGGCGAGACTGTCTCAGTGCAGTCAACTTGCTGAATCTTGCATGCCCCTCCTAGAGATGCTAGGTTATACAACCATAGGGCAAATGAGTTTTAAGGTCGTCTGAAAAATATACCTTATGTCTGAGCCAATATAGCAGCAAAGTCTACAGTAACAGCACAGGCTTGGAAACATGGTAGTATTTCCCAGGCAAAAGAAAAAAAAAAAAAAAGCTTGACCTGATCTCTACTTCTGTAAGGTAAAAATGAACCATTGCCAAATATTCCAGGCTTTCTTTATGCACTGCTATGATCAGAGGGGGACAAAAAGCCTTATCATAAAAATTTCCTTATTCCTTAGAAGATCCTTATCATGCTGAAATTTTAGTAGAATAAGATGACAATCTGTTCAATATTGCATCCATGGTATGTGTTTTTGTTTTCAAGATTATTCTCCTCTGTGGAGGAATTCCTTTTCTCTGGAATCTGTCTGGTCAGATCTCTGGTCGTGCTGGGTTTGGACCAGAATATGAGGTAAGCAGTCTTTAAATTTTAGTGAAAACGTTTTGTCCATGAACTATACTGTTATAATAATTTTTGTTTTTAAGCTTGCATTTACTTAAAGTGGGATTTAGCTACAGGCACAATATAGTAAAAATATCATGTTTTCTGGTGAACACAATGATTGGGTAAGTCTGAGAACTGATAACATTATGTGACTTTTAAATTAGCTTCCTAATTAAAATAGCCTTGTATGTTAAAAATATACAAGTCTCAAAGCTACTTGAATCAAATGAGGTGGTGGGTTGGGTTCTTGGGGGCTTTTTGTTTGGGTGCTGTCTTTTTACTAATCCCAGATGTGATCTTCCTGCACAGTAAAAGGGTAAGAAATCTGAGGCTACTCCTTATGTTGTCTTTGTGCAGTGGATAAGGCATCTACCCAAATTCTTGTCCCAAATCTTAGTTTTTATTTAAATCTGTTTCATCAGTATATTTTGTTCTTTCTTTAACATAGTAGGCTATTCCAGTGATCAGTAATCTAATCATCACAAATGTGTTATTTCTGTGAATTGATCTAGTTTCATCTTTTAACCAGTTTCAGTTAAACCACTGACATAAAATCCATTTTTAACATTTAACTAATGTTAGTACAGGTCAATAAATATCAGATTTTCTTTTTTTTTTTTTCAGATTGTTCAGTCATTGGTATTTCTGCTGCTTGCAACGCTCTTCAGTGCAGTGACTGGTCTCCCATGGAGTTTATATAACACATTTGTCATAGAAGAGAAACATGGCTTCAATCAACAGGTATTGTAGATAGCACTTACACTGATGGAACATCTTCAGTAGGTGTGGTTGGTTAGATGGACAGGTATGTCCATATCTGTGCCAAAGATCATTAGTTTTAGGAACATTTCTACTCACACCGTATAAAAATAAGAGCAATGACAGTTTGTGACTGTTGCAGAAGTACCCACGCCATACCAGAATGTCTCTGCATGAGCCCACGCCTCTGAGCATAGAGAAGTGTGGAACGAAGAACATCTCATACCTCAGCTGTTCATTTTTGGATGGGCTGTTCTTTGCCCTTCATATGCCCTTCCTGAGAGGTCTGGATACCTGCTTGACAGGGGCAGTTGTGATTCCTGGACACTGAACAGATGGAACAAAACCAAGAAATTACTTTCCTCCTCATTTTGTTTAGCTTATTGATTTCTTGTATCAGCGTTTACTAAATCAGAGAATACAGCTCTTCATTTGTACTTCTGTTAGGTAGTCAATATCAGCCCTGGCTTTCTGAGTTTCTCTCACCAACTTAGTTTAACCTGTTTTAGTATCAGTTTTTCATTGGATCAGATTTTCCTTCTGGGAGAGGAACCTCAGTCTGGGTCACATCATTAGCCATTTCATGCCAGAGCATAAGACTTGTTTTCTGCTTTTGGACCCAGCTAGTGTTGTCTACAGTACTTTCTGTTCCAAGTCTACTAGGAAGTTGTTTTTTTCTATGGTAGAATGAAATTTGGATGGGTAGCAGATGTGGGATAAAGCTGTTTGGCTCATTTTAATAAGGGTAGAGATGCTCTGGTATTTGCCAGTTTCATCTTCCAATTTCTATGGAGACAGAAAGACTGAGCTAGACCTAAAGAAGTGGAATCAGTTTGTTTCTAAACTCATTATATTCCTGGTAAATTGATAAATTGATATTTCTTATTCCTTTTTATAAAACAAGTGAGAAAGTAAGTGAGAAAAAAAGCTTTAAATGCAATGATCCAGTTTGCACCCTCTCTCGATCATCTTTAAAACAGAAGCGCATAGAACCTGACACATCCAGTATTATTATGGTTCACGTCAATTATTTAGTGGCATACTATTTTCTTTCCAGGGAAGCCCAACTGTGAAAATTCTCACTGCACAGTTTTGCTTTGGAACTTGCAAAGCTTGTTAGGTTCCTTCCCCCGCCCCCTGCCTCCCCAACCCCTGCCCCCCCATGGTTGGATACTGTGCCAATGGCCGGCTCCTGCTACAGTCTTTGGGATGCAAATATGAAGATTGTTCTAGTTAGTCATAAGCCTTGAGCTCTGACCAACTCAGAACTTTTTGTACACCATTTAGCTCTGTAGTCTTATAAAAAACCCTTGTCCTTCTAGAAACACATGTGTAACTTGTAACAATCACTTTTTTCTCTCACCAGCAAGTAAACACTCGTCGTCAGAATGATGGCACACATAGCCATTCAAATCCTAGGTGATTCTGAGCCATAGTCCTGGAGATCCCCTTCCCTTCTGCAGACTTTACAGTGGGCTTTCTGGCAGGCTAACCTCCTGCTCCTATCAAGGGAGGAAGGAATGTTCCCATGGTTCCAGAGCATGAGTCAAGCAATCTTTTCTTCGGGGAAATACATATTTGATGTATTTAGTTTGTTCTCTGGCTATCACTTCTGGTCTGTAGTCCTCAAAAATTGTAAGGGCTGGCAAAGTCCTAATTCTTGCAATGTGCTTTTGCCCTGGCCTGGCCTAAACAACCCTTTTGACATTCAGAATCCTTAAAAAACATGAAAAGCCATCTTTCACTGTTGTCTCTCATGTCAATCCTGAGTAGTTGCATCAGACCTGCACATTGATTGTCACTCCTGCCTTAGTGAGGACTTAGTTCCATCTTGGTGCCAGATCTGTAAGCCCTTTGTGTCCAGGACACAAAAGTCCAAAGACTGTCAGTATCGGGACTTGTAAAACACTAAATTAGAGCAAACTGCTCTAATTAGACTAGCTGACTGATGGAGAGCTTGACTTGATCAGGCCTTGATCAGGCACTGCCTTTGTGCAGAAGAAGCAGAGGGTAGAATACTGAACTTAGCATCTTGGGCTTCTTTAAAACTGCCTTGAGAGCTTGCAGAATCCATGTGTGGTTTCTTTTTATGCTTTAGGGAGGGTAAGGAGGGTTCTGGGTATATCCTCTGAACATTTTCTCCTTGGAGCTGTGCTGTCTGGATGCTTCACTGTTGTCAATGCAAGCATTGTGCCTAATCAAATGAGAAAAGGAAGACCTGGCACTGACACCTGTGGATGTTCTTAAGTGCTTGATTGAGCTACCTGCATGATGTCTTTCACAAGTTTTTTTTTCACTGCAGTGGTCCTCATGCCATGAACTGAAGGCTGAGTCCAGCTCCGATCCAATTTGAGGCACCAAATGTCCTACAAACACAGTCAAATCATGGTCAAAGTTGTGGGTTTATGTCTGATTTGTGTTTCTGACAGTCATGGAAGTCTGAGGCATCTACCCAAATTCTTGCCCCAAATCCTTAGTTTCTGTTTAAATTTGTTTCACCCGTATACGTTTCTTTCCAGAGGAGTTCCGTATCTTTAATGTAGTATGGGTTTTTTAATACAACGTTGTTGGGAAGGATCTTTACATAATAACCCTCTCACTTCTGTGCCTTGCAGATAGCTGTAAGTACTGAAGTAACAATTTCTGAAAGAGCTAGTTGGGTGTCTAATCGTGTTGCAAAGTCACTAGATTGGATTCATTCAGGTAGAGAGGTCTTTGAAATTTCTGTTGCTTCTATTAAAGTTATGCTAATTTTAAAACCTGAGACGGCTGTATGACTAGTAACTGCACGTCAGTGGAAGCTTGGAGTAAAATACCCAATATATATCTAAAAAACTTTAATAGGACTTCTGTATATTTCCAGTTAAGACAATCAGCTTAGTGGTAACTGAAAGTTAAGATGAACGGAGGCAACTGTTCAAAGACAAAATATTTTACAGTAGTTATATTTCTTTGAGTTTCCTATTCTTTAAAAATCCCATAATGTCTAGGATATAGATTGGGAAAGGAATTAAGGGACAGATAAGCTTAAATTTTTCTTTCCTCCTTTAATGAAGGATATATATGCAACCCAAAATAAGGGTTTGGGTCAGACTTTACTAAGGAAGAGTGCATCTGCCACGGGCTTGGAGTCCGTGTGGATGTAAAGAGCCACAGCTACCAGGAGAGGAGGTGAAAAGGTTCTTCCACCTTTTCTTAACTGACACTCATTTCCTTATCACATTGGTATTGCTGTTTTGTGATTTGTCTTTTTTTGTTTCTGTGCATCTGCTGAAGGGATCAGTTCATGAACCACTGTGGCACATCAATATTTACATTGAAAATATCTCTGATATCCTTTCTTTACAGACACTGGGATTTTTTTTTAAGGATGCTATCAAGAAGTTTATCGTGACTCAGTGTATTCTGTTGCCAGTGACATCCCTTCTGCTTTACATTATTAAAATAGGGGGAGACTACTTCTTCATCTATGCCTGGCTCTTCACATTAGTTGTTTCCTTGGTGAGTATGAGAATATGTTTGTGTTCCTTCCAAATGCTAGCTTACTTGCATGGCTCAGTGTGCTGAGGTTTAAAAACATAACTGAAAGAAAATGGAGAAAAATCTAAATCTCCTGGGAATTTTAGTGTCTACAGACTTGAACAGCGTGTCTTGCTCTCAGTGTACTTGTTCAGGAATAACTGTACACGTTAATGTGATATCTCATATGTTATCTATTTAATACTGGAGTGTCTTCATCAATTGAAAAATAAACATTCAAAAAGCTTTAGAATAAATACTGGAAATACAGCACTCTGTGCTGATAGGTTTTCCTTTTCTTTACTTATAGAAAGGGCACAAGGACAACTGCCAGCAGTTTGTCAAGACAAGACAGAATGTGCTTTGGTCAGTAATGTTGTCATTGGGCTTTTCTTACAGGTTATCAAACACCAATTCTCCATTGCATTGCTTTGTATTGAGATGAGTAGCAATTTTCCATTTCTGGTTCTGCTTATATAGTTGCTTTTATACACTGAATTGGTACTGACATTTTTAGGGTTTATATTAAAAGGATCTTTCTGTATACATCATAAGGATTTGATGTTTTCTATTGTTACTATAAGCTCCGAAGTCTGTATTTTTTTTTTTATTTCAACACAGTGCTCTACTGTCTTTTTGCTCAGTATACTAACCATTGCTCACCCAAGGAGGAAATTACAGAAGTACTGTTGTATATATTCATTCATTTTTGGATTAAAAGAACACCTTAACAAGAAAAGAATTATTACATTAGAGTAATATAATAAAGCCTGACACATTAGCCTAACAATAAATTTGGGTCAATCAATCCCAAATTCTTCTGTCAAGTTCAGACTTTCTGGTTGGACTGGAGTGCCTCATCAAGAAAATTTTTTGGAATACCTCAGTAGGAAATCGTAATTGTTTTCTTTCTTAAGCTTCTCTTTCATGACTTAAGTAAGTGTTGCTTTTTTTTTTCTTTCTTCTCCCCACTGCTTCTAGATTCAGATCACTTTTATAGCTTTTTCGGACCTTCAGTTTGTCAGCTTCCTTTCTAAAGCACAGGCATTGGCTGGCCACATTTGTACAAAAATGTGATCGTAGCGCTACATGGGAGGCCATTGCAATAATGCAGGAAAATCTGATTTCCCCGTTACATATCCAGTAGCTGCATTGACTTTCTCAGACATGGCAACATGGAAGGAACTGTGGCTCAGTTTAAATCAAGACTGCAAAGTCTTTTCATAATCCCATTTTTATGGGATGCAGATCTCATTATATCAATTGTACTTGTTGCTTCCTTGTATTTTTGCTTCACTGATGTCTAACATGTAACTGAAGTAAAACCTATGTGGATTAGTGGATTTCTGTATGGCCACTAATTCTGGCATAGTGCAGTTACCAGCAACGTGTTTCAGAGGAACTCAATGACTATAGTATAGAAGCAGAAATGTCCCACTCTAGGTGGTAGGTCTAGCTTACAATTACTACTTTGAGTTCTTTCAAGCTTTTTTTGGTTTGTTGGCTTAATTATACAGTGTTTCCTGTTTTGTTTTGCTGGCTTCTGCTTTCTGTAGTCCAGGCATCCTTATGCTCTGATACCTTCCCTTTTTATGACTCTGAACGTGTTCTGAAAAATCATAGCGTTAGGTCTCAGAAATGTCAGTTCACATGTATTGAAATGAATGTTACAGAAAGATTTGTGCAGACTCTGATCAATACTTCTTAAAGAATTGTCCTTTATTTTTCAAGCTTTGATCAGCAGTATATTCTAAATCATAATTCGTCATTGGAGCTACTGCTCTGTCAACCTGAGTGAAGCAGTCCATACTTACAGATTATTCTAGTGTAGCCTTATTATTTGCAAAACTCGGGAGATATTAGTTCCGCATCTGATACCCAATTCATAGTTTAAGTCTTTAGTCTTAAAGCCTTTAAAGACGTGCTTTTTCATAGAAGGATTAAGCTGAAATTTTAAAAGATTTGGTAGTTTCAGGATTGAAAAGAAGATACTGGATTTCCTGAAATGGCCTACCCTGATTTGTACACTGAAAGTGAAAATTTTTTCCTTAGCTTCTTTCATTGACTGCTTTTATTCTTGCCATCTTTTCTTTAAAATATATATATATTGTAAAAAAAGTTGTATGATCTCATATGAGAAACTTTCTGAATGTCCATTTCATAGTCTTTATCAAGCAAGTTTGGAAGAAGGAAGAGATGTAGGTGAGTAGTACCTAACACTAAATTTCAGGGTGAGAACCAGAACATACTCAGCTGATACCACATTTCTTTCTCTGTCACTTTCCTATCACAAAGTAGTATTTTATTTTTGCTTTGTCTGCCCCTTCCAATTGAGCTGTCCATGTAGATTTTTTTCCCTGAGATTTTACAAATACTGAAGAAACTGATAAAGCAGGGGTTGGCCTATCTTTTACGCAACAAAAGCTAGAAAATAAAACGTGTTGTGTCAGAGCTACAGACTTCTGTGCTGAGAAATTATGTAGTAAGACCAAGTGGCTCACTCTTGTTTTTTTTTTTTTTTTTCTTTTTTTTTCTCCTTTCTCTCTCTTCTTGTCCCCGTCCCCCCCGAGGATTAAGTGCATGCCCAGACAATTGGTGCTTTTCAGGTTTCTTGTAGTGTCACTGCCACTTTACAGGGTGTAGATCGTGGTCTGAGGCCTTAATGTGTGGGTTTGAACAGTCTTTGACATGCAAAATAACCTTAAGAGGTGTTAGATTTACCCTTTAGAGTTCAGTTTAGGGAAAAATTCCAGTTGTAATCACATTCCATAACTCTATAATCATAGTTAGAGTTGCATCCTTCTACCACCCTGTTGTGCCTGCTGATATCAAGGGACTCCACAAAGATCAGAGATAAAAACTTAAAATTAGTCCACACATACTACATGGTCTGAGACAGTTGCCTGGACTGAAACAGACAGCTGATTCCTGCTCTATAACATACCCTCCTACACTTGCTGCAAAATATCTGCAGAGATTTAAACCCTTGTCTTAATAGTTACAGTAACGAAAATAACTTTTATTTTCTAGTGGTGTTTCATATTGATGCCCTCACTTCCTGTGACTTTGGAAAAGTCACTTTCCCTTGTTTTAGATTTCATTGGACTTTTTCAACAGTGGAGATACTTTCAAAAGTCGAGGTACTTGTTTTCAGTGGAGAAAAAGCTGTCAAGATTACTTTGAAGTTAATGTTGATGCCCATTTGCCTCTCGTGTCCTGTTTCTTTTTCGCTAACCAGAATTTAAACTTTTCTCCAGTCCTTTTATTCAGAATTAATAAATAAAAATCACTTTGTGAAGGTCCAGTGTGTGAGGGGAGGGAGTTCAGCTTTCCTTCCCATCACAGTGTTACTCTGTCCTGGGCTCTCATCTGGGCTGATGATGTTTCTCATCTGGGCTGCATCTGCTGCCAGTTTGAAGAGGTGCAGGTGCATTGTAGTGATTTTTGGGAAATGGCTGTTAATTGTTGTGGACCAGAGGCATCAGGCAGTTCCTTAGCCCTGCATACAACTGGGAGAAGGGGAAGAAAATAGGGGACATGAAATTTCTTGCCTCTCGTAGACCGCGGCTTTGCAAGTTAGCAGGAATTTGAAGAAGTGGGACTATCTCCTGGTTCAGTCGGCTGGCTCTGCTGCTTATTATGAAACACTTCAGAGCTTTCCATTATTGGTGAGATGGGTGAAGTGACAGCCCTGTCACTGATAAGACCACTGCTCCCAGCTGCTATAGTGGCTTTGCCTTCTTCAGAAGCTGTCAGAGCAAAAGAACTGTTTACAGTAATTCTACTGAGGACTGTAGATCGTAGATTAACCTGCCCCCACCCCCATCTGGCTGTTGAATTGCTGACAACAGACTAGGTGGTTGTCTTCATGGGTGGGATGGCCCACGGGGAGCCTTGCTATAGATCACACTTCATACAGGACTCGGCTTTATCAAGTGCTTTTTTCTGAAATTGTGCCCTCCCTTTGTACTTACTCATGCCCCACCTTTAGTACTAAACACACATTTGTATGTCTTGTTTTTAATATCTGTATGTGTTTGCAGGTGCTTGTTACGATCTATGCAGACTATATTGCACCTTTGTTTGATAAATTCATTCCGCTTCCTGAGGGAGAGCTCAAGCAACAAATTGAAACAATGGCAAAGAGCATCGACTTCCCATTGACTAAGGTGTATGTTGTTGAAGGTGAGATTTATTTTTTTTAATAAAAAGACTTTGTAATTTTGAATTTGTGGATTTTTAGCTTTGATTGTGGATGCTGTACTAGGGCAGTTGCTTATATTCCTCGGCTATTGTAAAACTTCTCAATGTCTGTAACATTTTCCTTTTTTTGCCTTGGGGTCTGAAAAGTGAAACTGAATGTACAGTCTTAACTCAGCAAGTCATTGGAAGCATTGTCTTGGCTCTGTGGAATGGAAATATGTAGCAGAGTCAGAAATGGAAGCAGCAATCAGGATTCCAATTTTAGAACTTTAAACCAGAGGGAAAAGGGTTTTTTTGTCTTTTCTAGTCTCAGTTTAGCATTAATTGTCTCAAAGTCCTTAGTGAAACAGTTGAAAAAGTTATGTAAGTTAAAAACATCTATTCCTTCTCAGAGTGTTCACATGGATGGTTTCATATGGTATGGCTGGATGGACTCATACCTTCTAATTGAAACTGTAATTTTTTCATTTTCTAGTAATGAATTTCTCATCCTCTTTTCTTAGGTCATGGAATATAACATGGAGCATGCCAGCTGCCATGTCACTGCCTCTCCACTTCCCTGTTCATGGAGCACTTTACTGTTTGACATTTCCACTGTTACTCATTTTGCTCCCTTCTGAACTTGATTTCAGGGACTTTCCCAAATTTTGTTCTGGTTTTGTTCCCCACCCTTGAAGATCAGAAGTGGTTTTATTGCCTTGGTGAAAGCAGTATGAGATGGTATAAAGAGCTGAAATGGTAGAATTTTGCTGTAAGAGAGGGTGATGAAGGCTTTACCTAGCCTGGAAGCTGTTGCTTTCAAAACTTTGGGCTGGCCAAATCCAGCCAGTGCTCTGCCTCGGTGCAGCCAGAAACTACTACTACTACTGATATACTTGGAGCCCAAGAAACTCCTCTCTTTCCTAGCGAAGTTGAAGCTTTTCAAGCTTGAGGGTCAGTACAGGGGCTTGCCGAATAGGTGAGTTTTTCCCATAGGCATTGCTGGCTATATCCTAGCTTTTAGCCGTGGTGAAAGTCTTATGAGCCAACTGTTGGTACTCTGGCACCTGTGTAGTGTAGTGTACTACTTTTCTTCTGTACCATTTTCTTTCCTGATACCCTTAAAAGTGTTGAGCCAGCACCATTCCCTTCTGACATGGGGGACTGGATCTTTTTGCTGGTGTTTTTCTGCACTCTGTCTTGGCTCTTCCCACTCCAGAGCTGACTTCTTAGTAATGTGCAACCAAGTCCTTTATTTCAGGGTTCATTCTGTAACCAGGCAGATTACAAAGGATCCTTCCCTACCAACACTTGGTGGAAGATGAAGTTTTTTATGATATGCAGATGAAAGGGAACATTGCTACCCTGTGGCTGTTCAGATTTCTTCACTGAAAAGGGACTGGATGCTGAGGCTTCATAATCTGACCAGCCTCTTCCTCTGTTGATCTGTCTTGGTTTGGTGCTGAAGGTACCATGACAATACCATGGGCTGGCTTGCAATGGAACAATAGATATTTGGTGCCCTAAGGAGTTGATGCAGCTCATACACTTATAGAAAGAGTTGAAGGCAAACATCTTTGACTTGAAGTGTCTTATGTTTTGCTGCAAAAACCAGAACAATCCACCCCTTCTCTCATAGACACCTCTTTAAGTCCTTATGTTGCAACAGCTCCTGTGCATAGGAAAAACCAGGCAACGTTTAACATCTGCTTTGATCTAGACAGCATTTTAATCAACTGAAACAGTCCATGTTCCATGGAAAGAGGTGAGTTTCTTGGCCCCAAATATACTGAAAGCAGAAACAGTCCATGGTTCACCTGATGTAGTTAAATGTAGCTGTAAAAAATTGCCTATTTCAAACAAAATAATTTTGAGGGACTGCCTGATAACTGTAGTTCATCTCTTCATCTTCTCCTTATCTGTTTCTAACATCTTCATCCTTATCTGTTGCAAATCATCTTTGCTGGCACATTGAAAGAATTCTAAACGTATTTGGTATTTGTCGTGGGTCCTTTGCCAGGAGGGCAGCGCATGTTCTATGCAGAATGTTCTTTCCCCTCTGAACCTGTAACTGCAACAGAAATTGCTTTTCTTCTGAGTATTAGATCTTCACATGACTGCTCTTACGTTTTTAGTGATTCTAGTGATTCTGTGTTAGATGAAAAAATTATTGACTCTATTGGAGTCAGTAAATGAGGTCATCATTACTTAGATAATTTTAAAATATGCTTCAGCCTGCAAACTCATTTGCTTGAGTTTGTCTGCCATTCATTTGGGGACTTTGAGAATTCCTTTGGAAGAATCTGTTCTGTGTAATATTGCATAGTCTTCAGTGCCTGGGATTATTCAGATCGTGGTCTGTAATGTAAATTTTCCCCATCAGGTTCTAAGCGTTCTTCTCATAGCAATGCTTATTTCTATGGATTCTTCAAGAATAAGCGGATAGTACTCTTTGACACCCTTCTGGAAGATTATTCTGCATTGAACAAAGAGGCAGCAGAAGGAGAAGACGGAGAGAATGAAGAGCCAAAGTCTAAAACCAAAGTGAGTTCACCTCTGTTTTTCATCATGTTATTTACATTAACTTCTTCGTGAGATATTCCCTTGTGTTTTCTGAATGTATTTTAAAGGCCCTGAATGAGATGCTAAAACCCAAAATCTAATGATTTCAACACCAAAGTATCCCTGAGCTGCTAACTAGCATTTCTGGGGTTGTGTGAGTGGTGCAGATAGCACCAAAGAGACTGTAGAAATCCACAGGGGCTTTAGAAAAACATTGATTCCCTGCACGTAAAAAATAGGCCTTCCTTGTAATTGTTTCAGTAAGGGATCTGGTTAGGATTTTAGCTCGTGTTCCTTCTCTTGGGACTGCCACACAGCAGCTTCCCTTTGAAGGAAATGCTTTTGACTATCAGTGTGTCATTTGTGTGCCTTTTACTACACGCAAGAACTTTGGTGCAAGAGGCACACACACGCGTGCACACATACAGATTCCATATGTGCATCCTCCCCGGCCCTGGTCAAAAACAAGCTGATGGCCTTTCATTGTCCTTTTCATGTGCAGCTGCACATCAATGCAGAGTCTGCTGTAACAGCTTTTGTGGCTTCAGGAGAGTATAGGGATGGTTAAAACTGATGGAATACTTTCTGAAGAGCCTGAAGGAGTAATTCTGAGAAGGCGGCCTGAGAAGACCTTGTGCAGCCTACGGTTAGGCCAATGTACAACTGAACAACAGTTCAGGTCCACTTCTGTTTCTTGTAATCGTGTTGGTGGTAGAATTCTCTTCATCCATGGTTTGGTATGGCATACTACAGAAGTGGGTGATGAGAGGAATCACAGAATCAGAGGAGGGGATTTTGAGTTCGCCTGCATTGAAAAATTCAGAGAGCCTTCTCTAGTCATAATGAGAATAATTTGTTCTATTTCAACAGGTTCTGCAGCTATGTTCTCAGTACACAAGCCCACACGCTTGCTTCTGACTTGCTAGTGTACCTTTGAAGGTACAGATGTCTGACTTTCCTGATGATAGCTTTAAGGCATGTCATAGCATTTGTTGTGGAGGACAGGGATGTTGTTAGTTTTTAAAGGAACAGTAGTGCCTTGGGAGGGAAGCTACATGTTGAGTGTTGAAGGAAGTAGGGAGAGGACTTTGCTTTCAATTCTGCGTTGAAAGTCTGTGGCTCCGAATGTCTCCTTCCATTGTAATGTCTTTTCTTGAGTAAAGAAACAGGATGAGATCAAGGGATGGTAGGAGAGAGTTTGGAAGGGAAATCTTCAAGCGTTCTTCCAGGTTTCCATAGGCATGTCTGCATACGTAGGAATAAGAGAATGCCGCCTCATGGTAGAAGTCTTGTTGAACTTGAAAGTATGGGTTTTTTGTAAGTATATTCTTCAAAAAGGCTCAATAAGAAATTATATATATCTGCTGCTGGAAGGGAGTGGCCTGATCTAGGAACACTTAAGTGACCTAGGGAAAACCAAACTAATAAGTAATAAATTTATTCAGTTGTGTTCAGTCATACCTGATATTACTTCTGCTTTGTTATTCCCTCAGAACAAGAAACAAGGATGTAAAAATGAAGAAGTTCTGGCTGTACTTGGTCATGAATTGGGTCACTGGAAACTAGGTCACACTGTCAAAAATATTATCATCAGCCAGGTAAGTAATGATAAACTGGTGGTTTTCCTAGAGCATTCTGTAATTATTGCTGTTTCCAAATGCCTGCTTCCAGATTTGTAAGTGTATATTCACACAATATACTTCTGCTCTGTGACAGAAAGTTGGCTTGTTTTTTCTTTGCTCTATCTACAGTGAACATGCACTAGCCTTTCAGTTCCCTTCTTGCTTCATCTGGTTGGTAGAAGGCATCTAAGAAGCCATGTCTGCTGCCATTTTAATGCATCTCAGCAGCCTTCTGAAGTTGGGACATATTTTTCTTGCTCTATAACAATTTTTCCTTGTCTATTTGAATTTCAGGGCCTTCTCCAAAGGTCTATTTCCACCCCTGTGCTAGGGATAGGATTGGATGTATCCTGTCTCCCAGCCTGCATTTTTTTTAGGTGTTTGGCATTGTCTCTGAGAAAGCTGTGTCTGAGAGTTTCTGTCAGTCTTGTTCCTTGGAGGGCTGAGAAGAGATGTGACTGAGGATTATGAAATCTGACACAGGAGGGCATTCTTACTTATTTATATTGCATTCTCATACCTTGTGCACTGATTATTGGTAAATAACTTTATTGTGCCATTCTTGGTGCATGCCCAAATGGGGGTGAACATTGAAGCAATCTCTAGAAATTGCCCAACATGCCTTTGACGAACAGGAGCCTGATGTTCTGTTTGTGCATGCATACGCCTCTGGGCATTGCATAATACAGGGGAATTCCCCCCACCCCCCCACCCCCAAACCTCCTACTTCAAATTTTTTTATTTTCAAGGTGAAGGTACATGCCTTCTGTTAAATTACTGTCAACAGTCTACTGTATGCTTTAGTGTAGATCTGCTTGTTCCAGGTATGGCTCACCCTTTTCTCCAAGTTCCCAGCCTTTTTTTTGTTTCTCTTAGCTGCCATCCTATGCATCTTCTGTAACTTCATCATGTCTTTCTTGAGATGTGTGCACCATTCCAGGAATGCTGTTCTGTTCTTTTCCTAAGGCTATTCACAAGCTTTTCCGGCAGTAAACATCACTATCAAGCTGCTGTTTAAGAAAATAATGTATCTTTCCATTTCCACACTGGATTTTTCTTACCCATGCAACTGAACACTTCAGTGAGGTCCTCCTTGCTTTCTGCTTTAAGGCAATTACCTTCCAACTTCTGACATCAGTGTTGATCCCTACTAACTAGCAACTATTATGATGCTTTTGCCACTCTGCTAACTCATGTAACTTTTTTCTTTGGATCCACTTTCTAGATGCTATTATTTTGCTGTAATAGGTAGATTTTATCTTCACTTCCAGAAGTCTTCACAAATTTTTCTGCAAGGTCTTCTACTTTTCCTGTTGATTGTCTTCTTGTCACAGCCATCCCTCTTTTTTCTGTCCCATGTGTTTCAATAACAAACAATATTCTGGCACCTTCCACATCACTCTAAAAGGACTAAACAACCACTTGAATGGATTGAAAAGGTACTCATCACCTTCTCTAGAACACTTGGTAAGGCATGGTCCTGCCTCTTGCCTCTGAAAAGCCAGGCAAGCACAAGTGCTTGTACACAGTGATGCATGGCTTAGATGGAAGTGCAGGTTGTTTCCAGGAATAGAGGTATGACACAGGACAGACACATTTTGTTTGGGTTTAAACTTTTTAGAACCTACGCTTAAATCCAAAGAAATGGATTCAACCCTGTACTCCCTCCTCACTTATCTTGTCTTCTTGCCTTTTCATCTTCCTTCACTACTTAGACTTTTTTTTTTTAGCTCACTGACAGAAAATAGTAAGTGTTTCTTTACTGCATGCATCTACAGAAGGCAGGTAAAGGCCAGCTGTTTGTCCCTCTTTGTAAATTAGTTCTACAGTAATCTATTCGGGGTTTTTTTCAGCAGTGTTTCAATGCAAATCTGTAATATAAGTAGGCCGTGTTTTAGACTTAGATGAAAAACTCATCTTAATCGAGAATGTTGTTTCCTTTCTCTAGATGAATTCCTTCCTCTGCTTCTTCTTGTTTGCTGTGTTAATTGGTCGAAAGGAACTCTTTGCTGCATTTGGTTTCTATGACACCCAGCCTACCCTGATAGGCTTGATGATTATTTTTCAGTTCATTTTTTCACCTTACAATGAGGTAAATTGTTTTTAAGACATAAATGCTGAAGTATCATCCTATTTAAATAATGATTTTGACTGGGGGGGAAAGTTTGAAGTTTCTAGGGGCTTTATCTGGTATCTCATTTTAATAAGTAGGCTTAGAGCTCCATGTTGGTTAAGACCTCCAGTTTCAGATGTGGCCTGAATAAACCTTAGTCAGATCATTCTACAGCCACAGTGGTGTGTGGGATGTGGGAAGGAAGATACAGTAGTATTCACTGCTACTGTAAGGAACTTGCAGATAGCTGAATTTTTAAAATAATTTTTAATATATTTCTCTCCCCAGGTTCTCTCATTTTGTTTGACTGTATTAAGCCGACAATTTGAGTTTCAAGCAGATGCATTTGCCAAGGAACTTGGGAAGGCTAAAGACCTATATTCTGCTTTGATCAAGCTAAACAAAGATAATTTAGGATTCCCTGTTTCTGACTGGATCTTTTCAATGTGGCATTACTCCCATCCGCCCCTTTTAGAAAGACTTCAGGCCTTGAAAGATGCAAAGCAAGAGTGACAGGAATCGATGGTTCAGAGACAGTGCTTCCATCTCAGAAGCAAAGTTCAGAGCTGCTTTTTAATTTCTTTTTAAAAATGGATAATGCCAATTAAGTGCAATGTTAACAGCACCACAGATCTGAGAATCCTGAAACCGGTATTAAATTATAAATGACTTTTTTTAACAAAAACAAAACTGTGGAACTTGATTTAGGAAAAGTACTGGGTGAAGACCTTCCCCACACACACACTGGCTTTTATCTCCATATCATAGTATAGCCTTGTAAAGGGAGGAAAACAAAAGTATAGACTTCAAAGCACCTATTTCTTCAGTTTGTGTATGCCTTGAACATTGCTTTTGATCCTTTTCCCATTCTCAGCATTCTGTGAACCTTCCCAGCCTCAACCCTCTTCATAATGAAGAAGGTTCGAGTGACTTGATTTCTTGTATAATAATACTTGTACTCACCAGTCACTGTTTTGTGTTTTTAAAAAGCTGAATGCAAGTACATGCCTTTCTCCTGGATTCATGTCTGTCATAACTGAAAATGCTACTTAATAAAACCCCCTTTCTCTCAAGTGTGGGAAGAAGGATGAATTACAGCTGAGGAAATGGACCACGGCTTCCTTGAAAATGAGCACTGGTTGGTATTTAGTAGCACTGTAGTGGGATTAGGTTCCTCCTCTTCTCCGCTGTGCTGCTGGGGATGAGGAAGGATGTTATGGAGAATCAGAACAGGACCCACATGTTAGCAAGTTTCTCTAATTCTCTGTTCTCCCTTTTGCCTGTGAGCGGAATGGATAACAGCTTTTCCACGCCTCAGTTCCTCCATTTCTGTTGTCCTTTGCCTAAATTTTTGTGTATATGCAAGTGTCCAGTTGCTCAGACAGTGTATCAGAGCTGAACTTTCATTCTGAGGGGGTTTGTCCTCCACTCCATGAAGGGTTTTCCATTAATATGAATCCAGCTGAAAGAGCAGTGTTGGAACGCTTAGAAAATATTCCTTGTCGTTGTTCTGATATAAATAACCCAAGACGCGGTTTGTTCATACGGGTTAGTGAAGGAGAGAGTGAATAGTTGTGGAAATGGCTTCTGCACTGATTCTTTCAGACATTTCTGATGAAAGGTGGAATTAAAGTTACTTCTGTTGAAATAAAGATAAAAGTTAAATATAAGTTTGTATGTGCCATACAGGTGTTTTGGACCAGACTGAGTGCATGTTCTTCATATAAAAATCAGATTTTATATCTGCAGTAAATTAAAAAGTTCTCCTTAGCTCTGTACAAAGAGAGAAGTCGAAGCAAATTCTCATTATTTCAGATGTTGGAGTATTCTCAGAGGCTTTACTGTTAGCTTAAATTTGCTTTTCTGATCATAGGGGAAAAATGCCTTATAAGGTGATGGGCACGATGATGTCTCAGGTGCAACAAGACACAAGATGTTGCTGGAAGCCCTTTGTATGCCTTATTCTAATTGTGTTTATACCCTAGTGAATATGAAGCTGAACTATAGATATGGACTTAGGAGACAGTTTTACAAATATGGGGAGACTATATTTGTCATGTTAACTGCATTTAATAAATGGCCCTTAAATAAAAAGATTAACTTGAATCTGTCAATTCAGAAGAGTAAATAAATGTGTCAAGTTTTGAGTTTGAGACGGTGGTTTGTATAAATCATGGAAAACATGTTAAATGTGCTCTGAGGAAACCAGTTGTTTCACCCATTAGGTAAAACTTACCCACAAAATTGATTTTTTAATAATTTCAGAAATTTAGCTAAACACAACCAAAAGGAGAGTAAAGTGGGATAATGAAGGAAATGCCGGTTTCTATGGAAGTATGAAATACTTAGGCTTATAGGCAAAGATAGCGTTGCTGTGGCAATTGCCCGTTGCTTCCTTTTCTTCCCTGTCTGTGTTTGGAGTTGATCTCTGCAGTTCTCCCAGCTGGATTTCGTCATCTAACGCTGCTGAACAAGGGTTCAGAGTTGGTTCCAGTCTGCTCCAGTAGCTTCTCAGCACTTGCATCGTTTGTCCATGTGCTGTTGACCTTCCGCCTGTGCACATGCTACTGTGCAGACACCCGGAATGCATCAGCTATGTGTTGTGGACCTTCTACAGCCTCTCGTTGTTTCCTGTGTTCCTGAGAATGGTTGAAATCACACCTGAATCCTTTTGTGCAGCCGCTGCCTTCCCAGGTATCTAAATCCTCCTACAGTGTCTACACATCCACATGGCAGACACCACAAACCAGCCTGATGACAGGTGTGTCTGCTAGGATCAGCCACACGTCCCTTCTGATTAATGGCTGGTTTTGAGGAGGGACAAGAAAATTAGCAAGAGTGGTCTTTTGTTTTCTGTTACCTTTAGCTAATAACGTTTAACTATTCAAGGCAAGGGAACCCAGAGCAGGCCCTCTCTGGCAGTACGCTCCACGCAGGGACACGCGGGGCTGGTGGGCACCGATGGGCAGCGTCCTGCCTGAAGGCTGATAGCTCCAGCTTTCCCTTCCCTGCCTCACCAGCTTTTTCTGGTGGTGTAAGTAGAAGCTTGAGAGAGGACACGGTGAGGAAAAGCCCAGCCCAAACCTTGGAAGGAGACAGGAGGAAGACTAAAATTGGAATGCTCTATGGAAATGGGCACAAACGTCCCCCTTTCACCAGTCTTGGCGTATTTCAAGGGGCTCTACAAGTCGTGCTGCGGACACACTTATGTCCACGCCGGACAGCTACGGCCACAGGGCTGCTCGCTTTTCTTCCCACTTTGGATTAGAGGTGCAGGAGGCGAACCGTGGAAGAGATGCGTGCACAGGTAAATTTCTCTAACGGCGTGACGATGCACTGATGTGCGCTGTTCCAGGTTGCTAAAGCGGTCTAGTGGGGGTGCCCGATGAGCTCTGCAAGGCCAGGCGAGTAACGAGGGGTCCCCTGGGACGTGCCTGAGATGCAAATAGTGACCGGTGAGCTGGGGGCGGCCGTTATGTCTGCAGAACGGCGCGGGCGGCAGCACGCGGGCGCAGCCGGCAGCGAGGCCCAGGCGCGCGGCCGCGGCCTGCACGTCCCGCGGGGGAGGCCCGCGGCGCTCCCTCCGCGGCTGGGCCGCCCGCAGCGGGCGATCCCCGCCCCCCCCCCCCTCCCGCCGGGCCGGGCTCCGCCCGCCGGACCGCGGGGCGCTGCTGGGGGGGGGGGGGGGCGGAGCGGGCCCGCGCGCGCGCGCGCCCCGCGGCCCGGAGGTGACGTCAGGAGGCGGTACCGGCAGCCCGCTCGCGGCCTCCTTTGTGCGGCGCGGCGCGGCGCGGCCGGGGCGATGCTGTCGGGGGGGAAGAAGGCCGCGGAGGCGGCGGCGGCGGGCGGCGAGGGCGGGCCTGAGGCGCCGGTGCCTCCGCCCGCCGCCGCGGGGGCCCTGGGCTCCTCTGCCGAGGGCGGCGGGGCCGCCGAGCGCACTCCCCGCAAGAAGGAGCCGCCGCGGGCCTCGCCCCCGGGCGGTCTGTCCGAGCCGCCGGCCGCCGGCGCCGCCCCTGCGCCCGGCGTCGAAACCACGGGCATCGCTGAGACGCCCGAGGGTCGCAGGACCAGCCGCCGCAAGCGGGCCAAAGTAGGTGCGGGGGCGCTCGGGCGGCGGGCCCGGCCCCGCCGGGCCGGCGCGGGCGTGTGGCGCCTCGGCCGGGGCGCGCCGCTGCGCCTGGGCTGCCGGGCCCGCCCTGCTCGGGGCGGCTCCCGGGGAGGGGGGGCGGCGCGGCGCGGGCGGTGGGCCCCCCCGGGCCGAGCAGGGCCCCGGCCTGACAGGGCTTCACCGGGTGGCGCCGGGGGGCGGGCGCTGCCCGGGGAGGCGAGGCCTCCTCCGGGGTGAGCGTGCAGACGTGCAGGAGGCTAATGCGGATTAAGGCCTCGTATTGTCACGGCTCACCTTCGTAAGGTCTGGGGGGAGCTTGTGCGCTTCCACAAAGGAGAGCAGTCCGCAACAGCCCTCCGAGCGGCCCTCTCCGCGACCACCTGAAAGGAGGCTGTAGCGAGGGGGGGTTGGTCTCTTCTGCCATGTCACTAGTGATAGGATGCGAGGAAATGGCCTCAAGCTGTGCCAGGGGAGGTTTAGATTGGGTATTAGGAAAAATTTCTTTACTGAACGAGTGGTCAGGCACTGGAACAGGCTGCCCAGAGAGGTGGTGGAGTCACCATCCCTGCGGGTGTTCAAACGACCTGCAGACGTGGCACCTGGGGACATGGTTTAGGAGGCCTGGGGGTGTTGGGTTGGCGGTTGGGCTTGATGATCCTAGAGGTCTTTTCCAACCTTAATGATTCTATGAACTTTGTAGGGCTTCCTGGTCAGTACCGAGCAGTGAAAAAACCCCAAAAACACCCTAGCATTATATCTGAGTTCTTATGGTCTTACATTTTCGTGAGCATGTTCATGTTGTTACTAGGGGTATATGGATGCAGCTTCTTTTGAGGCTAACGTGCATGGAACAAAGCTGGTATTGCAAGACTATAAAGGTGATGGCCCCATTCAGTCCACTATTCTTCAGCTTCCCTGAGTTGGCATTAGAGAATTGAGCTAATGTTGTGTTAAGGGTGAGATTTAACAATGAAATCTAAAGGCCTTAAACAGCTTCCAATAATTTAGGCCTGTGGTATGAAATTCTCATATATTATTCTGAACATCTGAGAACATGACCTTTTTATGAAACTTTTTCTTGGAAACGTTGTTGTAGAAGAATTTAAAGACCTTGCCTGTGCCTAAAGCTGGGTGTGTTTGATACTGAGCTGAAATTACTTTTAGGAGCTCTGTCTATTGTACTGTAGCTGTGGCATTGAATGTCTTGCTCTTCGGAGCTCTTATGGGGTGGGATAGCTGGGCTGGTCCTTTGCATATAGGAACTGTTGGGTAGGTCAATCTGGTGCATCTTTTAAACTGAAAGAGGGTAGATGTAGACTGGACATAAGGAAGAACTTTTTTATGATGGGAGTGGTGAGGCACTGGAACAGGTTGCCCAGAGAAGTTGTGGATGCCCCGTCATTGGAAGTGTTCAAGGTCAGGCTGGATGGGGCTTTGAGCAACCTGGTCAAGTGAAAGATGTCCCTGCCCGTGGCAAGGAGGTTGGACTAGGTGACCGTGAAAGGTTTCTGCCAACCCAAACCATTGTGAGATTCTGTCGTCTTCAGAGACAGCATACCTGGGTTTACTTGCTTTATAGTGGTCTGTTAACGACTAGGAATTAGTGCACTGTCTGCAGGCTGCATTTCAGTGCCTTTTTTCTGCATTGACAATGCCCATTTGCCAAGGGTGGTAATCTCTTTTAACATGGTACATCCCCATGATCACTTCAGGCTAGCACAAGGTCACCTTTCTGTGAATGTTTGTTTTGCGAACCCAGTTAAGGAGGGTATCCAGGGAAAAGCTAAGTTTTTTATTGGACTTCATCGTTCTCTGAAAGCTGTGCGAGCTGAAGGATGGGAGAGCCTTAGGGCAGAACTAGTTTGTGTTGGTGATACGATACTACCTGTGCTACTATACTTATGATGCTGTGGGGTCATTGTAGCTTGCTTCAGGTTGGAGGTTCACAAAAGATCCTGGTGGTGCAACATTTGCTCAATAGTGTGAAAAACTGAATGTGCTGGACAGGGTGGAATGTAAATATTTGAAAGATAGCAGATCATAGAGGGTGTTAGTGTTTTGCTGAATTTAGGCTTTCCTGTACATGAGCTTCCCAGTGCCTCTTTGAATTGTGCCCATTAGTGCCCTTTCTTAATGACTGAACTTTGACTGTGAGAGATGTATCATTCTTTTGATGAGAAATGCAGAGTTCCTTTTGTCATCTCATGGTAGAAGCTGACTTGTAGGATGTTGGAGGTACACTAGGTGCTTTCTTTTCATTTTTGCTATGGCTGCATATTGTGAGAAGGGCTTTTTTCCTTTCCAATAGGTGGGGAAACTCAATAGCAATATACAAAGCTTGCTTTCTTTGGAAAAAAGCTTGTTTTATTAAACAGGATGAGATGCATCCCTTCTAGGTTATTTCTTGGGGTTTCCGTGTTCCTTCAAGTTGGAGCGAGTCTTTTTAGCTGGTAATATTATTTATTTTTACTGCAGAAGAGAGCAAAACATATATAGCAATAAAGGTGGGGCTTTTGTTTGGGTGTTGGGTTTTTTTTTTGTTTGGGTTTTTTGTTTTGCTTTGGGTTGTGGTTTGTGGTTTTTTGTTTGGGTTTTTTGTTTTTGTTTTTTTTTTTTGGTCTCGTGTTGAGCCACTAGTGTGACTGTCCTGGAGAGGAGGTAAATGTATCCTCTGTACCAGGGCAAGACGAAATCCTGTGGCAGTTCTGGTCACCCATGTTTGACAGATAAATTCAAGTTGGGACATATGGACTGGACACAGAGGCAATTTGTTATCCCTGAGTTTGACAGGTAGATGAAGGAAGGAAAGAAAACTAGAGAGGTTAAATGATTATATAAGAAATACACATAAAATGGGGTCAGTATGAGTAGAAAGTTCCTACTATTGGACACTTGGGTGCTGAAGACTTTTTAGTGGAGGTAGAAACATGTGGAACTTGTTAAGCTGTTGAAGTTTATAACATGGTAGCTGTAATAAGACTCTGGACAAGGTAACTCAGGCCTTTTCTTTGAGCTGTAAGCAATTTTCTTGCTTGCAATGTTCATTTTAGTAGTGAGACTCACAGGCATCTCCAGTGTGTTTATCCTGTGTTCTGCTTTTTACAGGTGGAGTATAGAGAGATGGATGAGAGTCTTGCAAACCTGTCAGAAGATGAATATTACTCTGAAGAAGAGAGAAATGCTAAAGCTGAGAAAGAGAAAAAGCTACCACCACCACCTCCACCAGCTCCTGCAGAAGAAGAGAATGAAAGCGAGCCAGAGGAGCCATCTGGTGAGTAGAGAGACACCTTCTCCTCTGACACTACCTGCCTGTTGTATTGCCAGAAATTAAGCAGGGTCAGATGCAGCATCATGAATCCTGTGTCTGGTTTTGAGTGGTTTTGAATGATTGTTCTACAGTGTTTTCTTTGCTGGCCCCATATGTGGAAGGAGGGGAAAAATGCAGAAGAGCAGCCTGATAAAGATAGGAATATGCATGATCTAATTCTAAACTAAGCTGAACCTCTCATACTAGATTCTCATGATCCTTATTGACTTGTCTTTGGAAGCTTATTGACCAGAATAGCCTCTTTGGCACTTAGCTGCCACACCTGCTTGTGTACCAACATTCACTTACTCCTCTGAGAGAAAGGAAGTTAGATTTACTGAGGGGGGTTGCTGTGCAGTAGAACAGATTTAATCTACAGTGATTTATATGGCTTTAAAGTGTGACTCTATATACTGTCTGCTTAAACTTCAGTGCTTTCCTCATTACCTTTGACAGTTGTAAAGCTTCACTTTACACTGGAAAGTTTTTTGGTCAGTCTTATTCAGGAAGCAGCTTTTGAAATTTATGGTATTAGCAGTACCCACTCCATTCTTTACCTCTGTTATGTTTACAGCTACCACTGTTAGTTAGGTCTGGTGTTGGTGTATCACTCTACTATCTACAAAATCATGCTTTTGCAAAGTTTAGATGTTGGAGAGATTTCATGACATGATGTGTGCGCTAGTTGGTTTTAGGCAATAGCTGAAAACTAGTAGTTGAACTTTTGCTGGTTCATCACTGGTGTGAATAACTGTTAGTCTTCAGTTCCACTGCTCTGAATTGGCTTCTTTTTGGCTGGCAGGTTTGAGAGTGTAGACAATAAGACTGATGTCAGTTTGAGGATACTTGCCTTCAGTTTCAGAAAATACATTAAAAGCCACAGTTGTGTTTTATCTCTTAGGATCTGCCCCTGTAACCTCTCCTCAGTTGCGGCTGTTGGCTCCTGGCTTGATACAGGAATACCGTAGCTCATACGCTTGACTGAAATATTTGCAACGATAAAAATCCTCCCCACCCCTAGTTGTAGCTGATCTATCAAAAGTGGAATTTTAATAGGTGTAATTAAGCAAGTATCTTAAGTTTACTATTTAATTTAGCTTAGACTTCGGGTTGAATCCTTGAGACCTAATATTAATACACTTTTGATGTTTCTCAGATGCCGTTTTGTGCCTCTAAGAATGATTATTGAAATCAGTTTGAGGCATAATCAGTGAAGTAGACCATTTTATCCCATGAAGGAAGAAACGTGGAAGATAGGCAGTGATAGATCCATACCACAGTCTGTTAAGCAGTTATTCTGCAAGCACTATATTTAGTCGTCTAAATACAACTAATTTTAAAACAGGCTATGTCTAGCTGCCTAGAAATAAGTAGATTTCAGGTAATCATATTCTTTCTTCATTCCTAGAAATCCTGTGATGTGCATGAAGCAGTGATGTAGGTAGACAGCAAATTTTCAGTTGTCATTCCATAGCTAGTCTTGCCATATTTTTAAAGGCTTCTGAAACTATATACATTGGTGGATCTCTCTATCTTTGTCTTTATTAATGCAGGTGTCAAGAGCATCAGGTCATCTTATGTTGGCTGTTAAAGTGCATTGACACTTCTAATTCAAACAATGGTTAGCAGGAAGAGGCGTGGAGTCTGCTGTATATAGAATTGATGTTTATAATAGAGATTTTCTCTCTCTGTCACTTCTTTGAAGCAAAAATATAAGTGTCCAATAAGAAATATTAAACAGGACAGTAATACTAGAGCAGGATTACATATTGAAAATTTAACAAAATACAAAAGTTCGCTTGTTTATTTCTGTTAATTTAGCCTCACTGCAGACCTTAATTTCCTTGTATGTTTAAAGCCTGCAAAAACATAGATAATGCAGTAGAGGTGTAAAGCTGTCATGTTATAGGTTATGACCTTTTGTGTTGAAAAGCCTAATTGTGCAAACTTAAAAATGTAGTAGTGACAGTAGCTGGTACTTCATTAGTCTGTCCTCACAGACAGTTTACAGTAGAAAGAGGTTATTAAGAATCACACTTTAGGTGACAGCAAAATGCTGGACTTACTTGGGGTGGGTTCCATTAATGTGTTCAGCTGTGGGGAATTCCAGATGTTTTGGCTATGCAGGTTGTTATAGTCTGAATTTGCAAGACTTATTGCATGTTATTGCAGAGCAGTTTTAAAAGGCATAACAGTATTTCATGATTACGATAATTTCCTTAAAGTATCTCTCCTCTGTTTTACTTGAGAAATATTGTCTGATAGCAAAAAGCTTCCAAACTCGCTTTCAGTGCTGAATGACATTTGTGTTCTTGTTTGCCAACACCGTTGTTGAAATTAAGGAGACTGCTTCTTTCGTTTTTCTCCTCTAAGGATCTTTTTTGTTTGCCCTCACCAAATTGGATTTTCATTTTTATAGCTCCCTGAAGATTTTCTTTACCAGCTCCTGCCTTTTTAGTTTTGTTAGTATTCTTATTTGTGGTAATCTTATGTTTCTAGCTGCTATTTCCAAGGAAGTGTGAGACTGAATATGATCCAGATTAACATCAAGTGAATAGTCAAACAGTGGTGCTCTGTCTCTGTCTTTCATCTGACTTGTCTGTTTTCCTAATTAAATTCAGTACTCAGTGGTAATCGTGTGCTGCTATTCTTTACTTTAAGACAGTGGATGATTGTATGAAGTGGACTCCTTTGTAGACCTTCTTCCTGGTTGCTGTTCAGCTCATGGTTCATTATTCTGTTGCCTTGAGCCTTTCAGCAGATGCTGCTCCTGCTCATGTTGTGTTCAGCTGCGGTAATTTGATGTTCACATGGATCAGCAGTTTGCTCGCTGCTTTGTTCCTCTGCAGCTGGAACATGACTTTCTTACGGGGAACAAGAGGCAGTCTGTACTAGCAGGCCGTGTTTCCACACTTCTGTACTCAGACTAGGTAGCGTTTAGAATTGTGTCCGAGCAAGCAGTAATAGTGATACTTTTTTTTGACCTAACATTGAAAATGGTTTAGCTGTTACTAACAGAAGAGGAAAATATTGATTTCTTTTTGTAAGTAAACCAAGAGCAATTTTGTCCCCTCTACTCATTGTTAGTGCTAACTCAGGGGTAATGAATGCCACAGGCTCATGTCAGCATCTTTTCAATTTCTTAACTTACGGAAGGCACAAGTGTAACTTTTCCTGCAAATTAATGGCCTATGATGGAGTGTAAATATTAATGTTTGAGTTGTGTTAGTCTCTCCCAGAATGAAAGTGGGTCTTGTAACGTCCCCTGCAAAATAAAGTACTTGCAGTGTAGGTGAAGTAAGGAATTTTTCTTGCTATTGCAGATACATTAGTTCATAGAATCCCGACTTTGGGACTTCTGAGGCCTGTCAAAATACAATTATTTGTCACTGTCTCTCTTCTGAGTTTCTGAACTTCCCTGCTGGTAGACTGATTATATAAAAGTACTGACTATTGCTCCTTTACTGTAGCTGAGTGAAAATGTCTTGTTTCAGTTCCTGTTTTATTTTATCTGTAGATGTGTAATGTTGCAGCATTCCAGATGTTAATCCAGATTATCAAAGTATGAAAATGTTTGGTTCACATTCTGTGTCTTGCTTTAGGGGTTAAATTTGTAGTTCAGATTAAATTCTTTTAAGTTAATGTATCCCCTGAGAGCCTCAAATTACGTTCTGGCAAAATTGTCCACCCAATCCCGAACTCTAAAGAGTAATCTTAATAACTGTGTGTTCAGCCTCAGGTGAGACCTTACTCTTACATGTTTGGAGATGACACCTTGAGTAGTTGTGCTCTAGGAAGTGACTGTTCCATTTGCTACCTTGATCTCTGCGGTTTGTTTCAGTGAGGGTTTGTTTGGACTTCAGAAAACACCCAGTTTGACTGTTGGAGCACTTGGTTCGAAGGAGCCTTGGCACAGGAGCAGCTAGCCGAACGGCACTCGGCTGTCTGTAGCGTTCCACGGCTTCCTGCTCACTGGAGGTGACAAGACTTTAGGCAAACATCTGACTGTGGAAGAATATCACTTACGAGCTAAACTTAGAGCTAGTGTCTCCTGTGAAGATTAGCAGCATGCGAGGTGACCTCTACTAGCTTTGTCCTGCAGACATCACAGCTGTACTGAGCTCTGTTCTAGAAATGCTCTGTTCCTGGGTGTGCTGTCGTCCTGTCAAGGCTACTATTTAGGACTTACATGCAGGCTAAGGTAATTTTGAGACTTCTTCAGATCTTTCAGATGAGTGCTTTGCCTTTCCTCATGTTTCTAGCCCTGGATACATTGAAAGATTTTCAGTGATGGGTATTGATCATATTACTGATCAATGGATAAGTGGTATTAACATGTACTTGGCTTCAAAGGTGGTCTTAGTGTGTTAGAGCATTGTTGGTGTATCAAGGGTGCTGAAGCCAAAG
Organism: Morus bassanus; assembly: GCA_031468815.1. Classification (NCBI taxonomy): domain Eukaryota; kingdom Metazoa; phylum Chordata; class Aves; order Suliformes; family Sulidae; genus Morus; species Morus bassanus. The sequence goes on from CM062590.1 coordinate 435,726, forward strand.
TAAGTGGTCTGAGCCTTTCAAAAAAAGTTCTGTCATCAAGCTTCAAGGAAGGTTTTATGGCAAAAAAAAGAATAGAAAGTAAAGAGGCTTTTCAGAATGGTTCAAACTGTTCCCTTGCATATGGGGAGACTCGGGAGTACCAAGGGCAAGATTATCGTATTCTTACGGTTTGAGATCCATAGAATCTGGTGGTGTCCATCCACCAGATCTTGGGAGTAAGAAATGTAATTTTATTATTCAAATCCTAGCCATTAATGAAGTTGATCATAAGTATTTAGCCACCAGGAATGCTACATATTGTGTACTTCTTTATTTCCCATAAAGTCTGATGTAAAGCGTTCCAGTAACACGGATAACACTTTAGAAGACCACAGTTTGGTGCCCTGAACCTAGGTTCCAGAAGATGGGATTCTCAGAAAATGGGTTTAGTTAGTTGGTGAAATTTAATACCTAAAACGCCAACTGCCGGGCCTTTATGTCCAGTATGGTTTAACTTATGGAGTAAGGTCCCTGAGTTCTCCTCTTTCCTTCCACAGGGCAAGCAGGAGGACTTCAAGACGACAGTTCTGGAGGGTATGGAGACGGCCAAGCATCAGGTGAGGGTGGCGTTTGATGCTTGCCACTTAGTAGCAAGAGCCGCCAAGTTAGGGATTGATGCTTGCAAGTGCGCATGGGTGTGGTTGTCCAGAACTTAGCAAGAGATGCAGGAGTTGTTTACCCACCTGTTAAAAAAGTGAGGGGTACTTTCAAATTTCAGTTGAGGTCTGTATCAACTGCGGAAAAGGACGCTAAGCTTTGTTGAAATGCCTCAGGCCGATCTCTCATCCCTCCACTCCTCTCCATGTTTAGAGGAGGAGTCCAAACATGCAAAAAGATACTTCTTACCTAGCTGGTTTCCAGCACCTAGAATGACACAGAAAGCCCTGGGCTTCAGCACAGTAGACCTTTTTTTTCTAATTTGCTGAAGAAACATGGCATGGAGTACCTTTTTGCTCCTTCGTTTTTGTTTTTAATTTTGAAAGGGTTTGTGCTTGAGCTGTGTGCCAGTGGTTAGCCCAGGAGATTTATCTGTTGGGGAGATTCATAGTCTGCTTCTCAGTGGACTAGATTGTGAATCGCATTCGCCATTTGACCTAAGTACTGATGCTAGCAGTATGCACTTATTGCTTAATTCACAGAATTGTTGTCTTTACTCTGAAGTACTTAGAGTGCTACTGAAAATCTTCCTCCAACTCTGCCGCTTTTGCTCTCACTTGAGGATTGAGGCTTAGGGTTTTAAGCAAAGGAGTCAAAGGCTCCAGAACCTATTCTTACCTCCAAGTTGCTCTTTTTGAAGCAAATGTAACTTCAAGATATTAACCTGAGAGTGCCTCCTTGCTGTTCTAAGTAAAGGAGCCTAATTATGTTTTGGATCTTACCACTTGCACAGAATTTCTGGCTACTATAGATTGTGGGCTTAAGGATGCATTGCCTGTTTCACTTTTAGGCAGGCACTGGCTGTTTGGAAATTCTGCATATTTTGCATTTTATATATATGCTGAGGGTATGCTTTAGCATTTGTCTGATTCAGCAGCCAAATAAATTTCCTTTAGAGTGTTTTCCATCTGCAGGTGTTTCAGTAAGTCTTTAAATGAGCAGCGTCCCTCAAGATTTCTTCTGTGGGGAAAAAGATAATCAAAACTTCAGCACATTAGTTGCTGATGCTGAATGTCAGGAAGTGGCAAGTGTGTGCACGAATGTGTGTGAAGAGGAGATGAGAATCCAGTCTAGGCAGAGCCATTTCTACAGTCATTAAAGAGTTGTGTACCCCAAGGAGAGTGTGTGTAGTTCTGAACTGGTGCTCCCTTTAATGCGTTGCTTTCATGAAACACAAGCAGTAAATGTGTGGGATGGGGGGGATTTAATCAGCCTGAAATTGATTTAACTTTGAGCTGTGTAGTTGCAAAAGTAAATTCAAGGACGTTTGGTTCTTATAAGATCTTCTGGTGATTGGGCCAAATAAAATGGTATCTTTGCTAATAATAGCTAGGCTTTTGCTAAATTCTGGTGTCAAACCCTGTTGCAGCTTTTCTTTTTCCCCCTTAAATACCAGTGCTCATCCCAAGCTATTCTGACACTTTAGTTTTAAAGTTTGGGTATTGCCATAAGAGACATGTGGCCTTAAAAAACCCAGCAAGAAAAAAACCCCACCTTGGAGTTCTTTCCAAGGCTGTTAGGAGTGCCAGTTTCTCTGGCTTCTCAATTTGAAGAAATAAATCACAAAGCTTTTCAAGAAACTGGCGAATTGCCTTAAATCTACATGTTTGAGAGTTTACTGGTAGTTGATCACTGCATGACAGTCAATGCTTTTTAGCAAATATCTGGAGAAGGCACACTTGTTTTAGCATAAGCCTGTAAGAGGGAGTCAGGTTCAGCACTTCGAATCTTTGTTTAACTGGCCATTCCCTGAAAATTGTGCTGCTGAGCTTTTTGCTAACACTTAATGATCCAGAACCTTAATAAAGCATCAGAGAATTGGTAACTTTGTTTTGATTTACATGTACAGTTTTACAGAGTTTAGCACATGCATTCATACGTAGATGTTTGCACAGTTGGTCCAATGTTAGACTGAAGGACAGCAAAAGGGCTGGGGGATGTTTGTTACTGGAGAAGGTGAAGTTCTAGCAGAGCTGTGGGTTCCTATTCCATTGCTGAATATTAGTGTTAAGAAGCGTTGCGGCTGTGTCAGCTTCACCTGTTGTTAATTTCATTTTACTTTCTTGCAGTGCTCTGTAGCCTCTGTTGCTAATTTCCTCTTGTTGTAAAATTCCTGTAAATGATTATAGATAGTTTTCTTTACCTTGAGTCATCACACAGTTAGATCTTCTAATCTTTGCTTGTGAATGAATTCCGTTAGCTTCACGACTGTGTCCTTGCTTGTATTTTTTTCTTCACCTTTGGGATGTAAAAATGCTTGGAAATTAAAAGTATGTGTGGTTGCACTAGAATTGAGAGAAGAGAATTCCTCTCCCCAATACAGTGGCATGTGTACCCCTGCACATGAACTTCAAACTTTCAAACAGTTGTCTTGGTTAGTGTAACACACTGCAAACTTATGTTTTCTTTGATATTTATTATAATCTTGTGAACAATTCCAGTTTCAGCAAATGATCTTAATCTTAGTGCATTACTTGTGGGTTTTTTTCCCTTAGGATGTATGGGCTTCTATCTTTCCAGATTGAATGTCCTCTCCTCTGTCTGTCCTGATCTTAAGTCACTTCCTAGGACATACGAGATTTATATTGTTCTTGCTGTATTTCACATCTGAGTATTTCATTTTGCTCACTGTGCCTGCAAGATTCACTTTTTCTACTCGTGCTGTAGCACTTTATGCAGCTTAGTTTGTTACTTTCTATATAGTATAACATTCAGATGAGATTGATTACTTCATTGCCAGTGTTTGAATTGGTAGAAGTACAGATGCCTTTATGAATGAAGTCTTTCCAGAGAAAATGTCTCCTGTGTATGTTCAACATTAGTCTCTTACATGTGGAGCATTGAAAAGAAGTCAGAAGTCTGTAGTTGTTGATTATAGACAACACTTGGGGAGGGTACACAGGAAAAGTACAAGTAGGATTGTATTTCATTGCACTGCCTATTGTGAATGTATAAAATATGCAAAAGGAGAGGTTAAGATGGGTTCCTCTAGCTTGAGGATTTCAGTGCAAATGAAACCTTGAAAAGCAGGTGAGAGGGGACTGTAGGCATTGTGCTTGTATCTTAGAGATCTTTTGGCTTTGAACGGGTTCCAAAATGTTATTCATACTCTGGTAGAAACTGGAAACCATACAAATGAAGGACAGCATCTAAAGCAGTTATGTTTTATTGATACTATATCTTACATACATATGTTATATATAATATATATAATATTATATATTATATTGATATATGCCGTGTCCCCCTTGTTTTTCAGGTTTGGTTGTTTTGTTGTTGCTTTTTTTGTTTGTTTGGTTTGGTTTGGTTTTTTCCCTGCAGTATAGTCTTTTCATTAACCATAGATATATGTAATTCAAAGAACTGTTGATTTGGGGAACCTGCATGTCTTGCAGAAATAAATAAAAGGACTAAATGAAAGCATGACATGAAAATGGCCACCATATCACCTCAAGGCTAGATGCACTGGCTAGGAAGGGTAGTGTAAAAATACTTACTTAGCAGTTCCTTTTGCAGTGCCTGTAGACAACTTGTCTTTTTATTGTAGGTGTGGAGGGTGCAGCTTTCCAGAGTAGACTTCCACATGACCGTATGACATCTCAAGAAGCTGCCTGCTTCCCTGATATAATCAGTGGGCCACAGCAGACTCAGAAGGTGTTTCTGTACATCAGGAACCGCACCGTAAGTTTATTGTAAAAGTATCAATGAAAAAAGGGTAGGGCGTTTGTGTACCTTGCAGAGGCTTTTTGTCAGTTACCGTGTCTAACCGTTGGTAGATTTTTTTGGTTTGGGGTTGGTGGGGCTTCATTTCTGGCATCCTGTCATGCTCCAAGTTGCTAAGGAGGGTGTTATCCAGTTCTTGATTAAGGCAATACTGTGAGGCAGCATAAAGAATCTGTAGTGTATTTACAATATCCAAAACACAGTCATAACAACCATCAAAACTACATGATTCAGCTAATACAGCTTTTAAAAAGTAAACAAACAGAAAGCTGGTGCAAATGTTCCATTACTTGATCTCAGCTTAAAGAAGTCTCTGTAGAATATTTAAATAATATTCAAGCAAATGCGTTGTTGCTTAGAATAAGGCAAACCTCTCGGTTTTTTTTTTTTTTTACTTTGCTTAGCATTCAGTTGCTGTAATACTGAGACATCAAGCCAGTCATGTGGCTTATTCTCAGAACAGAATAGTTACTTTGCCAGCTTTGATTTCATAAAAGAAATTGTAAAAGAAATGAAACTCTGCTTCTGAATGTTTGTAGCATTTCTGCCCAGTTCAAAACTTCCATGCAACTTATATAGAAAGAAGGGGCAATATTGAAATAAATCATTGGGGAGCTCATTCACTTGAGTTCAGGCAAGCATGCCTGAAGTTTAAACCTTAGTAAAACTTAAACAGTAGTATTGTGTTTTGCAGATGGTGCTTTTAAGTTCCTCAGCACACAAACAGGGTTCAGGGCTTTCTCCTGTACTTTGAAAAGAGTGTTTTAGAAAACTTAAGTCATGTTGAAAGATTAACAGTAGGAAAGCAAGAAATATTTTGAAAATGGCTTTGGTACCCTAATTAAGAGAGAAAACACCTTATGCACCATTCAGTTTTTTTCACAGACTTAAGATGATCAAGGGGCATCACAGGGTATTAACCATGGTAGCACTCAATGCTTAATAACTTAAAGAAGTTATTTGAAATTTATGCATGGTGGATACCTTCATGCTAAGAGCGTGACTTTTGCTATTCCTGTGAAATCTCTCTCTAATTAACCCAACTTCTAACTTTTGGGAAGTCACGAGGTGCGTAAAAACAGACCAAGGCAAGCCAAAAAGTTTGAAAAACAGTTTGCTCAAAATGTGTAGTGAGTAGTCCTTTTACAAACACAGGAGAGCCTTCCACTGAAACTAATAAATGACTGGGATTTAAAGGAATGCTTGGAAAGGGTATTTGCAGGGCTGCACTAGAAAAGCTGCATTGTTGGTCTTCGGTCCCTATTAGCTATGGAGGAATGTAGGATAAATGTGGTATTGTGTCAGTTCTGGGCAGCTGTGCTTTGAAGCCTTTAAAATCTTTTAAGGCCTGCACTGTTCTGTGTATTCACAGAGGGTCCGAAAATCAGAATTTGTAAAGAAATGGTCATTTGCTGCACATACTGTTACTTTAGGTAGTAAAATGAGGACTACAAAAGATGAAGACTCTTATGAGTGACTGGGTGATAACATAGCAGATTAATTTTAAATAAAAGTAAACTAGTGTGAATAATGGAAGCAATTGTATATATACATACATAGAGATTTATATATAAAAATACAGATTATGGGCTTTGCACTCTTCCAGCTGAGAATGGAATATTAGCATTATGGTATGTGGTACTACGAAATGGTTAGTTCCACACTCAGAAATGATCAGGAAGAACATTGTTAAAAATTACTTGGAAAACGAGTAAAAGAAAATACTGTGCTAAAGATGAAATTTGCCTCAAAATGGCCTCCCAAATTATAGGGAGATTCTTTCTTAATCTTTCCTATTCATTATACTTGTATGATTTTCACTTTAATTTGGCATCTGAAAGGAGTTGTGAAATTCAGTAGTACAATTGTAGAGCAATACCCAAATAAATGACTAATTCTGGAATGTAGAATGGCGTGGAGATGCTATGTATGACCTAGATCTAGGCACTGGGCAGTAAAATGTTATTTATTGACTATTGCCATCCATGCCATGAAGTAGGAGTTCTGTTGGGAAACAAGTTGTGATTGTATTATTCTGTGCTTTTTTCTAGCATGAAGTGATGTAATTAATATTTCACAGGCAGCTCTTCCTGCTTGGTTTTTGAACTGTAACTGTCCTCTAAATGTTCGTTCTTGTGTATATGTGGCCAGTGTAGTCCATGGTAGTGTCTTACATCAGTGAAGACGGATTAGACGATTAAAGGTCTGAGATAAATAAACTCCATAAGATGTCGAGTACTTCTGTATGTTTTACAAAAATAGTGTGACATTTGATGCTGAAAAGTCAGATGCTGACTGATGTTGCATGCCCGATTAAAATATCACACATATTACACTTGCCATGCAGGTGGAAGGAAGGCTGTACATATAAGCGTTCTGGCGCTTCCATTTTGTAGCTTTTGTTCTTTCAGTGTATGGTTTCTTTTATGTGTGGTTAGGAAGTTGCTAACTTCATGCATTTCACAGAATCACGGAATGGCAGGGGCTGGAAGGGACCTCTGGAGATCGTGTCCAACCCCCGTCCTTAAGCAGGCACACCCAGAGCAGGGGGCACAGGACTGTGTGCACCCTTATTTGAAATGGCTTAGGAATTTAAAATGGACTGTATCGCACCTCAAAGAACACTGGAAAGCAAAGTTCAGTGCAGCTTGGATAGCACTGCCAAAGTTTACCTTGTTCAAGGGTTTCATCTCCTAACAGTATTTGGTAACAAACATGCACGTGGAAAACACCTCTTTTGTATTGCTTAATATAATGTGTCTTATTGTTTGTTTAAATACAGCTGCAGCTCTGGTTGGATAACCCAAAGATTCAGTTGACATTTGAGGCAACTATCCAACAATTAGAAGCACCTTATAATAGTAAGTCAAGTCTTTTACTGCCAAAACCATACTGTACGTATCATTGCTATTCTTTTTCAGTTTTGGTTGGGGAAAAGCTGCTCAGATTCAAGAGAGGACTTCAGATGGGTCCTTCTGTTAGTGGAGCTCCATGAGCGTTCGTGCACAGAATAGGATATTGCTCATGTTTCAGGTTTGTTAGCGTTCATTTGTCTGGTAAAGAAATATATCCCTAGCAGAATTCAAAAAAGCTGGTAAAAAGATGGGTTGTTACAGAAGTTTCCTGCGAGTGAATTCACATGCAGCTTTTAATGTTTGCTACAACTTCATGGTGGTTTGCAGCTGTGAGATTGTCTTAACCGTAAGGTTTCTGGGAGGCATTAAAGAGTTGCATATGACTTGAACAGACTGGCTGTGATGAAAGAAGGCAGTAAAAGAGCAAGGAGTTACTGCTTGCAAATGTAGGTCATTCCACCCCTCTCAAAAAAGATCTTGATAAATTGGAAAAGGGTGGAGGGGAGCCATAAAGTAATTAAAGAAGAAAATAATGCTGATATGAATGCAGACACACTGTCAAGCATTGCAAAATAGTGAATTATTGCATTTATAAAAATAAAAATGAGAATTCAGTGCTCCAATAATGGGTTGGCTTAATACTGGCAAATCGCATTACAGTTCTGTGTAAAGATCTCTGGATTGCTGCAGTCAATTTCAGAAAAGGTGTTCTTCCACTCTAGGTAAATAGAAGCATTTAATGTCCTGTACAGCTTTTCAGGCAGTAATGAAAACTGCAGTACAGCATGGAAAACAGCTAGTGGTTTCCAGAAGACCTTAACCTCAGCCTTCTTCAAGAAGATGGATTCTTCAGTAGGGCAGGTGCAGAAAGGGATGTGTTCAGTGTGACTTTGCTGGGTTGCTGCTGTGACATGTTTGCTTGTGAATGTTCTCAGTACATACATGCTGCCGAACATACAGAATAATTTTAAACCATTGCAATGTTTTAGGTGATACGGTGCTTGTTCACAGAGTACACAGCTATCTGGAGCGGCATGGTCTAATCAACTTTGGTATCTACAAAAGAGTGAAGCCCCTTCCAAGTAAGAAACTTGAAAATTGTTTCTAACTGGAGTTTTGTTTTATTGTTCTGTGATTTGTTAGGAGAAATTTTTGAGTGCCTTTTTTTAGGGTTGTGGTGCTGAGAAAATAAAAAAAGGCCAGAAAGCCATCTGGCTATAGATGTTGATGTTTTTTATTTTGTCATGGAGAAGCCATGTATTTAAGTAAATCACTTTGAGAGGGAAGATGTTTGCAAATCTTCTGTAGATAATTCGGTGGCTAACACTGTTTGAGTTATCCTTGTTCCTCATTTGAATAATGAAAGACAAACACAATACTGTACTTACATCTCTTCTGTGCTTATATGATGCTTGAATTTTACAAGTGCTGAACTTGTCTGTCCTTTCTAGGTTTTATTTTTCTGGGGCAGAAAGAAATAAAGCTATGTTGCTTTGTCCCACAGTAATTAATAAGAATCAGTTTCTTCAAACAATTGTCCTTCAGAAATATTTTTCCTCCTGTTTTCTTCCTTGTCACAGATTGCACTACTGGTGTATTTTTCTTGTACCTGTCTCATTAAGAAAAATTGTGAAATGTAAAGAGTTTGAACTGTCAGAACTACCGATGAGAAGGAAGCTGCTTTTTGTTCTTGGTATCTCTTCAATGCAACTTTAACATGACCGATGTAGTAATGCACATATAGATCCTGTAGCTTATTCTTCCCTTTCTTTAGCCAAGAAGACTGGAAAGGTGATCATTATTGGTTCTGGAGTCTCTGGATTGGCAGCAGCTCGCCAGTTGCAGAGTTTTGGAATGGATGTCACAGTTCTGGAAGCCAGGGTATGAATTTCTGTGCTATTCTACTTCTGTATGGGAACTTAACCAGTAACCCCATTCAGTACTAGCATGAGGCTAAGTATCCCAGCAGCATGCCCAAGGTGGGTAAGCTTGTGTGTAGTCACAGGCGGCCAGGGTGTATTGCTGAGTACTAAACCTGTCTCACTAGGGAATAAGTGTATCTATTCTCACTGGGAGTTGGTTAATGCTTTCTTGGGTGGGCTGTATAGTCAGGCGCTTGTGTCATATGCTTAGACCAGTAACAGGCTGGAGTCGTCTTCTTTTTAGGATTGGAAACTGATTTTTCACTGGACAGCAGAATGCAAGTCTGTATTTCAAGAGCTTGCCTATTAAATAGAGTCATTCTTCAGATGCCATATAACGTCAGGCAGGATATTTTTCTTGCACCTTTCAAGTCTACATTAATTCTTGTTCATTACTGTGTGCTTGACAGAGGCTTTAAAGTTATACAGAGCTACATTTTGTGGTGCGTGAACTAGCTGATTGTTCTTCCAGTAATAACGTATTCTTTTATATCCAGCTCTCAGTGGGATCTTTTTTTTTTTAAAGTTGAATCTTTTTTCATATAATCTAATCGAGAACAGCTTGATACTCATTTAAAATAATAAATCCATTGACCGATTAAATTGGAATTTATCTTGTGTTTTACTTCCTGACTTCATTTTGTTTGTGTATTTACTTCTGACACTTTTCTAGCACAGATTAAAATAATCTGCTTACGTTTTTTATTAGAGTAATGTTTCAGGCTCTTAGTTTTGCTAGCTACTGCTCTTGTTGCTAGGGAGCAAGAGCTGCTGGCTCTGCACTTCACAGGTTCCATACACTAGAGCAAAGGAGAGCATAACAATCTAATTGTTTAGGAGTCTCTTGCTCACCTGAACGTATTGTGGGGTGTGTTGGTTTGTTTTGGTTTGGTGTTGGTTTTATGGGGGTTTTTTTTGAAGCTGGAAGAAAGAGATCTGTGCTGTAGTCTGGGTTTTGTTCTATGCATCTTTGTTGTAAACCAGTATGTAGATCTGGCAAGAGGCTGTTCTAAAATAATGCGCAATATATTTTTCAGTCATTTTTCTCCAGACTGCTGCATCTCTTCTTGAGTAGTCTGCATTTTTTAAAGCTCTCTGGTGTTTTATTGCATTATGTTTTCAATGATTCAGGCAGTAGTTTCTTTGTGTCCACTCATTTTCTGTAACTCTTAGACTATTATTTTACATGCTTCTGAATTGTTGATTTAATTACTAAAAATCAAACTCTACATTTTTATATGGAATGGTAGCTGGGATCTTTGCCCAATCGTAATTGATATTTCTCTCTGATATCATCCTGCTAGCTGGACTGAGAATAGGGACAGGTGGCTTTTTTTTGCCCCTTGTTAAGTTTAAAGTGGTAGGAAAATAAGTGTCATCCTTAAGTCAGTAGTATGTGTCAAGAATCAAAACCTTTTTTTTCTGCTTCTAAAATGGGCTGTTGATTTGTGGTTATCTTCTTGATTGACAGCTGGCTCTTCCGTGGAGAATAGATAGGAATAATTGGCTGATGGTTTTTCTAACCCTTAAATTTAGTTTTCTCAAGCACAGCTGAATCATTTCCTATACAGCTATTGGATTTTGGGGTAGGAAGTGGGAGGAGGAAGTCTAGTACATAACTGTCCATTGACCCATGGACAGTGAAGGATTGATTTCAGAATCACAGTAGATCCTACTGTAGATAGTTAAATCTGTCCAAATCAGGTTAGGCATCTTTTCTTTTTTTTTTTCCCTTTTTTCTTTTTTCTTTTTTTTTTTTTAAATGAAACGTAAACATTTTATTCCTTAACTTAAGCAAATTAATTGGCATCAAGTGTTCAGTTGCAGAGGTTCTTGGACAAATGTACATTCTATTTATTGAACCTTTGGATAAGAGAATACTTATACACATTCTGTAGAAGATTCAGTGATTATATTTAAGTGAGATGTATTGCTGAATGTTACGAGGTTTAATATATTGTGCTTTTAAAAGGACCGAGTAGGAGGAAGAGTTGCTACCTTTCGCAAAGGGAACTATGTTGCTGATCTAGGAGCAATGGTGGTAACAGGACTTGGTGAGTTTTTCAAAATAAAAAGGATCAAGGAGGAAAATTGTGGGACAAGATGTTACAAATCTGAAACCTTATGCTAGTTCCTTTCATGGCCAAAATAATTGGGTATCTTTAACTGTTAAAAAGTAGATGTTCTAGTTCAGTCTCTTTGGCAGTTAGCATTTTTCATCAGTTAATCTTCAAAACAGATGGCAACCCGTACTAAAAGCTGGGATTTTTGTTGGTGCCATAGCTCTCATTGGTCACTGAAGTCATTCAGGTGCTCATCATGTCATCAAACTGTTGTAGCTCTGTTCTTTTACAGTTTGCTTGTGTTTAGTGGAATTCTTTGCTTTTTCTTTGGCATGCTGCCCTTGTGTGTCTGTTCCTTTGCCCAGTTCCTTTAAGGTGGTATCTGCACTGGGTTCACTGCACTCACTGAGCAAGTCTTTCTAAAGTTGTTTTACCCAGGTGCCAGTGGCCTCTGAGCTCAGGTCCGTGGACTGAATTTCTTGGTAACTTTCTTAGTTGTTCCCTTGGATCTTCCAAAGTATAAGCTGAAATTGAACATGGAGAAGTAGGAATGTAGTGACAGGATTAGTTGAGTAGCTAAGAGCAAAGTAAATAAGAGCAAATAAATAGCAAAATTAAAAGATGGGAGGGACCCCAAAGAGATGGAATATGTTTTTTCATTTACACAGGGAAAAAAGGCAGGACGGGAGTGAGTAACAGAGCTGTTCTAAAGAGAAAGCCCTTCTTAAAGTCAGGATTTAAACCCCAAAGGTCCTCTCTCTAAGTGATTTCAAAAACAGCTGTAGAAATAATGGCAAACATGCCACATTTCTTCCTATTTAACACTGGTTTATGGGATGGCATCAGTTATTGATACTGGTTACTCTGCTAAGATGATGGGCAGGTATTTAGTGTGGAATGCCCTTCAGTAATGCAGTGAAATGATAAAATATTATAAAACCTATAATAAAAACTGAGTTTTACTGACTGCCAAAACTTGGTGTCTGTCTTATGGTTAGACTTTATTAAATTGCATACAGAAACTGTTCCCAGACAAAGAGTATTGAAGTTGCAGTCCTGGTAAAACAGATTTAAGGTTACCTAGTGAAAGACTGTAACATTTTTATATTCATCATAGGTTTTTCCTTTCCAAAATAATCTACCCTTTGCCTTGAATGAGGCAGCATATGCCATGGAGAAAGAAAGATTCCTTTAGTGATGAAGATGGTTGAAGGGCATCCTTCATATTTCTGAAGCTGGAAGAGATGTGAGGAGGGAAGGCTACTGAAGGGGTTGAGCTTGTGGTTCGGGAAGGTGAAAGACTGAAGTTATGGGTTCTTTTCTGGTTTTCTTAGTAAACCATGGAAGAACTAAAATTTTTAGTCAGCTGTTGAACTTGAAACATGAACTTATTTAGACCTACTTCAAAACTCTCTTCTGCTTGTTCAGTCACCTCTCTAAAGACAGGGGGGTATTAGGGTGGCTGAACTCCCCCCTCTATTTTGAACTAAGGCTCACAGAATCAGAGAACATTGGGAAGCTAGATCTGATAAACTTTTCCTAAAGTTAATTTTGTGGAGGAATTCCATGTTGCCTTTCCTCTATGCCATTTTCCATTGTGTCTGTTCTTTTTCTTTCCTCTGCTGTACTTACAGAGAGGCTTTGATGTTTAGTGATTCTGTATGCTTAAAGTCAATGCTTTCTGCCATTGTCATGTTTCTACATGGAATCTCCTAGACTGTTTTCTAATCTGTTCAGTTACACATCTTCCAGGTACAGTTGGTGTACATGGTTCATCTTTATAGACTGTATTCACTAGTGTCACTTGTTGGAGTTCCACTAGGTTTTTAGGGACTGAGTTCTTCAGGTTCCATCTCCATGTCACCACACTTTCAAAAGCTCCTGAAGTTACTGTGCAGCTGTGGATGCTTTCCTTGGCTTTTCAAACACTCTGCTTGCAAACATTCTGAAGATATGTTTGTGGCTGTAAACTCTCAATCGTGCTAAGGCTGCTGCCACCCTAGGACTCTGCTTTTATAATCAGCCCCTTTTACATACTGTCCTTAAGGTGCTGGTGGGCAGGTGGTTTGGTTTTGGTTTTGTTTTCCATGACCTTGTTGCAAGAATTGCTGTGAAGAGTAGACCTTTGGCAGTGTTATACTACTTCACTGGAATGCATTTTGCACTGGAGTCGGTGTGTTTAGTCTCTGAAATAGCTTTAACTGGAATTTTTATTTAATTACTGACAAACTTTGCAGGAGTACTGTTAACTATACAAAATGTTTTTCAGGAGGAAATCCAATGGCTGTGGTCAGCAAACAAGTGAATATGGAATTGGCTAAGATCAAACAAAAATGCCCGCTTTACGAAGCAAATGGACAAGCTGTAAGTCTGATACTGTTTTCATGAACCTTTTTAAAAGAAGTAGCATCTCAAGTGTATTTGCTACCAGGCTGTTGGTCTAGCAGGAGAAAGCTTCCTGGAAGAGGGAGAGGAGTAATGAAAGTGTGTGTCCATTTTTAGGCAGTGTAGTAATACTCCAGCATATCTGTGCCTATTCTTCTAAAACCTGTTCTTTCCATATGAGTTAACTTCAAATTTCAGAGGTTTTGTGGAAGCTAAGTTCCTGTTTGCTCTCCCAAATCCATTACTGTTTTTCCTAAGCAGTTGTCTGTCTCACTCCTCTTTAAAACAATTGTCTGCTCTGCTGGCACTCTAGCTTTTGTTGTTGTTGCTGCTGCTACTCCTTTTCCCTGAAATAAGCTCATTCTGGCTATTCTGCTTATCTGTTGCTTTTTAAAGAATTGACTAACCAATGCCAGCTGGTTGAATGAATCCAGCAGTTCAGCAATAATATTCTAGAGCTGAGATTCACAAACTTGATTAGCTTTATTTCTTTCTGCTGTAGTGTCAAGGAGTGCTGTTAGAGATAGAAATGAGGGATCCTAGTTTAGTGCTGAATATCACGCATGTATTGACTGGAAGTGTTCTCACCTCCTGAATCTTAAAACATGATACTGAGAGTTACTTCTGAAAGACGACAGATGAGGACACTGGGCTTCTTGCTAGAGGCCTGAAAAAGTGATCTTTGGCATAAACCTGGTATAACCTGGCGGCTGCAGCTTTTCTTATTGCACATGAGTGAATAAGGTGTTATAATAAACTCAGGGAAAACTACCAAGGCATTGTAGACAGTTCTAGCAGTCAGTCTGCTCTCGTGTTGTGGAGCCAGTCCTGCATGTGACATGCTTGCCTCTGCACTGCTGTGTTCCCCCTCTCCCAGCTGTTTTCAGCGTCTGCCCAAGTAATGTTTCAGTGTCTCACAGTGGGGTAGATGTATCCCTGTGCAATTTGAGGAGAATCCCTCTGTTAACACCACCGAATAAGACACACAGTTTAGCTACTTCAAACTTTAGACCATGCTGTTATTGTCTCAGTAAGCACTGTGATGCCTGCAGCTTTGAGCACGCAGCTTTCCTTTCTGTAGCCCACTCCTTTCTGTTCACAGCATGCTAGGTCACTTATATGCAGCTGAGCCACTGAGGCATATGCAGCTCCAGCATCCTGTGGTCCAGGAATTTCCCTTGCTCATCAGAGAGGCACTTACAGAAGAAGCCAGTACGAGTGGATTGTCTGAAAAGGAATATTGCTTATGATAACTCTGTAGTGTTTCCTGTACCACATTCAAATGGTGTTTATCCTAGGAGACCCAGTCAGGATGGAAACTGGCAGCATGGCTGCATGCTGCCAAGGACTGGGGTAGGGAAGAATCCCTCAGCACAGAACAGGTTCTTACTGCACTTTTGGCTAACCTTCTGGGACAGGTGACATCACCTCCCTGTATTTGAAGATGCTTGCTGCAGCAAGGAATAGCTGCTGTTTAGATCTGTGCATTTATTAGTATAATGACAAGAAGGTTGTACCACTAGTCATATTTTAAAAAGGCATGTCACAAAGTTGGTCACCTTACCTGTTGCAAACAAAGCTTGATATGTATAACTGGATATATTTTCCCAGCTGAGTTTTATCACTTCCTTGTGTTGAGTGTTGTCTTGGTGACTATGTAATGAACCAGAGTGCTCCTCTTTGGTTTAAAAATAAATAAAAATATAAGATTGCCTCTGTGTGCTGCTTGTTTCCTAGCATGTCTGTCATGTATAGCTTCTGGAACATTTGGCTAAAAATATCTTCAAATTAGATAGTTAATAATGACAGATAATTAGGAAGAGTGAGGAATTTGTGGAGTGAATAATGGTGAGCAATATTTTAGTCTCCTATCACCCAGATACCACAAATGCCAATATAATCTTGATTAAGTGACATTCAGTATCTGTGCTTCTATCTGTGATCATATCTTTCTATTGCCTGTAGCTCATGACCGTCTAAATTGTTAAAGGTTGTTACTTCATATGATAAAGAGTAAGTAAATGAACATGGAAGCTCTAGAAAGAAAATTTGAATTTGCTTGCTCAGATGTGGTGCGGTTGTACCTTGAAAGCAGTGTGTTTTGACTTTTTTGTCTTGTTTTTCCTGAATATACTCTATGATGCTACTTCCACCAAGTCAGTTACTTTATTAATCCTTTCTTTTCCTTTTCTAATATTGCCACACTTTTTCCTTTGATTATTAGTACTGCTAAAAATTAAATGCTGATTATCTATTTCTGCAATGTTTTTACATCTTACTACTTTGATTTTCACCCCATTGTATAAAGCTTATCCTGAAATAGCTGTCAGGCTACTTATATTTGTTTCTGCTGCAATTGTTGAAACAACACTGTCAAGATACTACTTTATGAACAGCGAAAAATAAGTTTAGCTTAAGCTGAAATCACTTTTTACAGGATATGCTTCTTCCAAAGGTGCATTCACCTTGGGTTACTAATGAGTATTGGGCAAGTAACTTCCTTTTTTGCTCCTTTTTTGGGAGCAAAAATTTTTTCACCCTGCCAATAGAGAATCTACTAACCTGATAGTGTCCCTTTACATTTTCCTTTCAGCTTATCCCTGAGCCCAAGCCCATTTGTTGCCTCGCTCCTCCTCAAAACCTTCTCAATTTGTGTCCACCAGTAATAGCCAAGAGCACAGCCTTTCATGTCTCAAATAAAAGAGCACTAATGTTCCACCTCTCCCTCTGGCATTTTGAGAAACTTCCTGGTGCTTGACAGGAGCCAGGTTGTACCTTTGAAATTATCTAATTCCCCAGCCATCCTAGGAAGTGTCAAAGATCTCTTTGGAAAACAATACACATCTAAAGCAGGGAATGCATCTAAAATTCTAGGGACAAGTAATAATCGGATGTCCTTCATAACTTGGCTACTGTCTTGACAGCTTTCCACATCTACACAAGTATCTTTTCAATGGTTAACGGTTTCTGCCAGTCTGTCTGTGTCTTTTTCTCCACTATCTGCATTTTACTGAAGGGCAAAGTACATAAGACTTACACACTGAGTTTATATCCTCATTGTCAAGCTCTGCACTGAAGGCATAGATCTCTCTTGCTGCTCACAACTGTACGATGACCCAAGATTGAGCAGTTTTATACCTTCAGTTAGCACTCCTCTAAAGTGTGGTTGTTATTCTAGTCTTTGCCATGGTGTTACGTAATTAAGAAAGACTTGTCTCCGAAGAAGTGAAGATGGAATAAAATACAGGATATATTTGCATATGGGATGCAAACATATAGGATGCGCTCCTAATGATTACAAGTTTCAGATCCTTTCTTTGTGGTGAGTTGGTTTCCTCAAAAAACATTTAGTGATTTAGGAGTTCTGAATAGTCTTTGGGAAGTTTCACTGCCTGCATAGCTCCCTAAGCTTCTGAATGAAGCACTGGTGTCAGCTGTGAAAAGGTAGGCAATGTGAATGTCAAAATGTCAATTTTCTTCCTCTTCTTCATCCTAACTTCATGTTGCTGGAGAATTGTGCATTTTGTAATGCCATCTTCAATTTTTTGTCCATCAGGATCCTCACATCCTTTTCTTCAGTGCTGATAGCCAACAGTCAGTCCTCAGCCTGTCCTGTTGCAGGGGCTTATTCCATCACAGTTTCAAGGCTTTGCCTTTGAATTTCCTGAGGTTTTTGTCAGCCCATTCCCCCAACTTGTTGAGAATACAGTGAGAGAAGAGACTGGGGAGGCCTGAGAGCAGACCTTACCCATAAAGTCTGAGGCAGAGGAATTTAGTGCTTTAGCCTTTCCACATCCTTTGCCACTAGGTTCAGCAGCAGGTCTGCGGTCTGCATTATCCTTACTTTTTTGCTACTGGTGTGTATCTAGAGAGCCCTTCTTGTTGCCTTCTTATGTCCAGTATCTCAGTTTCAACTCTGGCTGACTAATGCCATCTCTGCATGCTTGGGCAATGCTTCTTCATTCATCACAGATGACTTACGGTATAATAATAGATGCTTAAGCTGGAACTTGGAAGATGAAGCTTAAATGATAAAAGTGATTACCATCAGTTTCTTGAAACTGGGGCTCTAATTTTAATTTTTCGACCTTCAGGAGAGCTATCCTACACCTCTTCATTCAGAAAAGATCTTAGAAATCTAATCACTCAGTGGAGTCTCCCCTGTGGCTCTACAGAGCCTCTGTTCAGTCCTAAGCCAGTGCTTAGTAGTTGCAAGTCCTCTGTTTTCCACTGAGACTTCTACTGAGGACGTGTACCAAGCTCTGGCCCACAGAGACAGGGCTTTTTCTTAAGCCAGAAGCTGCAGCAGCATCCTCTTCATCCCCAGGGCCTTCTCTTCAGAGGCAGAATCACTTATCCGTGGATTGACTGTAAGGAAGTGCCTTAGAAAGCAAGTAATTTATATCATGCCTTTTCATTTCCAGCTCTTCCTTTTTCGTGATTAAAAAAATTAAAAGGGCACAGTAGTACGTACACACGCTGTTAAAGCAGATCCTAGTGTTCAGTTGTGGTACAAGAATGCAAAGGTTAAGTTAGCTGTGGATATGTCACCAGAATGTGACAAAAAAGTTTGCATTTGGGAGCTGCCATTTGAAGTTTTCCTTATACCTTTGCTATGCTCAAGTAGCCTTGTTGAAGCTTCCTGGTATATACAGGAAAATAGTCTCCTAATTGTGAAATACATGTTCTACTTAGTATAAACCCCAAATCTCTTCAAATATAATAGGTATAAATTACATTGTTACATAGCTATGGAGTTATATAATTGTTATCAGATGTGACTGGCAGCAACTACTAGAGGATGGTATAGAAGAATCATAAGTACAGATGTGGCTAAAGAGGAAGTTTTGGCATGTAATTCTGAAGGGGAGCAGTATCCATCAGGGAAGGTGATACAGCTCTTGGACAGATTTTCAATTTTTACACAAATGAATGAGCAGAAATGTAAGCATGCATCTACATCTTGAAACTGTAGATTAGACAAGACTGGAGGTAAGTATAGGGAAAGTTTGAAATATCCTCAGGTATGGTTAAAAAAATAATAATCCTTAGAATGTGTTCTAGTCATCATATAATCTGTGTCTTCTATAGTGCTGTTGCATATAATATTCCAGTCTTTGAGCTGACACTATCACAAAACTTTCACCATGTTTTATAAGTGCATGATCTTGAGAAATAAATAGTGGATATAGTATCGAATATAGTAGTGTCAAAAATGAGGTAATTAATTTTTGAGACATAATAACCTTGAGTGTTAGGAGAATTTCAGTAATAATCAAGAAAAAAGGAGAACCTTGCAGTGATTGCTGAGTAGGTGAGTCACTAATCTTTGGCAGCTGTGGGGCAGGGGGAGGTATCTTCATTCTTAAGATTCTCTCAAGAAGGTAGATCCATCAGAAATAGGGGAATTCATTTCATGATGCAGTAAGTCTCCAGGGAGAGACTACCTCCAGAACAGTATAGGATTCTAAGACATTTTACCGCAAGCATAGTGGAAGAATCAACATCTTAATACAGGCAGTTGAAAGACTTGCCTTGTTATGCTTGTGATGTGTACCCAGAGATGAAGTATGACTATTAATTGAGAACCTCAGTGTTTCATTCTGGGAAAATGCCAGACAAGAAAGATCTACAGAGCTAGAAGGTAACCATTGGCACAAGAATGAATGCTTAGAGCAGCCAGCTGCAAAGTGGAAGAGGAATCCTAATTAGAGCAATGAGATGCTGATATAACTTCCCCATCGACACAGGGTATACTTTGAGTTAGGGGTGAATAACAATTGGAAAAGAGTCATCTGATAGAGTCATAGGGATAGGCTTAGCACCGTTAACAGTACCTCTCAAGCTCTTTTTGTTCTGGTTAGCAATCATCCAAGAGCATTCCCAGTCTTTCTGAAGTGTATACTTTTTTTTCTCCTCCTCATGCTGATCTCAGTGTTTTCTCTCTATCCTTTGTTTAACCTAGACTAACAGATTAACAGATGTTAATACCATGTGATGTTTGCTCTTTTCAGCACATGCCACTGTCATCACCTAACTGATATTTCCATACTGGTAGCAGCACACCCTATTTAAGTTACTATCTTCAGTACAGTCAAATACCACCACTCCTGAAGAGTGGAGATGGAGGTGCTGGTCTCTTCTCCCTGGGATCCAGTGATAGGATGTGTGGGAATGGTTCAGAGCTGTGCCAGGGGAGGTTTAGGCTGGCCATTAGGAAGCATTTCTTTACCAAGAGGGTGGTCAAACACCAGAACAGGCTTCTGGGAGAGGAGGTTGATGCCCCAAGCCTGTCAGTGTTTGAGGCATTTGGACAATGCCCTTAACAACATGCTTTAACTTGGTCAGCCCTGAAGTGGTCAGGCAGCGGGACTAGATGATCATTGTAGGTCCCTTCCAACTGAAATAGTCTAGTCTATATTCTATTCTAGTCACGCTGACCACTCCAAAAGATAAGTTACTCTCTGTCTATTTCACTGAGCTATGCCAAGCCTTCTAAAGCCTTGATTGTATAGAGCCATCCTACCATCAGAGTGGTCCTTTGTCTCATTGGCAAGCTTCTGGAGCTTTGATGAACATACCATCCAGTAAGGAAATCTTCATGTGCCCATAAATTGGTTTGCTTTTCCCGTGCAAGAGAAGTCAGTTGTCATCATGATTTGCCAGCTCTTCTTGTAGCTCTTTGGCCAGACATCCTGGCAAAGTGACTTGTGTTGTACAGACCTTGGTGTCTGACCATTTGAGAGAGCTAAGGGTATTAAATTTCTTTTTACAAGGGCTATTCTCAGCGATTTTTTTGTTGTACTCTTGAAGTGTCGCTATAGTTTAGGGCGTGTGATAGCTTTTTTTTTGAGTGCTGCTCTAAGAATTTATCTGCACCCTGCCTTTCTTATTTGTCTGATTTGGGGAACGGTAGCATTTTGAGTTTGTTATAAGGAGGTGTTGTGAATTTAGACTGCACTAGAGAAGGTAATCTGTGTCATTGCTCGGTTTCTTTTAAAATTTTCTCTGTACTACTCGAGTGTCTTGTCTCTGAGGCTTTGAGCTTTGGTGACCTATATTTGTCTTTTTCATTTATGAATAGGTTATTAAGAAGAAAGTTTGTTATTTTGACTCCTAGGTTCCGAAAGAGAAAGATGAAATGGTGGAGCAAGAATTTAATCGTCTGCTGGAAGCCACGTCCTATCTCAGTCATCAGCTGGATTTTAATGTTCTCAATAATAAGCCTGTCTCCCTAGGTCAGGCTCTGGAGGTTGTCATACAGTAAGTGACTTCTCTCTTTGTGGTAGACTTTCCTGTTTTGTGGAGGATTTTCCAAAAGACACCTAAACCAATTGTGATGCTCCTAGGGTGAGCATTTACTGCTTAATACAGCTGTTTGGTCTCTGATGAGTTTTTGTTTGTGTATGTGTTTCTTGTTTATTGGAGCAAAATATGCCAAAGAAGGTTAAAGGAGCAAACATCTTTTCTTGAAAGCTTCCTGAAAATCACTACTGCAGTAACTGATAGTGGAATATTGACTAAGTATGAATTGGTATACATACAGCCTGCTTAGGCTACTTGAAAGCTAATGGCATTTCTAATATGCCTTTTAATAATAGCAGGTAACTTCAGACTCACGTTTTACCTAGTCAAGTACCCCTTTTTTACAGAAACTTGTATTAATTTTCTATTGCCATGTGAGTATTTACTAAAATAACCCGTGACGTGCTTTTACTGCATTACACTAATTAGATTGTGATAATGAGTTTTCTCAGTAATGCTAGGATTTTTTGCTGAACGGGCTCTCACTTCTTATCTTTTCCAGATTGCAAGAGAAGCATGTGAAGGATGAGCAGATTGAACACTGGAAAAAAATTGTGAAAACACAGGAGGAATTGAAAGATCTTCTTAACAAGGTCAGCTGATGACATTTAGAAAAAGAGGATAGCATTGTGTTCCTCAGAAAGTGGCAAAATGTACAAAAACTTCAGTGGAAAAAATAATCAGAAAGTTGCCATTAATGCTGTTCTTAAACGTATCTGTTCATTTAAGATCTGCCTTGAAGCATTGTTGTGGCAAAGGAGTCTCCATTTCTGACGAGGAGCACATAAGTGATTAGGCAAAGACTGTAAAACATGGGAAAACATGGGACAAGAAAGGGAGAGGACAGACATGATAAACAGTGTTGTGTCATAGCTTCCTTTAGAGATGTTGATAATGACTGAGGCTTCCGGGGGTGTTATTTTAAAATGTTTGCTGTCTTTACTACAAATCTGATTTGTAGTGTAGAAACAGTGTTTTAGGCCTACTTAAAATGTTTTTGGTTGTGGTAGATGACATCTTTACTTCTCTGTGTAAGTTTTCTCAAATCGAGAATGTCTGAAGACAGCTCTCATATCCAAAGTTATTTGCAACATATTTTGTAAGAAATTAATGATGTTGGGTTTAAGCCACGTTGGTTTGGGGTTGGTGGTATTTATTGTGGTTTCTTGGAGGTAGAATTGCATGTAAGTAATATCTGCCAAAACCAGGAAATCTCTTTGGTTTAATGGCATAGTTTGAGATGAATATCCATATTGCACAGTAACTTGCATGAAATCTACCTTCCCTCATGTGGTTTTTTTTCCTTTCTTTCCCCCTTTTCCTACTCCACCTGAAAAAGATGGTGAATTTAAAAGAGAAGATTAAAGAACTTCATCAGCAGTATAAGGAAGCATCAGAAGTGAAGCCACCTCGGGATATTACAGCGGAATTCCTTGTCAAAAGCAAACACAGAGATCTGACTGCACTTTGTAAGGTAAAGGATTACATCCATGCAGCACTTAAGTCAGTGGTTTCTGAGGATTTCAGCAGCCACATAAAATTAGCCAATACAAATGTTTCCACATCCCTCACTCCGATCCAGCGCTCTCAAGAGAATGTGATTGATTGATGGTAACTCTGGGTTGTAATACTTATAACAGGGCTGCATTAAGTACCTTTAGGTATCCGTCTTTCATGGCTCATGATGGAGAGTATTAACATGTTGAAGGCTCAGTTTTAGGTAACAATCTATACTGGCTCATGTCAGACAGCATTTGATGTTTCGAAGGCTAAATTTAGGTCACACTTCTTTAGTATTGCTGGGTCTCACCATAGTCTGGAAATAAAATCTGTATTTGAAGAGAGATGCTCTTTCTCTAAGATAAAAAAGGCAGTCTCCTGAGTAAAAGACTTCTTTCTATCCAAAGATTATAATTTACAGAGCTCTAATTTGACAAGCAGAGTTAGTCCCCTGCCTCTGTGTGTATCTTGATGTAGAAATATGCCTTAAAAAGGAAACCTTAAAAACTTCTTTCTGTGATAGTGAAAGGCACCTTGCTAACCCAGGTCAGATAGAGTCAAGGACCATTTTTCAGCCACTTGTTCAAAAGAAGGTATGTACCTTTTATTTGGAAGCTCAATGTGTTTGTGTATACATAAGTAGTAGTTTTTCTATTTTGTCATCAATGAACAGCTTCGTGCTCTTGTCAGTATTACTGGACACTCCAAATTATTCTGCCTTGAAGGAAAATGATTGTTGGCTTTATACCTAGTTCTGCTAATGTTTTTTAAAATAATAAGGAGAAAAATGCCTCTGAAAGAAGCTTGAATTATATCATATTTTTGCCTTTTGCATGACTGCTACAGCTTCGGAAAACTCTATGTTCTAGATTAGCTATAATCTTTTAAGAGAAGGAAGAATAGAAATAACATTTTGTGCAATATGAAAAAGGTCTTAGTACCATGGGGACCCTTAGAATAACACGAGTGTAATGGACCTTCATGTTCTTCAGATCTAAGTGTTTAAATACCTGAAATATTAGCATGCTAATCTTTTCTGCAGTGTGGCATAGACTTCTGTATATTTGAACAGCAGAAGGGGAAAATATGCTGGATTAAATGTTTAAAAAATAAAGAACTTGATTTAGATTCCACTAAAACCCTGAATCTTCCACTGATTTCTCTTGAGATTAGGTCTAGTCTGATGCTACATGTCTTCAAGTCCTTCTACATGTAAACTGATTTTAATGTTAGCTTTTAATCTTATTAGGAGTATGATGAATTGGCAGAAACACAAGGAAAGCTGGAAGAGAAGTTGCAAGAACTTGAAGCCAATCCACCAAGGTAAAGATACAAACTATAAAAATAAATACTCAGGAAAGCAGTTTTTTTACTACTTTTCACTGAGTTTCAAAATGCTATGGTAAGCTTCCTTTTAATTATGGTAGTTCAGGGGGTAAAAATATGAAGTTTGAGCTCTCTCTGTTTTAGAACTCATCTTCCTTGTGTCTTGTGTTAGAGGTGACTCGGATGAAAAAGATGGTTCTCAGATAGGGTGCATTACAGTAGAAATCCTTACTGTAACCAGTACCTGATCTCAGGAAGCCTTTGAGATTTAAAATCCCGGTCAATAATGATAGCATACCATTCCTGCTTATTTTGGTAGAATATTATTATTTTGTGCTCTGTGTGATTAGACTAGGTTTTTAGTCGTTGTCTTTATATATGCTATGTAAGCCATTATTTACTTAACTTTTTTTTATTTCTAAAGTTACAGTTCTAGCTTCACTTAGAATATTTTACATGAACTCTACTTTGAAAATGTGAATTTGCCATTTTTTGATACTCAGCTTTCATGAAGGAGGTCCAAATGTTTGAAACAGAATCTGCTTGTGTTCTTTTTAAATTTTTTTTATTTCTCCACTAAGGAGGGACTCAAACAAAAAAGATTGTGAATAAATTTTCAAAAGTAGTGCATTTGCAACATCCTACTCCAGCAAACTAAATATCTTTGTATTACTTTTTTTTTTTTCTAGTGATGTTTATCTGTCATCAAGAGACAGGCAAATACTCGACTGGCACTTTGCAAACCTAGAATTTGCTAATGCTACACCCCTATCTACACTTTCATTGAAGCACTGGGACCAGGTAGCTAATTATTGTATTCATGGAGTAATACACGAAAAACTTAAGCTACATTTATTTCATTCTCACAGAAGCTCCTCTGTTAACAGTTTCAAAACACCTAAGTGCTATCTGCTTTTATGCAGATACTAAGCTCTTACATGATTATTATTTGCTGATGAAATTTCAGTCAGTTTTTTGCTGGTAGTGCCAAAACAATCTCTAATAATACTGTCTACTGGAAGTTCTACACTTACTACTTGACTAATAAACAGAAAGGGTTTCAAATTTATTCAACTCACTCTTTGAGAAAAAGTTTTTGAAAAAATTTTGCCATTGTGTAGAGTTGCTGATTATTTTCTATTGAATTATGTGATTTCATTATAAATGACTGCTTTTTATGCGTCTTCATTTTAGGATGATGACTTTGAATTCACAGGCAGTCACTTGACCGTGAGGAATGGATATTCCTGTGTGCCTGTAGCCTTGGCAGAAGGGTTGGATATTAAATTAAACACAGCAGTTCGACAGGTTCGCTATACAGCATCAGGTAAATGAAACCACCTCCTCCGGAAAACTGCTCTGAGGGAGTATGATCATAGAAGTAAGATTTCAGTGCTTCTGGAAGCAGGTGTGAAGACTGATCTTGTAAAAACCCTCCCATTATCCGTTTTGGGTTAGATAAACAGCCACATTTCTTATTGTGATTAATTGTGTAGGAAGCTGTGAGAGATTAATAAATCTTTAATGTGTTTTGCTTATTTCTGTGGCTGGTTTGACGCCATCCTTTTCAGTTGTATTTACTGATTCACAAGTTCACATTCATTCTCCCATTTCTGTACTTCATTGACTGAAGTGTTTGGAGTAAGAAGTCTTGGACTGCTTAAGACTTGGTGCCACAGGATCTGGTATTAGAAGTATAAATGAATGTAATATGGACTCAAACAAATGGAAGCAATATATCTTTTTATTGTTCTTCAAAACATTGGGATTGGGACACTATTAGCTGGGAGAGCAACTCAATAAGAGGCTCGCTCTCTACTTGCTATTTATTTGTGCATATATTTAAATGTAATTTCCTGGCCTAGATGAACCTTTAGGCTTATCCCAGTATGGCCATTTTCAGATGCTGTGTAAATTACACTTTCTGGAACTGAGCTATGTGGCCACTAACATTCACTTGCCTACAAGTTAAGTAATTGTTAGTGTAAAGCTGCCTCCATAGACAAAATGTTTTCTGCTGTGGATATGTTTTTATGGTAGTTTCTTTAATTTTTAATCCAATGCTCTTGTATCCTGGCCTATTAAATGATTGTTCTTCTCTGCCCTTTCCAGGCTGTGAAGTGATAGCTGTAAATACCCGATCTACTAGCCAGACTTTCATTTACAAATGTGATGCTGTGCTGTGTACTCTTCCCTTGGGAGTATTGAAACAGCAGCCTCCAGCAGTACAGTTTGTGCCCCCTCTGCCTGAGTGGAAAACCTCTGCGGTGCAGCGTATGGGTTTTGGCAACCTTAACAAGGTGACTTGGTCATTGAGGGAACTGCAGCAAACCAGGGGTTGTGCTAGGTAGAATCTGAAATGTGTATGGAATATGTATGGTGGATGAGAGGAAGAATGTTTTTTTCACTGCTGTTTTGCTAGATTTTGATGCTGAAAATTATCTGAAGAACTGTAAGGACCTCTTCTCTATTTCCCACACAACTTTAAAATAAATTTCAGAAGTAGGTTGAATTAATACGTAGCTTGTTAACCAGCAAATTTGTAAACTATGAGAGTGTACTAACTGATGA
This sequence comes from Morus bassanus, assembly GCA_031468815.1. Taxonomy (NCBI): domain Eukaryota; kingdom Metazoa; phylum Chordata; class Aves; order Suliformes; family Sulidae; genus Morus; species Morus bassanus. The sequence continues at coordinate 462,072 of CM062590.1, forward strand.
AAGGCAGTATAGGTATACACTTATGTATTACGTATATGCAGTATATATTCACCAGATTTTCCTTTCTGGACTTTCCAGTGATAAACATCAATGAGTGTAATTGTCTTTTTATTTTTTCTGTGCACTCTTCCTAACTCTTGATTCTTCTTGTTTCTAGGTTGTGTTGTGTTTTGATCGTGTCTTCTGGGATCCGAGCGTCAATTTGTTTGGTCATGTTGGCAGCACCACTGCAAGCAGAGGAGAACTTTTCCTGTTTTGGAACCTGTACAAAGGTAGCTGTGGTGCATGTCTACTTTTGCTGGTGTCTTCTTTGTGTAGTTTCAGATCTAGAAAAGAGTGCTTTTTAAAATGCTCTTATGTGTTCACTTATGGATACAAGAAGACAGTATTTGTAGGAAGACAAATGGAAGCAGAGAGCACCACTGACTTGCAAACAATTCTGTAGTAAATTAGGGCATAACATGGACAAGTATGGGTTTACTAATGCTGAACTCCAGGCCATGTCAGTTAAATTGCATTGCTACCTATCTACTGTAACACTTGCATTTTTATAGACTACTTTATCGTCTTGCACCTTGGTGAAGTTGTCCTGTGACTTACTGAGTGTTATCTTGGTTGCTTCTGTTAAGCATCTATTTAGTTGCCACTGGTGTTCTGAAAACCTTCACTTTTTTGATTTTTATTGTGCTGTATTAAGAAAAACCCCAAAGAACTAATCTTACATGTTCATATAGTGTTTCAGAAATACAGCAAATAATGTGTTCTGTTTGCCTAAGAGTGGCGTTGTCTTAGTTAAGTATCTGCTTTTTCAGGAGGATGTATTGAGTTCTCCAAGAAAAGGGTGATTTGTCTCTGCAGCATTTCTGAATTAAAAGCTGTTTCTAGTTCATAAAGTCTCCTTGAAATTAAGTTTCTCTCTGACCACTTGGAACATTGTTTGAGCTCTTCCCCGCTCTCACTAAGCTTCTCATGCAAATGGGACTGGCATACACTTTAGTCTTAGTTTTGAGAACCTCAGCTTCCTGGATGTTTTTCAAGTTGAACTGACAGTTTGAAGCCAGACCTCTTTCATGGGGCTGTCTGCCTAACCTGGGATGATTTGATAACTGTAGATGAGCTCCTTTCATCTGCAACCTCAAGTCCTTTCTGGGACAGGTGACTTTGCTGCCCAGGATTTCAAACTAAAGTGTCTAGGAACTAACCAAGATAAATTACATTTTTTTCAGATATAAGGGATGCTGTTGACTTGTGTATTCTCTTACGTGGCTGATTTGCAGAACTCAGTGCTTGTAGGTTATCCTGCTTCGATTTTTCAGGAGGGTGCAGCGGAGCTTTTACAGAGTATGGAACACTCAGATTTTAGTGGAGCAGACTAGAGGCTTTGTCATAGCTCCGTTCCTCTTGCTGAGCATTACCATTCCAGCTTGATGAGCTGCAGGCCCATCCATATGGTTGATGCAGTGTGCCCTGGAGGAAAACAAGCTGTGGTGTCTCCAGTTTGTTGAATGGATGACCTTGTTTCCTGTTTTGAGCAGCAAAGTGGCTATGACTGTATACCATGGGTCTCAGACTGACAGATAATTTTAGAACTCCTCTTTAGAAAATGCTTAAGTAGGCAAAAGGTATTGCTCTGCCTGTTTCTACAGCTGGACTTTGCCATTAGTAATTCTGGTTTATCTGCAGCTGGTGTCTGCCACAAGAGGTTGTCAGAAGCTATTTTCATTAAGCATACTGTTTTTATTCATTGCCATTTATCATACTAAAAGCGAAGGTGTATATACAGTGAACACTAAATGAATTATTTTTCTTGCAGGTGACTATTTAAAGTACCAGTGGGTTTTCTTCCACTCTATCATGGGCAGACCGGGTTTTTCTTTTAACTGGAGAAAATTGCTGTGCAAGGAATGTGCCTTTCTAGGGTGTTAATTGTTAAAATGGTTGATAAGACTTGACTGGAGAAATACAAGTAATGAGCCTTGGATAACAAGGCTGTTCGTGTATCTGCTTTTGTGGCCTTAAGATGGCTTTGTTACATACTTAACAAGTACTGTTGGGGTTTTGGTTTAGATGGAAAGACCGTCTCACATACAAGGTTTTGCTGCTAGATGCAAAACCTTCCTTCTCATGAAAATAGGCAGAGCACATAGAAATAAAATAGAAATGCAATAAATTCCTATGCTAAAGCACAAGTCAGCTGAAATCGAAAAAATCAATTACCATTTCTCATGGATAGTTAGGTGGCAATTAACATGATTACACTGTGAAATATTGAAGTAGACCTGACTGAACTTGTGAAGCTTTTATTTCTGTCATATTCTGTATTTCTGTAGCCACAGCATTTTGGGCAGAGCCTATTTAAACTAAACAGATTGGAGAACAGTTATTAATCCAGAAATAAAAAAACTAGAATTATCACAGCACATGCTGTATCAGCTCTGTGGAATTTCTTTAATGGTCTTGTGTTGACAGAGCCAGCTGGTCTCTGAAAAGTGTTTAAAGACAGGTGAGTGAATGGAGTGAAACTTGAATGAAAAGACTGCACACGTTTGTACTGCTGTTGGGTGAGCTGTTGTAGCTCAGACAGGAATCCTCCCAGTGGTTTAAGTCTAGTTCAGGTAATGACTACTGAGTAAACCTGTAGCCTCAGGAATGCTATGCGTGTCCCAGAGCAGCTGGCCTGCGCTGTTGGTGCCTCTTGCTCTGCCATGCTATTGGATTATTGTCGTAGCCGTGGAGACATACTTTCAGATTGAGAGACTGCATCAGCACAGGGCAGAAGAACTCCTGGCAGAAACGCTCACTGTTTTCTGGAAGTCCAGTGACATTTCAGTCTCTGTTTTCTTGCCTGGCTCTTCTGTTTTTCCTAGAGACGTGATGAAAAAGATGAGGCCCTTTGTCATAGTTTTGTGGTTACTCACTGATCTCTGGCTAAACTGCGTTCTCTGCTTGTTGTTTGGTAACAAGGCTCGGTAAACATCACTGCTTAAAGGAGAGAATTTTTTGTGGAGCAGTGACACATGCTCATCATGCAAGAAACTTTTCTGAGCGGCACTTTGGTATTTGCATAACAAAATAGTCACTGTTCTGCCACAGCCTTTTGGCTTTCTGATACAGTTCTGAATTAATCCAGGTGACTGAATAGCAACATTTTCAGGTCGGAATAAATGCTTACAAAACAGGGTCTTGTGCCTGGAAAGGCAGGATTTCCATAAAAATATTTTGGGGTTGTCTGAATACAAGTTTTCATGAACAAATTCACTGGAAGCTGCATTTTGAGTATGTAGTTGTTCCATCAAGAAAAAATATGTTGACTGAATAATTGCTGAGAAGTTCAGGGATCTCACTGTGTCAAGGATGGCAAACTAGGAAAAACTTTGCTGCTGAAATTACAAAAACAATAATCCCAATGCCTGCGGATGACAGGAAACCACTTTTTTTGTTCTTCCTTCAATTGTTTAAAAGACTAGGCTTAATCTCTCAGAAAATGGAGTTTGACTAGAGGAGCAATTCTGTATCTTTTTTCTTTAATAAATTGCTTCTAGTCCCAGAGGTCCTGCGTATTGAAGTGTTGTAATTGTAGCTTGAGTAGTGTAATTATCTTTGTAGTAATAACAGCCTTATTAGTCTAACTTCTTCAGAATTTCAAAGACTTTTGTTTTTAACCAGAAGATATTGGGTCTTCCAGCCTGTATATCGCAACTGAACTTCAGCCAGTTTCCTTTACAGAGCAGTAACTTGATGGGAATGCATACCAGGAGATCTGCATATAGACCAGGATATAAGGAATTCACTAATCATTATGGCAACCTGTACAAAAGGAAAGCCAAGTTTTTAACAAGGGCTTTATTTCCCATTTCAATATGCTTGACATCTGTTTCTAGCTGTAGTATTTCTTTTGCTAAATTTAGGAGTTCATAAATATCTCCAGGAGGAGAAAGATCAACTGAGGGAGTTTTCATTAAATAACAGTACTTGGGTCTGAGTCACTTCTTGTAAATGCATGTTTCTTGCCATTGGGTTGTTTTGGTAGCTCTTCAATACTTACCTAAGATTTTCCTTGAATTTGTGACTCCAAAAATGTATGCTTAGTCTTACCGTAGCTGGTCAGAGGTAAATGACCTCATCTATTTGTTTGCATATCCTATAATCACATTAACACTCTTCACCACAGCATCAAATGGGCAGCTGAGTTATTTGATATCTGTCCATTTGAATTCTCAATTCTTCGCAGAATTGCTCCTTTCCTGGATATCGTTCTACTGTTCGTAGTTTCCAATCCATTGAGATGATTTAATGTGAATGTGCATTGGTAATGAAAAAATCTAGATACTTTGTATGAGTGAAGTACTTATACAGGTAACTTAACTGCTATGCTGATGTTAATCGTACCTAAATTAGATTGTTTGGAAGGTATTGAGTCCCTTAAATGTAGCACAGATGACTGTTAAATCTGATGTCAAACAAGTGATGTCTTCACTAAAGAAAACCTTTCTTCTCTTCTGCATGCTTTTACTTCCTAATGTGTGTATTTAATTTTTAACACATCAGTTCTCTTATTAATATATGCTATGGTTAGAATTATCTAATTTTCCTTTTGGTAATTTGACACGATGGTGGAAGATTCAGGACTACTTTTGTTGGGTTTGCTTAGTTTTTAACCTCATGACGTAGTTGCAGGTCAGCACCTATTCAAGTCCAACTTGTCTGATTAAAATGTTCATTTTCAGTAATTAAATTGTTTTTTCTCTCTCCTTCACCACCACCCCCAGCACCAATTTTGTTGGCCTTGGTAGCAGGCGAAGCAGCAGGGATCATGGAAAATATCAGTGATGATGTCATTGTTGGACGGTGCCTTGCCATCCTCAAAGGCATATTTGGTAGCAGCGCTGTGCCACAGGTTAGTAGAGCCGGGGTCTTTGGGTAACTTCTCTGCATTTCAGAATGTACTACAACAGTAGCTTGGCTGCAGTATTGAGCTGTTTGATATATGTACCAACTTTTGGTTGTTCAGGGTTTTTTGGGAGGAGGGGTTCTTAGTGGGTTTGGGGTTTTTTGGCGGCTCTTTGGGTTTTTTGGGGGGTTTGGTTTGTTGGTGGGGGTGGAGAGAAGATTTTCTTAGTGTGAGTAAGACTCTAGCTTTTCCAGAGTGTCAAATACTTCAGTTAATTTTTTACCTTTTACATTTCTGGGGTTACAGCAGAGCTGTCCATGGCTAGTGACAGCATTGCTTAGGTACTCCCTGCCATGTTCTGCACCTTCTCTAAAGTACAGTAAAGCTGTTGACCAGTCAACTCCACAAAGAAACTGGTTTGGCTGGAAAATAACTGAAGGGGAAGGAAGGGGAGTAAAGGCAGTCTTTCATCTGGATCAGTTCCCTGTGCAGCTAGCCAAAGGTTATTTAGGCACAATAAGTGTAAAAGGAATGGTTAGTGAAGGGGGAGTTCAGAAAATACTTAAACGTTACTCAAAAAAAAAAAAAGTTTACGTACTTAGGACATCTATTTGAACAGTCTTATAGCTGTCCAACCTACAGACTTAATCATAGAATGGTTTAGGTTGGAAGGGACTTTAGAGGCCATCTAGCCCAAACCCCCTGCAGGGAGCAGGGACATCCCCAACCAGATCAGGTTTCTAGGGATGAGGCCTCCACAACCTCTCTGGGCAACCTGTGCCAGTGTTTCACCACCCTCATTGTGAAAAATTTTTTCCTTATAATCAGTCTAAATCTACCCTCCTTTAGTTTAAAACCATTACCCCTTGTCCTGTCACAATAGGCCTTGCTAAAGAGATTGCCCCCATCCTTCCTATAGTCCCCCTTTAAGTACTGAAAGGCTGCAATAAGGTCTCCTCACAGCCTTCTCTTCTCCAGGCTGAACAACCCCAACTCTCTCAGCCCATCCTTGTAGCAGAAGTACTTCAGCCCTCGGATCATTTTTGTGGCCTCCTCTGGACCTGCTCCAACAGGTCCATGTCTTTCCTGTGCTGAGGGCTCCAGAGCTGGACGCAGTACTCCAGGTGGGGTCTCATGAGAGTGGAGCAGAGGGGCAGAATCACCTCCCTTGCCCTGCTGGCCACGTTGCTTTTGATGCAGCCCAGGATACAATTGGCTTTCTGGGCTGCAAGCACACATTGCCAGCCCGTGTCCAGCGTTTCGTCCACCAGTAGCTCCCAAGTCCTTCTCCGCAGGGCTGCTCTCAATCCCTTCATCCCCAGCCTGTATTGATACCGGGAGTTGCCCCGACCCAGGTGCAGGACCTTGCACTTGGCCTTGTTGAACCTCGTGAGGTTCTCACAGGCCCACCTCTCCAGCTTGTCCAGGTGTCTTTGGATGACATCCCATCCTTCTGGAGTGTCAGCTGCACCACTCAGCTTGGTGTCATCTGCAAATTTGTTGAGGGTGCACTTGATCCCACTATGTCATTGATGAAGATATTATATAATATTGGTCCCAGTACGGACCCTTGAGGGACACCACTCGTCACCAGTCTCCATCTGGACATTGAGCCATTGACCACTACCCTCTGGATGCGACCATGCAACCAATTCCTTATCCACCAAACAGTCCACCCATCAAATCCATGTCTCCCCAGTTTAGAGAGAAGGATGCTGTGGGGGACCGTGTCGAAGGCCTTACAGAAGTCCAGATAGATGACATCTGTGGCTCTTTCCTTGTCCCCTGATGTAGTCACTCCATCATAGAAGGCCACTAGGTTGGTCAGGCAGGACTTGCCCTTGGTGAAGCCATGCTGGCTGCCTCGAATCACCTCCCTGTCTTCCACGTGCCTTAGCATAGCTTCTAGGAGGATCTGTTCCATGATCTTCCCAGGCACAAAGGTGAGGCTGACAGGACGGTAGTTCCCCGGCTTCTCCTTTCTACCCTTTTTAAAGATGGGCACAATGCTTCTCTTCTTCCAGTCCCCAGGGACTTCACCTGACTGCCACGAGTTTTCAAATATCATGGAGAGTGGCTTGGCAACTGCATCAGCCAGTTCCCTCAGGACTCTGGGATACATCTCATCAGGTCCCATAGACCTGTGTATATCCAGGTTCCTCAGGCGGTCACAAACCTGATCTTCCCTTACAGTGGGAGGGACTTTGTCCCCCTGGTCTCCATCCTGTGGTCCATCGACTCAGGAGGGGTGAGGAGAGAGGTTACCAGTGAAGACTGAGGCAAAAAAGTTGTTGAGTACCTCAGCCTTCTCATCTGTTGATACTAGGCCACCATTCTTGTTCATCGGGGAGGGGGTACACTTTCTTTAATTTTCCTTTTCTGGTTGACGTACCTGTAGAAGCCTTTCTTGGTGTTCTTTGCATCCCTTGCCAAATTCAGCTCCAGCTGTGTCTTGGCCCTGCCTTACCCCATCCCTACACAACCAGATAGCATCCCTATACTCTTCCCAGGATACCTATCCCTGCTTCCGCTGCCTGTGCAGTTCCCTCTTGCTCTTTAGTTTGACCGGCATGTCTCAACTCAGCCATGCTGGTCTCTTTCCTTCCTTGCCTGACTTCTTACACCTGGGAACCGAGAGCTCTTGCGCTGTATGGAACGCGTCCTTAAAGACCTGCCAGCTCTCTTCTGTTCCCTGCCCTTGAGGATCGTTTCCCAGGGGATCCTGCTGACTAACTCCTTGAAGAGCTGGAAGTCTGCTTTCCTAAAATTTAGGGTCCTGACTATACTCCTTGCTTTCCCCGTATCCCTCAGGAGCGTGAACTCCACCAATGCGTGATCACTGCAGCCCAGGCTGCGTCCAATCTTGACGTCACCAATGAGCTCACTTGCACTGGTGACCATCAGGTTCAGTATTGCATCCCCTCAGGTAGGGCTGTCTACTACCTGGCTCGAGAAGTTATCCTCAATGCATTCTAGGAATCTCCTGGATTGCCTACAGCTCACCGTGCTACTTTTCCAGCAGATGTTGGGATGGTTGAAGTCCCCAGTGGGACGAGAGCCTGCGAGCACAAAGCCTCCTGGAGTTGGAGGAGGAGGGCTTCGTTAGCATGCTCCCCTTGATCAGGTGGCCTGTAGTAGACACCAACCACAAGGTTCCCTTGGTTGCCTCTGTCTCTGGTTCTTACCCATAAGCTTTCAACCTGCTCGTGGTTATTCTTCAGGGACAGCTCTTCACACTGTATCGATTTCCGGACATAGAGAGCAATGCCTCCGCCCCTCCTTCCTCGCCTGTCCCTTCTGAACAGCCTGTAGTCATCGATAGCCACATTCCAGTCATGGGATCCGTCCCACCAAGTTTCAGTAAAGGCAATCAGGTCATACCTTTCTAGCAGCACAATAGTTTCCAACTCCTCCTGTTTGTTTCCCATGCTGCATGTGTTAGTGTAGAGGCATTTCAGCCAGGCTGTGGGCTGTGTCTCCTTCTCAGCAGAACACCCCTTGATTCCCTTCAGGTGTTTCACAGGAGTTTCCCTGTTGGCTCCTACTACTCAGGAGCCCCCAGCTCATCTCCGCAAGACTTCGACTATGCTGCCATGTCCCCAGCATGCCTCTGGGCAACGGGTTGAGGGCTCATACTAGCAGCCCATCCCTCTAACCATCGTGTATCATCCCACAGCTTGTCACAGGCAAGCCTGATATGTTCCCCTTCCTGCTTTGCCTCTAGTTTAAAGCCCTGCCAATGAGCCCTGCAAGCTCCTGAGCAAAGACCCTCTTTCCCCTTTGAGAAAGGTGGCTCCCATTTGACGCCAGCAATCCCAGTGCCGTGTAGGCCATCCCATTGTCAAAAAACCCAAAGCTGTGTCAGTGACACCAGCCGCGGAGCCATGTGTTGATAGATTGGGCCTGCCTGTTCCTTTCAACGTCACTGCCCACAACCGGAAGGAGGGAGGGAAAAACAACCTGTGCTGCAGATGCCCTCACTAACCATCCCAAGGCCCTGAAGTCTCTTTTAATCACCCTTGGGCTACGTAGTTCAACTTCATCACCACCCATGTAGAAGAGCAGTAATGGGTAGCAGTCCGAGGGCCGTACCAGGCTAGGAAGTTTCCTAGTGATATCTCTAACCTGGGCTCCTGGGAGGCAGCAGAATTCCCTATGAGGAGGGTCAGCCCAGCATATTGGACCCTCTGTTCTCCTCAGAAGGGAGTTTCCTACAACTATGATCCGTCTTTTTTTCCTTGTGGAGGTGGTGGTAATGTAGGGGGGTGTGTTTTTCTGATCTTGGCGACTCCTCTGGTGTAGGTGGATTGACACCCACATCATCCACTGACTGGTCCTCCAAGAGCCTCGTACCTGTTGTGCAGAGGCACCTGGGGGGATGTGGTGGGCAAGGGAAGGGTTCTCTTGCTGCCCCGATTGTGGACCTGTTTCCACTCGTTGCTTCCCTTTAAGACCCTGCCTACATCCTGGTGGGGGGATGATACTGGATCTCTCTGATCACGGGCTCTTTCTGGTAGCTGACCCTGTTCAGGTTTCTGGGAGGTCAGAGTGTGGTTCCACCAGTCTGTCTCTTGGTCAGACTCCCTGATGCTCCTTGACCTATCTACATCCTCTCTTAGCTCTGCCACTAGGCAGAGAGTAGATAGTAGATAATCCATCTGATCTCACCTTACGCAGTTGTTCCCTCTACTGCCATCTGTTTCCAGTGCAAGCTGGTGGCATTCCCTGCAGCCAGAGACCTGGTCGTCTCTGTGTTTTCTTGGGAGCTCTGTCTGGGTTGACACATCCTTTCTCGCTAGTGCAGAGGATAGAGCCTTCCGCTGGGTGGATGCTATGGCTGCGCTCCCTCTCACCAACTGAACTTACCGAACTTACCCCTTGAGCTGGGAGAGACACTTCGCCCTCGCCGCTCACCCTGCCGGCGCCAACTGCCGCACCACACCCTCCTGACACGCCACGTCCTGTTTGCACGGCCTGCTCGCCACGCTCCTGGCTGCTCGCGCTCCCCGAGGGCTGCTTTTTTGTCTATGCGGGGGTTTGGCCGCCTTCACTCTTGTCCTGGCCCACGCTGAGTCAGAGCTGCCTCACGTCAGGAGCTCGCTCCTTCCCGCTTGGGGGCGGGGGGAGCTGGGCTCCCCTCTCAATCCCTGCGCTTTTGTCTTTGCGCTTTTTGCTGCGGTTTTGCCGCTTTAGGAAGGATCCTCCGGCACGACCCTCCGCTCCAGAACCCTTCGCCTCGGTGGCTTCCAAGCCACCTTAGTTGAATACTTGGCCTGTTCTCCTGACAGGCAGTGTGGAAGCAGTTCTTACAAATGGCATTGGTTTTAAATAAATAGCTCTGCTCCAGTGAGTTTTCTATGTAGTAAAGTAATAGAAAAAATACATGGTAACTTTAATAAACCAGTCTTCTCTGACCATTTGGCCAGGTGTAAATTGGACTGTTTACTTGCTTGGTATCTCACGTGAGGAATAGATTTACTTTGTTGTCTTTATTGTAGAATAGTTGTAGAGCTTACTTTGAACATGGCTTTATTGTCCCCAATATTTTACTGCTTTCTATATGATGGACAAGTCCTCACAGCTGACCGTAAGCATGGATTTTTAGTTAATGAGTAGATCTCATATTTTGGAAATGCTCTTATCAGTTGAATTTTATGTCTCAGATTAGAGAACGCAAGAGAAGGAAACCCCAGGCTTGCCTTTCTGATTAATCCACAGCTCCTTCTCTGAACTCTCTAATGAGATCTCTCTCTGAGAGGAGCTTGGAGACTCTTCTGTCTACAGGTGCTGGTAGAAATCATGTAGTGTGTAGGTATCACCCTAGAGTGAACCAAGAGCAAAGTATTTTACTGCAGCAGCTCTCTAATGGCGTTTTCAAGTGAAAAAACCACACACTAGCAAATTTCAGAATCTTGAGAAACAGGGATTCTGCTGTAGCTAGACATCAAATTAGAGAACTTATTTGAACTTTTAAAATATTTCAGTGCATTAACTGATAATCCCCTGTTAGGGAATGACTCCATATCTGGTCAGTCATTCAAAGGAGAAAGCAGTTCTTAGTTGTGATAAGCAAGATCTCTAAGTGAATCTGCGCTTTAACGTATTCATAGTTCAGGTGCTTATGTACTACGAGTGCTTCATAGTGGAGAGATTTGCTGGAGGCTGTCTTCTGGACAGCCATTCATCCATCTGGATAAACTGCATTCTTATCTTTTGCGTTGGATGAGCAACTATATATGAAGTGGAGGTTGCTGTGCAAGTTCAGTTCCTTGTATCTGTCCGAAACAGGGAAGTAGAAGAGTTAAAAAAAAGCAGCACTTTGTTGGAATGTGAGTCATCCTCCTTGTTCCTGTGCTGCTTCCTGTTACTGTCTTATTTTCTTTTTCTGGTTTGGTTTTCATTTCCCAAAGATAGAGATAACCATTTTTTCCCCATGCTGTTCTTCAACACACGCAGACTTTTTCAACCTTGCTCTGCACCTAGTCTCTGCAAGCTTCCATGTCCTCCGCAGAGTAGGATTCCAGTTTTGTACCACTTCTGTAGTAGTACATGTTTTATCTTCTAACCATCCATATCCTTGTTCACAGGGAATCCCAATTACAGCGTTTGGTTGTCAGGATGAAAATAAAAGTTCACTCATACCCATACGTGGGTGTGTGGGCACATGAACGCCAGAGCTGCTGTTTGGACTGGTGCAGTCTCAGTACTGGGGAACTGGTACTTTCATATTCTGCTCTACAGTTGTGTCTGGGTTAGCTGTACCTTCAAAACTATCTCAATGAAGTAAAATTTCTCTCTGGCTTTATTCCCTGTTAGACTGCAATGCTTCATGTGATTACTAGAGAGAATAAGAAATTTATGAAATGCCTCAAAGTTTTTGTTGTCAGACATACATGTGATAACATGCAGTGCCATCACAGTGGTCTTCAACCAACAAGGAGGGAAATGTGAGGTTACTTTTTTCTCAAGAAGCAGTCAATATATGAGGGCTGGTTCATCACTCAGTTTCTTACCTTTTGGATAAAAAACTGCTGAAAACTGTGGTGAGGAATTTTCCTAATTAAGTCATCAGACCATATTGGGGGATGTGGTCTTCAACCCCCAGTAGTGTCTTACATCTCGGCACATGGCCCCTGTCCTCTGTGGCCTTTCCACAGGCTCAGCAGAAGGCATCAGATACAGTCCAGCTGAGGCCAGCCTCAGAGAGGTCATCTCGGGTCTGTTGGTGTTGGGGTCCAGGAGACTTCCCTTGCCATGATGTGGTATGGTGCCTGCTAGACTGGTTTCTGGATAACACCCTCGCTAGATAGAGCCCCTTCCTCTTCCTTTATGGGAAGGTCTGTTCAAGTAGAAACAATTCCATGAAATACCTTCATGCCCGAGGAGATGAGGTTCCTTTCTTGATGTTTGCACTTTTACAAGTTATGATTCCTGTTAAAACTCAGTAACACATTTGGATGGAGTCCGGGCTATTTTAAGCTTGACACCCATCACTTTTCAGTGTTATGTCTGCAAGGTTATGAAGGTATCCCATTTTCTCTTGGCTGCTGTTACACCTTGGAATGATACTGGTTTGAGTCCTGGGGATGCTCTCACTGTTGCATCTTTCGTCATGACCACTAACTTGGCAAACCAGATGGATTGGAGAAATATAGGTGTGGGTGCAGGTGCCCTTCATGCAGTCATTTTCCCAGATGAGTTACAGACATTATGTAGGTCTGTATCATAGTCAAATCAGAAGATATATTCAGATGAGCTGTGGCTTGAAAGAAAGTAAAGGAGTAGGAAGTGTGCATTGTCGTTATGTTGATAATGGGAGAAGGAAAAGAGTAAACAGTACACAGTGTTGCATGTACAGCTGACTACAAAGTCTGAGTTCCAGTGCAGAAGCTATGCACAGTAGGTTCTGGTAATATTGGAAGGCATTAAGGTATTGCCACCAAAGACAAGTTACGTACCTTAGTATGTGTTGTCATGGAATATAAACTTGGAGTTCCACCGTTAACATTGGCCTAAGGACTTTGTGTCTTTTATTCTTGCAATTCACATCTTTCGTATTTTGCACTAACTGCAGAACTTGCACTGTGTCAACAACTGAAGTTTCTGTCTTGTCTCAGCCTAAAGAGACTGTGGTGTCCCGCTGGCGTGCTGACCCGTGGGCCCGGGGATCGTACTCCTATGTAGCAGCTGGATCTTCTGGAAACGACTATGATTTGATGGCTCAGCCAATTACTCCAGGGCCAGCCATTCCAGGTGCTCCTCAGGTGAGAGATGTCTCAATTCTTTTTAGAAAAAACCTCAGAACAGGAAGTTTTTTTTAAGTAATTTACATACATATCTAAACACAAGTTTAGATAATTTGCATCTTCTGATGAATGATTAAAACCTGTAAAATAATTTTCCATCCATGAATTCTGCCTTCCCATGTTTGGTGTCATTTGTTTACTAGAAGAACAGCGTTTTTATTCAGAAAGTCGTTTGGTAATGTCTGAACAGAGTATTATATTATACATTTGTGTTTATACATTATACATGTGTTTCATACTCCATATTTATGTTGTCCATCACCCTTTAAGTGAGTTGTAGTGATTTGAAAGAGGATGAAGACCAGAATGAGGAACAGGAATCAAAAGGTCTCTCCCAAATTGGGAGCGAACACAATGAAGGCCCAAGTCATCTCCAGCTCGCTTTGAAAGGATGGAGTTTTGAAAGCAATAGCCATTCTGAAAGCACTAGCAGAGAAGGATCTATGGCTTTGGCTTTATTTAGGTTCTTTTTCAAGTGATATAAGTCATTAATAAACATAGCTATGGATAAAATCGTTCTCTGCACAGTATAATTTATGGAAGTCTGTTTTCCTCCTACTTCTTTTCACACTCTCAATAGTTGTTTTAGGTCTCAGTTTAAAGAGAAACACTAATTAAAGTGAATTGCTGAAGTTTTTGTTTGCTTACTGTGCTAGAGTTCATGTCCCAGGATCAGAAACCATCGTTCTTAAATGTGTTTAACAGTTTGGCTGTAGAGTTTTAGGTACAACATTTCAATGCTTTTTCGGTATACAGCTAGGGATGTTAATCTCCCCTGCTTATATGGTTCTGAAAGTATTGTTTTTCTAGTAGAGCTTTATTATCTTTGTATTAAAGCAAAGATATTGGCAAATAATTGTAAAATGCTTCCTCATATTACAGTTGTTACAAATATGAAACCCTCTTGTGAAATGGAACGTGTGTATAAAGATTTTCTTGGTAATTTGTACGACAGGCTAAAATATTTTTAATATAGACTATTTTATATGCACCACCTTCATGGAGACAATGGTGTGATTAGAGGTCTTCTAATATTCTTCTGAAAGTATCTGTTTGCTGCAGATTCTGAAAGAACGTGAACAAGCCTTAACAGTGTTCTCTGTTCCCCCCAGCCTATTCCTCGCCTGTTCTTTGCAGGAGAACACACAATTCGCAACTACCCTGCAACTGTTCATGGTGCTCTACTGAGTGGACTGAGAGAAGCCGGTCGCATTGCAGACCAATTTCTTGGGGCCATGTATACTTTGCCTCGCCAGCCTACGCCTGGGGTCCCCCCACAACAAGCTACCAGCATGTAAGAAAAGTAGAAGGTATCAGAAGAGGAGTGGCAAGACCACAGCGCTGCCGTTGTCGACTCCTTGGGATAAAGATACTCACGTAGTCTGTAACAGTATCTGCTGAAAGGACTCAGCCATGAGTTACTGTATAATACTTCTGTTAGAATGCCCTTACAAAAACTTACCTAACCTTTGGCTTGGCATCCTTTTACAAAATCTCTTATAGCTGTTTGAAGTGGCAGTGTACACAGAATTCTTTACTACCAAGCTGGTCAGGGACTTTTTTGACGCTGCACATACTTTCTGAAAGTCAAGCTTATAGCTGGAGGTTTTTTAGGGTTTTTTTTTTTCTACCTATATGTGTATTTACAACTTGGTAATTGCACAAGGCCCTCTAGAAGCTGGTTGCTACGAATAGTAGCTTAGTGTAGAATTTATGTAAACTTCTTTGGGAGTTTTTTTTATTGTATTGTCTTGAAGAATAATATTTTTTGACCAATTCTATTCTTATCTGGCATTTGAGAATTTGGTGCAACTGTTACCCTACCAGCAACAGCAAATCACACCCTGCCAAAGTGGTCCATTGGCTGCTATACCATATGCATCCTGTTTTCGAAAGAAAGCTGGTATTACGAAGTGTGCGCTAAGCATACTGTTTTATTGAATACTTTCAACAAAAGAAATCATAAGAACTGGGTATTCGTAAGTGGAAAAACTAGAAAAATTATTCATAATTGTTTATATAGAAACAGAGTTGCCTAGACAGTAAGTTAGCTGAAGGACCTAATCTCTTGACTTCTGCACGCTGCAGGTGGGCACTCTGTGTACCTGTTGATTTCATTTCTGCTAGGTTGATGAGATGATGTTGCAGCTGCTGTTGTTATGCTTCTGAAAATCACTTTGGTTTGGCTGCTTTTCCAAATATTTTCCTTCTTATTAATTCAGCTCATAGAGCCTTCCATTCATTGCATAGAGCAGTCTTATTTAAACATTTAGGTCCTTTTTTCCCTCTCCTCCTTTCCCCATTTAGCATTAGACTTTTCTTATTTTTTCCAACTTTTCTCATCCTCCTCTTTCTACAGTTTATTTCTATCTCATCTAACCATGTTCTCTCTTCACACTTTTTTCAGTTTTTCTGTTCTCACTTTCTCTGACCCTGTGTCTGTACATGTGCAGTCTGTCCCAACTTCCTTCTGTCTTTGCACCTTCTGTTTTGCTAGAGGACTGGTACCTCCTCTTCTTCCATGCTCGCCCCGCTACAATTACATTGCCCACACTTCTTCCTGAAGAAAATACGTATGCAAACAAGACTGCAGCCCCTACTTGTTTACAGTGGTATTGTCTTTGGCCACAGACTCTCCATCTTCTGGCATCGTTGCTTCTACTGTTTTCTTGTGTCTCCTTCTTAGTAGCTGGAGGTCGTTCTTCCCCCTGACTATGCTTGTTATCTTCTGGTTGCTTTCTCATTAGATGTTGAAGTCTGTGAGGGGGTATCTCCATAGGCAGTCCTTCTGACAAGCTGTGAGAAAGGGGAGGACTCTGATGTGGCGAAGTAACAGTCTGTGAGGCAGCACAGCCTTGAGGGGTCAAGGACTAAGCCCATTTGAAGTGGCTGGACTTGGTGCCATGGGGGACCCTCTTTCCCGAACTTCTGTCGAAATTAGTGGTACCTTTCCTGTATATCTAACTTTGCAAATGTTGCTACTTTAACCTTTTATTGAAAGGGGTAGTCCTCAGCAACACTACTCATCCTTGTCCCTTCCAGGGGACAAAACAGACTTGGTGATGGTTGGTCAGAAAACTGCCACTGAAGTGGGGCAGGAATTGGAAGTCCAGCAGGGCATGGAGGAGGGGTGTCCAGGGCGTGACTGTGAGTAAATAGAGAGTAATTTGAGACTCAGGATCCCCTGCCTTATGTTCAGGTAAAAGCCTATCAGCACCGCTACCTGGAGAGATCCTGTCCCAGGATGAGAGGTGTGACAGGCCTTTAAAATCCACCAACAGCTGATCTAGGCTCTTGGCTAGTCTGGCTGAAGATAGGAAAAGGATCCAAGAATTGGGGTGCTATGTTCTGTAACCAGGCTTCCAGCCTCTTTGGGTCTCCGTATTTGTGGCATGGTTTGTTGTTGGGATTAGTGATGGTGCTGTCTCTTGCCATGAGGACTGTCATCCCACTTGCTCTAGCAAAGTGTCAAAAACTCAGAAAAGCACTTCTGGCCCAGTAGAAAATAAAATAGTCCTCAACTGAACATGGCAAAATGGTGTCTTTTCCAGACAAATAACAAGCCGCTTCTGCATCAGCCTATTAATGTTATTTTCAGCTGCTTTGTTCTGCTTTATGTTTGTTCTGACTGAGACTTAGCAGATTATTCAGCAGGCTAATTCTGTCAAACAACACGCGGTAATTTGTTGAAGACATTCGAATGTAACCAAACTTCCTTTTGCACGTTGCCATTGATGTGACTGAGTGGGGCTAATCTTTCACTTGATGACCAGACTGTCCTGTTTTCCCTTTTCAAAAAGACATCTGAAAACTATGGTGAGAACTGAAATAAGAAGGTGGAGGTGATGGTTCCCACCCTTTTTGAAGGTGTGCAAGGAATTGGTGGGTGTTAGCTGATGGTGGTGATGGGAGTGAGCAAGGGAATGGGGATGCCGGCAGGAGACGACGAGGCCCTGTGATTTGATGTAGCCTGTTCATCATTGGAAGATGAAGACCATGATCTGTGGCCTGCTGCGCCCTCCCCTCTCCATTATCTGTGGGGTCTCCGGACCTATTCCTCAGCCAGTCCCTGCTAACAAGCCCTAGCAGGTATTAGAGAGTGAACAGCTGAGAGTACCTTAAGCTCTTAGGTGTGTTTGAGGCTCAGCAAAGACACAGATAAGGCTGTGCAGCAAGTTGCTGGACACCTCAGAGCTGCTGTGCTGCAGCTCCTGCCCTGCATGGGCCAGTTTCTTGTGGTCTGTGGCACTGGTTGCGGGGAGCAGTGGTTGGGTGAAGGTCCAAGACTGCTGCCTTGTTCTGGTTGTATCCTGTGGAATTGCTGTGGTGGAGCGGGTGGGGGGGGGGCTTGGGGGGAAGCTGGAGGCCAGCTGGAGCTTGCAGACCTGGAAAAGATGGTTCATCACTGTGCTCAGGCCAACTTAGTGTTGGGGTTCAGCTCTGCCAGGTCACGTGGTGAAACTTCCATTGTTCGTCCAGGAGCAGGATGGTCTCACGCTCTTTGCAGCCCCACCAGTGTGTGATATTCCTCAAGCAGGTACTCTCCCAGCAGTTAGCAGCTCTTGCTCCACTGCTTCTGTGGTCCCAGGGGTGCCTCCTGCTGTGCCTCAAATGGCGGCTCCAAGTCCAGACTATCAGTTTTTGTGTTTTGGAGCATATTGTTCTCTGCTCCCTGTGTCAGGGTCTGTTAGATGGACCTTTGGTCCGACCCATAATGGCTGGTCCTATTTAAGTGCTGCCTGTGCAGCCTTCCTACTACTGTGACCTTCTGGGGAGGAGATGGCATTGCAACTAAATGGGTCACCAGGCCCTCTTCATCTCAGCATCCTTCCTCATGGTGTAGCCATTCTTCCCCTTGCTGCTGTTAGCTTGCCCTGACTTACCTGTAGGGATTGCCTGATCTGTTTCAGCAGATTGTGGATGACCTCTATCACAGATTTGAGGCTGCTGGGCGCAGTCGCAAAACCTTGTGGTCAAGTCTGGTTGCACCCACTGTAGCGTACCTTTCCACCTATTCTCAGGGACTTAGACCACTTCTCACTCTACTCCATGGGTAGGTGAATTGCATTTGTGACAACAAAACTGATTGGTGCTCATTTTGGAAAGAAAAGTGTTCTCCCCTAGTTGGACCTCCTGTTCTGGATGAAGGACCACAGTGATCTGCCATGGGGTTATGAAGCCTGAGCAAATGCATGCATTCGCTAGTCAGATTGTGATTTTGGATGGGGTGAATCTGCAGGAAGGTTTGTATTTCTCAGTTCTCCAGATGCCTGTGGTTTTGTCAGGTGCTGGCATCTACTCTGCAATAAACTACTGTTAGCTCAGGGTCTGTGTGTTCAATCTTTGTATGGAATTGAGAATATTTGCTATGGTCTTGCCTGTAGTGGAAATTAATTAGCGATGCATGGGTTCTCCCTGTTTCGTTATCTTACTAATTGACTGGATCATAAACCTAGAGGAACAACTTCACTGGGGTGCTTCAGTTTCTGTTTTTATTATGAATCTTTTCACCTGACTAGGTCTCCTGCTATATTTCTAAAAAAGTTCAACTGAGGGTACTGTGGTCAACAAGGTACTCAGAGTTCATCCTGTAGTCTTTAAACCATGAAGTGGCTCCATAAAGCAAGGTGACTGAACTTCATTTATTTGTATACTTCAGATTCTTTTTAAAGGTGATGCTAATTCCATGAGTTGCTTGTCCCAAAAATGTTTACCAAAAGATAATTAGATGCCATGGGCTGGTTTGTTTTAAAGTTTGCTGCTTTTACAAACAATTTTTTTGCCATTTCCAATGCATCTAATTTCTGAAGGTGCAATTTTTTGTTCATTTGGAAGGAATATTGAAACTTACAGGAAATGCCTACACTGACATTCTTTTCCAAAGCACACATATTACAGAACTACTGGCATGCTTCCAGACCTTATGCTCTGAGTGTTACCAGCATCAGCTGGACAAATACCCAGAAAACCCACAAGAAGTCACCTCTAGGTGGTCAGTGGAGAGTGAAAGCATCCCTTTAATTACCTGTGCATATCAGTCATGGGACATGTCTTATGCAAAGAACAAATTGTCTTAAAATTAGTGTTTTTCCAGGTTTGCCAATTTGTCTGCTAAAAGCTGTTGCTTCTTTACAAAGTTTGTTGGCTTGTATTCGCAAAGCTCCTGCAGGGCTTGTGGAGTCTGTCCATTACTTCCAGGTGCTAATAGGCATCAAGTCAACGCAGTGATAGAAATTCCCTGGAAAACATCAACCACAAAGGCTGAGAAATGCAATAAAATATCCAACGCTAAGGAATGCAGCTTCATCACATTCTTACATGTGTACATAGATACGGGGCAGCATAGCTGACCAGATTCTCTGTCACACATGGTTCTTCCCCATTTCCAGCCAACTGAAGACCGTGGTGATGCGGTACTGGAGCCTTTCAGTCATGTGAAGTGTGACCATGCTTCAAAGAAATGAAAGAAAGAAATATGCTTTAAAACAGGCATATTTTCACTGTAGCTGTAGGTTCCACCTTTCTGTGTCCTGCTGGATGCATCGGTAAGGAGGGCTGACAGCTCAGCTGGCCTTGCTTCAACGATATTAATGGGCCTGTTACTGCACTGATATCCTCAGAATAATTTTTTTAGTTTCTCAGGCAAATATTGTCTGGTTTAGTACATGCTTTGCAAAATAACAAGCAAAAAAAAAAAATAGCAGCAGGGTGACTTGTTCACAAGCATCCAGAAGTGCTGTTGAGCTGAAGAAATCACTTACGTTCATACTATATCCAAGTATTAGAGGTGGACTCAGCTGCACAAGCAAGTGCAGACTTCATAGCACTGCCAAATAAAAGATGTGCAAAGACATTTCATGGAAGATTTTGCAGAAAGAATTATGATAATGTTTGAAATACCTACTTAGGGTGGGGTTTATCTCACCTAACCTGATACATTTCCTCTGCACTGGTGGTCTAGGCTCCCTCCAGCCATGCTTCTCTCTATAGAGAAATTCATTATGTCCCGGTGTCCAAATAATTTCAGGACCATTGAGTCTGTTAATTAGTTCTGGTAATGTAGACCTACATCCAAATCTTTTGTACTACTATGTGGCCAAATGTGCCACACTCACAGGCCTCAGGTATTGTTAGTGCTGTTACCTGCCATGGCTCAGGGACCTTCTGGAGATGGTTTCCATTTACCACTTCCATGTTCCAAACCAAGCTCGCAGCTTTCCACTCTCACAGAAACTGCTTTGGATATATCCTGTGCTTGGGGGCCTGCTGCCTCATGGGGCCAAAAGTTTTCATCTCTGTTTTCTTAAATTGTTTGTTGGTCCCCATCAATGTGGTGTTAATTACACCTCTCCATGAAGGGACTTCTGCTCACTGTTATTCTGTTGTCCTCTTTTCTAGACACTGTATCACCGCACCCCAATAATTTTAAGGCTATTTCACTTGGACAAGGGTAGATTACCTGATTTTAGACTTCACACTTAAAAGACAGAGAGATCTTGGCCTGTCAACCCAGCCTGGATGATAAAGTGTCTTTTCCATCTACGGGTTCATGCCTTTCAGAAGCTCCTGAATGCATTTACCTTGTTCTGGAGAGGTCCTGGGTACGTGTCTCTCTGCAGAGACCACCTATTTGGATAACCACTTGTTTTAGGTTGCAGTTATCTGAGCGTAGTCCCTGGCTCTAAGCACGTCATGGCAGTGCACTGTAATCCCTGATAGTGGTGCTCAGTGTGTCCATCCTTCCACACAGCTTCTGCACCATTCCCTCTTCATACCTGCACCGAATGCTGCTCCTCTGCTTGAGCCTCTGGTAGTTAGTGCTAGATTTTGCAAATGGTGAAATTACTGTTTGTTTTGCCTCCAAGCCACCCCGGGTAGCTGCACCTGTGTGGAATTGTGTTTGAAGTTATCCAGGGTTAGAACAGACATGGACCACAACCACCTGAAAATGGAAATTACTTATCTAGGTGCTGTATGGCATGTGTACTCCACCTACTCAATGCTTACCCTTCTTCCTCATAGTCCCACATACCTTTTTTTTTTCAGATTTTTTGTTAAGCCTTGTGTGCAGATGGTAACACATGGGGAGGTTCAAGTCTCAGCCATGATCTACTGTTACAGGACAGAAGTGTCTCCAGCCTCAAGTTCTTGGGCAGAGTTCGAACTGGTGTTTGGACAACATACTCCTGTCCTTAGTAACTTTTCCTCGCTCACAGAATCGTATCCTCACTTCCGAATAACGTGTAAAGCTTGTCAAACTGCTCAATTTGAATGTTTTTTCCTAATTCACCGAGGATACTTCAGCTTGGTGGTCTCAGGTAAGCGTGAAAAAATATTACTGCAACTAGCAATGTATATGTCGGACTACTGAATTCCTGTTCAGCAACAGATGCCAACTTTTCTGTAGCTGTCAATGATGGAGGATGTAATTTAGACTTGAGTGTGACTGGAGTACTCCATGTACTCCATTTCCCTTTATTAAGCCTTATGCCCTACCAGGTGCTTCATGTGTGCCCCTTAGCCCAGAGGGGCCGGAGGCTGGAAATCTCACCGTCTCCGCAGTTCTCTCTGCAGTATGCTACTGTTGTGCTCCAGGGTGCAGTTTGGTTTGGGTCAGCACAGGAGTCAACATGCTTTTTGAGTGGATAAGTATTTAGGACATTATTTACCTAGGCTTCAGGGTGTTCTGGTGGGTCTGATCCACCCAGCACTCTGAAGGAGTTGTGTGAATAGTTTGGGCACTGTGCCTGTTTTCAGAAGCAGCTGAGATGCTGCAGCTTTTGAAGAAAACAGGACTCCTATTTGGCAACTCATCAGTTCTGGAGGTAGCTGGTCCGTTTGAGGAGACAGGATAGCCAAGCTGCTCCAGAAGGGAGGTCCTGGAATCTGGCCTGGGATGGGAAGGGCTGCAGCTGCTAAGATCTTGGTGGGCCTGAAGGCACCTGGAAAAACTCCAGCTGAGAATGCTGAGCTAGCACAGATGTTTCATGAAGGAAACGGAAAGGGATGATCTTGTCCTAGCCTTCACCTCCCTCCTCAGCCTGCTTGTTATTTCATTGTTTACCCTGTACAATCCCAGCTTTGTTGGATGGATGCACCCACGAGTGCTGAAGGAGCTGGTGGATGTTCTTGCCAAGCCACTCTCCATCATCTTTGAAAGGTCATGGAGGACAGGAGAGGTGCCCGAGGGCTGCAGGGTAGCTAATGTCACTCCAGTCTTCAAAAAGGGCAAGAAGGAGGACCTGGGACACTATAGGCCAGTCAGCCTCACCTCCATCCCCGGAAAGAGGATGAAGCAGTTCATCCTGGAGGTCATCTCCAGGCATGTAGAGGAAAAGAAGGTTATCAGAAGTAGTCAACATGGATTCACCAAGTGGAGATCACGCTTGACGAACCTGATAGCCTTCTGTGATGGCGTGACTGGCTGGGTAGATGAAGGGAGAGCAGTGGATGTTGTTAACCTCAACTTCAGCAAGGCGTTCGACACCGTCTCCCATCACATCCTCACAGTCAAGCTCAGGAAGCGCGGGTTAGATGAGAGGACAGTGAGGTGGATTGAGAACTGGCTGAACAGCAGAGCCCAGAGAGCTGTGATCAACGGGGCAGAGTCTGGTTGGAGGCCCGTAACTAGGGGTGTTCCCCAGGGGTCTGTGCTGGGGCCAGTCCTGTTCAACATATTCCTCAATGACCTGGGCGAAGGGATAGGGCATAATCTCAGCAAGTTCGCTGACGACACCAAGCTGGGAGGAGTGGCTGATACGCCAGAAGGCTGTGCTGCCATTCAGCAAGACCTGGCCAGGCTGGAGAGCTGGGCCGAGGGGAACCTCATGGCATTCAACAAGAGCAAGTGTAGGGTCCTGCCCCTGGGGAGGAACAACCCCACGCACCGGTACAGGTTGGGGCTGACCTGCTGGAAAGGGGCTCTGCTGAGAAGGCCCTGGCAGTGCTGGTGGGCAGCAGGGTGACCATGAGCCAGCAACGTGCCCGTGTGGGCAAGAAGGCCAGCGGTGTCCTGGGGTGCATTGAGAGGAGCGTGGCCAGCAGGTCGAGGGAGGTTATCCTCCCCCTCCGCTCCGCCCTGGTGAGGCCACATCTGGAGTGCTGCGTCCAGTTCTGGGCTCCCCAGGTCAAGAGGACAAGGAACTGCTTGAGCAAGTCCAGCAGAGAGCTACGGAGATGATCAGGGGCCTGGAGCATCTCCCTTATGAGGAAAGGCTGAGAGACCTGGGTCTGTTCAGCCTGGAGAAGAGAAGCCTGAGGGGGGACCTTGTCAATGCTTATAAATATCTGAAGGGTGGGTGTCAAGAGGATGGGCCGGACTCTTTTCAGTGGTGCCCAACGACAGGACAAGGGGCAACGGGCACAAGTTGGCACACGGGAAGTTCCACCTGAACATGAGGAAAAACTTTCCTGTGAGGGTGCCGGAGCAGTGGGACAGGCTGCCCAGAGAGGCTGTGGAGTCTCCTTCCCTGGAGACATTCAAACCCCTCCTGGACGTGGTGCTGTGCCCCCTGCTCTGGGTGTGCCTGCTCAAGGACGGGGAGGCTGGACGGGATGATCTCCGGAGGTCCCTTCCAGCCCCGCCATTCTGGGATTCTGGGATATCCTGGATCCATCAGGATAGGGCTATCCCTGGTGGGAGCTTGAAGTTAATGACTTCAACTTTATGCCTAATCCAGGCCTAGTTCTGTTATTGCTAGGAGGACGCTGGTTTATTCTTCACAGTACCATAACTGGGGTGATCAGTCCCAGGTATGCTGAGGCGTTACCCACAGTGCACCAGAGAACCGAGAGCCATGCTGGGCCCCAGCCTGGTAAGGAAGAGTTGGTGTCAAATATCTTCACTGACAGCCAGTGTTGGGGCTTCCTGTGCAGAAGGAAACAGCTTGTGCTCCTGATAACATAGTGGTTTTTAAAGAAGATAAGGGGAGTCCTGGGTGCCCAAGTAAGGGAGTATCGCGAAGGATGAAGGAAAGTATCTGGCTGGACCCAGGGAGGCAGTTTGGCCGTGGCCAACCCGTCGGGGCTGAAGAGACATGTTTGCCTTCATGTTTGTGGTGTAGGGAGGCAACGGGGTCACGGCCTGTGAATAGGAGCCGCATGATGCATCTTGGCCTTCAAGTCCTAGGAGAGGCTTGGAACTGAGCTAGTGCAGATGAGTCCTGGGAGGCTGTGGACCAAGTTAGGCAATTCTCCTCCCAGCTGAGCTCTGCAGTGGCAAAGCCTCAGTCTTAGCCTACTTGTTCATTTATTTCCTCCTGACCCAGCTGCATTCTTGCTTGTGCCATGACTGCTTCAGCAGGATTGTGCCCTCCACCCTGCTCCCCTCCTCGCTTTACCCTGGTCTACTGAGGCCTGACAGATGTTGGCTTGAATCCTCAGCAAGCTGAGGAGAATGAACAGAGACCTTCACTTCCCTGTGGTGTCCAGGGCACCAAGTGATACAAAATACGTCTGCTTTATCTGGTCATGTTTTTGAAGGGAAATAGCTGTGGCTGCTGTGCCTGACTTCGTGCCATCTGTGTGCTTGGTGGTGTGTAACAGAGAATATGTATTTGGGGACTGAAGGGTCTACGTATCCTTAAACCTTGTTTCCATAACCTGATGACAGCTACCCAGAATTCCACTTCAAGTTGAATGCAGAGAACTTGAAAACAATTGTGTGTGTCTATCTGTGCAAATGCCAAAAGCAAGGAAGCAAGTCTGGTTTTCAGATGCCTTGGATTAAAAAGCATGTTAATTAAGATATTAACAAGGATAAGCGCACTGGGAAGCTGGTGGAAGGAAGATTGTTGATGGGAACATGAGTAGCTGGGTAACAGGCAGACAGAGCGCCCTGTGCCAGTGAAAAGTGATGCTGCATGCTAAAGGCATCCAAAGATCAGTGGACTGGCTCCAGAGGCGGGTGGGCGTTCCTTACCTGGCTACAAGGGTAGAGAGCATTAGGAGTGGTTTTCTGATCGGAGTGGTGGTGGTGGTGGTGGTGGTGGTAAAGCAGATCAGTTTGCATGGTCTGGTAAGACAGTTAAGGGGAGCTGTCAGCTACCTCTGTAGTTGGGTAAATACTGCGCTGGATGCGATGCCAGAGTTAAAACATTAAGATGCTACTTAGACCTCCGTGAGTGGCTGATCAGGGGCCCACGGGAGGAGAAGCAATGCTTGATCTGAGCACGGGCAGCAAAATCTCACCAATAAAGATGATTTTTAGCAGCAACCTTCTCAGGTACAACTAAAGCAGAAAGGTTTGCAGCTGGAGTAATAACAGAGTACACCTGTTTGTAGGCAACACGATGACTACTTAAACCCACCAAAGCAAGTAGATGTGACTGATCAAAAAGAACAGAGTAAAAAAAGACTTCAGAAAGAGTGAAGTTTCATGGATAAGCAGCGATGCTGTGGTAGGTGGGCCCTTGGTCCAGTACACGTACTATAATGTCCTCATGTAGGAGTGGTGAGCCTGGCCTTGAATCACAAAACAATGAAAAGAAGCATCCTGTGCTATGTGCTTAAGGTGTTGGTGGGGGAGAGACTTCGAGCAGCCGTGGCAGCTATGGACAATAACTCTTCACTTATGCATTTACAGATCTCTGCTGTCCTTAGCAAGCCAGACACGGCAGCGTTTGTGTTGTAGCTACAGTAACTGTTAAGAGGTGAAGAACCACCTCTTTAATGATGTTCAATAGCTGCCTATGTGAACTGGGATAGAAAGGGGTCTCAGCCAAGCCAAAAGTCAGTTTTCTTAGACAAATATTTTACAGAGGGAACGTTGGAGGACTTCATCTCTAGTTAATTAGCTCTACCCAGGGACCAGCAGCTGAAGTGACAGCTATAGATGTCTCCTAAAATGTCAGTCAATACCAATAACCCATTTAATAGAGCTTCTGGAAATGCACCCAGTTTTGCAGTCAAATAGAATAAACCAGATATAAGGAAAAGAGCTTTGTCTGATATCAAGTGTAGCACCCAGGGCCCCTTATGAATCAACGTGCTTCTCTCCAACTGACGTGGTTATAGTCACGGGGGCTGGTCCTGCACATGAGAGGTGCTAATTGTCCCTGCGTATTGCAAAAAGTTAGGAACTATGAAGGAGACTTTGCCACTTGTACTGACCTCTGTATCCTCCAGCTTCTTCCAGGAGATCACCAGTGGATCTTGGTTCCAGTACAATCTATACTGGCTGAGTGATGGAAATGTAATGAAGTGGTGGCTTGCTTCCCTCTGTAAAAACACCCTTCCTCCAACTCGCTCTCAGCAAGGCCAAGTCCAGGCCATCCAGTTGAAGTGCAGAGTGGCTGTGTTCCACTTGGTTTGCCATGTGTGTATGCACTGTCCATGCCTTAAATGCAGCCTAGGAATGGATGTATGAGACCTGCCTGGATACAGGCAAAACTCTAAGAACAAGGTAGTCAGCCTCAGCACTAAGACAGTGCCGCAGACTGGAGCTGCCTCGGCACTTCACCGAGGGGCATCAGTACCCGAGTAACAGACACTGTGCAGGGATTCAGCCGGAGCTATAAATACCACATCACAAATGTGTAAAAAGAGTTTTTATTGGTTATATACTGTAGAGCTGACAGTGTTTGAGTCAGGAGAGACATGCAGATAAAGTGTGTGTTTACATTTGGCATGCAGACTAAGAGCACTGTGTAACTGGAAGGAGGTGAGCACCATCTGTATCCACTGCATGGGCAGCCTGGGGAGGAAAGAGCTGGCTTCCCTCTATTGAGCATGCTGAAACAAGGAGAGATTTGAGAGGGTGAAACAGTGCTGATAGCTCTATTGGACACAAAGTTTGTTTTAGGGAATTTTAGGCAATACTGTAACCCTGGAAAATTTGCTTAACTTGAATGAGTCTGTGATTATGAAAAGATTTCTTGCATTATTTGTCTTCTAACTAAGCTGCCCCAGCCCAAATATATGTCTGCAAATACAAAAAAATAGATTTATTCTCTTAAAAATACATTCCATGCAGCCTGGAGCGCTGCTTCCCCAAGGCAGGAGCCTGCACTGGATGCTGGGCAGCCTAGGAAGATGATGCTTTG
This sequence comes from Morus bassanus, assembly GCA_031468815.1. Lineage (NCBI taxonomy): Eukaryota > Metazoa > Chordata > Aves > Suliformes > Sulidae > Morus > Morus bassanus. The sequence goes on from CM062590.1 coordinate 489,311, forward strand.
GATCCTTAGGTTACTGACCATCAGCGGCATCTGCAAACAATGGCTTCATGTTTCATCACATACAGAGCAGTCCACTGGAGGCTGGCCTTGGAGCAGTGCTTTGACCACTCCAGTAATGTGCAAGGGCAGCAGAGATGAGGTCTACTATATTAGAGATGACACCAATGTGACTATTGCTTCAATCTGTAGCTAGGAAATTGCTCAAGTGTCTCTTGAAGCACCAAGGTGCGCCACCCTGCCCTGTGCTTCCTGCCCTTTTTGTTTCCTGGAGGTACTATCTGCAGGAGGACTGCAGGTCTCCCCTCGTCTGTGTCCAGTGAGCTGCAGTTTGACAAAGCATGGCACTGGGGGTTGCAGTGCGAAGCTGTCGCCCCTCCATGCTACCCGAGCAGCTGGAGGGGCATCGCTCTGCATGCTGCAGTGGTGTTTCTGGACACAAAGGAAGCCGCTCTGTGAAGCAGCAAGCTGCTGGCCCCTCCGGCTGGTGCCAGCCATTCTGGGAAAAGCTGCTGGCTCTCCAAAAGGGACCAGTGTCTCCGTTTCCTTGGGAGAAGTGAGCACTGACACACTTCCTCTGTACAGCAAATACATTTACAACTTTGGAATTACCCGAGTGCTTGATGCGCAGCCTCGTGGCATCGTCAAGCCCACTGAAAAGCCTGTTATATTTATATGCTAAAATTACAAATACTTCTTCAGTGATGGCAATATTTACACATATACTCTATTTTACAGCTGTTCAAAAAAAGTGTGCAATTTGAGTAAAACACATTGTGTTTCCTGAAGTCATTGCTATAAGTTTAATAATACAATCAGCTCCTATTGCACTCATGATTAGAGGACATGGCCCCTTTCAATTTTAAGGAGGGTTTTCTTTCTCAGATTTAATCTTGGTTGTGGTAAAAACAACCCAGTGTCCAGTTACTGAGTGACATCTGTGTTATTTACAAGCAGTGAGACTGAGTCTAGAGCAAGAGTTCAAAGTATGTGCTGTAAAATATTGAACAGAAGACTGAGGCAGCTGGAGAAAGGAGAGACGTCACCTGTGAGAAGCACCTGAGGAGAGCAGACAGTGCCAGAAGAGCTGCATTGCTGGGTCAGTAGCTGGGGCTCCTGCTGTGTGCTGAGAGCCGGCCGAGCAGCAGGGTGAAGCCCTCTGGTTGCCTATGGTAGGGAAAAGCCTGGTCCTGGCTGACAGAAGGGGAAAAGCAACAGCTATTGCTGCTGGTGGTTCTTCCCTTGCACTTCAGACACGGGGTTGTGTTATTGGGGTGAGCTGTGGGGTTGAAAAGCCGATGGGTAAGCCAGAGTTTTGTGAGTAGGTACAAGGAAGCCTGTGTTAACCCAGCACATCATGTTGTAGGGATGCAGAGCTTTGCTGGCCAGGACTGAAACCAGTTCCCTTGGAAGGCGCTTTGGAAGCACCATGCTAAGCTGGATCCATGACAAGAACGCGAGAAGCAGAGGGCTGATGGGTGCGTACTGGCGCCCAAGTGTCCTGTGGGATGCGGACCGCTGTCCTGCAGCAGGACGGGGCTCGTCACCGGGAGGAAAGCCATGCACTTGCTGCTCAAAGTGATCCTCGTCCTCTTCAGTGCGTACGTGCTGTCTGGCTGTTTGTAAAACTCAGCTGCACGTCCTGGGCAGCAGCGTCACGGGGCAGGAGGAGGCTGCCTGAGATACACCACTTCCCTGTGAGACTGAACTGCAATTGCCAAGCAGGTCAGCAGCAGCGGTTCTTCTGTGGTGACTGTAACTGGGTATATATTACACAGCTGGAGAGGTGCTTAACAGCAGGTTTGGGGAGGTAAATGGAAATTACTGTGATATCTGAAGAGGCAGGTACATGCCAAGACGCCTCCAAGATGCAAACTCACAGGCCGAGCAAGCAGGTACTGCAGGAGGCATTTGGACTGCTTGCTGCAGAGCAGCTGCACTGGCTTGGAGGGGTTTTTGCAGCAGCATCTCCCATGCAACAGATGGAAGAAGACCTGAGGCAGCATATTTAGTTTTGAAGGGAAATATTTTCTTTAATATGAAAATAAGGGGCAAAGAGTCAGGCTGTAGCATCCCAAGGCTGGCGGAGGCTAGCAAGCCAGCCCTGTGAGAGCACTGCTGAGATGTGGCACTTCTGGTCAGGCAGCAATTGGTTTATCAGCTCTGGAAAGCCTGCAAGACTGCGCAACGAGGCAAGGGAAGCTGACGCTGTTCAAGCAATTGATCTCAGTAATGTCTTTTTTTGTGTGGTGGTGATCCTACCATACAGTTAACCTCTGAGCAAAGCAAGGTGCTCAGGGTGGACATTGCAATTTCACAGGCTTGTCTAAAAAAAAAAAAAAAAAAAAAAAAAAAAGAAAAATCCATTGTGGTTTCAGATTGGAAAATACGCACTAATTTTCAATGCGCCCTGATAAACATGGGGCAGAGGGAGGCATTTCAGAAATCTGAATTTAACTTCAGATTTTCAGTTTCTTTCACTTTTAGTTTATATTTTGAGTTTAAAAATATTTTCCTATTATACTTGAGGATATATTTATCCCATTCTCTACTAGCACTGCCATGTCATGAAATGGTAAGAGATAGCCGTTGATATAATTTATTTTAATACAGTTTAAAGATTATTAGAGCTGCCACTTAGTACTAATTTAAAAGCATTCTCTTTTTGTCTTTTTATGCAACTTGACACTTATGCATGTAATGAAATATAAAAGAATAAAATGAAGGGTTAAAATATAAATTTGGGACACCATCTAAAAATCGCAAAAGGAAGCACTTTTTTTCAAAAATAATTTTTCCCTTCCTCCAAACAATCTTCACTAAAAAAAAAAAAATCATGTAATTGAAACTTTTTCTATAAATGTTTTCACAGATATTTTCCAACCAGCTCTGGTTTTTTTTGATTCATTTGCCTCTCAGAATTGAGGCATATAATTCCAAGGGACAGAGAAGGTACAGCATATAGACGTGCATGTGTGGACAGCCACACGTGCTCGTCTGGAAGGTGAGATGCGGGAATGAGTGTGTGGTGCAACTCAGACGTGGAAGCTGCTGGGTCGCAGCTGTTCCCATAACACCTCCAAAACAGATACAGGACCTTTTCCCTTCTGCAGCATTGTCCTCACCCCTCTGCAGAGAGGCACATCTGTTTCCACCAGGCAGAAGAAAGCACTGGGGGAGGTCAGTGGTGTTTGTGTACAGGACAGGAAAACTGTGGGCCAGCCCTGCAGCTGGGTGGTGGGATGTAAAGGAAGGACTGGTGGAGCTCTGACTTTGTGAGCCAGATGCAATCACCTTGCTCAGGGCAGCTGCTGCTCCAACACCTAAGCACCTCTTGGAGCGGCAGGGGCAGTGTCTCCCCCGCCAGCGATGCCATCTGCACTCGGTGGCCTGGGGGCACTGACAGGGTAACGTACCTCTGTATTTGAAGCAAACTCTGACCATACCTGGGTCCCACACATGGCGGATGGGGTGGTCCTGAAGAGGGGCACAGACCCAGACTGCCTAGGTAGCCATACTGGAGCTTAGCTAAGGGTCCAATCCTGCTGTCTCCACTCTGTTTTTGGAAGGAACAAGGACGTTCTGCTTGTCTGCAAGGAAAAGCACTTGTTTCTTTTTCCCTTAGAGCTCAACCGCTGAGAATGAGCAGCAGAGTTATTGCTTGCAGAGTGTGATGAACATAAAGCTTCAGGTAAAAAAAGCAGCCCCGTCCAAGTCAGGAGGAAGTTTCACTGCTGTGTGAACTACTGTTGGTTTGGCTCAGAGGATGAATTCTTGGTGCAAGATCTCAGCTGGTGATGAGTAGGTCATGCAAAGACTGTTGAAGAGACTGACAGCAATAGGGAAGAAACTGCTTCTAATCAACGTTTTCTGCTCTCCTTCCCTCTTAATGTGTAAAGCAGCCAGTGGGGAATGGTTTCTTCCTGTCTAGAGACAGAGGGTGCTGGGAACACAAGTACTGAGGTGACCACAGTCGAAGCCAACAAGGATGTATTAGAAGAAAGCTTTCAGTTGTGGAACCGTGTAGGACAGCTATCATGGGCTGGGGGACTGTAATCACAGGGATACTTCTGGGATCTTGTCTAAATGCAAGTGATTAACAAGAAGTTCTCTCTTGTCCAGGGAGTACCATCGTTCAGAGTGGCTATGCAGTCAAGGTTTCCATATGGAGACACCTATCATCCTATGGAGGAGATTAAGATTGCAGGTACAGAGATGAGAAGTGGGAGTCCCCTGAGCAAAGTCTCTGCAGCTGCCTCTTCAGCAATGAAGAAAAAGAATTCACTGGTAAAGCTCCTGTACCTTGCGAATCGCATTAGAAAACTGGTTTCAGGCTAGCTGAAGCCTCTTGAGAGGTTACAAACAGGTGTGACGCCCATGAGCTTGGTACTATCCTGCCTCTTGCTTCACTGTGCAGTGTGTTCATTGCGTGGAAGGGAATACAACTCATCTCCGAGATGTCCGGCAGGCACGGGAGGCACCCTGTAAGAGACAACCCCGCAGCATCACAGACTGGCTAGGACCCACAGTTGCCTCTGGCAGCATTTTTGCTCTGGGGAGGAGTATCGTGATTGCCCTTATGCAGCCATCCCGAAACCCATCAGGATCCTAGTCCAGTAGTGGGGCAGGGGAGGGCAGCGGCAGGATCATATTGGAAGATACAGGCTCTGTCAGCACTTAAAGTGCAGTAAGCCCAAAGCAGAATGACCCGGCCCTGCCCCACACAGGCAGAGCCTATTATCTTTTTTTATGCTGTAGTGTACCCTGCACCCACTTCCACACCTGGCATGCGGATCCTGCAAGTGAGATGCGCAACACCTGACAACACAGAGGAGATGGAGCTGATGTAACGTCAGAGTACATCTCCATGCGCAATGTGTTCAGGCCACTGTTGCAGTCCATGGAGGTCTGGGCAAGACAGAAGATCCAAATGATGGTGGGTATATTGTGGGGACCTGACTTTACCCAAGTTTTTATTTGCTGTTGACCCAGTCTGTGCAAAGAAAGCAGAGCACAGCCTCAGGTACAGGAGCCTGCATCTGGCCAGATGAATGTCACTGTGGGTAACACCTGTCAGTGACCACACAGAGCATTGCTGTGCTGTCCCTTTCCTCTGCTACCAATAGGGATAGTGTCGGTTCACTACTCTCTACTGCAAACATTACCTATCTCTAAGGCCGGTCTGCAAAGCTCAGCTGGGACCATGTCCCTCTGGGCTCTTAATTTTGTGTGTCCAGACAGATGTGTTTCAGGTGGCAGAGCAGCAGATATGTAGCAGCAGACAAGCACCCTAGTAGTACAGCAGCCAGCTGAAGCAGGTAAGTCAGGGGCTGTGATTTTGTCTCTTTTTTTCCATCCCTAATTGTCCAATGTGTGCCAGAGGATGGCTAGATGCAGTGCCTCTTATTCCCTAGAGAATGTTTTTAGCCATAAAGCTAGGTGAAACAATTTTAGGACAGAAAAATAAGGTAGTACTTTTTTACCGGTATAGGAAATGAGTAGAATAATTTACCAAGGCAACGCAGTAGACACTCCACCTCTGGGCAGTGCTGATTTAAGACTGGATTTCTCCTAAAAGGTTTACATTCATTTTGGACAAGCTCTCTAACTTATGTTACTGGGAGGTCAGTTCAGATCTTGGCTTCTTGCCTTGTAACTCTCTTTTCTGGATGGTCCTTGAACTCACATACCTGCTCCTCCACTTGGAGACCCGGTGGTGCATGGGGGTTGGAGTCGGGGTCCTGCAGCTCCATCTTGGTGGCTGGCCTTTTCCCTGGTGTGTCAACCTGTGAGAGGTACTCAGAAGAGCCATACTGTTTTCTTCTGGAACTGGGCACAAAATCTTTGCTTTCATCCTGTGCGAAGGAAAATAAAGAGGGTTGGGACTCGGGGACTGTGAAGGGATCTGGAATAGCACTGGGTTCCTGGTCTTGGGTTTGCAGTGTGAGGTGCTGGCTTGAGTCCCTTTGGCAAGGAGGGACTCGGGCCACCAGGCCAGCTGTGGCATGTCCTCACTTATTCACTATTTCATACAGGTTTGGTTTTTTTTAAACCATTCAGTAATTTTAACCCAAGTTATGGGTGTGGAGTCTTCTGTTCAGCTGGGTGACCTGTGCACAAGTCTGTGCTTAGCCTGTGTGGCTCGCTGGGCCCAGAGTGCTTGTATCCATGAGGGACTATCAGCAGAAAATCTCACGGTTTAATGACTGAAGCACTTTCTTAAAAGTATGAACTCCGAGTTTTAACTATCATGGGTGGGAGGTGGCCAGCAACCTGAATCTCCCATTTTCTTGGCAATGGGGATGTGATGTGGGAGTGTCCTACACTGTTTCCCTGCTATAGGCATCTAAGTGGCACTTTTAAACTCACTAATGTTTTCTTGAATGTCTGCAGAGATCATGGGATCATACCCTGGGATTCAGACACCTACGGTCTGCCTTAGGGCTGGTTGGGGCACCCATGTCTTTTACTGAGGCTGCACCCTGCTGCGAGTCACGGGGGTGAGGAGTCCCTGTCACCCTCCAGCTCCCAGGGAAGATGGCAGTGCTTTTGCTGTTGCTGTCGCTGGCTGGAAAACTTCCTTATCCACACCATAAAGCACCATCACATCAACACCAGAAACAAAATAAATAATTTCAACGGTGAACTTACAATTGCAATAACGTAATCAGCTACTGGGCAAAGTGCAATGGCTGCACTGCACTACTGAAGGCTTTATCAGCTCTGCTCGTTTTTGGGGGTGGCATTGCGTTTGCTGAAACACGCAGTGCACAGCCCTGTGAAGGGGCTGTGGGCACTGGTGGAACAGATTTGGTCCCTGCCCTGTGGCAAAAGGGATAGCAGGGAAGGGAGAGGCAGCAGCCCCTGTGCCTGGCAGAAAAGCGTCTGTGAGATGGACACCAGGCATTGATGGGCTCTCAGAAAGGAGGTGACATCTGGTGGGTCTGGATGGGCAAACATCTGCTCTGAGCTGGCCCCACTGTGGATGACATCCAGAAACACTGGACCTGACCCTTGTGATCCAAGCCCTACCATAGAAGCGAGATGTTAGCAGCAGCAGCAGCAGCAGCACCTCGGTGAATAGGCATAACACAGGGACAGGTGCCACAGGGCCCTCCAACCAACCATGGGCCAGAGAGAACCATGGTAGGCCAGGCTGTTCATAAAAGTGAGGTGATAATTTTAATTCAATGAATGGCAGTCATCTTGATGGACCTGGACATCTTAGCACCTCTGTATTTCTGATACAGTAGTTGTCTTTAGAGGTGAGGCCACTGAGTGAGCATATAGGAACACCACCCGCTTCGGCATCTGACAGCGTCAGTCTGTGCTGTCCAGCAGCATGAATTAATGACTATCAACCCAGATACACTGTCTCAAAGCGTTTTATAGGTAAAGAGCTGAGCCAGGGCCATCAGGCTGGACACCCCCATGTGTCAGCGATGCAGACCAATACCTCCTGGTACTGTGCCAGAGCCAGGTCAGTGCGGAGCTCAGCACACTCCACGGCACCCCAAAGGACAAACAGCTGGTCACTGACAAGCACCTGGGAAGCTGCTCTGGGCAGACTGTGACCCCCAGGATTCGCACAGAACAGAATGGAACCCTCGGACAAAGTTACTGAGGTCCAAGGAAAGATGAAAACACTGATGTGGTGTGGCTGGCTGCTTAAGTAGATGCTTATGTGGAGTCAGCAAGGGTGAAATGGTGATGGATGCACTTTATATTAGTCCCTAAAGCAGAGGAGTGAAGGGGCGAAAGGCAGCACATCCCTGGATACTGTCAGAGAGACTTTTTCCACAAGACCCGCCCACCATAAGAAGGTACACATAGCTTCACTTGAAGAAAAGCCTCCCTTTAGGTTTTTACCTAATTTATGCAGCACATAACCCAGCTCCAGCTGTATTAATGTCACAGCCACAAGAAAAAATGAATTAAGTGCATTCGTCATGCATTGCTGCCTGCCAGTGCCTTTGGACTAATTTAGGCACTGCAAATTTTCAGCAGTCAAACATTACACCAGAGAAATACCGACTTCATTGTCTGAAACGCGAAGCCCAACAGAATGACTGCTTGAGGTCTTGCACCTCCTCAGGTATTTTACAGGAGCCTGAGAAAGGCTGGCTGCAAGCGCTAGAGGGAGCTGGTCCTCAGGCTGCAGCATCCATACATCAGCACTTACTGCCTTCTGGGTCTCCCAAAGCAGCGCTCCAAAGAGCTGCTGCTTCTGTGGCACAAGTATTGCTAAGAGCTGCCAGTACCTCCTGTAGCTTCATTAGGGACAGTTGCCTACATCAGCGGTACAAAAACAGACAGCTGAAATTACACCTTGTGCCTTGGCATCTCCCTGCAAGAATTATTTCCAAGTGCTCGGTTTGGGTCTGTCCTGAGGGACAGGCTGAGGCAGGGGCTGAGCGTCCAGCTTGCTTTAGCCTCCTGCTGTGCTGCAGCAGATGGTCAGACATGGTGAGTATTTCATGGAGGAGAGGAAGATATGTTTTGGCAAAACCAGCACAGACCCCATGCTTCCCAAGTAGGATTCTTAAGGCAATCTCAGACTTTGGACGGTGGAGCTGGGAAGAGGTGACAGTGATGCCTTCACAGGAAAGCTGAATATGCAAAGTTAGCATAGATCAGTGCCAAGCCTTCTGCTAGAGAAACAGCTACATCTTTAGCTGAAACACAAAGCCCAACAGAAACAGACTCCTTGTGATATGAGGCATATTGTAAGCCTGAAGATACCCTTCAAAGGCAGATACTTTGGTTTGTTTTTTTTTTCCAAGGGCATATGCAATAATTTGAGCTGCCCAAATACATAAAATGTGGTATACCGGGTATATCTGTGTAGCTGCAGTCTTTCAGGGTAACTTCATGCTTCTCATTTACAAGCTAAAAATATACTTAATTTATGATCAGGAATTCAGATTTGTGACTTTGTGGTGTCAGGTTGATTTTATCTCGAAGTATGATGCAGAGAGATACCTAACTCAACAGCCCTGGGTGAACTCACCACTTGCTTTCCTGACTGCTTGTGACTGCAGACACAGGCAAGGCTGGAAGCCAGCTAATTCATCAGGGATACCCAGGATGATCATGCAGAGGTCAGGTTGCTCTGTCAGGTACACTTCAGCTGCTGTGGTAGGCACACCACACAGCCAGCAAATTTGATCTGACAGTGACCTTGACACCTCCCGCAGAACATGCTGCAGAGCTATGCTCAGACCTGGGTGGGCTGCTAGGGGGAAGATGGGAAAGAAATATGTGAGTGCCCACTCTTTAGGGCTCCACGACTGACCACATGTGAGCCCAGCTGCAACTGGAGACCTCTTCAGCTGTGAGACTCAAAGCTGTGGGTACTGTGAATTCAAATTCCTGGAATAAAGGGAGGCCCAGGGATGGATCTGTTCCCCAAGCATGTAAGCTGCCATTATGCAAAAGGACAACCTCAGTCAGGTCAGTTCTGCCTGGATTCATGAAAGAGAAGTACAGACTGCCTGTGACCCACGAGTGACCATGGCCAGGGAGACGATGTATTCTCAATGTCCAAATGTAGCTGGAAGGCCAGCCTCCACTTTGTAACACCAAGCAACAGACTCTTTGCAAAGCAAAGCAACGGTGCAAATTCTACTGTGCTTCTCATTGCTAGAGAAGTGGAAGAGAAGTTCTGCAAATGTAAAATTCCTTTCACATCTTCACCACCTAATCCTTGTCATGCCAGAGTCATTTGGTTATGAATCTGTCCCCTCTGCCACCAGCCCTGTCAGATTACTCAGCTGGGCTCCTGGAGACTGGCAATGGCAGCAGCTGCTTAGAGCAGCTCTAAGTAAAGAGCAGAGGCAGGAGCTGCAGCAGGAACCAGCATGCGGTTTAAGGGACTGGAGGGGCACTTGGTGCCAGTGAGTTCACTTGAACTATGCTGGAGCCTACAGCTCCGGTGGCAAGTACAGCTCACCAGACCGTCTGCATGTGTCAGCCCTGCTTTGAGGGACTCCCCTCACTGGTACCAGCCAAAGGAACAGGAAAAGAGCACAGCCATCCCCATGGCTCTTGCTTCTTTTCAGGTGGCGTATTGACATAGACCAAGGAGGGAGCAGCCCTGTGTAACCAGCCACCACTCATCTGTTTAGGAGATGCCCGGGAAGCATCTCCAGACCAGAGTTTGGTTTCACATGGGGAAACCGTGCAGCTCTTATCAAAAGGAGCTATATCTCTACAGCTGCCGTTAGAGCTACAGCTCTGCCTGAGGCACAACCCTATTAAAATCTGCTCATTTCCATCGTTTTTTCATTAGTACTCCAAGTTGACAGTGCCACACAAAGCCACTCTCAAAAGCATACCACATCCTACATAAGCTGTGACTATGTCTTCTCTGATCTTGGCAAGACCAAATGCTACTATATAGTTATTCATATGGCATTACAAGACCCAAGCAGATGGATCTATTTTCAAGAAGTCTAAATCAGGTATTTCACATATGAGATGCTCCACTGAAGACAGCAGGAGCTGGGAGAGGGCAGCACTTCAGGAAATAAGCCGTAAGAATTTCAAATCAGGCACCCTACAACTAACAGGCAACTTGGAAAACCTCATCAACTGAAAGACAAGAGTGTTTAACATAGGATACTTACAGGTAGCGTGGTCCGGTGCCAAGCAGAAGCTGCTGCAGGATCACTTGCATAGCTCTTGCGTGTTAGCAGTTCAGACGCACTTAAGTTACTTTTGGTCCTTCGGGACCCCAGTTCAGGGGCACTCCAGGAATTAGCCATGGCACTGGTCCTTGCTGAGGTTTGCTCCAGGGAGTTTGTTCTTCCACTGTTCCCTTCCATTTGTGAGAGGTCTACTGAGGACCTACACGTGTTTGTAGTACTGGAAGCTGCACTCTTCTCCACTTTGGTTTGAGAGTCCTCCAGGGAATGTAAGCCTTGTCTTGTTCTCCAGGAACTTCTCACAGTGACATGTTTTGTTTCGGATGAAGGGGCATCTAAAGAGCCATGGCTCTTCCAGCTGACTGTCTCTGAAGGTGGTTCACTGTTCCTCTCCGTGAGTTCAGAAGTCTTTATCATAATGCTGCTTCTGGAGACCACTGTTTCTGCTTTACTTCTTGGTGCTGCCTCGCCAATTCTGTCCGTCTCAGATAATTTCAGAGCACTTTTATTAATCGATATCTCGAAGGGTGTGGGGAGATTGTTTGTTATTGGTGAAGGCTCATTTGGAGCAACTCTGATGTTGCTGGTGGTAACATGCCTTTCCTTTGCTGTTGTATCTGCACTGGTCCTTGGAGCTGTTGGCTCAGAAGGGAAGATTGTGATGCTACTTGTCATTTTATTTGTTACCATTTTAAAAACAGACTTCTGTTTTTCTGACTCTGCCTCAGAAACAGTCCCTCCCATGACTGCCTTCATATCCTTTTCAACAATTGCAGGTTTAATGACAGCTTTTGATCTCAGAGCTTCTCTCGGGCTGAACGACCTTCTGGATTTAAATCCTCCAGTGCTGGCATCTGATAATTTTATACACTTGGTGGAGTCTTCATCATTTACAGTGTTTTTGTCATTTTCAAATAGTGATGCTCTAAAAATTCCCCTGGAATTGGAGAACTGCTTGGAACTGACTTTCTTTCTTGTCTCAGAATCTGATTGAGTGGTTGTTTTTTTGCTTCTTCCCAATTCTTCATCTGAATTAACTTTTTCCTGGTTACTCTGGATGGTTTTGGAGTCAATTTTTAAGCCAGGATTTACATGATCCGTTGCTGAAGTTGAAGACTGCTCCGTGTCTTCTTTATCAAGACCTGTCAGAACCTGCAGAATGTCTTCCTGACTCCTGGAGCGATGGGATCGCTTTTTTAGTGTTGAAGGCTTCACACTTTCAAGTGATGTGTCTGTGAATTCTTTTTCCTGGGAGATTATTGCTCTTTTAGACCTCCCCTCCGAGGGCTGTCTGTGTGATGCAGCAGAAGTGTTCACTGCTTCTGCTTTAGAGCCAGTGGAGTCCGATGCCAACCCATAGGAGGAGAGGTGATACCTGTATGCGGAAGCTGTGCCGTTGGCAGAGGTGTGATTATCCCTGGCAAGCAGTGTGTCCCCCGCGCAGTCACTGACTTCTGCCTGACTTGTTTTCAGCTTCTCAGCCAAAGAAGCCACAGATTCTCCTTTGCTTGACTTTTCTTCCCGTGTGTCAGCACCGGTTTGGCAGTTGCCACGGAGCACCTGAGATGGCTTTTCAGCCTTGGATCTCAGGCCTGTGTCACCAACAGTTTTGGAAGGTGCTTTCCAAGATTTCTGCTCCTGTGCAGCAGGAGGATATCGGCTGAGGACAGACGGCTGCTCTTTTGATCTCTTCCCCTCATTCTGTGTGACACAGCCTTCCTTCTGACCAGAAGAAAAAGTGGAAACTAAAGATTTCTCTTCCAGTCTTTTTGTATCTGTTGCAGCAGTGTCCAAAAGGGCAGACGCACCAGATGCTTTTCCTGCTTTTCTGTTCATTAAGCTTGGACTGGGCACCTGCTTACCACCGTGGCTGTAGCTGTCGTTACTGACAGAGAAATCTCTGTTCCTTGCTCTTTCCCGGCGCTGCTGCGGTGAGAGCTCCCTTGGCTTGTGCTTGGCAGCTGTCAAATCAGCTGTGACACCTCTGTATTTAGGTCTGTCATGTTTTCCTGTGCTAGAAAAGCTTGTATCTTCATTTTCAACCTCTCCATTCTCCAGATCTTTCTGTTTCTTTATTTGCATTTTTATTTCTTCTAGTTGACCCGTTAAGAGTTTGTTTTTATTCTGTTCACTCAAGTAACTGTCTTGCAGGTCATTGTTTTTGGCTCTCATTTTTTTAAGTTCTTCTTCTAAAGATTCAAAACGTTTGATCTGAGTTTTAAGTTTCTCAATTTCTTGGGTAAGATCTTTCACTTTATTGTCTTCCTGATTTTTATTCTTTTGGTTTTCTGATTTATTCCTGGTTTCGTTTTCTACATGTTTCAGGTAATCCACACTTCCCTTCCTCCTGGTCTCCTTAGAGGGCAATGCAGAACTCAAGTCATCTTCAATTCTCAAATCATTTCTGTCCAGGAGATTATTTGATGACCTTTCTAGCAAGTTGGACGCATTTCTAGTTTGATCTGCCCTATTTAGTTTATTGTTTTGTTCTAGTTTCTGTGTTAGCTCCTGGATTATTTTTTCATTCTGCTTTTCTCTTTCATTAAAATGTTTTCTTTCAGTGATAAAGCTCAGTGCTAAGGATTTAAGTTTTTCTAACTCACCCGTTAAGCTCTGCTCAGTTTTATCCAGCCTGTCCTCAGATGCTTCCAGTTCTCTCACTTTCACTCTAAGTATTTCTAATTCTGTAGATATCTTTTTGGTCAAGTTCTTTTCTTCATTGAGGCTAAGACACAGCTGCGTACAGTCGTTCTTGCTCCTGCCAAAGGCCTCCTCCAGCTTCTCCAGCTCCACCATTCTCCTCTGAAGGTGTTCAATTTCTGACTTCAGTGCTCGGGTGAGGCTCTCTTCCTCTTCAAGTTTTTCTTTCATTAACCGGCAAAGCTCTTCAGCCTTCCTAATTTCTTCATCCTTGCCTTCGATCTTCAGCACTCTTTTCCGCAGGGCTTCTATGTCAGCCAGCATGCTGGAGTTGCTGCCTTCTGCCTGGATAACTTTGTCCTGGAGGTCAAGCAGCTCATCCTCTGCTTTCTGCAGATTTTTGGTTGCTTCCTCCAGTTCATCAAGGCGACGACTAAGACTCTGCAATTTGAATCGTAGGTGCCGATTTGAGGTTTCCTTGTAACCTGTAAATTCTGCCATGTTTATTTTTTATTCCTTTTAGGTGAAAGCTTTGCCTAGTCTGGGTGAATGGTGTGGTCTTTAACACCTTGTATATTCCTGGTACGTCACCGTTTCTTTGAACAGAGGCAATCTTGCCCTGAAACAAAAAATGCTTAAAATCAATATAAGAGCTCAGAATATAAATATTCTCCCTAAGTTAGACTAAAAATATTTATATAAGTAACTTTTTAATTAAACACATTCTGAGTGCTAAATTAGGAGAAATGAAACTGCAGAGAAGAGCCACAGTCCATTTACTTTGGTTATACAGGGTTTCCAAAAATAGCCAGTTCCCAATAGCTGGGGGAAGGAAGTGCCCTCCTCTGCTGGTCTGCACAGACGGTGTGTGCACAACCGGCGGACCCTCACCCCAGTGTTCAACAGTCAGTACAAGCTCCCCACGTGCAAGCTCTTGGGCTGCAGAGGTTCATGCACATGCACGACTCGGGTCCCTGTACACGGACATGCCCACGCAGCAGACACCTCTCTTTTCAGCACTGCACCAGTCTCCTGAAGACGCCTTAGAGATGGAGATTCAGGAATCATATACAAGACCTGGAAACTAGTAAAGGCAACCCCCAGCCATTTGGTGGCCACTGAGGAGGGGGCAAGCCCCCACACATCCGGCTTGCAGACAGAGGGTGTGAGAGTTGCTGCCAGTCAGCACTGTGCATCGGTGCTAGTATTTCTCCTGCAGCCCAGGCTGCTTGGCAGAAATCTTCACCTGGGTTGTAGTCACATCCCGAGGACACGGTGCCAGTGGAGTTTCGAGTTTTCCCCTCCTGTTTCAAAAGCTGTCATTGCCCTCGGCTGCCACCCACTTGCCCACCCAGGAGATAAGCAGTTGCAAGCGCCAACGCCTCTCCTCCTTGCTGCCACTGACAATGAGCAGTGATTATAACACACGGGCATGCTCTGACGCACTAAATGTAGCTCTCTTCCCAGCTCCGCTCAGAGGTAGCAGGGCATTTTTAAACATCTTCTCTGTGCTTGGCGTAGAGTAGCAGCGAGGGGGACCTGAGTGGGCCAGAATGGCTGCTGGGAGGATCTGAAGTCCCTCTTTGGCACTCAGCATTAGCATCGCCCTGACCCGGGCCTAAGGCACATCCCCAACATGTGCAAGGGCTACTGCAAACTTGATGGGAAGGGGGTGACAGCAGCTTTTTGACCTGCGCCCTTGCTCAGGCTGTCTGCCTTAAAGCAGGACCTGGCCTCCATTTCTGTGGAGCTCCCTGCAGAGGAAACACTCAGGAGTTTCCTATTTCACAACGCCAAGAAGCGACAAGCAGGATGTGGGGAGGAGGCAGCGCCAGTACGGGAGACTGCAGCACCCCGACGCAAAGCCTTGGACTGAAGGCGATTCATTTCCTGCCAGGCAGGGGCCCGGGCTGCGAACAGGCACAGGCCACGCACAGCGGGCACTTGCGGTGCACAGCAGGCACCCTGCGACCCCTCTCCCGAGGGACCTGCCTCACTCTGGGGGGGTCACCAGCCTATTTGCTTGGTCTCAGGCAGCTGAAAGGAGCAGTGCAAGAGCACCCGGAGAGGAACCTCAGCACCGTGCACAGTGGTATGCCCGGCCTTGGCCACACGCCTGTCCCCTCCCTCACCACCACGATCACATCGCACTCCTGGGCCGCTCTCCCTCGCCCTGCCCACAGACCGTAAAGGCCATGCGGGCCACGGCTCTGCTGCATGGCTGTCTGCAGACAGGAAAGGCTGTTCAGACCCCAGGCAGGATCCCACCGAGAAACGTCACCAGAGTGTCGCAGGAAAGGCCAAAGCGAGCAACTTTGCCGTGCCCTGAAAACAAAGCCCTGGCCCCGGCGGGCCTCAGAGCAGGGAGTTAATAGTTAACCTGGCGTCAGCCACCAGTTGGGAAGTGAGAGCAGCCTCGTCCCCAGGACACAGCTGGCAGAGCGTGACACGGGCAGACGCAGCAGGGCTGGTGTGCAGCACTGGTTTTCAGGCTGCAGCTCCTGCAGGTTGTCTCTGCAGAGCTCCGGGGAGATGGCTGTGTGTGGCCCGTGAGCATCGTGCCGGCCGGGGTGGGCGGCTCTGGCTCCCAAGCGACGGGCTCCTCACCACAGAGAGACCATGGTGGCTCAGCAGGCTCTGTCAGTGGGACCAGACCCAATGCCCCCTTCATGGGGAGGGGTGGGAAATGGAGAGCTCCCTCCAGAGGCGGGTGGGCAGAGGGGTGAGGCAGAGGGGCCGCTCTTCCCTTTCCTCCCTCTTCCTCTACATCCCAAATATTCCTGCAGCATCAGCTGCCACCTGGTTGGAGTAGGACACCCCCCCACACACACACACACACACTCAGCCCCCTGGGGAAGCCACACCATGGAGGCCAGGAGAGGCTCAAGCCCAGTGAGCAACTGGGTGCAGAGAGGTGACCTTGCCCTGAAGACGACAGGCTTCTGCAGACAGAAGAAACAATCGCCCTGGGAGGTGACCTGGGATGGTCCAATGTAGTCTCCACCAGGAAGGAAGGGTGCTGTGGACACAGACCCCTGGGAAGGGACCCAGTATTGGTGGTGAACCACCCATCTTGGTGCTCCACCACACCATGCTCCTAAAGCTGGTTCCTACAGAGTCTGGACCATGGCTAAATAACATACCTTTGTGTCTGCACAGGATAATGCTGGGTGAAGAGCTCAGCGTGGGCCATGAGTCAGGATTTAGACCCTCTGGCTACACTGTCACAGCTCATGGGTCATAAAGAGCAGGAGAGGGATGTTGGGACTGAGTCACCGATCTCACTCTGTGGATGTCAGAGGCTGCTCAGAGGCCCAGAGGAAAACCTGATTTAGGAGGAAACACTCAAATCTTCGAATGAAGCAGAAAATTGAACTCAGCAATTAATTGCATGAATGAATTACTAGTGGTGTCCCTCAGGGGCTGATGATGTTTAATGTCTTTATTAATGACAAAAATGACATGGGATGGAGCACACTCTCAGCAAGTTCGTGGATGATGCTAGACTGGGAGGTGGGGGGAAGCATGGCTGATACACTGGAGGGCAAGGCTGCTATTCAGAGGGACTTTGACAGGCTGGAGAAAGGGGTGGACAGCAGCCTCAGCAAAAAGAAGTCCGAGTCCTTGTCCTGTGGCACCAAGACAGGCTAGGGATGATGGCTAGAAAGCAGCTTCACAGAAAAGGATCTGGAGAATCCTGGAGGATGAAAAGTTGAACAGAGGTCAGCAGTGTGTCCTTCTGGCTAAGAAGACCGACCTCAGACTGGGCTGTGTCAGCAAGTGTGCAGGCAGCAGGTCAAGGGAGGTGATCCTTCCTCTCTGTTTGGCTCTTGTGAGGCCACATCTAGAGTGCAGTGTCTAGTTTGGGACTGCCCGGTACAGGAAAGACACAGATGTACTGGGCTGAGTCCAGCAGAGGCCACCAAGATGGCCATGGGCTGGAGCAGTGGATATACAAGGAGACACTGAAGGAAGTGGGTTTATTCAGCCTGAAGAAGAGAAGGCAAAGACTTTCTGCTGCCTGCAGCTACCAAATGGGAGGGTGTAGAGAAGACAGAGTAAAGCTCTCCTCTGAGGCACACAGTGAAAGAAGCAAAAGATACAAGCTGCAAGAAGGAAAATTCCAAGTAGATATTAGGACTACCCACCCCCACCCACCCCCACCATGAGAGTGGTCAAACACTGGCACAGGGTCCCAGAGAGGCTGTGGGATCTCCATCCATGGAAGTACTCAGAGCTCTACCAGAGGCAGCCCTGGAACTCCCCAACACCTCCCCAGCTGACATGATTTACTGCAAGAGATGAAAGAGGCTCAATCTACTTGGCTTAATAAGGAGAAGAAGGAGATGTAAAGCAACATCTTCTACAAACAGATACGTGGAGATAAAGTATCCACAAGAAGTCTTCTAGCAGAAGGCCCTTTAACTTCTTGGCATAGCCCAAGCACTAACCCCAGTGCCTGGAAACTGAACCTAAACAAATTAGTATTACAAATAAAGTGCACATTTTTAAGATTGAGGGGAATCAGCCAATATAAAATATTATCTAGATGTAGTGGCTGCTTTAAGCCGGTCATGCTTTGAGTGAGGGCTTGGACCAGAGACCTACAGGGGTACTTCCAACCTAAATTACTCTGGCTGTTTATGAAGGTTCTTCTCCAGCCTGTCACTGATATCAAAATATTAGAAGGAATGGTGCAGGATTCAAACATTGGTATGATTATTAATGCTAATTAATATTGTTGGGGGATGTTAAATGAATCTGATAAGGCAACAACTTGCTCAGCTTGTAAAAGTACTGAACAGTCTGACATGAATGTATAGACTTCAGATTTTTCTCTCTCTCTTTCTGGAAAGCAAGCAGTTCTCATCCCAGCTCTATTTTACATTTTTACCAAAAAAACAAGAAGAAAAGAGGATGATAAGTTCCACAAATAGCAAGAAAACCTGTGGCAGTGGCAAATATCATAGAATGGTTTGGGTTGGAAGGGACCTTAAAGATCATCTGGTTCCAACCCCCCTGCCATGGGCAGGGACACCTTCCACTAGACCACATTGCTCAAAGCCCCATCCAGCCTGGCCTTGAACACTGCCAGGGATGGGGCATCTGCAGCTTCTCTGGGCAACCTGTTCCAGTGCCTCACCACCCTCACAGTGAAGAATTTCTTCCTTAGATCTAATCTAAATCTACCCTCTTTCCGCTTAAAGCCATTACCCCTTTTCATATCCTTACATGCCCCTGTAAAAAGCCCCTCTCCAGCTTTCTTGTAGGCCCCCTTCAGGTACTGGAAGGCTGCTGTAAGGTCTCCCTGCAGCCTTCTCTTCCCCAGGCTGAACAACCCCAACTCTCTCAGCATGTCTTCGTAGGAGAGGTGCTCCAGCCCTCTGACCATCTTCATGGCCCTCCTCTGGACTTGCACCACCATGTCTATGTGCTTCCTCTGTTGGGGGCCCCAGAGCGGAACACAGTACTGCAGGTGGGGTCTCACCCCCTCCCTCAACCTGCTGGCCATGCTGCTTTTGATGCAGCCCAGGATACGGTTGGCTTTCTGGGCTGTGAGCGCAGGTTGCTGGGTCGTGTTGAGCTTCTTGTCAACCAACACCCCCAAGTCCTTCTCCTCAGGGCTGCTCTCAATCCCTTCATGTATAATAAGGGCAGTTCAGTTAAGCAGAGCCATTGAGTCACTGATAAAGTGAGATCAAAGACTCTGAAGGACTGTATCCTGGAAACACTGAAAAGGCTTAAATGGTCACAGCAGAAATCTTATCTACAGAAGCAGCTGATGTACTGCTGCAGCTCAGAGGCAGACCTTTTTGGCTGAATCAGCAGGAGATACTGAGTAGAAGTATGGCAGTAGAAATGACATTATTTTGTATGCAGTACTGGATGGTGTGTTTACACACCCAGCTCTGACGCATCTCACCTTGCTTAAGTAGTGACACAGAGCAAGAGAGACACCTAAAAATTGCTCTTGAGTCTTCTAGATTCAAAGAGAAAAAGACACTCAAGTGTCTTCATCTGACCTTCCCAGGGAGACAGGACTTTCCACAGGAGGAGAGGAATCACCCTTTGAGGGATCGTACTCTGCCCACTGATGATGAAGGGAAGCTAGACATGGGCTCAGGCACAGATATCTGGATAGCAGTCCTCTCCCCTGGGAGCGACGTCCCTCTCTCTCCAGGGGCCATGCATCAAAAAGAGAAGCTGAAAGTTTGGGAAAAGCTGAGGAAAGTTTTGGGAAAGCTGAGAAAAGTAGTCATGAGTGCTTTTTTACCCTTAAGAACTCCAAGAGATCACTGATTTCACCTGAACAACAAGGGAAATCCTGCATTAAGCAAAGAGCCACAATAACACCCATTTGGATTTGAGTTCTTGAAAAAATGCTTTTCCGATGAGATACATACAAAGCCTGGAGAAACTCAAACTATTTGTTATTCAAAGCAAATACCAAGGCAAAATGTGTGGCCAGTAAACACCTACAGGGAGAAAAGACTTTGTCTGATCTAAAAGATTCTTTATTACGGCACATTAAGCCAAACCCCAATTTCACAAGAGAAACGTGACACACAATTTAACCAATTCATAGTAGTAACAAACACTGCAGTGAATTTACCCAGATTCACTATTTAAATGACTCATTCTGATTCTACTTTTTCCCATGGATTTGTCATTGGCGTTTCTGGTCTTCCTCAACAAATGTGTGTATCTCCTAACTTTTTTTGTATTTGTCATTATCAATTGCATCTTCCCCCTGTTAGTACAATTATCTTTCAGGACTCCTCTGACTCTGTGTGGTTTTGGCCACGGCATCCTGTTAAACCTCTGTGAGAATTCAGTATTCAGGACATTTACTAGAGTACTTTCATAACACTCAATTACCCTTCACGTTCTTAAATTTAATTTTTTCTGGTCATCATTATCTACAGTTTTATGGAGTCATTTCTTTAGCAGCATCATTGGATATAACCTTCCACTGGGACTATGCTATCTTGTCCGCAAAAACACAGTCAGTTCACAGCTGTGCATGGAGGCAAAAAACCTCTAGCTAGAAACATTTTGTGCTAGCTGAAACGCTTTATGAAGTGGGAGATAACCATCTTTTATTTCAGGAACAGCAATTAAATGACTACCACTTGAGACCTACACAGATAATCTCTGCCAGAAGTCCTTAGGACCCCGACGCTGTTCTTCTCCAGATGCACAGAAGCATCTTACCCCGCATGTCTTGTTCCTTGCTCTGATTTGGTTGTTGGCAAGAGTCCCACAAGCACCTACTGTTCTGGGTTTCAGGATGTCCCCAACATGCCCATGTGGGAAAAACTGTTGGCACCCACTCCTACTGCGCTCTCTGCTATGCCAAGCTAAAAATGCTGCCAGCTGCCATGCGTCTGTCAAGTGCTAGAAGACTCTGCTATCTCTTAAGAGCACATTTTGCACTTAATCTTTGGGTTTTTATCTTTTTGCTCTTGCTTTTATACTGATAATACAACATCCCTCACTGTGGTGGGGCAGCCTGGGCCCCCAGTGACGGCACTGCTGGTCTTCCACAGCACCCGTCATCAAAAGGATAACGTTACATCATATATGTTAAGTTTCAGCCATATCCATTCCTAAAGATGAATGAAAATGATTAATGCCTTGGCCTACAGCCACTTTTTATTCATTTCTTCTTTTGCTCTTGAAGCTGTAGGGGCTTCCAGTAGACCCTGGAGAGCAGCACTCATCACAGGTAATAGAAAATCAAGAGATTCAAACACAGCTATAATCAGAGAATAGCAATTTGGCCCATTGTAGTTGAGCCCTTGGGGTCCTCCACACTGTCAAATCCACACAGGCTAAGAGTTTTGCATTCCTCAGCTGACAGGTGGTCTAGTTTCAGGGGAGGAGCAGAGTGGGGCTATTGTCCATGCTCTTGTGGATGGGGCATGCACCTGGTACTACTCCCTCCACCTCCCCAAATGCTGGGGTGAGGTTAGGTCCTCCCTGTTCTGTTTTCTGCTAAATTATTACTCAGAATACCCGTGGGAACTGTATTTTTGCACTGAGCACAATGCTGGGAGTGTTTGCACACACCTGAGCAAAGGGAGCCTTAGGCAACGCAGGTCTCCAGACTATGTATTCAAATTGCATTAGGAGGCTGACAGTCACTTCAGGCATAAGAACAGCTCTGGAGACGTACATCAGCAAAACCTGGGGTAGCAAGGGGGTTCCTCTTAGCAGTCCCAGATGGCCAAGCAGGTCAGGGGGGTTGATTAGACTATGCTCTGGTTCTAATGCACACTCATCCACCTGAAGTATAGGTTAGGTGTGTTTGTTGGATTCTGCCCCGTGTGCATATACATCTACAGTTTTAATTAAAAGGTTTCTGGTGTTGCATACATATGCAAGGGAGTGTGAACATGTCATGCTCAAATGCAGTAATGCTGCTGACGATTCATGCTTGTATCACAGCTCAACATGGTGAGAGCATCAGCAGGATTTTTCTTCCCTGCCCCAGGGTGGAATGGGCTGGGAGGAGTCCAACATGTCATTCTTCATTTGTAAAGCAAAATTTCCCTGCCATTTATATAGAAAAAGGACATGGGTGTCACACATTGCAGCAGATTGAGGATACTGTGGCCAGAGCCTTCAGTCAGTTAAAGAGAGAAGGAAGGAAAGTTTTTCTTAATTTGATTTTGCCTTTTATGAGCTCCTTCCAGCACCTGGTTCTTGACCCCACACAATGACACACAGTCATGGGAACAGGAGAAAAATACTCCAGAAAAAAAAGTGTATAAAACAAGATATTCAGACTAAATAAGAGCCAGAGTCCACTATGTGTCATTGAGTCCACATGCCACCTAACAACCACCTGGGGCATCTGAAGAGAGGCAGACACTCCCTCCACTTGCACAGCGTGAGGAAGGGGACACCCTGGCCCCACCAAACACAAATGCCAAGTGACTTTTAGGGATGTCTGTATTTTGGGGGATGAACTGTCTCATAAACGTCTGCATCTAGTAAGAGAGGAAATTCTCAAACTCAGAACAAGCTAAACAATCTGGAAGTGGTTTGAATATTGACTAATACAATGCTAGACTAGAGACCTGAAATAATGAGACAGCAGCCAAAAATAACCACAGCAACCACAATGTTCAACGAGACTAAAACAAAGACACCAAATAGCATCTACAGCAAGCGTGGGAGACTGCAGCAGGCTCTGCAGATGCTGGAGAAGATCTGACATGTCACTGAGTCACACTGGCCCTATGCCAACACTCCGATCACCCACCAAACTCCTCAGTGCTACTCTGCTCCTGGCAGTAAAAAAGGAATTTCTCTACATGGCACTGGCAGGGCCAATGTGAAAGAAGCAGAGCATAAAGCCACCCCCAGTTCATCACAGCAGATGCTTTGAGCAGCACTGGGGTTTGAGCAGACACAGTCACTGTTGCTTTACTGTGCACAGCAGAGATTTTGCTTTTCTCTAGAAAGCTGCTACCACTCTCCTCTGGCTCCATTCGAAATCACTGCTTGCCTTGCACTGGAAAGACTCACAAGTAAAGGCTCACCGAGAACAGGTCTGAGCATTTGGTGACTAGGTGCAGCATCTTCCTTCCAGCAATACCCAATGGTGTTAACCTGCACAAGCGCCAAACAGAGCCCCGCAGCTGGTGGCATCCTTGCCCTGGGAACCCCATGGCAAGGAGGATGTTACCTGTACCCTGGAGCTCTTGATCAGAAATGGATGAATACTTTCAAAGCCCCTTAGCATGCTGCTCCTATCTGCCAGGTATCAAAAAATGCCTTGTACATGCAGCAGACAAGTACCTATTTTGACAAGCTCTACATTTGCCTTGTATTTGAATTCAGCAACGTGTTCTTATGTATTGTAGGCAAGCAGAAGAGTTGGTGGGACAGCTGGGGACCTCATCACATCATAGACCTCAAGAATTACCTTCCTGTCTTCTTCAGACTGTTTCAGGAAAAATGCCTCATGCTGCACTGGAATCAAAGCTGAGGAAGATGTTTTTCTTCTCTGACTCAGTGTCCCATGCTACTACTTGTACTGTGCTCAGAAACAGATTTTACTGTCACATTTGATTTCACAAACACTATGCAGACATCTCTCAAGCGAGTCACAAACTTGGCAGCATCCTGCGGATGGCATGGGAAAAGCAGCCCCAGCTCAGTGGTGCCTTTATAATATTTATTGGACATGGAGGTCTTCCGTCTCCTTCACCCCTCCATCCCTTCCTCCCACCTCTGTTAGGCTCAGCATTGCAAGGGCTTCAGGGACCATGGCTGTCACCATCACTTCTCTGCACCCCCATAACACGTGCTAGCATCAAGGTGCTCCCTGGAGCTGGCTGAAAGCCACAGGATCCAAACTTTAGGAGAGCCTCAAACTAACCAAAGTTTCCCAACTGTCCTGCCACGAGGCCAGCATTTTGTCTGTTACTGTTGTCCACTTTGTACCAAGTTGTCATTGGTTTTTATCTGTAATTCTCCAGCACTGCCCCTTTCGAGGACAGGGGCCTTGGACTCCTCAGGGATACTGCAGTATTTATGAAGACGTTGGTTCACTGTTAATAGCAGTACAAAAACCAAGCAGAGTATTAGAGGAGGAATGTAAACCAGGATTGAAAACTGCTGCTCAGTCTGGAGTGCTGCGTGCTTCCGGCTTGTCCGTCTCAGAAAGGCGGCATGTAAGGAGACTGCCCAGGATCAGCCCCTCCAGCCTGAAACAGAGAGACCTGATGAGGGGAGGAGGTACTAATACAGAGCCACAAAAATCAGGAGAGGAGTAGAGGAAGTTGACGTTTGCTGCCATCCATAAGACACAAACTGATGGGCATCAGCTGGAACAACTGCAGGGAGGTTCAGAGCAAGCAGCAAAACCATGGAAATCACCACTTTCAGGATATTATGGATGCCAAAAGTTTACATGGATCCAGAAAATTATAAGAAAAATTCATGGAGGAAAATTTCTAAGATTATTGAATGCAAAGAACACAAAATCCTATGACTTAGGAAGTCCCTGGAAGTGGGCGGGGGGAAATCATACTGTATATTAGCCATTCTCATGCTCCTCCCCAACATCTGCTGTTGGCCACTGGTGCAGCTAGGATGCTGAGAGATGGGCACCTTGGTCTGACCTACAGTGCCCTCTCCTCTGTTCCTTTTCTTCTCTGCCCCAACACTTCAGTCTACCTCTCTCCTCTTCTCAAACTTCCATCTTCCCCAGATATTTAACATACGGTAAAAGCTCTTCTCAGTCCTATCTTCCACATCATCACTTTTAACAAGCTTGCCTCCTACACTTGCTCCTCTGACCTCTTCATCTGGCCACCACAAAGCTTACCCTTCAGGCACAGCTCTATTCCCTTCACCCTTTTCTGTCATGCTTGTGCTGAAGGCTGGGATGTAATACTGGCTCCAGATCCTGCTGCTGTTTTCACTCCCTCTTCCCATCCTGTTGCCTTATGCTCATCTCTGGTTAGGCTCACTCTCTTCAGCGCTCTGCTTCTGCTTGTACGTGGTGTTATGCTGGGGAACTCCTTGCTGCAGGATGTTGTGGAAGCTAAAAGTTCTTGTGGGTTCATAAAGCAGCAACTAGACAAATTCATGGAAGAAAAATCCCTCAAGGTCATACACACAGGGACTGGGACCCACTCCTACCTCAGCCAGTCTCTGAGCCAGAACTTGGAGGTTGGGATAATCCTCTGGCCTGCATCGTTGCACGCTTCCCCTGTCCCTATACTCCTTCCTGGGAGTGCATTTCTAGCCATTGCTGGAGATGGGGAAAAAGGTTTACGTACAGCATAGGTAAACCTTTGCTCTCATCCAGTAGAGCTCTTATCTTCTTCGGCTCTTGTCTTGTCCCGTCCCAAACACCTATCCAGGTCAGACAGGACTAAAACTGCACATCTGACAAGTGCCACACTACAAATGGACTAAGTACCCAAAAGCATAAACCCACACAATTTATCATCCAACAACATCTACAGAGCTGGGAAAGGCATCCCTGGTACGATACACCTAATAAGATCAGTTTCAAGTACTCATAACCATCTCTAAATCATTTGCTCATTAGGCATAGGCAGCTTTAACCTTCACATTCTTCCTAGCATTATACCCAAGAGCCACATGGGCACTGATATATCCCTGCTGGCATGAAAATTATAGAGTATTATACGTTTCTCTGCACCCCGTCTGATACAGGGTATACTACACTCTCCTAACAGAGTGGTGGAAGGACATCTGAGCCAGCTCCTTTGCAGGAACGCTCCTTTGTTGCTGGGAGCTTTCCTGGCCAAAAGCCTGGCTCCGCCACTCAGATGTTTTCACATGGATCCCTACAAACCCTGCAGAAAATGGGAATTGCTCCAAAAGCCCTCCCAAAAAAATGAGCTTATGGACCCAGCAGCACAGAAAACTGGTTATTCTTGTGACTTTCTTCCTGGAAGAACTCAATCAATGAAGTTTGTAAGTGCTAAAACAAAAGCTTTTTAGCTCCCTTAAACCCGCCACAAGAACAGCTTGGGGAGTTGCCATAGCTACTGACTGCTCTGAACTACTGCAGCTACTGAACCATCTTGTTTTCTGCCTTGGAGAGAAATGAAAGGACAGGCAGGCAACCAGCCTGTGTGCGAGTGGCACAGAAAGGAAATTCAGCAAACTCCCAGCAGATCTCAAAAGCTGGGACAGAGCAGAGTTTTGGAAAAAGGAAGCGTACAGGCCCAGAAGATACATTTCACACTTGCACCAGTGTCTGGAGGCCAAGACAGCAATGTGTCTGCAGGGCAAAGCCATATGGGGACACTAAGCAGAAAACAACCACCTAACAACTCCCAGTGTGCTGTTCAACAGTGCAATTAGAAAACAATGGGATGCACCTCTCATCTCCACCCACGCAGTCCCAGCTATCCCCAGTGTTCAACGTGACAGTGCGGGCTCCAGTCTTTCTAATGCATGCCCCAGTTTTTTTTCTCTAGGACCAGCAGGGCTGCTGTCCTCATAGTTTGAAGTGTATTTCAGAAGAAGGCAGTAGCTCTGCTAATCATCCTAAAGTGCAGGATCCCAGGATGTCTGCTGCTGCCAGGGAGCAACTCTGAAATCCACAGTAGTGTATTCGATTCACCCAGAAAAGGCTGTAGGGCATCACACTGAACCCCAACCCACTGCTATCAGGCTTCCCCAGCAGCCCTGACTGGTCTTTTGATGCACTGCTGCCCAGCTAGTCCCATGGCCTATTTTCAACATTGTTTTGGACATCCCACCAAAATAAAGCAGCATTTGACAAATCTGTTGCCACAGCAATGGCTTTCTGACCATACGATAACGCTCCAGAAGGAAGCTGGCACTTTCCAGGTTTTTGAGCTAGTCTACCCAAGGAGGTACCCTTTGATAGTATTTGTTCAAGGATTCCCCCAGATCCTCTTTCTTCTGCCACCCATTTGTCACAAGGTTTACACATTGTCTTTCCTGAGGTCCATGCTCTGATGAAAACACAAGTTTCCTCACTTGTGTTGCAATTTGGAGTCCTACACTTTGCTCTGCTTCAGCCATTTAAACAAGTACTGGGTCTGTTGCCGCTAGCTCAGGGATGTCCCAAACTGTCCTAACACTGCAGCTGTTGGAGCAGTGTGTGCTGGCTGAGTTGGATCTGTTGCCTTCTCACTCCCAGCTGCATCTTCTCCCCTGCTATGTGCACTCACACACTCCTATCCCACACATTCATGCAGGACTTATCTGGGCTAAAACTAACCTCATTAAGGTAAAAAATAGTGGACAGAAAAATGTTTGTCCCAGCACAAAGGAGTACAATGTATGAAAAAGGGTGAAAGCGAGCAGCACAGGAGCAAGGAAGGAAGAGGCAGAGGAAGGCACCATTTCTTCATCAGTGAGACTTCTGACTGCCCACACTGCCAGGAGCATTTTTTAAGGAAAGCGGTGACAGAGATCTTATTGGCTCCCACCTACATAAGCACTTCAGCAGAAATGGGTTTCCCTCCAGAAGGCTTCCTGGATCTGCACTTCAACTTTGAACTCACACCTTCCTGGAGAAGCTAGTGCCCCCACGTGACACTGGCAATGCGGGACCTGCCCTCGCTGCCACCCTACATCAACACATTCCTCCACCACATTACTAAAAGCAGCTGAAGACACTCTGAGCCTAGGGTCACAGAGGCAAAGGGTAACTCTGAAGGCCTACATCTCCAAAGCTGTTTGCAATTCTGGCCCTACCTCAGCCTCTGCCGCCAGCTAGAAAAGATATGCCACAAAGATGATCAAAAGTATGATTTCTGCAGAGAAAAACACTGACAAACAAGAGCTATTTAACCTGGAAAATTAAATGACTCAGGAGGAATATGACAGATTTTTAAACTTATGAATAGTTTGGAGAAGAGGGATATGATCAAATGTTCACTGTCTCTGCAGTCACAACAAATAAGGAGACATGCAGATAAGCTGTTGGACTCTGCCACAGGATGCTGTGGATGCCAGAAGTTTCCATGGGTTTGGAGCAAACAGATAAAGTAATACCATAGATGTCTTTTGAGGGTTAGTAAATCACAGAAGCCACATCCAGCTCTGTAAGTGCCTGTGCCACAAGGGGCCAGAGGCTGGGAGAGCATGTAGGAACTACTTACCGCAGGTTTTCCGTTTCTACTCTCTTCCCTAGGGCCCTGTTCTTGGCCACTGCAAAAATGCTGGGCTAGATGCACTTGTGGTCTGATCCAGGACAAATGTAATGGCCTTGGGTAGGAAAGTCAAGCCCATCTTATAATCACAAACAAAGGAAAAGATCTGTCCTGCTAGATTTGCATCAGGAGCTGATTGAAACAAGGATTATGGCAGAGATGGAAACCACAGATAGAGGCTCTTCATTGACAGGTCTCTGCCCTCTTTGGCAGGTCAGGCAAAGCAGCAGCTACACTTTGCTTCATGCCTTCGACCAGATGTAAAAACCTTGAATCCCACATTGCACAACAGCACGGCTTAACAGTAAGGGTAAAGAATGGGTTCATCTCATCCACACATTGGCCTTCAGCACACTCCTGAAGGCGGGCAGAGCTACAAAGTGAAGCCAAAGCAAACCCAGCATCCAGGTCTGCTGGTAAATCCTCTGATCCTGAAGTTGACACGCAAGGTGACACAGGTGACCTGCTTGGTGTGTTATCCCAAGAGCACTGTGCACGGCTAGACAACTTTGGCCTCTTCAGGGATCTGCTTGGTGGAGTACCATAAGATAAAGCCCTGGAGGGAAGAGGGGCCCAAGAAAGCTGGTTAATATTCAAGGAGCACCTCCTCCAGGCTCAGGAGTGATGCATCCCAACAAAGAAGAATTCAGGCAAAAACGTCAGGAGGCCTGCACGGATGAACAAGGAGCTCCTGCACAAACTCGAACACAAAAAGGAAGGCTACAAAGGGTGGAAGCAAGGACAGGTAGCCTAGGAGGAATACAGAAAAATTGTCTTGAGCAGCCAGAGATCAGGTTAGGAAAGCTAAAGCCTTGATAAAACTAAATCTGGCCAGGGACATCAAGGGCAACAAGAAAAGCTTCTGTAGGTACATCAGTGACAAAAGGAAAACTAGGGAAAATGCACATCCTCTCCAGAAGGAAATGGAAGACTGGTTACCCAGGATATGGAGAAGGCTGAGGTACTCAGCAACTTTTTTGCCTGTCTTCACTGGCAAGTGCTCAAGCCACACTGACCATGTTGCAGAAGGCAAAGGCAGGCACTGGGAGAATGAAGAACATGCACTGTAGGAGAAGATCAGGTTCGAGACCATCTAAGGAACATGAAGGTACACAAGTCCATGGGACCTGATGAGATGCATCCGCGGGTTGTAAGGGAACTGGCAGATGAAGCTGCTAAGCCACTACCTATCATATTTGAGAAGTCATGACAGTCCAGTGAAGACCCGGGGAACTACAGGCCAGTCAGTCTCACCTCTGTGCCTGGCAAGATCATGGAGCAGATCCTCCTGGAAGCTCTGCTAAGGCACATGGAAAATAAGGTGGTGATTGGTGACAGCCAACATAGCTTCACTAAGGGCAAATCGTGCCTGACAGATTTGGTGGCCTCTTACGATGGGGTTATAGCATTGATGGTCAAGGGAAGAGCAACTGACATCATCTACCTGGACTTGTGCAAAGCATTTGACTCTGTCCTGCATGACATCCTTGTCTCTAAATTGGAGAGACATGGCTTTGACGGATGAAGCACTTGGTGGATAAGGAAGTGGCTGGATGGTCGCACTCAAAGAGTTGCGGCCAACGGCTCGATGTCCAAGTAGAGACCAGTGATGAGTGGCATTCCTCAGGGGTCAGTATTGGGACTGGCACTGTTTAACATCTTTGTCAGGGACATGGACAGTGGGATTGAGTGCAGCCTCAGTAAGTTTGCTGACAACACCAAGCTGTGTTGTGCGGTTGACATGCTGGAGGGAAGGCATGCCATCCAGAGGGACCTTCACAGGCTGGAGAGGTGGGCCCATGTGAACCTCATGAAGTTCAACAAGGCCAAGTGCAAGGTCCTGCACATGGATCAGGGCAATCCCAAGCACAAATACAGGCTGGGCAGAGAATGGATTGAGAGCAGCCCTGAGGAGAAGGACTTGGGGGTGTTGGTTGACAAGAAGCTCAACACGACCCAGCAACCTGCGCTCACAGCCCAGAAAGCCAACCGTATCCTGGGCTGCATCAAAAGCAGCGTGGCCAGCAGGTCGAGGGAGGGGATTCTCCCCCCTCTGCTCTGGTGAGACCCCACCTGCAGTACTGTGTTCCGCTCTGGGGCCCCCAACAGAGGAAGCACATAGACATGGTGGTGCAAGTCCAGAGGAGGGCCATGAAGATGGTCAGAGGGCTGGAGCACCTCTCCTACGAAGGCATGCTGAGAGAGTTGGGGTTGTTCAGCCTGGGGAAGAGAAGGCTGCAGGGAGACCTTACAGCAGCCTTCCAGTACCTGAAGGGGGCCTACAAGAAAGCTGGAGAGGGGCTTTTTACAGGGGCATGTAAGGATATGAAAAGGGGTAATGGCTTTAAGCGGAAAGAGGGTAGATTTAGATTAGATCTAAGGAAGAAATTCTTCACTGTGAGGGTGGTGAGGCACTGGGACAGGTTGCCCAGAGAAGCTGCAGATGCCCCATCCCTGGCAGTGTTCAAGGCCAGGCTGGATGGGGCTTTGAGCAATGTGGTCTAGTGGAAGGTGTCCCTGCCCATGGCAGGGGGGTTGGAACCAGATGATCTTTAAGGTCCCTTCCAACCCAAACCATTCTAGGATTCTATGAATGTGTGGTCTGGGGCTGGACACAGGTAGCTCCGTGCTTGCTTCCATGTTGTTCAGTGTCTGCTGTTTCAGAAGGGCTTTGAATCCACATTCGCCCGGAGGTGGAAGCCCTGCAAGGAGGCAGCAACATGTAATTTCACAGAGTGAATGTTCTGGTCTCGTGTCACAACCCAAGACAGAGCTGTCAACAGATTATTTAACAACCTAATTTCCATCTTTTTTTTTTAAGTAGGTAGTTTTATGCCAGCCTCAATGAACAAGACTCTGCCCATCATCAAGAGCAACATATAATCCTGCTAACTAGCCTAAACTCTGATAAAGGAGACCGATCCCAGGTTAGGGAGGTTCTTATCTCTAAAACCAAGCTGAAGGCAGAGCCTGAAACATGAAGAACATAAGGTTCTGAAAATGGAGAAAGAACTGGGACATTCAAATTCATAGCTCTGCTAGTAACTACTTTAACCTGTGTTAAACTGGGTAAGAGTTCACACTGAAGAGCTGAAGAAGCAGTAGACATAAGGTATCTTGACTTTATTAAGACTTTTGACACTGTCTCCCATGTGGATTCCCATAAGCAGAGTAAGGAAAGACACGCCTAGATGAAACCACAATGAGCCAGAAAGCCCACAACTCTCTGAAACTGTCCCCTGATTCAGTGTGAAAATGAGAAGCCTTTTCAATAATCAAAAAGAGAGATGGTAAGAACTCCTATGGGAGGTCAGAAAAAGGTCTGTGTAGCCCAAAATCTGTCTCTGAACATTGCCAGCAATGGTTGTCAGGGGAAGAATATAAGGAACATGACAAACAGTGATCTTTCCTCTCTTATGTTTTCCTAGCACAACCCCTACATTGGGTCTGTTGAGCAGTCTCATTAGCAGCACGGGTAATGGAGTGGGAAGAAGACTGAGACAATGTAGAGATGCTACCAAGCTGAGAGCAACAGTGAACCCAGAACAGAGAATAATCCTGACACACAGGAAAAATAGTTCAGAAACCAAACCAAAACTCACCCCAGGCCAAGTCCTGCACCCACAGGCAAGTGAACCACATAAACAGAGAATGGGTGGACTCACAGCAGAAAGCAAATACAGCAGTAAGAGGCAAGCTTCCACCTACCTACAAGGTCATCTTTTGTGAAAAAGGCAAGTCATGTGCTGGACACATTAAGAGAAGAGCTGTACACACAGCAGGTGAAGTAATTTTTGTGAGGACTTTGGGGCCTGAGACACAATACTGTCTTCAGGGCTTGGCCTCAGGGCCATACTCTGGAGTACACAGCTACACGAAGGGATCGCCGAGGCATCACCGTGTTACCCAGGAATTGGCCAGAGACAGCAGGCAGCTCCGTGCTGCACTGAAGATGCAACTGCAGTGTTGCATGGGGCTCAGAGGCACAGCTCTCCTCACCAGCCGCCTGTGCTGCTCCTCGCTGGCTCGCTCCCATGCCCCTCTCACAGCCCACCTGTATGCAGGGCTCAGCCACCTGCGGCAGGGAGCACAACCTCAGCACCATGTGCCCAGCTCAGCTGCAGTGCCACACCATCACAGGTAGCCAAGTGGCTGCTGAAAAACCAAGGCGGGCAGGTCAGCCCTTTGTAATCCCTCCCAGCTCTTCTACACTAGGAAATCGGACTGCCTAATGTCAAGGTCCTACCCAGCCCTACTTTTGTATGGTCTGAGGAAAGAACCTGGCTTAGCTCTCTGCTTGAACGGTCCATCTCCTTGGACAGTACCTGTGCCCCCAAAAATTTAGCCCTCTAAAGCTGTGCATTCGATACAAAAGAGTCCAAGCACAGATAAAAAAAAAAAAAAAGAAAGTGGGCAGCACTGTCAGATAATTGTTCAGCTGATCCCAGTTTGCTGCCTAAGGCCAGGTGGATGAATTGTGCAGTGGAGACTGTCTGCACTGTCATCCTGCTGACCAAAGAGAGCACTTAAGGGTACACCTATATCAGTACGTGAGCCCTGCTTAGGTCTGTCCTCTGACCCAAGGCCAAGTAGTATGGAATGAGCCCCCCTGCACTATTAAACCCGCTTTGTCTCCAAACGGGACAGTCCTTGCCTGTGCTAACTCCTGAGCCATCCCCGGGAGCTGCCTGGGAAGGTCCAGGCCAAGCCATGCTAAGAACCATACAAACATAAAGCAGCATTGATGACAGTGATCCACGGCTCAGGATTGTCCACTACCACTCCTTAGTACTAGTAGGGAAAACCTTTTGGGAACAGCTTAGACAAATGGCCAACTTTTAGCTATGTTTTGGGAAAAGCGCCCTGTCCTCTCTGCACACCCTGCCCTGCACTTCCTTCCACTCCACGTACAGAGGAACTAATTCTGAGCAGGCCCGGCAGGCACCGCACAGACCCTCGGACTGATGGCACGGCAGCACAAGGAAGTAAAATGTGACCTGAATTAAAAATGATCATTCAGATTTAAATAAATGTCTAAATTTTAATTTTTCATTAATCTTTACTAATAGCCCTTTAACTCAATAACCCTCAGCAGACATCTAGGACAAATTACTCTGATAAAATCCAATATTCAAGCATAAGGCCAGTTTTAACTGCTCTCTTGTAGGTCCACTTTATAAACCATTAGCACTGCTCTCCACCCACTGAACAGAACAGCCCCACCACTAGAAAATAACCATGATCACCAAAATCCCCCAAATCAGTAGAAGTGTTACCCTAAGTGTCTGGGAAGTTGCTCTTGCTGTGGGGGATTCCTCTTCAGAGTACGCTGCTGTTTCCCTTGGCTCATCTGTGAAGCTTGCCCTGGCCTAGCTGACATCTGACACAGCTTCCCTGATGCAAATTCAACACTTGCCCTGCTTAGTGCAGGTGCAAAAGATGAAATTGCTGGCACCATTTTAGGACACTACACTGGGATGTATGGACAGCAGTGCTTCTGCTGGAATGCTCAGCAGCCTGCCCTGCCCTATGCTTGCAGCCAAAATGCACGGGGTTGAACGAAGGCTGCAATTAGTAGCAATTCAGACTTGTAGAAGGGCCCCTGAGGAAGCCAGGGAAGATGAATAGATTACAGGTGCCACTGCTGCTCCTGGAGCAAACCAGGGTTTGGACCTGAACTGTAAACGTCTAGTGGCAGGGCTGTATCTTTACGGGAGCCTGCAGTGCACTGTATGTGTGCATGCTGGCAGCGGCAGGAGTGCAGCAGCTCACACGCATGCTGGAGCCCAGAAGCACCAGAAACACTGTGTGACTCTACAGCTTTTGGACAAGCATTTGTTAGAGAGCTGAGAGACTAGCAGCATCCCTCAGCTCAGCTGGATGGGGACCGCAGCGGTTGAGGCTGCTGGCGTGAAGAGCTCAGGATTCCTCCTGGGGTCAGCCACTTGAAATGCCTCTGGCATGAAGGCTAGCCGGCTTGGGTTGCACCATGCAGCCCGCCTGCAGGACTACCCGGCACCGGCAACATCACTGTGGGCTCAAAGCAAACCTTTCGGTGCAGGGAGGAGACTGTCTCCTATGTGCTCCTTTTGCAATCCACGAAATCCACATTCTGCTCTAAAGCAATACCTTTACCTTGGGTGCTGTTACTAAACCGAGGTTCCGTCACCTGCTTGGGGTCTCTTCCAGAGGTGCTTGGGGTGCTCTCTGGGAAGCAACCAGCTGAGCCGAGTGAGCCCCTCACGGGCTGGGAGCCAGCAGGACAGCAGGCAGGCAAGACGAGGCATGATGCACCAGCAGGAAGCCCTGCCGTTAGCGGCGCAGGAGCGGCGGATACCCCACCCACTGCACACACTGACTCACAGGCAGGCAGCAACGCTGCCAAAGCCTGTGTGATTTCTCCCCAAAGTCATCTGAAGTAGGGGGACCTCAGGTACGGTGTTTCACAACGACTTACGCAGGCAAATGAAGGATGGCTGGCTAACTAACTCACTGCGAGTAATCTCCAAATCCTTCATGGCCTCCCAACACAAACGCTCAGGAACTCTGTCCCCTGGCTGTACCACAAATATTAATTGTGATCCTGGACTCCCTTATAATGACAGGCATTTTTTTCCTGCAAGCTCCCACCCTACACCTTCAGAATATGTTTTTTTGCTCACCAGCAAGTGTGAAGTCAAATGAAAGGAGGTATTCAGGAGCTTATGTCACTCTCTTAAATGTGATTTATTCAATGAAGACAGCTGGGTGGATTGGAAGACTCTAATAGGAGTCTTTTGTGTTCAATTTATTGCTGAAAATACCCTCAGGTAACTAAAAAGTAAATAAATAACTTTTACAAACAGATCACAGCCTGGATCTTTTAAGGAATACGCTGCCTTTGTGAGAGCACACTTGTAGCTGTGGGGACTTAAACACACTAACCTCAAAATTAATGCTCCGTGGACAATGGGGAGGCTCTGAGACAAGCTGCCAGGATGGCGTTATGACACTGTGCAGTCGTGCCATTGAAAATGGCCCACTCAAAACCCTTGATGAATTCATGGACAGAATATTTTCACCTGCAGGCTGAGCATCTCAAAAGGACAATGGGCATTTCACGAACAGGACATACAGCATTGCGCCAGAAGCTGGGCAAATGGCCCAAAAAGGTGAGCGTGTCTCCCTGCACTGGCAGGCAGAGACCAGCCACGTGCGCTGCGCTACAGACCCTGCTCTGGGCCAAGGGCTGTGAGGGAAGGCTCGATGCTCTCCACAAGTTAAGAGGTCCAAGGTCTGGTGACCGGCCAGGGGATTCAGCAGCCACTGTTGATCCTTAATGCAGCAAGAGACAGCAGAGGAATACCTGGCCTCTGATCCCTCTTCCCAGAAACGGGCCAGAGTTATTCCCCATTTGCTTGCATAAAGTGACTCCTTTGACTAGTGTGGGCACTGACACAGCAGAAGAATAGCCATAACTTCCCAGGGAGGAGATCATCCAGAGCATCCAGCTGCTTCCTTCAGTATGCAGCTAACAAGCTGTCTGGGGTCAGAAGCATGGGACAGGATTTCCAGCAGGAAGGTGCTGAGCAGTACTTCTCCCACAGACAGGGCTGAATACATCACCAACTTCAAAGTTTGTCCAGCTCCTACCAGCCCCTTGTCCATAGGGCATGAAAGGGTTAAAGATGCCAACCAACTCATGACTATCATGGGAAAACTTTGTTCCAAATTCTCAGTTTCATGCTGCTAGAAAAGCAGCAATCTTTAAATACCTTACACTAATAAGAAAGAGGCAGTTCTACTGGGCAGTCTGTATTTGCTTTTAAGTTCACTGGTATCTAATGGACAATGGACAGCAGGTACTCTGGACAGAACACAGACAAATTCTATTGCTCTCGAAGTACATGTATTTCTGCAGGCATTACACAAGATGCTAATGAGGAAATATGCAGGCTTAATGCCAAGCATTAATTTATCTGAATCCCATCCTAAATGAAGATCAGAGCCAAGAGGGCATATGCTTTTCTTACAGCACGTTTAAGAAGTGGAGAGTTAAAAATTGAGTATAAGTGACAAATGGCAGCAGAGGGTCTCCCTCCAGCATTTTTCCAGAGCATGGCTGGCTAACCTTGCTCCCTTGTGTTGCTATTTATGTGTTCTTTCTCCCCTTGGACTCCCTGGACTGAAGGAAGGAAGGATGTTTCACAGGAAGGAAGGACTGGCTTGGCTGTACTGAGACAGGACCACACCGCTTCCCCCACCAGGCTGTTCCTTTCTATGGAGGAGGGAAGGAGTGGGAAATCCACATTTTCTGTCTCATCTTGGTTGACAGTAAGGGGACAAAGCTAACCCCAAGTGTCACAGAACCTAATCCAGCTCCCACCCCAAGCAGGGTTAGTGTCTGAAGCTGGAGCAGGTTGCTCAGGACCGCATCAAGTTGTGAAAATCTCCAAGGACAGAGATGCCACAACCCCTGGGGCCCTGTTCCCATGTCAGACCAACCCCACAGTAAAAATAGTTTTCCTTTACGTCCAGTGAGAATTTACCATGCTGCAACTTCCTGCACCTAGGTCGGGGCAATCCCCAGTATCCCCAGTACAGGCTGGGGAATGAATGGCTTGAGAGCAGCCCTGCAGAGGAGGACTTGGGAGTACTGGTGGACGAAAAATTGGACATGAGCCAGAAATGTGTGCTTGCAGCCCAGAAAGCCAACCATATCCTGGGCTGCATCACAAGAAGCATGGCCAGCATGTGGAGGGAGGGGATTCTCTACTTCTACTCCACTCTGGTGAGGTCCCACCTGCAGTACTGTGTCCAGCTCTGGAGTCCCCAGAAAGACTAGAACAGGTCCACAGGAGGCCACAAAAACGATCTGAGGGCTAGAACACCTCTCTTGTGAAAAGAGGCTGAGAGAGTTGGGGTTGTTCAGCCTGGAGAAGGCTCTGGGGAGACCTTATTGCGGCCTTTCAATATATAAAGGGGGTTTCTAAGAAAGACAGAGAGAGACTTTTTATCACAGCCAGTAGTGACGGGACAAGGGGCAATGGTTTCAAACTGAAAGAGGGTAGGTTTAGATTGGATGTAAGTAACACTTTTTACGATGAGGATGGTGAGGCACTGGAACAGGTTGCCCAGAGAAGTTGTGGATGCCCCATCCTTGGAAGTGTTCAAGGTTGGGTTGGACGGGACTTTGAGCAATCTGGTCTAGTGGAAGATCTACCTGACTCTCACAGCACTTCAGACACCACTTCACCCATACTGAGCAGAAGAGAACAACCTTCTCCCTTGACCTGTGCTGTTACTCATGCAGCCCCACATGCAGTCTCTGCCATGCCACCGATGCTTTGCTGACCCTGTCCAGATTGTTGCCGCCAGACCTGCTTTTGCAGAGGAGAGGTGCTCTGTGCGCCCCACAGCTCACACGCAGTGCAGCTGGGCTCCGAGGCAAGGACTGTGCTGAGCACTCCCAGCCACATGCTCTGGCAGTCACAGCTGTCACTGGAGGCACACACGGCAGAGATCTCTAAAAAAAGAAGAAAGGAAGAAAAAAAGAAGGGGGGGTGGGGAGAGAAAAAGAGCCCTGATCTCCAAATCAGCTCAAAATGTAGGCAGCAGAGGAAAAAGTGAATGGAGATAGTTTGTGGGTAAGGGCTTGGGAGCACATTTCTGTTGTAAGATAGTTGGGGAAAGAAAGCTAGAGAATGGGGATTGCCACTACTGCTGCTAGGGGGAGATGCAGGGAAGGTGACCCAGGCTCAAGGAGCGTTGCACGGCAATCAAGGTGCCACACGGCAATCAAGGCAGTCAACAGAGCACAACTGTTTTTCTGCACTCAGCAGTTGCTGTTTTACTCTGCCTGTGCCTAAAGCCAGCCTCACATCCATAGCTATTTAACACTCAGCTATCAGGAGCTCATTTGCTGTCTACGCTCTGCAGAGACTAAGCACCCAAAGAGCCACCCCCATCTTCCAAACACCGCAGAAAAATGGTCCCCCTGCCTCCACAGCAGGTTGTAGCATTGCTCCTGCATTCACCTTCAAACACACAGTTTCATAGCTTTCCCAAAACACTGATGATACTCGCTCTCCCCTTCACAGTACCTCTGTGACAGTTAGTTTCACACAAAAAGAAATGCCCTGTTCCAAACTGTGCTTTTTGTTGCTACATTCTGCCCAGTGCAAAAAGCTACGTGAAGGCAACATCCAGAGAATTTAAGAGCATATGCAGGCAGTTTATAATATACTATCAAATTTCATCAAATATACTATCAAATCTGAGACAAATCTCGCATAGAAACATCATCACCCACGTTACACAGGATACCTTTATGCTAAGACATTAATCACACTCAAAAACACTAAAAACAATCCCAAACAGTAGCTATACAGAATGGTATACAAACAATGGAGTGAGAAGTTTCATTAGGATTTCTCAACTGCTCCAAGTTCAAATTCTCACCACAATGCAATACAATAAATACAGTTATTTATTATCACACAGGAATTATTGTTCTCCAGTAAAAACAGACAGATTTCCAAATGATTCACACTACCTGAGGAATTAATGTTTTTTCAGCTCTGTTCCAGATCCTAGGTCAGGAATCTCCTTTCTATTCTGGTAAATTCCACTAAGATATCACATGTAACAACAAGTTCTTGAAGCAGTTTCATCAGATTTTCCCTTTAAGGTAACCCACTGCACTCCCACGTGAGGCATAGGCACCTCAAAGGCACAAGCAGCTGAAAGTGCTGCAGTGGAATCAGATGATCAGCACAAGCTTGGAGCCTCTGCAGCCTCCTTTAAGCTTTGGAAACAAATCCTGTTATTTTCAAACCAACCCAACGGGGAAGCCACAAACCAGTGCTGTAGCTTAAAACCAAGATAA
The DNA here is from genome assembly GCA_031468815.1 of Morus bassanus. Classification (NCBI taxonomy): domain Eukaryota; kingdom Metazoa; phylum Chordata; class Aves; order Suliformes; family Sulidae; genus Morus; species Morus bassanus. The sequence continues at coordinate 528,148 of CM062590.1, forward strand.
TGCATATAAAAACAATTTATATAAAAGCAATTTTGAGAATGAACGTGAAAACAAAGTCTGACAGATTCTGCTGCAACATGTAACAAGGGTGCAGCACTGCAGCAAAATCTGTCATTCCCAGCTGTAGGATGCCGTGCTGCATGCAGCACGGTGTGGCAGAGCTGACGACACCAGGAAGCAGAGAGCTACACTGCCAGGAGCCCACACTACGCAGCCTTAAGCTGTTTCACCTTTCTGCAAGTGTCTGGATTGCATGCGACAACAGAGGAAAACATGAAAAGTAAACATTCAAGGTAAAGAGAAACACACTTGAGCTAATTAAAGAGTTGCTTGGGCTTATGTTCATTGTAATCAGTCACGTAGAAAGGCACGTTTTCAGCTCAGGATGAAGCTACCACTTTAGAGGTCAATTAGAACACTGCAACACACATGAGAAGTACGGACACAGGTCTGACCACGTCACATAACAACGCGCTCACTCTTTCGCCCCTACTCCATCTTTTCCTACTGTGGCACTTGCACTTCCAGCGTAGCGTGCTTGCTGTCACCTGCTCCTGCGCCCTTGGAGTGGATGAGAGTGGTTGATGGGACGACCTGCTACATGTTGCCCACTGGCTCCCAGAGCAGGAAAGGTGCTGTCCTGCAGCAAAGGTGGTGTGCCACCGGAAAGCACATTCCTCAGCTGCCTGGCAGGAGTGCTATGGCCGTGACACAGGTCAGGGAGCCCTCTCACATCACCTGCCTACAGAAGCAGATGCTTTTCTCTCCTACTGTGCAGTCTGACACATGAGTCCCGAGCTTTAGGGGTTTTGTAATATTAACCACCAAAGCCGATTCCTACCAGGACTAAGAAAGCCTCAGTTCTCATCTCCTCCTGCTGCTCTGCTTCTTCAGAGGCATGCAGTGCACACTCAAGGATGTGTGTCTGGTCTTGGCTACAACGCTGTTTGCAGGGTGTTCGAATGAAATCTGTCCTGCTGCTTCTGAGCCAAACGATCACAAATCCAACCAAGGAACATGGATTTTCATGGCAAAAAATCTTATTCATATTCACCAACACCCCCCCAACCATCAAGTTTGCAATTTGAAATCACAAGCCTCAAAAATGTTAATGAGTTAACTTGATACTAAGTGAAGTTTGATACCATAGCATGGGCTGTATGGCAGGTCAAACTATGACTTAATCTATGACTTAAAAACCAATTAGCTAAGTAAATTCAGAACTATAAACGTTTACATGCAGGGGCTCATCTACGCAGTACTGATTAAAATCGTTGAAGCCTACACTTTCCCCTTGGTGACTGGAAGGGGCAAAACCACCATACATTCCTCCCAAACCAGGGCAGATGGTGAAGGCGTGGCGAGCAAGTGCCCGCACGTGGCAGCGTAAGTCCCCCCCTGCTTCATCCTGAAGCACGCAGAAGCCCACCTGCGAGAAGTGGGATCTGCCCACGGAGCCAGGCCAGCCCACTCATGCCTGCTGCCAAGGGACAGCGAGGGCTGGCACTAAGCATGGCTGTGTTGTGGACGACCGGTTCCCCGAGGGCCAGGGCAGCACAGGGGATGGGACAGCTCAGAATGGCTGGTGTTACGCTGTGGCGGGCCAAGGAGCAGCAATACATAAGTTTCGAGCTCACACAAACCATTTACACATGCGAGACCAGTGCATTTTGCTGGCTCAGGTTCAATACAGCTGATCAGACCCCAGATGATATGACTCAGAAGTTGCTTTGAGAAGACGACATTTGACGTTTGCCCAATCCAGTGAAGCTCTGACAAACAGGGCAAAGATTGTTGGGACTTAATAAATATGGGAACTTTTCCACTGAAGTCCTCTAAACGTGGTGTCTGTTTGTGTGAGCAGGAACTTTGCAAAGGCAGCACGTCCAAAGTCACTACGAAAGCAAGGTGGTGGCAGAGATACAAACACAGGCACACATGCAGCAATGCTGAATGTGCTCAGGGGATGCTATTGCTGCACAAGCGACCTTGCAGACTTTGGACCAGATCCTCAGACTGAAGTTCTACAGCCATTTTTCGATGGCCCTGCACTGCGCCTGCCCTCTTCTAGCCCCAGGCTCCCCTCTCCTGGCCAGACAAAAGCAACCCTGCAGCTGGGCTGGGAATCAGGCAGGGTTAAAGCAGGTTGGGGGGAGGCCAATGGTTAATTTTCACCCAGATCAGCTCCCATGGCTGCACGGAGTTTGCATCAGCTGGGTAGGGCTGGAAAGGGCACCCGGAGGAGAAAGCAGCCCGGACGAGGGGAAAGGCAAACCCACCTCCTCCTCCAGCCACAGTGCCCACCTACACTGACACAGTGCTTCCCAAAACCGTGATTGTAGAGGACATGAAAATCCCGTCTGTCCTCCGAGTTGCAGCAGCGAGCAGCAGCTCTCATCTGCCCACTGTCACACAGAAACAAAAACTTACCAGCTGATGTTTCCTTACACTTTATAGCTGTGGATTTTGGCAACTTTGTTCCCTGGTGTGGATCCTAATGGGTTCCACCGTTGGCAAAGCTTATCCAGCTCTCATGGCAAAAGGCTACGTAGCAGGCTGATTGCTAAGTATAACATTAAAACTCATGTTTTCTAAACGCCCTCTCTCCTTTCAGCCCTTTACTGTAACAGTGCATTCACCTTTCCAGATTGTGTTTCTCTGAGAATCTCAAATGTTCAGGAATGCAAAGGTTAAATTTGCTGCACCGAAATAGTCTCGGCTCTGTTTTACAGAGAAGGAAACAGAAACCGCCTGTGCATGGTGTTTATGCTCCTGTGCATACTGACAGTGTGCTTAGGTAAGGCTGCTTGTTGCACTATCTTACTCCACCCGGGCGAGGGTTAAAGAACACAGGGCTGAACTGTGTTACAACCCCTTATCTGCTGAGATTAGGACCTCCGCAGGGGAACATCACTGCCAAAACCTACAAAGAGAAAGCCAGAGACACAAAAAGATTAAGGCCTAAACTGCCACATTTTGGTGGCTGACATCCAATGCCACACGTTACATTTGATCATCTCAAAAAGCGCTCTGATTTTCAGGTTGCTGAATCAACCCAAACCCCACTGACTCCACGGAAATGGCATGCCTGCAGCGCCTTCTCAGAGTCAGGATGGTTTCGAAGGCTCCTAAATCTGGGCAATTAAAGGCAAATGGTTTGTGGGTTTTCCACCAAACTAATTCTATCACCAGCTCTAAACCCTCAAATGCAGGGAGATGTGACTGTCCACATTGTCCTCAGTGGGTGGCCGCAGTCACCACCACGGAAGGCTGCCTTTCCCTGTTACCCTGGCAAACAGCTGAGCTTGGACAGGGAGATGAATCCCACCTTTGGTGATTATGGAGAGAAGAGGAGATCAAATTAAATGACTTAAAGCCCTCCAAGATGCAGCCTGACTAAAGCAGAGGGAAGGATGAAGCAGACCACCAGCACCAGGGATGCAGGAAGTGCTGGCAAGCAACACTTGCCCATCAGCTGTCACCAAGTATTTGAAAACACTGGGGCTTCCTACTTCACATGTGCAGATCCAAACATTACCCAAGGCAAAAAGACTGTACAACAGGCCTTAGACTTGCGAAGACGTAAGTTACAAAGTCATAACCACCACAACTAGTGTTCTCCCTTCCAATACATTTTAAGGGTTCCTATGACCTGCATTACACTAGTTTGTGCAAAACATATTACTGCTACTATTCATCACCATTATGTGAATCTTCCAATCCAAATGGCCTCCTAAAAAGATTATTTGCTTCATTTTAGTGTAACAATTGTATCAAAATTGTCCTATTTTGTCATTTGGCTCAGTCACGCCAGCCACACTTTCTGAAAAGCTTCCACGAGGAAGGAGGCACATATCACCTGGTTCCTCACTGACCGCAGCCCTCGGTGGGAAGGAAAGGTTTCGCAGAGGACAAGCACAACCTCAGAGTGCCTGTGTACAATACTATGGTAAGGTCATGCTCAAAGATGTAATCACCAAACCATTTTAACAAACAAAATAATGTGGTCTAGATTGTAAGGCACACCGGGCTTTTAAACATTACTATTTCTGGTAATAGCCACATTTGAGAGTACTCCTTTTTAACAAGAGGTATTTTTGTCTACACTTCCTAAGTCACGTTAAATAAATAAATTCAGTAACTTATTCTCAGTTGGGCCAAATTTTCAGAGCACAGAGAAAGCCAGAGGGCTAGCAAAGAGCCCACATTGCCATAACTCATCTTGACTTCCTAGAAAGTAGAAATCGGTCAGATTGCCCTGTACTGGAGCAAAGAAACTTTACCATTTATAGGATTATGGGGAAGCTGAGGCTGAAGAGCTGCTCAGACCAGAATAGAGGCATAGGGGTTAGTTAATGGGGACCTGCCTACTCTTGAATTGCTCTGTTCTCCCACACCCCCTTACCCCGGATTCACTCCTGCCTGCAGGAACTTTCAGCCACACGTCCAAAATAAACACAGCAACCAGCTCTCCACATCCTCCTCCTCCCTGCAGTGCCTGGCCTGGTAGAGACGGCTGGCTGCCCCGGCCAGCCCCAGCTGCCGGGGCGCCATCCCGGCAAGGAGGTCCCAAGCCCAGGAGGGGTCCTGCACCCCAGCCCCCCCACACGACCACCGCTCCCTCGGGCCTCTTGGAGCCCCAGGGTGGGGGTTCAGCCTGGCAGGCAGCGCCGACCGTTTTCTGCCATCCTTACCGCTGCAGAGCCAACACAATGGAGGAATTATGCTTCTGCAAGTGCCGTGGACACGAAACAGCCATGGAGCATACTGCCCCTGCTGAAACACGCTGGCTGGCCATGGGCTTCATTAACTGACCAGAGCACATAGCTGTTGGTTTTGTACTCACAGAGTGAGCAGAGACACTGAGGAACACTGTCCCTCCTCGCTATCCAGCAGGCCAGGAGATGCGTACCTCTGCCAAGAGACTGTGGTAACTGCATTTTTTCCCTAAACTCTGAATGCCTGAGACTACTCTGGGGTTGTAAAAATACTTCCCCCTTTCACTGTCATTGCTGTGCGGTACTGCTCGGAGAGGCGCTCGCCCGCCCAGGCAGCTCTCAGCTAGAGACTTGATAAGAAACAACCCCAACGCACACTGCAATGACTAGCACTCTTTCCTGTGATTTTTGTGGAAAATTTTAACAGAATTTATGCACCAATTAAAATCTGATCCCACTGCGCCTAACTCAAACGTGCTGATAAGTTGGGACGGTCACTTTAACTTGTGTTTAATTGGTTTAAAGGCTTCAGACGTAGCATTAGAAGAAAAAAAAAAAAATGCAGGTTTGCGATGAAAGCGTGGTCGGCACGGACAACCACCGAAGGTCTGCTATTCCACTTGCTTCGCATACCAGCACGTGGGACACCTGGCAAAGCCGAATGTGGTACTTCTAAGAAATTTTATGAAGAGAAAAAGAAAGGTTTTGCAACACTCCATCAATGAATTCCCTCACGACGGGGGAGCAAAGAAGGCTAAAGTGATTAACAAAGGCAGAGCATCGGGAAAGCTCACATATAAAAGGGAGAACATTCTTAATTACACGATAAATGTGGGTGGGCTGGGGAAAGGCGGGGGAATTCAGAAAAAATAGGCAACAGGAAAGGGAGGATGCGGCTGCAGCCATTAGCCAAGAGGTGGTTATTCACAGAAATCCCATGCTTCGCGCGCCTGCAGAGCTCCGAGCTCGCAGCCGAGCCCCGGCGCGGGCGGCTCGCAGCGGCCCCGGAGGCAGCCAGCCCCTCCCGGGCGCGGAGCGGGCGCTCGCTGTTCCGGTCACGTCGGAAGGAGCCCGACGGCGGCTCCATTTCCGAGCGGGAGCCGAGGCCCCGGCGGGCGCCGCAGGGCCGGGCCGGGCCGGGCCGGGAAGGCGCTCGGCCGGCCGCGGAGACAAAGCGGATGCCTCGAATTCCTCCCCGCCCCGCCGGTGTGGCGGGGCTGCGGCACCCCCCGCGCGCACCCTCGTCGCCCACCTCCGCCTACCTGGGCAGCGGCAGCGGCGGCGGCAGCGGCCGGGCCTCCTCCCGCCCGCGGCGCGCTCTGGCCGGCGGGGCAGCCCGGGCGTGGGCAGCCGCAGCCCGCGGGGGGCTCCGGGCTCGGACGGCGGGTGCGGGCGCTGACAATGAGGGGAGGGACGCGGTACCGGGCGGTGCTTGACGTCAACGGGAGCGGGGCGGGGGCTGCCGGGCACGGCCCGGACGCGGTGCAGCGCCGCGGCGCCCCCCCCAGGCCCCGGGAGAGGGCGGTGAGGGAGCGTCGGCCATTTTGGGGGGAACGGGCCGGGCCGGGCCGCGCGCGGCGGGCGGGGGCGGGGGGTGGGGGGTGGCGCTGGGGCAGCGCCGCGGGGCCGCCGCCTCGTGAAGGGCCCCAGGAGGGCGGCGGGGGGCGAGCCGCGCGGCGGGGGCGGCTGCCGGGGGCCGGAGCGCAGGGTGCAGGTGAGGCCCTCCGATGGCTGGTTTCGCGGGGCATTTGTGCACGGGAGCCCTCCAGACCGAGCCCTTCCCGCCGTCCCTCCCGGGGCCGCCGCCGGCTCGGGCTCTGCCACCGCCTCGGGGCTCTGGAGGGGCCGGCGGCAGGGTGGGCACGGCCGGCGCCTTCGCAGGCGCTTCCTCCCTGCCCGATGCCCGAGGCATTCACAAGAGACCCGTCTGCCTAAGAACGGGGCGGAGAGCCGCGTGCCGCACGGCTCTGAGCCGTTTGTCTTCCAGGAGCGCCGTTTCGTCTCCCCTTCTGTGTCATCTCTTGCAGTATGGGACTTGGCTTTGAATCAAGTGCGGACCCAGCTGTGGTTGTTTCCACCTCTGGTATGTGCAGCGCAAAGACATCTAGATGGGATCAGAGACAAGAGACCTTCCAGCACTAGCCGGGAAAAGCTGCTCAAAGAGTTACTTGGCTGTAAGCAAAGCCCCGGGACTCACGTGCGCTGACCCGGAGGGCGGTACAGCGACGAACACCGAGGAGCAATGGCTCAATGCTTGTGTACGGCGCTGGGCTGCAATTGCCCAGCTGAGTCAACAGAGGATCCAGTCAGCAGCTGGTGAGCGCTTCCAGCCTCCCGGCAAATTCAGCTGGACGTGGCAGTCATAATGCATTGTCCCCTTTTGCCAGTAGGTACGCTAGCTAAAATTATATTTCCAACACTGTTTTATTTCAGACAGTGCCGAAGGAAGATGCTTCAAGCGCTACATGATTTGCCTTGTGATGCTCTGATAGAATATTGTCCCTGCTGTCATACTGAGTTAAAATATTACTCTTTGGTCCTGTTTCTATAGCACAGTCTGAAATACACTTGTTCTGAATGAAGCGGCAACACTTCAGAGTGAATTTTCTAGGTTTACAGCTAAAATCCAAGCTTATGCAAAGATAAAGAATGAACAAGACCTTACTTACAGGCAAACTGAGGAATGAGGAGTCATTCTAACTGGGGAAAGTATTTGCTTTCCTGAAACGCCACCTGCGCACCAGTGTTCAGCAGCGGAGGCACATGTTACAGGTGCTCTGCGGTGCAACCACATTCAGCAGTTTTTTGGTTCTCTGCTTAACAGATTCTACTTCTAATTTCCAAACTGGTATGAGGGGGGTTTGCTAATATAATGCCAGCTCTTGAAATCCATCTAGCAATGGCATAGCTGAGTATAACTGGAAGATGAAATGGAAAAAAAAGGTAGTTTTTTATTTCAGCATGTACTAAATTCATGTGCTCCAAGCTTGCCAGGAGTTGTGTACGTTAGAGCCTAGGGTGCTTTCCATCTGCTTTTTGGATTTGCTGTGTTGGGAGAGGAACGGGACTGTGCATGGGTACTTTTTCGTAGAAAGTTTATGGTGAAACTCATTGCTGCAGCGTGATATTGGCACCAAAGGTTCCTAAGTGTTTCAAAAAAGCATGAAACAAATGAGGGGAAGAAAATTCTGTCAGGGACTGCCGGGGGATCACAACAATGCCTCCTCTGACTGAAAAGAACCTGAAGAGATGTTGGGAAAGTGTTGTTATATGTTTGGCATATTTTTATACCCTTTCTCAGGCATAATCTACTTGCTGTTGTCCTCATTGGTTTCCACAGTGAAAACAGCTGAAAGTGTATCAAAAGCCTAAATTGCCTCCTGGATGTGGATGGGTGCTGCCAAATAGAGAAGATCCAACTCCATATCAAGTTCTCAATATGGAGAATATGAAGGAGTTTAGAGCATCGAGATGTTTGGAGGCCAAAACCTCTGGTTATGAGGCCAGAGGTGAAGGTGGCTTGAGTGGCATTGCTCCTGCAGAACCTGCTCACAGTAGGAGCAAGACAGGGATGTGGGACACGCTCGTCTTCTGGATCAATTAGTTGAGAGATGCAGTGGGTGGACCACCCCATATGCAAAGTCAGCATAATGGGATCTACTTGATCTTGCTGACTGTAGTTCAGGAAGCATCCAATGTTGATGACATTGGTCAGAAAAAATCCAGCATTTTTTTTCTGGATAGAAAGAGCACCGTGCAAAGCCCATGATCTTCAATGGCATTAAGTGCCAAGAGATGCCATCTGCCTGGCCCGAAGTTCCAGCAGCCATTGTGGGCACCAGGTGGGGCCCATGAGATAAGCCAGCCTTGCACTAGAGAGGTTTAAACATCTTGCAAGACATTTAAACTTAAAATATAAATGTATTCCAGCTGGTAGAAAATCCATGTGTTTCTCTCCATCCAAACACGGGCATTCAAGTCTGATTAGGCCAACAAGCTCCAGAGAGCAGTCATTCATGAGAGATCCTGAGTGTGCAGTGGCAAAGCATTTCTCCCCCAGTGCAGTCCTGTTGACTCACCATGATAAAACCCCTGTGCAGGTCCCGTGTGGATCCAGATGTCTGTGGAAGGTGGACACCTGCTGACGTGCATATATCCTGCGCCTAGCATTGAGGTGTAGGTGCGTAAATAACAGCACACCTTTGTCCCGAGGTATGAGGAAAACGTTCTCCACCTCCTCACAGAGATTTTGGTGGAAGTGGCTTCTCTCACCATCTAGCCTCCCCCTAATAGGCTCAGGAGCTGCACTGACATTAGTGTCCCACAGGAATGCAATGCTGAGACTATCAGGTGATAATTATGGGACACATCTCATTAGTACAAAGAAACACCTGAGACCCTGAGGTGTTTAGTGATGCCAGTTTTTGACATTTCATGGTGCACCCTTGTGTCCAGGAAAACCATTCAGCCATCTGAACTACTCCCCAAGGGCAAGGAAGGCACTGTGAAAGCTGTGTGCCTGCTGCTACCTGACAGCATGCCATGTGTTGGTTCTTTGCTGGTGGCAGGGTGTCTGGGAGATCCAGGCTAGGACAGGGGCTAGGCAAAGGGCCTGTCTCTGCCACCAGGCTCAGCACCACCATCGTGTGCCAAGTGTAGAAGGCTGTATGAAATATGCGGGATCAGCAGCAGGGCTTGGTTGGCACCCTTACCCATTGGCAGGCTCAGCTGATATGTGCTGGATGCTCACCAATAGGCTTTACCATTCAGGGACATCCTAAAGGCCCAGAGCTCTGCTCTTGGGCCCTGTTGGCAGAAGTCAGACTTTGGAAATGGCAGCTAAGTCACAACTCTTGAAGTGGAGTCCTTTCTGGAGCCCAGGGGTGAACCCTGTTCCAGCACTGCCAAGCATTTTGACGTCCTGCACCATGGCCTCCAGGAGGACGAGGACAGTGACCTCCTCATAGCTTCACTCCTCAGATAGGCTGTGGAGGAAGCCTTGTCCCAGGGCAGAAGGGACTCACTGGTCTCACGGTGTGCATTTACCATCCTTGTCCATATTTCAGCCCCCATCATTACGAAGATGGAAGTTTGGGTGCGGAGATGGGCTCAGGAGCTCCAGGGGACAATGTTCAGTAGAGGATGAGATGAGAAGGGACAGAAGAGGGAATGTGTCTCCCCAAGGGAGGCCCTCTCCTTCGTGTATCTTTTCATACCATCTGAGTGGATCCCACCTGGTCATTGTCATTAGGAGTGTCCACTGGCTGCAGCAGTCTGTGCAAGATCTTCCCTGGCACTCAGGTGGGCTATTAGCCATTGAGGGGACATCTGGGGAAGACAGGTTTCTGCCAGTGGTGCTGGCACCCTGCTTTGGGTTTTGGAAACCCAGCACCCATCCTTCCAAGCCAGGAGACAGCCATTGCAGCCATGCCCCGGGCCTTGGCGAGTCCTCATCATGCAGTAATGCAATCAAGAGTGGAATGCTCACTATGGACTGTGAAAGATGCTCCTCAGCCTCCTGTGCCACAAGACGCCACCAGCATTTGAACTGCTGCTGGAAGGAAAGCACAAGGCAGAGGGTAAAGTCCTTACCACCCAGCGCAAGTGATGGGATGGAGACGAGGGAGGTGGTAGGGAACAAACTGAGCTGAGGGGAAATAAAGGGGGAGAAAGAAGCCCTTCCCTAACACAGCATCTGAACCAACTTCCAGGTGGGGACTCCAGTGTGAGGAAGGGGCAGTGAGTGGAAAAATAGGGAATGACAAATGTCAGACCTCCGGATCCACGTGGGAGACGCGGCCCGCTGTGGGTGGTGCGGAAGTGGCGTGGCTGCAGCTGGTGATACAGTGGCTGTGGCAACAGGGCTGCAGCTGCCTAGGCAGGTATCTCGGGGAAATAAGCTTAGCATTGTGGGTTTAGAGAATTAGAAAGTTCAGTCTCGGGAAAAGAAATGTGTTACATGAGCTAGAGGAAAAGAGGAGAAATAAGGAAGCTCTGGCTGCTCTGAGGGGAAGTAGCAATTATTCTTTTTTTATTCATGGGGACTTAGTGTGGTCAGTGGAAGCACCACACAAAAGGGCAGAAAGGGACAAGTGGGATGGGGGATGTAGCAAGGTGAGGAGGCAGACCCAGCACTTGGCTGGACTGGGGAGGTGGTGAACAAAAGGTATACAATTGGCAGGGAAGAGAGGAGCAAAGTAGGGGAGCCCAACTCATCCTGAAGAGTAAAGGGGTCCACAAGGGGGGAAAACTACACAGGGGCTGGAATGGGAGGAGGGAGGAGAGGCACAAGGGAGTGGAGGAGGCAGTATGCCAGAGGTTACACTGCTGGTGTTGTGCACTTGCTTAGGCTGGGCTGGAGAAGGCTGCTCTGCTTGTGGGCAGATATGAATAGCAGGGTGGGTTAAAGCTGGGAGGGAAGCAGTGATCTCTTTCTTGGCTGGAAGACTATCACTGTGGAGTGGCAGCCTCCTCTTCTTATGGTACTTGGTAGAAAGGTTGTTTAGTTCCAAGGGTGCAGGGTGTAAGTAATATGGGCAGATGTGACCAGAGATGATGGGGGCAGGGGAGATGACAAACAGCCATAAAATCATGAATAATATGGGGAAGCAACAGAAGCTGTCAGCATGTCTGACAACAGAGGACCCATATGGGTGTAGTAGGTTTAAACAAACAAAAGTAGCTCATGCAGTTTATGCACAGCTTGATAACATGAGAAGTGGATGGCCGCAGGATGCCACAAACGCCAGAGGCATGAGGTTGAAAAGGGATTAGACAAGTTCAGAGAACAGATTTCTCAGTGGCTATTAAAAATGTCTGTCTGAGTCATCTTCCAGTTCATGAACTCCCTGAACTGATTCTTCAGATATTCTTGCTATTCTGTACTTGCTCTGTTTCTATGGTGAATTTAAATGAGGTGTCTAAGTTGATCTAACAGCTTGCTGATGATGATACATGCAGTTCTGCTTCCCTCCCTGTGAAACTACTTGTGTGTCTGTGCTGCTTGTGTTGCGCCAGTTCCGGCATTTGTTCAGTTCATTAAACTGGCAGAAAATCAACACAGACTGAATACTTTTCTGCCAGTTTAGTGAGTTAAATCAGCCCACTGTTTTCTGAGCCAGTGGTATCCATCAAATCAAAATTTCTTGCTTCATTCTGCAAAGTAAGACTAGAATTTTTTTAAATGGAAGTAGAGATTCTTCTGCTATTACCTGATTCCAGGTATTCAGGCTTTAAATATAACATCAGAGTCATGATAACATCCTGATATTTATTGAATTAGTTTCTAAAAGCTCCTGACAGAGGTGGAGCCTTGGCTGTACTACGTGCCACACAGAGTTTAGGAATATTATTAAACACAGTAAGCAGGAAAAAAGAAAGAGATGCATGCTTGTGTGGGCAGCAGTGCTGCATAGCTTGCTAGTCTTACACCATTATCACCACTTTATATGGCAAACAACATAAGTTTTGTTTGGTTTGGGTTTTTTTTTTCTGTGTGTGTAACTGTTTCTTGTTCCTAGGATCAGCAAGATACCATCATTACCTCCCCTAGGAGCCTGCAGCCTTATCAAGGTACAGTAACAAAGGCACTGGGAAGCAAGCAGCAACATCAGAATCAGGTCGATGTCTTATTCAGTTCATACTGCTGCCATCTTCCTCTCGGCATTAGAGTGAGAACGTCATGTCCTCCTCAGACCAAGGATCTTCATATTTGTCTTCACCAGCTTCATAAGGAGCCAGAAGCTGACATATCTGGAGAACACCAGGATGGAGAGTGGCACTTGCTGGTAATAATAAACAGGATTTGCATACACTGAGAGCAGGGTTTGTCTGAATACATCAGACATCTCCACTACAGATTCTTCCATACAAGCCTCATTTCAGTCTTCCTTCCTAGATAGTGGAAATATTGTCATTAAAGTCAGTTTGGTTTAGGGGATGTTTCACCCGTTCCTGGAGCAGACATCTTAAAAATGTCAGCTGAATTAGGCCTACACATGGGACCAGAAGGGATGCATCTGAGGATGCCAAGGATGCTTGCCAATGTAATTTCAAGATTGCTTTCCATCATCTTTGAAAGGTGCTGGTGATTGGGAAAAGTTCCTGATGATTAAAAAAAGGCAAATGTCATACCTGTCGTCAAGAACGGCAAGAAGGAGGATCCAGGCAAATCTCAGCTGGTAAGCCTCAACTCAGTCCCTGGGAAGACTGGACAGCACATCCTCCTGGAAGCTATTTCCAAGCACATGAAGGACAGAAAGTGACTGGGAGCAGCCAGAAGGGATTTACCAAGGGCCAGTTGCACCTGACCAACCTGATTACCTTCTACAATGAGACAATAGCCTGTGTTGACAACAGGGGGGCACTGGATGTTGTATTGATTGATTGTAGCATTGACTTTATCAAGGCCTTTGACATGGTCTTCTAGGCAAGTTGGTGAGATTTGGACTGGTAAGTGGAGTGTGAAGTGAATGAAAACTGGCTGGATGGTTGGGCTGAAGGGGTCATATCAACAATATGAAGTCCAACTGGCAACTAGTTACTAGGGGCATCCTTCAGGGATACACTCTGGTAGGTCAATAGTGTTTAATGTCTTTATTAATGGCCTGGACAATGAGCTGTCTTGCACTCTCAGCAAGTTTGCAGACAATACCAAATTGGGGAGAACTATTGCTATGCTGTAGAGCAGGGCTGCTACTCAGATGGGCCTTGGCAGGCTAGGGAAAAGGGCCTCCCTCTCAGTAACAGCTGCTGGCAGCACAACTGCTGTGAAAATGTGACTGTTGCCACCAGAAGCTGCAGGTGTTGTGTATGTGAACAAGGTGGCTTAGAGGAAATCGGGCTGAGAGGGCTCTTCACTACCTACAAACATATGTGTCCTCATCTTTCCCCGGTGATGAAATCTAAATGCCAAATCTGTTATTGACAATAAGTGTATGGAACGTGTCTGGTCATTGGCATTTGCAACAGATGCATCTTGGCTGTATTGAAACAGAATTCAGAAAAGTTAAATGAATTTTGCTGAAGTTCTGAGTGACAAGAGCTACTGAGCACCTGTAGCTGGATTGTCATAATGGAAATTGCATGGGAACCATAACTACAGCCATTCCTCCTGACATTCCTTCAAGGGCTCTCAACGTTTACTGCAGAGGGAGTAGTCTTACACATACGACATTTGTTCTTCCATACCCCACTCACAAGGAACCATCTTTGGATTGGTAAGCATGACGGTATTGCTTCAACCCCCACTTTCCATGACCATATTCCCTTCACATTGCAAGATTCAGGCTTGTCCTGAGAGGACTGCTCAGCTTCCACTTAGTTGTCTTGCCAGCCTTCAGTCATGGTGACTCCTCATTGCTGACACTCGTCCTCTTGCCCAGTTGTAGGAATAACCTGCACTGAAATTTAATTGCAGAGTGCTGCAGTGAACACACATGCTTGGACTTTTATTTAGCTATTTCTTCTGTTTTCAATAAATTCCACATTATCATTGAAATAACTCTCTGCTGGGACAGCCACAATATGTACAAATAAAGTGTTTTAACTCACCTGTGTGTTCAATATTGCAAGAGCTTCACTGGAGAGGCACTTAGAAATCGTGCAGCCCTCGTGTACCTTCTGTGAAATGCATTTGTGTACTCTTGACTGTGATCCACAGAGCATTAATGACATGGTAAATATGGACATGGATCTCTGACGTGATAGCCTCCTCCTTTCAACTCAGAGGCTATGGGGTGTTATTTTTCTTTCATTTATGATCCTTAGCTAGTGTTTTCCTCTGCCAGTTCCATGTCACTGTTTTTTTCCAATATGACTTCCTGAAGCACTATATCAAATATTTACCAGCATTAAGAATGGTGTCATATTAGACCATGTGCCCTTTTTAATTAGCCTATAATCTAATCGAAGAAAGGGCCTAGTTTGTTTGCTCTTGAATTAAACAGTGTCTTATAAAAGCCCAAAGAATAGTAGTGGATCATCTTCCTGTGCTGTGTTTTGCCATTCTGTTTATCGTTGGAAATCTTCAAGAATAGGCAAGACAAGAAAAGGACAAAAGCATAGTTGATCCGGATAGAGCAATGGGAATGGACTAGCCAGCCTCTCAAAGGCCCTTCCAGGACCGTTACCTATGGTTTTATGATTCACAGTGAGCAGGTGAACCATCAGGAGAGATTCTGTGGAGACATTTGGCCTCCAGATGCCTGTGCACAGGTACTTACCGTCCCAGGATTCTCAGCTGGGGACTTTCCTTGGCTTTGGGTACTGATGCCAACCCCCTAAGTCAATGACTAGCCCACCCTAAGCAATGTCTGCTGGGAAGCCTGTTTTTAAACATCACTCCCCAGATACTGAAGGACAAAGTTCACAGCTTCACCAACATTATGCACCAGTGCATAAACCATCTACTACTTATTAGAGAACAGACTTGACCCGGTATCTTCTGCTTTCTAGGTGTGTTCTAAGTAGTGGACTGTACTGTCAAGCTCTTGCTCTCCTTTCCCTCTTTCCAGCTTCATTTGTATATGTACAAAGAGGGAAAAATTTTCTAGCTAGGAACTCTCATAGGGCTGGGGAAAGTCAAGCAGTTCATGATCCAGGAATTATGGGAGGGATGGTGGGTAGAAAGGTTCCAGATGCCCATCTGAATAGTGGGAAGAAACAGAGGACGCCAGGTTCTTCACAAAGAGCAGGCTCAGAACATTGGCATGGAAGCAGAGATAATAATCCAAAGGGAGGAGATGAAGAAGAGGCCTTTTTCTTTAAGGACTTCCCTAATACCTGCGTTTCCACATACCCTGCCCCCGTTTGCCCACTGGTCTATAATCCATTTGAGCCATCTTCTCTGGGACTGTTTGTGATAGTGAAGGAATCTCAATCCACTGACCACTTAGAACCAGATACAAAGATACAGCAGGGAAGCATAGCAGACATAACCATGTGCTCCCCTCCTCTTGTTCGCTGACACACTTTTCCCTGTGGTCTGTGGTGTAAGCTACGAGATGCTGCAGAGGTCACTCAGACTGACCTCTTTCAGGCTCCTGCTTCTGTGCCATCCTGCCCAGAGAACCAATCCTGCAACACAGTCCAAAAAAGAATGACAAAGTTGCAGCCTTCAGATGTACTGCCTCAGGAGGCTGGATCTGAGCAAGAGCATAGTGAAGAAGAAGGTGAACAGTCAGCATCGATTTGCAAAGGGTAAATCATGCCTGACCAGTCTGATTGCCTTGTATGATACATTTATTGGATTTGTGCATGAGCAGAGAGGAGTGTAATTTACCTTGATTTTAGCAAGGCTTTCAACACTAACTCCTACAGTATCCTTGTATCCAATTTGGGATGTTGTGGTCTGGATGGGTGGACAGCCTGATAACAAGCAGAGTACTGGAGGGGGCTGAGGACTGACTGGCTGGGCAGCAGCTCTGCTGGAAAGGACCTGGGGGTCTTGGTAGATGGCAAGCTGAACAGGAGCCAGCTGGCAGCAGAGAAGGCTATATTAGCAGAAGCATACCTAATAAATCATGAGAAGTGATTATCCTGCTCTACTCAGCTGTTGTTAGACCACATCTAGAACACTGTGAGGTTTTGGGCCTTTTAGTACAAAAAAGACATACCTAAACCAGAGTGAGGTCAATAGATGGACACTAGAATGATCAGGGGACTGGAGAACTTGCCCCAGGAATGCAGAGAAGCTGAACAAACCAGGCTTGCTCAGTCTGGAGAAAGAATGCTGTGAGGGAACCTGACAGCAGCTCCCCCAGGACCTATGAGGAAGTGATTGGTGGGAGACTGAGAGACAATAGATGTAAGGTGAAAAAAAGAGAGGTTCAAACTGGATATAAGAAAAGTCTTTTTCACCATGAGGACAGTCAAGCACTGGGACAGGTTACCCAGAGAGGTTGTGCACCCTCATCCTTGGAAGGCTGAAGAAAACCTTAAGTGACATGGTCTGATGCCACAGCTGGCCCTGCTCTGAGCAGGGTGTTGGACTAGTGACCTCCAGAGGTCCCTTCCAATCTGAATTACTCTGATTCTATGTATTACATGTCCCCAGATCTGAGCAAGGACTGACACACTTGCTATCATTGCCTCTATCAGTATTTCTAATATGTATTACATGTCCCCAGATCTGAGCAAGGACTGACACACTTGCTATCATTGCCTCTATCAGTATTTCTAATGAGATGTTGGCATCAGCTGCTCCAAGGCTCTGATTTCAAGGTTAGAACCAGGCATGAGGCTACCTGAAGGATACCGTGGAGAAGCTCCCTAAATGAAATGCAGGCCAAAATTCAGCATCACTTGGACAACCAAGGGACAGCCTTGCTTCCAAGTTTTTGCAGGAACACTGTGACCTGAGGGCTGCTAGCATGATGTCCTGAAACATGAGGTAGGAAGAGAATGCATAGTTCATAAGGGACCTTGCCGAAGGCAAGCCCTGCTTGAGGCAGCATGAAGCCATATGGTGGGAAGGCCAGCCTATAGCTCTCAGCAGAGGCTGGTACAAAGCAAGAGGCACCAGCACTATGCTGGCCAGGTTGCTGGAGGGGTGGCAGAGAAACCATCTTTGATTCTCTTATTCAAGTCCCTGAGGAAACCAGACCTTCATTCTGAGTTCTGACTGTGACCTTGACTATCGTTTACTTGGTTAGTCCTTTATCCACTTGCCCTAGTTGGGTCTTTTTTTGTTTTCAAGCTGTAAAACAGGTATGTTTGTGCAGTTAAAGCTGTGTGACACTCTCCCTATACCCTGGGCCCCTCAGGTCATAGGGCTTTGCCAGATGAGCACAGTAGACAAAGGGGTCCAGAAGGCACAGGGTGCAGGCAGGATGAACAGCATCAAAAGAACATCTGGGGAAAAGGATGGGCAACATCAGAGATACCCAAACCTTTGCCTGTAGTGCAAAAAAAAGTCTGTAGCAATCCAATGACTTCTGGAAGCATGCACTCTTCAGGCTGTGACTGTCTCCCAGGTTAAACTGTTGGGGGACAGGAAAGGATTCCTGAGGGAACAAGGGGATGTTGTATCATGGGCACTCCCATACTAGTGCTTATGCTATATGGCTGCAGGAAACTTTCCAGGGTGCTCTTTGTTCTGGGGGTCAGCCACTGCTGGCAGTGCTGCTTGGTCATTTTAAAAGCAGTCTTGTCTTGCTGTGTCAATGTCAAACATAAAGGCTCCTCCAAATCCTTGTACAGCTGGCAGAGGATGCAAAGAGCTCCAGTGATATGGACCCAAAGGCATAAAGCCTATCTTTAAACATCAGCTCTTTAAACACATGAGCTCAACATCTGACTGAAACCCTGATGTGGGACACTACTGTCCAGGAAGACCTGTATCACCCAGACCCATGATAAAAAAGATTATTCTAAAATAACACAGACTGTGTCCTCTGGGGAGGAATTGGCTGTTTGTCTGTCTCCTTTAGAAGATGCCAATGTTCTGGAATATGCAATATCCTATGTTAAGCTAGGAGACCTTCCCCCAATCTCCACAAATGGTTCTTTGAGTGATAAACCCTGCAGGATCCTGGCGTTGTATCTCTTCAAATTCATGTAGTCACATAGGTCCCCTGCTGCAGGCCCAATATGAGATTGTATATCCCATTATTCTAGCAGAGGTGGTTACACCAACCTTTTGTGATGCTTACATACCTCAGCTGCCACCAGACCAACACTGGACTGGCAGTGTCATACCATCTGTCCCACAATGGTAGAAGCTGGGAGTGGCCTGGACACAGGGATGGCAGCCCAGAAAGGAGCCACAAGTTGTACACTACCTCTTCACACAGGTTATGTCTGTAACAGCGAATTAAATAGTGCCAGAGCCTGGCCTCAGGTGTGAGAACTCAGTTGTCTACACTAGTTAATGGTTCATTCCTTCCCCAATATGGCTGTGGCCCGTGTCAGCTCGCAGGTCCCCAGGTGATGCACAAGCACAGTTCAGGAGTGAGCACAGGCGAGAGAACCACCACTGCCAGTGGGCACTCTGGACACACTCTGGAAGCAGATTCTGTGGACATGGCCAGGTAGTGCCACCATCAAAATCTCTTGAGCTGGACTGAGCTGCATCAGCTCACTCTTGGGAGGGGAGAGGAGCTGTGTCCCAAACAGGGCAGCCTTAATTGCCCTTGGTGTGTACTGTGAGAGAGAGGACTATAATTCAGTGACGCACACAACTGCTCTGCCTGATTCTGCAGCATGTGGGTGGTCCTGGGGCATTACTTTATGGTTCAGTCCTGAGCAGAGGCACCAGCAACAGTAAGAAGCTGCAAGACTATGCAGCAAATGCAAAGGAGAGGCTGAAGAGCTGTTGTGGACCTGGGCTGTGGTGGAGTGTGTTGGGATGGCCACAGTAGTGGATGGTGGAGATGAATTTGGGCAGACAGAGATGGAAGGGCGGTCAGAAGGATGATGGCATAATTCTTTCAAAGCAATGCATGCTGCTCATATGCAGTATGGACATGACTCTTCTGCTGTAAAATGCCCAGAGACTCAGTTGAATGAAATTTGGGCTGCACCACTTGGCGTGCTGTCCTGTCGAATACTTCAGCCAAGACCTCCATGTGCCAGCTTCCCACCTGCCAAACGGGGGAAATAATCCCAGAGACAGAGAAGTGCAGGTTAGAAGGGACCTGCTCCACTCCCCACAGCCCCAGCGGAGGGTCCTGATGTTGTGATCCCTGACAGATGTTTGTTTGACCAGTTCTTAAAGACTTCCAGAGACAGTGATGTCACATCCACCCCAACAACCTTAATTACTAAAAAAGTTTTCCTTGATATGTCACTTCATTCTCTCCTCTCTAACTCCCCATTTCTTGTCACCAAGGAGTGAACCTTCTGGCTCTTTTCTGAGGTCCCAGTCATTCCACACTGGCACTAACTGTATTTTCCTGTTTCAGTTTGTGCATGCAAAAAATTAAATAACAGAAATGTAAGATCAAGGTACTTTTCAATAATTTTCATGCTATTTATTTTGTAGCATTTCTGCACTGGCTATTCTATTCATGATAAAGTGTGTAAAAATTATTTCAAATAAATTGTCTTCTTTCTACAGTTCACCAAAAGCATAGCTTCAAATGAAGTATTCGAGAAATACCCACAGAACTTATATACGTGCTATGCCTTCTATGCCCTGCTGCTTATAGTCAGGCTGTGTCACACAACTACTGAAAAAGTTACAGGCTTTATCAGTTTCAAATGGTAGGATACATGCCATAGAAAATGTAGACATCAGATCCTGTTGTCCAGAAACTTTCTCAGCCTACATAAATTGTTAATAATATACAGCAGAAATACTGATGTCCTGCAAATATGCACACATTTTCGTCCCATCTGGTTACAAAGGCATGATGGAATTGGATAATATGTGTCACCTCACCATACAAACTCAGCTCTCTGGTTCACACTCCTTCACTTGTTGCAAAGCTTACTTCATGTGTTGATCTTATATACACAGATGATCACTGCAGAGACCAGACAAGTTCTGTTATGGGATATAGAATTCCAGACAGAAAGTACCAAATTGGCAAGAAGTTCCCAGTTACATGCACAGCACAGGGTAGCAGCAGAGATCGCAATTACCACTCTGTACCTTAGGAATAAAAGTACAGAAAGTTTCCAGGTAGGCTGCAAGATTGCACAGGGGTCAGTATCACAACAGGAGAGGCTCAAGACGAACACTTTTTGAAATGTATTAGTTTTTTGAAAGCCTGTTTAAATTCTTCATTAAAAGCTGTATAAATGACTGGATTGATCAATGAGTTTAAGTAACCTAACCATGTAAAAAAGTCCAGTAGGATGGGATGAAACCAACAAGCATCTTGGCAGATTGGTAGGACAAGGGACATGACAAAAAAAGGCAGCCAGCAGAAAATGAAAGCTCCCAGAATAATGCCTAAAGTTTTGGTGGCTTTCCTTTCTCTTGCAGCAGAAATTCTTTTTCTTTCCAGGACACTATCTGCAAGTTTTATTTTAACATGATTGATAAATATTGGGGATCCACCTGAATGGGAATGCCCTTCATGAAGGCTAGCATTAATGGAGCAGAGGGAAGACCCAGCAGAGCCAGTAATCAGGTGTGCAGTAGTAAAACGTTTCCCATATAATGATGTTGGCTTCAGAATCCTGGATCGAGCTGCTACATAAATTCTACCGTACAATATCAGGAGGAGCACAGTCGGGATGTAGAAAGCTCCACAAGTGGAATAAATTGTGTAGGAAATTTGATCTGTGTTCACAGTGCACTTTGCAATTTCTTCATGAGCTTTCACTTGCCTCCAGAAAAATGGTGGCACAGAAATACTAATAGATATCATCCAGACCACGGCAATCATGAGCGCTGCTCGACCAGCGGTCCGGCGTTTGGCGTATTCCAAAGCATCTGTGATAGCCCAGTATCTGTCCAGTGCAATAACACAGAGGTGTAGAATTGAGGCTGTGCAGCACGTGATGTCTGATAATAACCAGATGTCACACAACACTTGGCCAAAGGCCCATGTGTGGGTGACAGTGTAAGCAATACTGATGGGCATTACTAAGACAGACACTAAAAGATCAGTCACTGCCAAGGAGCCAATGAGGTAATTTGCAGGTGTGTGGAGCTTTCTAGTCAGAAAAATTGTAATAACAACAAAAAGGTTTGCAAGGATCGTTGCCAAAGTTATAACAGACAGAAGGACTGACAGTGAAATCTTCAGCCCTAATAGTGTCCTTTCATCCAAAGCCAGTGGTGTTTCAGTGAAATTTAATGACTTATTTGCTGAGCTCTGGAGAGAGAGCTCTGCTGAATGGTTATACTGAGTCATCCTCTGCTCTGATTTCACTTTTCACTTTCCAGTGTAATTTTTCTGCGATGATGAAGAAAGATGCTTGCTATTTTGCTGAAATAGAACTTTTCATACTAGAGTCCAACAGTGAAGAAATATTAACCTGTTGAAAACTTCAGCTTACACAGTAGATGAGTTACTCTCCTAAGCTAGATTTTCCATCACATCACATCAATGACATCATTGTTAAAGGAAAATGTTAACATAATCATCCAGACATGATTCTGGTGTATGACAATACAAGTGGTACTATAAGTGGTGGGAATTCAGGTGTTTTTCATTTTCATCTTGCAGATGACTAAATCATTCTTCATTATCTTTTATTCACACCTTCTTTCTGAACTAATCTTCTGCAAAGCTGCATAAATCAATACTGAAGAGCAAGAGGCCAAAAAAGAAACATCTGGGCATGTAATTGATGCCCCCATGCTTGGGACAAAGCTATCCTCAAGAGTATTTTCCCTTCCTCTCTAATAGCTGAATGTCACATTTTTGATATTTATAAGGGACACTTTATTAGTAGAATACCCAAGACATAAAACAATACTGTCTGGATTCCTCCTGTAAACATAATTTCTGCTAGATTTGTAAACCAAGACCTCTTTTTGAAAAGTGCAGAGCTCTGTTTTCATTTATTCCTCCAGACCATTCAGGTTTTCTCTTAAACATTCAGTCTTCAAATGCTGAAGTCAGGTGTTGGGTACCAGAATTCAATGCGTTGGTGTTGAAACTCACAGCATGTTCCAAGTACTGAGATGCTTCTGATCATGCACATGGTGAATGATTGTAATGACTTGTGGTGTGGTGATTCCCTCAAAAGAGGATGAACAGACTGGTTAAGGGGGTCTGGAAACAGAAAGCGAATATTTTAGTCTGGAATGGTGACACATGAGTTGTGGAAGTCGAGGTATCACAGTATACAGTCTACAGGCTTTCCATACTTTTCTTTAGATTCACTTAGTGTAACCTGAAATCTTTACAAACCTGAAGGAAACACCCTAAGACAGATTTCCTTAAGACCTTTCATTCAGATGCACCCACGAGTACCAGAATGTCACTTACATTATGTCAGCCCAAGCTTTCTTGAAAGAGATGGTGAACATGGGTCATGAACAGCTTTGAAGCATGCTGTGAGGGCTAAAAAGAGACATGCCGAACCTCTCCAAGAAGATAATCACCAGGACAGCCTCTTCCCAACCGTTGAGGAGAAATGCCTCTGTCAGTCATAACTGGAACAGTTTCATGCCATCTGACACAGAACTGAGAGTCACTTGGTTAGGAATCTGTGGAGCAAGAGCATCATATATTCTACGTGAAACACTAACACTTTGGTGTCAAACAGCCTCCCTTGAGCTCCTGAATCCTAACATAAGAAAAAACACTTTTTGTGTTTGCATGTTTGATTTTTTTATAAGCATCAACCTTCTGTGAGTTAAACTTATTTTTAGAGACGCTTTTTCTTTTGAGGTGTATTTTTCCAATAAGGGGACCTAGAAGAGTCTCATATTTCACACTAGACTATTACTTTCTGGATTTTTTTTTTTTTGCAGGAAGGCTAACCTCTCTTCCTAAAGACCATTTTTTGTGACACTGAGCAAATGTTCAGCTTACAAGAATTTTTGAACATAAGAATGACCGTAGTGACCCAAGCCCATCAGATCCAGTCACCTGTCTCCAAAAACAGCCCATATGTTCAGCTCAACCCTGCTGCCTTTTTCTGATGCTTTCCAAACTCTGATACATTCTTTCTGAGACAGAGGGACCAGAACCACAACGTTGAAGGTGTGGATACAGCACAGATTTATACTGCAGCATAATGGTATTTTCTGTTCTCTTCTCAATTTCTTTCCTAATAATTCCAGAGGTTTACTTTGCTTTTTTAATCATTACATAGCAATGATCTGACACTTCCACAGAACAGTCCCAATTAATATAATTCCAAAGCCATGAGTGGTAACATCAGCATTTTTTCCTGTTTGCTCACTTTTTGCATCTATCTGTATAGTATTCCTTCTCCCACTTTTTAACTAAGGTTCTTTGCAACTCTGCACAGTCAGTCCTTGTCTTTATTACCCTGAAGAGCTTTGTTTCATCAGCATATGTCATCACCCCACTATTCATGTACTTTCCAGATCACTTAAAGTCTCTTGAGAGTCTAAGTAATTGTGTAAGTTGGTCTTCACTCAATCCATATACTCATCAGCTTTTCTTAATTGCTTCAACAAATTTGTGAGGCACAACTTACCTTTACAAAAGCCATTTTGACTGTTCCCTAAAACACCATATTTACTATGTGTATAGTAATACTATTGTTTATTATAATTTCTGCAAACTGGCTTAGGTACAGACATCAGGCTTATGGATAAGCAGTTGCCCAGTTCTCTTTGGAAACTGGTGTCACAGCAGCTGTCTTGCAGTTGGCAGGTGCAAGGGGAGTTTTAAGTAGAGGCTGAACATGCCCGCTGATACCACTGCACTTTGGATCTTGAGTTGCATAAAACTCTTCAGCTGAGCACTGTCTGATAATGAAGATTTGTTGTTGTTCACTTTGGCCAGAAATAAATGTTCCACTTGTAAGCATCCTCCAAATTCTCTTTAGTGAACAGGGATGCTAAAGTTAATCTAGTTTCTCTGTGAGAAATTTCCTTCATCTTCTCTGGGTTTTTTTTCCTATATTTTTACCATCCCTTTTAGCTCTCTGACTCAGTAATAGCTCACTTCAGAGCTGTCACTTTTAGAGTCTAAGAAATCTCTTTACCTGAACACTGAGTTGATCACACATCCCACGCAGGAGAAAATCTAAACCAAAAACACCAGACAGACTGATTAGCAATATTAAAGACAATGACGGTTATTTCTTAAAAACTAAAGCCAAGTCCAATAATGATTTCAGTTACTGAGAAAAATGATATTGAGCCTTTCCCATATATTGCAAATATCAGCCATTGTTCAGTGTTAGAACAATTCCAGCAATGTGAAATAAAATGAAGTGCACATCACCCACCCACCTCTACATGAACAAGCCTATTAGTAGTCCTATTGCTTCCAACAGCTGTCAATCACTGTGGAAAAAAAATCTGATATGAAACATGGTATTTTCAGTCAAATGAACTAGTCTAAAATTCAAATGAATTATTAATCTTTGGCATAACAGTAAACTGGACAGCTTGACACTGGAAGAAAGTTTTACTGAAACCAAACAATGCCTCAACAGATACTGAGTTACTGAATTAATTTTTATAAATGAATGATGTTTTCCTGTAATGTGATCACCAAAGGAAAAGAACCAATTTTTTACAAAAATGCTCTAAATCAGGTATTTATCACGTACTCAGAAAGAGTGCATTGGCTGTTTCCTGCCCCATGAATAAGGCTATCATGACTGAAAGTCATTTTCAAAACTAACTCCAGGTCAGGTTTCTAAACCCCACGACAGACACATCTTGTAGGATTTCTGCTGGGGTCCTCAAAACCTTAAATAGCATATATTCTTAAATTTAATAAAATCATGCACTCGTGCATAGAGAAAAGTCTTCTGATGGTGAGTCTTTCACCAAGAAATACATATAGCACTTCGAGTAGCTCTTATCCATTTGGATTGGTGGGTGGCATCTATCAGACGTGCCAATAATCATGCAAGGCAGCTAGTCAATATTATTAATTGGTTTCAGATTAAAACAGATGATGAAAGCACATGGGCCTGACAGAATTTGTCTTCCCTACTTAGAGCTTTATCCTGGGTGTTCACTGTGTTGACATTAAAATATATTCCCCATATGCTAAATTATCACCAGGGCCTATAGACTTATGCAGAATAATTAGTCAAAATAATCCTTCTCTTACAAGCAGCAAGGTGCCACTATGCAGTATAATGTACGGAACTGTAAATATGCAAAACTAAAAAAAAAAAAAAAAACAACCCCACAGTATAGTATCTAAGCAGAAATGTGATCCACTTCATCTGGTTGGAAGCTCTTGGGCTCCGTGAACAAAACTGGCAGGCAGTGCTCTGCCTGGGGATGTGCACAAGGTCAGACAGGATGGTCATAAAAGTTTCTTAAAATCTATAGCCCCTCTATTGCAATGACTTATGCATCTGCTTAATGATATGACTTCACATACTATAAATAACCATTAAATTCAATGGACTACTGAGAACACAAAGTTACATGCTTACATATGTATTTAGGAATCAGAGACTCTGAATCTACTTTTTAAAGTTTGTTTGAATGTACTTCCCTGTGATGCTGGTTTTAGAGACTTGTTACTTAATTTGTGTGAGTTGGTGATCACTACCATTGATATTATAAAAAAAAATTAGTAATGGGACTCCAGTTAGAATTAGTATATTAGGATGTAATGAATTTTAGTTACCATCTAGATAAAATGAATGTCTTCCCAATAATTTTTCAATTAAGTTACCTTTTGCTCAAGAAAAAAATCCTGAATAGAGGTAAAGGATTTTCCTGTTGAAAAAAAAAAAAAAAAACAGAAAAGAAAAAAAAATTAATTTGCTTAAACTACACACACTGAAGAAAAATAACATTAAACCTCAAGCATTCATTAAGTCAAGTAAAAGGTCATACATATAGTTGCATATCAAGGAAAACAGAACACAAATGCATAGACATACACATCCTGAAACACTGGGAGCCCAGAAGGAGGAAGATCTGGATGGCCTAACTGTTGCAGAAGGCCTGACCTGGCATATCTGACATCTAAAGAGCATCTAAGGAGGAAGAGGCCATCCAGTATGTTCAGCTGAGAACAATCTCCCACTGGGACGTGTTGCCTAGGCAGGGTTTACATGATCTCCAGAGCACGAGGAATACTGAGTAGAACCTGATGATGTTAGCACCTCTAGATACTATTATTGTCTTCAGTATGTGCAATTTACAGTCTGGGTAATTGCAGCCCATTAGCTGTGGTGCCTGCAGTTATGTTTACACTGCTGAAGGCATTAGCCTATGTCATCCCTGTGGCCCCCCACCAGGCAGGACATGGTGGGTTTTTCACCCACGCTTGTCAAGATGGAAATCCTCTCAGGTGAGTTGGCTGCATCAGCACTGTCCTTGGCCCATCTCTTCTTGGGCTTCACCTGGTGCCCTTGGCCATGGGCTGTGGGTATTTTTTCAGTTCAAAGTGCCTGAAATAAATTGAAGGTGATGTCACAGCCTACCAGAGTGAGGTTTCCACAGCACAGCACGTGTGACATACAATGCATAGCTTGGGGCAAACTGCAGGGTTCAGTTGGATGCTTGCAGGCAAGGCTTCCTACAAGACCAGTCAGGAGCAAAGGAGGCCAAACCTGTCCTTGGTTTATCCACACTACCATCCCCAGAGTGGCGTGCAGGTTTGGCAGTCAAGGTCGGTTGGGGCAAACTTAGACCCGTACAGTGAGGATGATGAGAAACCGAGGCACAGAGTGACCCTGGAGTGAAGATATTTGACAATGATGGTACAACCACAGCAAGCAGCACAGTCACCAGACCCTCTTCTGTAGCCAGTGGGGAGAGAATGGCACCCCCTAACTGCAGGACCACCAGAGACAAGGGCTGCCCTTTGCAACTGCCTCTCTCCTTCACCCTAGATGTGATCTGGGCTAACCATGTCCCTCATTTATACACTTCCAACAGTACTGAAGGCTCCATAAGGGAGGGACCTTTTGGTCAGTTCCTGTGTCCACACATTCAGTGGTTCCTGGGAAAGTCCAGGAGGTGAGGAGATGTGTAATAATGTCTTGATATCCTGGAGAGATCAGAGGGATTATTTTTCATTCATCAAAAGGAAGGGAAGATAACTTCATCACAGGAAAGTGTATTTAAATGGTGAAACAGTTTTAGTCAGTGCAGTGCTATTTAACTTAGCATAGAGACAGCTCAGTTCAGGGTCTGGAAGGTGAAGTAAAGCACATATTCCATGTGAAAAGCCTGCATCATCATGCAGGTGATAACCACTGGGACTGCTTCACAGTTCAGGGTCCTTACTTAAAACCAGGTACTTCTTTTGAAAAGATGCTTTGTGTTCCAGCTCTGCAGTTAAACTAACACAGCAAGGGCAAGGCAGCAGGGGAGGGTCTCCAGCCTGGTTAAGTCGGAGGAGTAACCAAGCGCAAAACTGTGACAAGGCAGGTAAACTTGCGTGCAGGAGGCTGTATGGCACTGACAGCTGGTTACGACAGAGTGCCATCATGTGGGCCATGCGGACACGGAGCCGCAGCCCTGCAAGGAGAGAGGCTGCCAAGGATTGCCAAAGATGTTCAGGCCAGAGTGTAAACGAGGTCATGACACATTTCCGTCCGTTCTGGAGCACAGCTACCACTTCTGGAGAACAGGGTGATTCCTGCAAACTGCAATTTTATGGTGCAGCTGACAACAGTTTCTGACAATACTCGGCTGCAAAGAGAATGCTTTGGTGTACCCCTGCAGATCTCTGTTGGAGTGAGGTAAATAGGCTATACAAAAATAAGTATGTTGAAATGAAAATACAGAATTTGCTCTTTCACTGAATAGAACAGGAAAAAAGAGAATAAGATGAAATGTCTTTTATTAAGTTGAACGTTTCCTTTAAGTTCACATGGAAGTTAGAGGAATTAGAGAATTCATTCTCTCCCCATGTATCTGAGTAACAACCAGGAGAATTGCAAAGGGATGGCTGAGAACAGTAAATTTCAGCAAACTACTGAAAATCCATTTGCTCTCCCACCTTTTTGTAACCGATTCTAATTTTTCATTTAAATGTAGAATCCACTGTCTTGCCTAAATAAAATGGGTATATTCTATCATGCTGAAGCCTTGACCAGTAATAAAGGTACTCCCTGTGTGTGCTGACAAACACCAGATGGCACTCCTAGCAGGAATCACACCTTCAAAAGACACATTTCATAGGAGAACTCAAAAGAGGGACAAATTTTTGAGTAAGTTCTTGCATATTTGGGACAGCTGACTCAAGCATGCAGCATAAGAGTATCTGTGGAGTCCAGCTTGGAGATGAGAACCCTGTTCAAACACCATGAAATACATTTAGAAGAAGCTATAGGAATCTGCCAGTCCATAGATCATAATCATATCAGGATGCACCTTCTGGGAGAAAAACAAGGCAATGCCATAGTGTATTGCACTGAAAAATGAGATCCACAGAAAAGGTTGAGTCTGTGTAAAAGTAAAAAATTGGTAAAATCTGTAAAATATAATGTGAGCAGGTTTGCATGCATCAGTATAAAGCACTGGATATGCTGCAAAAGCAACCATAGTCCTAACCGGTTTCCTAGCTTTGGATTAAGCTGCCTGAAATACATAACATTTTGCAAAGGCTATAAATAAGATCGAATAAACCTGACAGGAAATAAAATACATATGTACCTTGCACAATAAAGTAGGATTAGGCTGCACTATGTACTGAAAAGACTGCTCATTGCCATCACAAATAAAGAAGAAAAGTTATTGGGGGATTAGTTTAAGAACTATAATGGGAGCTTGGTTACTTGCTGTCCATTATGCACAAGCTAATGAGCTATTTGAACTTACAGTTAGCACCTTAAAAAGAAAGCAGAGTAACCTAGAATAGAAGTGTTCTCATATGATGAGGACACGATTTCAACATTGGCTACAGAAGCTAAACTCAGAGCAAAACAAGGGGAATCTACAAAAGTGTCCCTGGGAGAGAGGGATGAGCACAGCTGCAATTGCTCATTTGTTTTCCACTCAAGCAAGTAGCACAAGCTGGAAGGATGTCACAGTTTTGGGGAAAAGCCAAGAGCACCTGCAGGAAGCGGCAACCCTCCAGGCCACAGGAAAGCCATGCAGCGCTTACGGCAAGGTCTTTCTTTGCTCCTCTATTCTTACCCACTGATGTGCATGGCAGAGCGACGTTTCCTACTTCTCTGGCTCCAGCTCCTCCACTGTCTCATGCTCCAGCCAGGAAGGACTGAGCAAGGTTCAGCTTTGCAGAGTGCAGGATCAGTTTCACTGGCGGGAGGAAACAGGTATTGCTCACAGTGTCAGCCTCCTCCCCCTCTTCTGCAGCCCCTAACCAGGGCTGTGTGCTCTGGGCTGACAGCATGGGGTCCTGCTCCCAGCGCAGGCTCTCATTTGGCCACTGATCAGGGGGTGCCTCTCACAGCACGATGTGAAGGGTGAATTCCTCCTACCTATGTGCCAGGCAGGTAGTGCACACACCTGCAGGCACCAGCCAGTGTAGGCATGCACATCTAGACACATACCCAGCCCTACTCACACCTCTGTGCATCTGGGGAGTAGTTTTCACTTAATGATTCCACCCTGACATTTTACACAGGATCCTGATTCCTGATTTCTGCAGGCACCTATGTTGGTAGAATAAATGGTTAAAAAGTCTTCAGGCTCTGAGCTGAATCAATAGGAGCATGAGTTTGCACCTGAATGTCTCATGCATTTAGGGAGTAGCAAGGTCACTGTGGTACTGGCTAGACCAGTTATTCTGATTATTCAAGATGCTTTTGAGATCTCAGGTGCATTTCGCATCAACACCAAACAACTTTTTAATACTGGAACATATTTCAAGAAACAGAGCCCTAATACTCCACTCATAGCTAGTTTGCACCCTCCTGATCTTTCTTTGCTCTGAGATGTCTTTATCAGTATTTCTGATTTCAGTGGGCTGTTGCACTTAATGAGTTGTCCAACCAATATGGGGAAATTACAAACTCCAAATACCATTAGTATAGATTAACTGTTGATCAATAACACTGTATTGTGTTGGTCATAATACAATGAACTGTACATTTTCTAAGCTTTTTATTAGAAAAAAGTATTTGCTTTATTACATTAGGTCTATACTGATGTATCAGTTCTGTTTGCTACGGATATAACATTTTCCACTGGTTATAAAATCAGTAATAAGAGCACTGTTTTCAACATTCCTCTCCTTGCCCCCTACTTCAGTGATGCATCACAAAATAACGAAGTTAAGGTGGGATTCATCGCAGTCCACTTAGACATCTAAAACTCAGTCAGAGCTGCGAGGACAGACAGCCCTGACAGGCAGTGGAGCCCTTTAGAGCTGAGCATCTCTCTTTGTTGACTGTAAGGGGAGCTGGTACAAAAGAGTTCATGCTTCCAGAGAAGTATACGTGACACTGCATATGTACGTGCGGCATGATTCATGCAGCACAACTAAATCTCTAATGCTAGAATTATTGTGACTATTTCAAAGCAAATCAGGTATGCCTGTTTTGTTTCTTTGATACAGAGAACAGTACTCTATATGATAAATTCTATAAAAAACATTTGCCATTTTAAATAAGCAGCTATCATCATTGGGAAGCAAATATTGGCAATGTTTAACAACTTCTCTCCCCTCTCCCCACCTTCTATTTTTTCTTGAAAGAAAGTGTTGATATTTTTTCTCTCTTGCCTTTATACATAGGCAACATGTATTAGCTATCCAACCCATTGCTAACTACCAGGTTACAACTGGTAGTTGTAACCTTATAACTAAATATTACTTATCAAAGAGAAAGGTTGGGATTTAGTGGACAGTGATGCTGGCAAATACTGCACTGCAAAAACATACTCTACAGCATGTTACCAATAATTTCTTTGGAGGGAGCAGGGGCTAGAGCACTTAGTTCTGGCATTACCTAGACTCCCTCAGCCATAAAGTCTCTAATGACAAACATGCACAATGCAAAATATCCAGTAAACCTTTTCTTTCTCATGTTTCCTCTCCCATTATTACTGGATGTCATATAATAAGTGGAATTGTAAGGGCCAATGAAATACTGTGGGGTGTGAGATTGTAATGCAGACTGTGGCAAGTGCCTGCAAGGTGGGATCTGGGACAAGCAGACTGACGTTGACTCTGATGTGGATGGTCTAACTGATGCCGAAGGCCTGACCTGGCACATCTGACATCTGAAGAGTGGCTAATCATCTCAGGGTCCCTCCGTGGAGATTACTTTTCCCTCCTGTCTTGGAAACCTGTTTTAGGTGGTGCCCATTTCTTTCCAGTACCTGCAAAGGAAGCCTGGAGTGACTCTGGCACTTCAAAGCCCAACTTGAACCTATCAGCCTTGCCTGGAGCCTGGAAGCAGGGGACAGCAGGAGAGCCAGAGCAGGGACGGGAGATCAGTCTGGGGTCTCCCAAGTACCTGCCCCAAAGTACTGGAGCCGGTTTAGAAAAGGATGGGGAAACACAGTTACAGCTTCCTACAGAGTGCCTCTAGACTGTTTTCAGACTCGGGGGTTTTTCCAAGTGTTTAATAATGTTCTAATTCCTTTATTTTTAAGTCAACAAAATGTTAGCATTCATTCAATGGAGCAATAGGAGTTAGGCTCATACTGAGCGCTCTGGAAAAGCCCAGTGCATTCAAAGTCCTCAGTGCTCAAATCCTGGCACTTTTAAAATTAGTTGGAATCTATAATGATAAATGCTGGAAGTGTTCTTGCAGGTCTCATCCAAACTATTCTTGCTCAGTTCAGCACTGCACTGTGCTCTGTGGATCACCCGTTGATGCTTTATTTAACTTGGTTTCAGTGTGCTCAGCCATTCCCATGAGCCTTCATCTCTCAGCACAGTGATCCACTAGGATTTCTCAGGGCCAACCATATGCACCAAGTTTCACTTTCACGCTTTAGCCATTTTTGCTTGCCTGACCTTTTCTCCAGTCCAGAAGTCAAGAAGAATTGCATTTTTTCCAGAAAGTATCTGACAACTTTGCCTGTAGAGGGGTTTGGAAAGCATTGGTTGATGTGCTAATACTTGCACTTCAATAAACAGTCAGGCCTTAAAAAGACAAGCCATTATGATAGAATTGATCTGCCTAACGATAGACATTTAATCAGAGCATACCCCCTTACTGCCAACACAGAGAATGAGGTAGCTTCAAGGCAGCACACCGACCTGTCATGCAGCACCTCCTCACCTAGTAAAAAAATTCAAAATGCACATTTGCAGAAACATGGTCTTACACTTCTCGGAAAAAGAGCAGTCATCCACCCTGCTTCCCTTCACTCTCTGTCCTGGAGGCAAATCAGGAAGAAACTAGGAACAACTTTTGCTTGAATGACCTTGATGTGGCAGCTAGATGTGTCAGAGAGCATGCAGGTATTCTGCCTGCTACAAAACAGGAAGGAATAGTCCGTTCTCCATGGCTGTGATTAATATCACTGAAAGGAGAGGGATTTAACTGCAGCAAGGAGAATTGAGCCATTAGGAAAACCTTGCAGATGATAAGGGTAGTGAAACTCTTAAAGTATTGCTTGGAGGACACTGTGACATCTCCACCACAGAAAGTCTTTAAGGACAGCTCAAACAATCTTTCTGGAATGTGATTTCCAATAACCAGTTCAGCACTGGGGAAGCAAAATGTCTACAAGTCTATCTTGTGTAAAATGGTGCAAAACCTAAGAATTTTTTTTCGACTGCACTACAGTATAAACTTAGTCAATTCAAAATGAACAAAAACCCAAGACAGTGCAAGCTTTGCAGAATATCACAGTTCAGATCTGGAACTAGCTCAGAACACAGCATTGAGGTACTGTGGTGCTCCACATGGGCAGAAGAATTTATCGGCTTCAAGCACAGACTGATGAGAAATGACACAGTTGCTTATAACAACTGTCATTAGGTGTCATTGGGGCACCAGAGCCCCCAACCTCCACCATTTCAGAACATGAACAGGAGGAAGGAACTCCCCATGATTGTGCCAGGTAGGAGCACTGTACCAAAATGTTGCCAAGACATCTATCAAGATAGACGACTGCACCAACCCCAGCAACATTTTTCACATGTCCCTGGCTTTCTGAGTGTTGTTCCCTACTAATTCTCTACCCTCATCTCTCACTGCACTCTGAAGTCTTTTATACTCCTCTGCCTTGTTACTCACTTTCTAGGATACACACAGAAGGTCCCCTGACATACACTGCTTGTTCCTTTTATTCCTGAACATTTGTAAGGCACTATGAAGTAGCATTCCCATATATGACCCGTTAAGAGCTCTCCAGGTATAGAAACCTAGGCAAATAAGAAGCTGAACAGTTATTTCTCTCACTACAGTATTTACAGCAATGATGATGCTTACTTTTCCCCTGGTTTAGAATAATCTCACCTAGCCACCCTAATTTCAGGGAGCTCAGAGATGGTACCTTTTCTAAATTCTCCTCTGCACAATGTCTCTGTGCTCATAGAGGGTCAGTAACGGGCAGGTGGGGAGCTGGCAGGACAGACAGAAGGAACATCTCAGACAAGTCCTGCACTGCAACTCTGGGTATCACGGAGGGTGGATCACAACTTGTGTGCACTCTGAAGGGTGTCTCTCTTTACATGGACCTCTGAGTGCATCGCCAAAGGGGTAAAAAGGAATCTTTACTCAGAAGGCAGAGGAAAGACCAGTCAATTTTTTATGCTAACTTTTTATATCATGGTGGTTCCACTCAGAGCTGTATGTAGGACAATTCTAGCCAGGCACATGGCTCCAAGACAACTACATTGCCTTGCTGCGTACCTGCCAGAAAACTGTTATCTTTGCCATTGTTTTTTGTTCTGCATTTAGGTAAGGACAATGCACTGCCATCACGCTTACTCTGTGTTAGACACTGAAAGTAGCCAGGCCCCTCACATCTTCCTGCATTTTGACATGTCTCAATTTAAGAAATATACTTCCCAGATTTCTAAGAAAGCTGCAAACCAGCATCGTTCACACCACAGAGAAGGTTTGATTTTTTTTCTTAATTTCCTTATTCTCTGCCATTTACTCACAAATGCCTGCATTACACATGCTCAATTTCTATCTCTTCCCAGCCCATCAGAAGTGTGATACAGGGAGTGACCATCAGCTGCAAAAGAGACAAAACAATCTCTGATTTCAGGAAAAATGGATGAGTGATGGCTGGTGAGGATGCTGCTCTAAGACCATCAGGATCTGGGGGTAAATGGGAAACCAGAAAATGTTGCAGGCAATATGAAAAACAACAGACTGACAATTTGTTTGATACTTGTTCATTTTAATATTTGAGAAGCATGCATGATGTACAGCCTAAATCCTTTGTTATGATGCCACCTTAACTTTGGGGAGAACATGAAAAGCAAAAGCAAACCTGCCTTGAGAAACCTCATAGATCCCAGCCATTGCTTCCCGGAATAATCTGTTTAACACTCCATTGACAACAGTTCCTGCGATGAGGAAGTTACAATTACTGGCAAAGTAATTCCCACCACTCTGAAGTCAGTTGTCCACTTAGTTTTGCAAAGGAAGTTTCGTCCTTGGCGCTTACATCAGGCTCACAACTGAGAAAGGGACTGTCTTTGTCTTTTGGGGGAAATGTTATTCTCCTTGAAGTCCTTGTTCAAGTCTCATGCATTGCTGCCCACAGTATCCTGGAAAAAATCAGGACCATCTCATGATTGCAGGGCAATGCCAGCAGTCCTTGTCCTTGGCTGGCTCCCACTCTTTGCTGTAGTACCAAAGCTCATCTCAAAAGTGGTTCACATTCATCATTTGCTGCAACACGTTGCATGGTGGCACTCCAGTGGCTACAGGTGAGAAAAGAGCGGGCTTTGCCTTGGCAATCCCGGCTTGCATCCAAGCAGGTACATAAGCATAGGAGGGTGAGGACACCAGGAGCACAACGTCACAGTGGAAACTCCTGGCTTTGTGCTAGCACCTAAATGGAGGTGACCTTTGGTCACCATCACACCTGAAGCAGGAGTGAGGAAGAAGCCAGGCAGGTGGGTCACTCGTGGTATACAAACCAGGATGGTGTGGGATAATGCTGGGACAATCGTAACAAGACAAATCTCAGAGCTGCGGTCACCCAAAGCTTTCCCCAGAGCAATCCACATAAATTTACACTTTTAAAGCGGTCCCTTCGTTTACCCAGTATCAGCCTATACCTGGGGGAAGAGACCCGCAACATCCATTTAAAACTCTGAATTGCCTGTGAGAGCAAAGCCTCCCTTCAGGATAAACTTGCGCGACAAAACGCCCGTGGCCGGCGCCGCTGGAATCCCCGCCGCCGGCGCGCAGCCGGGGCTCGGGAGGGCGATGCCGCCGAGGGAGCTTCGCTCGCCCCATCCTCCGCCGCCCACCGAGCCGGGGCGATGCCGCCGCAGGCCCCGGCCTCCATCTCCTGCGCCCCCCGCCCCCGCCTCCAGCGGCGGGTCCCGGGCCGGCGGCCGGCGCGTCCCCGCAGCCGCCGGGGCACGGCCGCGGTGCCGGGGCGCGGGGGGGCAGCCCCGAGCGCCTCCTCCCCCGCGCCGGGGCCGCGGCCCGCCGGGCTCCCGCCCCGGGAGCCAACTTCAGCCGGGGCCGGGCGGGCGCCCCCCGCCCCGCCGGCGGGGAGGCATCGCCCCGGCACCGCCCCGCGGCCAGCACTCACCTGCCGTCCGCGCCGTCCCGCGCCCGCCCGCTCTCGCCCGGCTCCGGCAGCGCCCTCCCTAAATACCGGCGGCCCCGGCTGGGCTCGCCGGCGCCACCGCCCCGCGCCCCGCTCCGCTCCGCTCCGCCGCGGGGCACGGCGGCTCCCGGGCGCGGCGGCGGCGGCTCGCTCAGCCCCCGGGGCCGGGCCGGGCTCTGCCCGAGGGGCCCCCGCGCCGCGCCGCCGCCGCCCGCGAGGGGAGCCCCGGCCCCGGGCGCGGCGCTGCCCCGGCGGGGCGGGAACGGCCTCCGCAGCCCTCCGCCCCGGTGGTCCTCGCACCGGACCCCGCTACGCCAGCCTGGGCCTCGTCCCCGGCGCCGCGAAACATCGCTCTGGCGGGCTGCGGTGTCCCCGACCCTCGCGGTATTTCGGGTGATTTGATGATAAATAGCCCGGCGCGGTAACGATGGTGCCCTGAAAGGCATCGGAGGCACCACCTGTGGCCAAGCGTAGGTGCGGGCTGAGCGCTTCTCTGGATGGGCTTCACCACACCGCTGCCGGGGACACTTGTGCCGGCTTCCTCGACTTAGGGCTCGTAGCCCCTCTAACAGTGCAGACCTCTTGCGCCCAAAGCTAAGAGACGCAGAGTGTCAATTCCAGCTCCCTTGACAGACGCAGTTAGTGGTTTTTAACTGGTTTTAGTCACTGCTGGTAAATAAAGCTGTTTTTTCGGAGAAGCAGCAACTTTGGTCATGCTAGACAAAACATTTCTAGAAAAGCAATTCAAATAGAGCCAAGGTCTTGAAAAAGCAATGCTAAAGTCACAGCCCTTTTGCAGTATCATTTGGCCTTAAATAGATTTTAAATTAGCCATTGCCAACCAGCTGCCTCCATTTCCCTCTGGCAGCTAATTTGCATATGCGATTATTTTCAAAAAACAGATAATGTCATGATTTTTGAGCACTTACTACTGCCGATAGCCAGGCTCTGCCATCTATACCACGTTGTCTCAGTGTGACAGGTTGAAACTCATTAGCGCTTGAAAGGTTTGTGACCGAGCCTGAGTTTGCTGTAGCTGCCCTG
The DNA here is from genome assembly GCA_031468815.1 of Morus bassanus. Classification (NCBI taxonomy): domain Eukaryota; kingdom Metazoa; phylum Chordata; class Aves; order Suliformes; family Sulidae; genus Morus; species Morus bassanus. Next base: position 565,114 of record CM062590.1, read on the forward strand.
AGGTCAGCCTTAGCAGAAACGTCATGCTCTCTCCAAATATTAGAGAGGTCTTTGTCCCAACTTCAACACCTCAAATAGATGGCTACTCCCAGGAACAGCAGCGTTTCATCTATTCTCCGTTGCAATTTAGGACTTAGAACATGTATTTATACCCAAAGAGGCTGGGTATTGTGTAAGTCATAAAGCGACGGCCTCCCCTTAAGAATGAGAGGAAAATAGGGACTTTTCAAACTGCACCACCATGGTGTGAATATTATACAAAAAAGTAATAATTCCCTGGAGCATCACTTCACTCCCAGGCTGGGAGAGGACACGTGGTGAATCTTTTGAGCCTCCAGAATTTCCTAGAGACAGACTGAGACTGAGTGTAGCTACAACAGATTTTCTTCAAAAGTCTAGCAAAGATGCCTCCTGGTTTATTTTCCTTCCAAACAATGTGGGTCTTCTTTCATGGGTGGGAATGTGTTTGGTGTGATACAATGTGCAAGGAAAGAGGTTGACTTTTTTATATCTCCAGCTGAGGAATAAATTCCACAGCTGGGGCAAGAGAGACTTCAGGGAATCATGCAGAGCTTTGGACCAGAGAGCGCAGCTGCCCCGAGCCAGCTACCGCCAAGGTGCTGTCACTCAGCAGGTGTGGGGAACTCGCATGCCATAAGCAGAGGCCAGATTCCTCATAGCACAGGGAAAACATTTGCTGTAAAGTTGTCGTCCTCCCATGCCAGGGCTTTCCCAGATGTTAGATATTTTTCACAAACATTAATTCCATGCAGAAAAAGGAAGTGTCTGGCGGCTTTTCTTGGGCTGACTGGGAAAACCCGAGAGAATTTGGGGTGCAAACTGGTCTTCAGATAGTTAAAAAGAAAGAAAAAATACATTTTTCTTCTCCTTCTGACTTTGATCATCCAGACACTCTCTTGCCTAATAGCAGCTATAGCTCATTTCACTTATGCTTTACAAGGTGAAAATCATTGTTGTATTTAATATCCTGTGTTCAATGTCCTGCTTAGAAAAATAATGCAACTCTTCTTTTCTGAGATATGTTATCTTTTTTTTTTTTTTTTGGCATGGTGAGTGCACAGAGAGAATTTGTGCACATGCCCAGGGACAGAGTGAATGTGTACCAGTAAGACAGGCAGATCTGCAGATAAAGGAGCCTTTGAAACAAGTCTACTCTTAGGTTTAACACTAGGGAAAAAATAAAACTGTGTTGGCACGGTTGACAGAGTCACAAAAAGTGTGGTGGTGATGCTCAGTCTATAGACTCCTGTGTCGGAGCAGCTGTAGCTGTACATCACTGTAGCTCAGGTACATTTGCAACCACTTGGTGCTGTCTGAGGCAGGTCCTTTGGAGAAGATCTGGGCTTTTCCTTGGGCTGTGGGACACAAACACAGCTGTTACTGAGTTTCTTCCTTGCATCCATTTATTTGTCTTTCACATGGCTGATTCCATTTTTCCTTTTCAAATTGAGCCCATCTCAGCAGTCCTACCTCTCTAATTTTGTTTCCTATCATGCATGACACTAAGAATTTCTCACCACTGTTTCTCACAGCTCAATAATTTCCTCAGCAGTCTGAGCCGAGGTTATGATGCAGCTGAGCCCTGGGCCCCTGGGCCACCAGGAGGACGAAAAGGTTGCGGACATGTTACAAGGAGAATTAATCCTCATTCTTCAGAATCTCGAGTGAATGCCTCACCAGCACTGGCTAGACTGTTGATTGCTCTAAGGTGGTGAAGTGCATCTTGTGGGTGTTCAAAGGGGTCAGGTTTTTATTCCCATGCTGCAGAAGAAAGGCTGAAAATGAGATTTTCACAGTGTGGGAAAGAGTTTCCTTCCTTGGTGTAGCTGGAAGGCAATCAAAGACAAAACGGATGCTTTCCTTCCCAAGGACAGGAGAGTATTGGCTGTCCAGTGTCACGAGTGAGCCCAGGATCTTTGGTTCTGAGCCCTGCTCTGGTCTGAGCTAGCTCAAGATCAAGAGAGTGCTTTGCTTCCCCTACTGTGACTACTGTGACTCCCCAGGGAATTGAGAAGACGACTGGTTATTTAACTTTTTCAGACACACTAGGGGAGTGTTTTTACTTGCTTGAGCTGACAGGAGGGCTGGCAATCAGTAATAAAGAGCTCTGCAACACTGTGCATATGCACAAACTAGTCTCTTTCTGGTTTACTTAAAGACTTCTGTATTATACTGAACTCCAGCATTACTCACACAAGTTGAGACAAAAACTCCGAGACTGGAATTATTTTGCTGCCCTGATTGAAGCTCTCCAAGAGCTGGAAGCTGTCACAGACCTGTCTCTGCTGGCAAAGCTGTATCACCCAGCAGATGGGAAGGTCAGCAGACAGAGCAATTCAAGCAAATTCTGGACAGCATGGAAACCACCGCCTGAATTCATCCTCCTCAGGAGAAGGGAAATGACATTAAAATGGCTACGGTCTGGATGGTGTCCAAGTAAAAATACCTCCTTCCTCATCAGCGGCGTGGCTCCCTGTGGATGCATCACAGTCAGATGCATTGCTTGTGTGAACAGAGATAACGCTTTTTCCTGCTGTAAACCTTGCCAAGCCCGAACTAGAGAAGAGCGGCAGGGGCTGATGTCATCTTGAGAACTACAATAAGTACCTCAAAACTGCTTTTGCTCATTGTTAAACTATGGTCAGAACACTAATACGTAGGACCCTCCTAATTTTCAGCCTAATTTTGACCATTACCAGTTTACAACTATTTCCTTTGCATCCAGTGGTGTCCTTCCTTGAGGTCTATCCTTGTGATTAACCAACCAACTCTTTTTTGAGTCAACAAAATATACTGGGTTCTTGTCAAATAAATTTACTTTGGCTAAGGAAGGCAGATGCATCAAGTGAGGTCCCTCCTTTTGGTTTGGGAATTATCTCTGCTCTTTGGTATTTGATGTCACGTCACTTCTAACATTGAAAACTGAATTAAAGACATGGACATTTCAAAAAAGGAGGAAACTCACAGTACTTACTTTTCCTACATGAGTCATTTTCCTCTGAATTCCACGTTTTTGTCACATTCCAAACTTCACAGTTAGACACTGGCATATGGAGAGTTCTTCAGGCACGCTTCTCTACAGAAGGTATATTTTGGCTTTATAAAGCTTTATTCTCAGTCTTGCAAAGGACTATAGCCCAGAGTCCAATCTATGCTTCCTTCTCTCTCTCACTTTCCCCTCTCTGTATCAGGCAAAGAAATGCTCAGAAATTGGTGCAGTATCAAAATACAAAACCTGTCTTATAATTGCTAAGGTAACTTGTACCAGAGCCTGGAACTGCTTTGCAGCCACCTTCCCCAAAGAGGTACTTGAACCTGTTTGAATTTTCTGATCAATTCAAAAAATGGCTGAGGAAGGCAGACAGCGTCCAAGAAGCTGTGTTTACTCACTGAAGCTCCATGAGGTCACAGCCCTTATTTACACATAAAAAAATAATTCTGTTCCAGGTAAACAGTAATTTCCTTCCTCAGGGGAGAGGAAGTTTCTATCAGCACTGTTCTTCCACTGATTTAGAGAATGATTTTTCTGGACAGAGTATATGGTACTGGCATCAGGGCTAGAGACAACCCACTGGAGGGCACTAAGGCAGTCGGGGCACTGGAGCACATTGCTTGAGGAGAGGCTGAAGGACCTGGGCTTGTTCATCTTGGGAAAGGTAAGGCAAAAGGGGGGTCTAACTGCAGTCTTCAGCTAACTAATGGGGTTATAGAGAAGCAGCCAGACTCTTCTCAGATGTGCACAGTAAAAGGGCAAGAAAGCTTGGGCAGACACAAGCTACAGCAAGGGAAATTCCAGCTGGACGCTAAGGAGAGTGGCAGCTCCTGCTCATCATACTGTCTCACTGGAAAATTTCCAGTTGTCATGAAACTGGAATGAATGAAGAAATAGAACAATCAAAGGTGTGAATAATAATTACAGCTCTGGGAAGTGTCAGTTAGGAGTGTGGTGAGGTGCAGAACAACTCCTTGAGCAATGGAAGCAGATAGCTGGACTTGGAGGCATGCTGCAAGTGTCCTTATCTGTAACCAGCCTTGTGATAAACTAGTACTGCAGTCAGAGGAAGAAGAGCAATAGCACTGCTTGGCACAGCAACAGCTTTGAATGATTCATGACTTGAGAGCAGATTCATGAGTGAGCTCCCAGACAGGGTCCCTCTCTTGTGATTTCCAATAACTGCCTCTGCCAGTTGATTCTTCTGAGGCAAAGACAACTCACCTTGAAGCTCTCAGTACTGGCTAAAATGAAAACACATATGTCACGCTGTAAATGAAGAACGGTGTGTTTTGATCCTGGCCATCTAGAGAGATTCACATAAGCTTTTCCGTTTGTCCTGTGGCTGGTGTCCCAGGAACAAAATGATACATGCCAAACTCTGTAAAACACATCTGGCTCCATGCTCTCATGTTCACACTTGAAAAGTGGATATTAAAAAATTGGAAAGGAATCTAAATAGTTTGAACTTCAACCAGGAGCTCTGGTGCTCGCCTTGTCACAGATCTAGTAAAGAGACTCAGTCCATCCAGTGTCAAAACAGCTTCATGGAAAAACAGGCTTTGGGAAATAAACTTTATTTCATTCTTTAGGGAGACGCCATGATTAACAGCTATAAAGGTGCTGTCACATCAGGAGTACACAGCATTTTAATTTTGCATGATAGTTGTGCATGGCAGGGCTGTTCCACAGTCGTGCATCCTGGGAGCTTTCCCCAGGTTTCTTAGCCCTTATGCTGCTGTGGGGAATACGGACTGTCGGGTCTTGGTGTCCACACTGAACTCCCAAGATATACAGGTTCCTGCTTCCAGGTTAACAGGACTCAGGTGCTTGCCTTCTGGCTGCTCAGAGCCAAAGGTCAAGGCAGCAGTCCACCAGGAATCGAGGACAAAGCACTCATGATTCACTTAATTGATATATTTCATTTAAAAACTGTCCTCAGCTGTAATTGCGACTGCTGCCTCCCCTCAGGTAACACCCATCCAGGAACAGAGCGGCACATCCTCTGCACCCCACTTTCATTGGGACAGAAATTGCATGGGGCATCAAGTGAGTTTCACTCTGAGAGAGACATGGAGAACCCAGACAGAGGAGTACCCAGCGCACGTGCAACGCATCCATGCGCAGTCTAGTTATTGCCATAGCCATTACTGGCTGGATCTGGGCTCAGTGCACATAAAGCAATCATCAGTCACAGCATGGAAAGGAAAGGGCTATAAACAGGCTGAGTCAACATTTATTTCTTTTGACAGTGATCCCTGCATACAACAGCCAAGGATCTTGAATTTGGGGCTGACATTCAGCTCTGACATTGTGGTGAATTCTCTGTGTAGGAAATGTCCATCTGCTCCAGGTGCTCATTAATGTGAACACTATTGACTAAGTATTTATATTCTTGATTAAAAGTGATAGAACTGTGTCTGTTATTTGCCATCCTTCCCTTGCCTTACAGACTATTATGAAATTAAGTGCGTGCAGAGAAGAACAAGAGAAAATACTGAATACTGAAGCACAATACACTTTGAATTTATTTACAAAACCACTTGTCCCTGTCAAATTGCATTATGTCCCTAACAATTTGTTTTGCTAAGAGAAATTCAAATATTCAAAGCCATGAGAAAAAGTGGTCCATGGGAAGTGCATGTTCCATTACAATAAAGAGCTGCAGCACACAAGACTGCCAGGCAATGTGACAAAGCACATGGGCAAACAGCAGAGATCATAGAATCATAGAATGTCCTGAGTTGGAAGAGACCCACAGTGATCATCAAGTCCAACTCCTGTCCACGCACAGGACAACCCCAATGTCCTCTGTGGTGGTGGTATCTCAGCTCTGCTGTTACCTTCATAAAAGTCAGAGACTCTGAAATAGCCCCTGCATAAGAAAAACACAAGTTGAATAACAGAGTAACTGGAAGGGATCCCTGGAGGTCTCTAGTCCAACCTCCTGTCTGAAGATGGGCCAGCCTGAAAGCTATAGATCAGGTTACTCAAAGCCTCACCCAGCTCAGATCTGAAAATCTCTGAGGATGGAAGTTCATAAAGAGGTAGATTCACAGGCTGCCATTTGCTGTGATAGCAGGGGTGAAAAAGAGGAGGGAAGTGTTGCCTCCCTGTGGAAGCAGTTCCCTTGATGGCAAACTACCAGTGATCCCAGTGGTCCCACTGGCACATACCAGGGGAGGACATTCCTCCATCAACACAATGGGCAAGCAGCCAGCAAGACGGTTATAGACTGTTATGTACATAGACAGAGGGAGGAGACAAAACAGATACTGAGGAATAATGCAGGGAACCAATCAAATTATGCCTTTAATGCATATTTCAAAATTACACCTTTAAGTGTTTCAGTGGCAAAAAGCTGGAGTAGAAAAAAAGGAGAAAGATCAACCTGGGAATGGAATATCTTCATGATTCATCTGGAAGAATCTGGCCTTAGTGTTTTTAGTCAGGAGAAAGACAGAATGTACAGACAATGAGTAATTCTTCCTAATGTTCAAATTTATAGGTAATCAGAAATTAGAAACCATATGTGGAAAATAATACTGGGGGGGGGGGGGAAATCTCAAAATAATTTCTATTTTATGCATTTGGAAAAAAACATTTTTTCCAAAATCTCTCACGAAATTTTTGAACATTTGGGATCCTAAATTTTTGATTGGCTATTATTTTTTGTTTTCTGCTTTTTTTTTTCCCTTGTCCAAAATTTTGAATGGATTTTTGTTCCATTTTTGCTTCATCTTCTCTTCCTTATATTTGGCATTGTCTCACTGTGGGTTTTTTTGGGGGGAACTGAACAGTGAAAAGAGAAACTATCTGTGCTGATCTAAAACCTGTCCAAGTGAAAAGAGAAACTATCTGTGCTGATCTAAAACCTGTCCAAGGTTTTATTTCCAAAATTCCAAAAAGAAGTTTAAAAGAAAAAATTCTTTCCAAAAGAAAATTAAAAAAGGGAGAAGATAAAACCCATCTGATCAGGTGGAATCTAGACTTCTGAAGAAGAACATACCGGAAGAAATTTCTGGAGGCCACTGGACCCACCTCCCACTCTGAGCAGACTAGGTTGTTCAGGGCCTGGTCCAGCTGAGCTTCAAATGAAGGAACAGGAGTCCACAACTCCTCTGGGCTCCTGTTCCACTGGTTGACCATCCCCACAATGAAATTATTTCCTAATATCACATTGGAATTCCCAGTGTTGCAGCTTGTGTCTGTTGCATCTTGTCCTTTCACTGTGCACCTCCAAGTAGAGTCTGGCTGTGCCTTCCCCCTTCCATTTAGGCACTTGCAGAAAATGAGATCTTATTTTTGTCTTCTCTTCTCCAGGCTGAACACACTCAGTTCTGTGAACCCCTCCTTGTACATGTTTCAGTCACCTGATCATCTTGGTGGCGTCTGCTGGACTTGCATCAGTATATCAGTGTCTGTCTTGTACTAGGGGCAAGACTGGACACAGGGCTTCAAATATAGTCTCAAAAGTGCCAAGGAGGGGGCAGATTCATTTTCCTCACCTTGTTAGCTCTAGAATCACAAAATTATTTGGGTTGGAAGGGTCCTCATGAGGTCATCTTGTCCAACCCCCCCTACTCAAGCAGGGTCAGCTAGAACAGGTTGCCCTGGATGTTGTCAAGTCAGGTTTTGACTATCTCCAAGGATGGATCACCCTCATAGTAAAGAAGGTCGCTCTGAGCAGCAGCCATGCTCTACAAGGTGTTGACCACCCTTGGATCTGTCATCCATGAGCTTGCTGAGAGTGTAATCTGTCCCATCATCTAGGCTGTTAATAAAGACACTGAACAGTGTTGGTCCCTGTATCCTTCCCTGAGGGACACCACTAGCAGCTGGCTGCCAACTGGACAAAACCCTTGGGGTGTGGCAATCCAGCCAGAATTCCATCTGCTTTATCACCCACTATCTCACCAATCTGACTGTGAGGTGACAACAGGAGATCATAGAAACATAGAATCACAGAATGGTTTGGGTTGGAAGGGACCTTCAAAGATCATCTAGTCCAACCGCCCCTCCCGTGGGCAGGGACAACTTCCAGTATATTAGGTTGCTCAAAGTCCCATCCAACCTGACATTCCAGGGATGGGGCATCCACAGCTTCTCTGGGCAAACCTGTTCCACTGTCTCACTGCCTTCATAGTAAAGAATCTCTTCCTTATACCTAATCTAAATTTACCCTCTTTCAGTTTAAAACGGTTATCCCTTGTAGTGTCACTACAGGCCCTTGTAAAAAGTCTCTCTCTATCTTTCTTACAAGCCCAGTTTAAGCATTGAAAGGTCACTGCAGAACTTTCTCTTCTCCAGGCTGAACAATCCCAACTCTCTCAGCCATTCTTAATAGGAAAGATGTTCCAGCCTTCCGACCATTTTAATGGCCCTCCTCTGGACCTGCTCTAACAGGTCCCTGTCAAAGGCTTTGCTAACTTAAGGTGTAAAACATCCACTGCTTCCTCCCATGACAACACAGCTTGTCTTGTCACAGAAAGCAATCAATCAGGTTAGTCTGGCACAATTTTCCCTTGGTAAATCCCTGCTTGTCTTTCGCATACCTGGATGGGAGAATTGTTCCATCTCCTTCACAGGGACTGACATATAGGTCCCTGATTTCCCCTCCTTGAAGATAAGTGTAACACTTACTTTCAGGAATCTCCTCCAAATGACTCTTCAAAGATGACAGTGGCCTCACAATGATGTCAGCCACCTATCTCAGCTCTCTTGGAGACATCCATCTGATCAGACCCATAGACTTGCATATGTTCAATTGGCTTGGATGCTCCCTACCTCAATCTTCTGCTGTGGGACACGCTTCACTCCCACAAACTCTGTGAGAAGGGTCAAGGACATGGGAGGCCTGAGGGCAAACCTTTCTAGTGAAAACTGAGGCAAAGAAGGTACGGAGTACCTCAACCATTTCCATGTCCTTTGTCACCAGGTCCTCTGCCTGATTAAGCAAGGGGACACAGTTTCTTTAGCTGCTCTTTTGCTGCCAGTGTACTTAGAGAAGTCCATCCTGTTATTCTGCACATGCCTTGCTAGTTCCAGCTCCAGCCGTGAAGGCTCTGATGCAGTGTGTGCCAGAGTAGTGGTTTTACAAGTCCATGTTAAAGATATGCCCTGGACCATGTTGCGAGGATGTGTCAGGGTGCCAGGGGGCAAAAGGGAAGAGCACTGGAGAACCACGTGAGGTGTAGGGAGCCAAAATTTTTTGGTTTTTCTTTGGTACCTACTTCCCAGTTTCCAGGCACAGCTTAACAAGACCTTGCCCCTCGGGACAAGAAGGACATGGAGGTGCTGGAGCGTGTCTAGAGAAGGGCAACGGAGCTGGGGAAGGGTCTGGAGAACAAGTGTGATGGGGAGCGGCTGAGGGAGCTGGGGGGGTTTGGTCTGGAGAAGAGGAGGCTGAGGGGAGACCTTATCGCTCTCTGCAACTACCTGTAAGGAGGTTGTGGTGAGGCGGGGGTTGGTCTCTTCTGCCATGTCACTAGTGATAGGATGAGAGGAAATGGCCTCAAGCTGCACCAGGGGAGGTTTAGATTGGGTATTAGGAAAAAATTCTTTACTGAAAGGGTGGTCAGGCACTGGAACAGGCTGCCCAGAGAGGTGGTGGAGTCACCATCCCTGGGGGGGTTAAAAAAATGTGTAGACATGGCACTTTGGGACATGGTTTAGGAGCCATGGTGGTGTTGGATTGGACTTGATGATCTTAGAGGTCTTTTCCAGCCTTAATGAGTCTATGATTAAGAGACTGCCTAAGTGGAAAATGTTACTGTCTGAGTAACACAACTCCTGAAAAAATTGGCATGCTGTTCAGGGACTGCATGTTAAGAACACTTTACTGAAACTAATTAGTTAGCAATGGCTTTGCAAAATGTGCAATGGAAAAGCAATAGCTCTCCTGCTTCCCTGGCTCTAGGGATTTACTGACTGCTAATTCCTTTCAAGATCTAACCAAAGCCAACTAAGACACAGATGGCAAAAGGACAGCCTGGAAAGCCTGCCCAGAGGAACTCACTGCAGAAACTCTTTGCACCAGTAGGAGGTTAAAAATCACGAAAGAATACTTGTGCATGGCCCAATGGTCCATTTCGAATAGACCCATTCGGTCAGCGCAATTCTCCTCTACACAAATTTTAGACACCTACGTCTTGCCATTCTGAGCTCCTTTTCCAGACACAAATGGCTTTGGCCACTGGGGTGGAGGGTGGTTGTTAGGGTCTGTGGCATCATTCATCAGCCTTGGGGACATCTGCCTGAGGATGAAATGAGCTCTACGTCCTGGAGCCTTCTCAGTATAGGGAATAGATGTTGCTAATTAACTGTATTACTGACAGGAGAGCTTAATGTGGCTGAACAGCTAACATCTTCATTTATATCAACAAACCCCTCCTTGGAACACTGAATTGTTCCATACTGCCCAGTGCTGACCAGTACAGTCAGTCCCAGTCCCACCATCAGAGCACAAGCTTCTTCTCCTGAGGCTCCCTGCAGTTCTTCAGCACAAAGCATCCTGCCTGCTCACGGCTATGTGCATGGGCGACATGCTCGCTCATGGCTACCTGGCTACATGCAGACCATTCGTAGCCCTGGCTTCTTCCCAGAACTACAGAACTGGCCAGACTTTTACTGGCAGCTGAGGAGGAAATGGTGCTTCCATGTCACTAGAAGTCCCATAGAAGAACATGCAACAAAAATAAGGAGCATGAGCCCTCTCTCTTCTTCCAGTTCATGATTCAAGACCCAGCTGTGGGCTATCTATTCGCATGCTTAGAAATTTGCCCATAATTAGAATATTTTTTAAAAGTCCCCTCCATCAAAATCATAATAAAGGAAAAACATAGGGCCATATGCCCAGCCAGAGTGGGACCAACATTTGGCAATAGTGACTGTCCCTCCAGAGCCATAGCATTAGCCTCCAGGCATGACATTACCATGTAGCAGCCAACCTCTTCCTCCACTGGGAAACTGTGCTGGGGCTGTCTGGCAACCAGAGCCCTTGCACCCAGAGGTAGGCAAAGCTTTGTTTAGTTCACTGAACAAAGAGACAGTCAAAGCAATCAGGTTGTTTTTATTGTGAGGTGAATGTTGACATAAGGACAACAGGCTACTTATTGAGCTTTAGTCTTATATTTGTATCATACCTTAGATAACATCTGAGTCTGGGCTGCTTTCTATTGTTCGTGCATGCTAGTGAGGTTTTTTTCTATCACTATCTGCCTTTTTATAACCATGGAGTTACTTTCATTTTAATATCGCACTTAAATTCTGTGCTTTCAAAATAATTGCTTCAGTATCTGGTGTTGTCATTAAAGTAAGGTATTTTTGATATTTCCCCTGGGTCTGATCCAATTTTTTCCTGAGAAGTATAGCAAGCACCCTCAACCATACTGAGGCAGTTCACAATGGAGCTTTAGTGCCTAAGGAATTTGGTAATTTACTTATTTTAAAATTCTAGCATACAGCTAGAGTAGATAAATGCTTTGCTCATGAAGTTCAACAGATAAAGAGATTGTTCATTTTCATAGCTCTGGATTAAAATACCTCAGAAACCTTTAAGCATGGCAAAAAAACAGCTAAGCATTAAAATAAGATTTAAAAGTCAAATAAAGAAGCAGATGCTGTTTAGTTTTGCCTTAGGAATAAAGCTGCTTGGCCACAGCTCCTCAGACAGAGCCATGATGCCCTGTGATGGTAGCAGCTGGCTCCGCGCAGCCCTTGAAGAGCAGCACCCAGGCAGGGCAAAGGGCTGCTCCTTTTGGAGAATCTAAAGACACTAGAGACAAAGTTGCTGGAGACAAAGTTGGCCCAAAGAAGCGGATCAAAAACCAGACCAGTTCCAAACCCAGAGCACTCCATCTGTGCTTCCTAGTTCCCAGCCAGGAGATAAACTGCAGTTGGGCAGACAGAACTACGCCGGGGCTGGGATCTGCTAGAAAAAGATTGGATCAGCACAGAGATGGGGCAAGCACTAGCACTCACCCAAGGAGCGTACATTTCTTCTCTCTGCTCAAGTCACATGCAAGAAGGCAAGGACTGTCTTATATTACATATCTTAAGGATTAAGCACAAGGGGACCGTAATCCAGAATGAGGTCTCCAGGTGCTACTCTGAGAGAGTTGCAATTGCTGAGCTGGACCTGGCCTAACAGTTCCCCTGGTCACTTATATGTGAATATTGCCCAGGAGCAAGGTGAAATCCGCAAAGCAAATCAGAGAAGATAGCAGATAGACCATTGCCACGTAAATGTCTAAAGGATATTTTCTAATTATTACTTCCTTCTTGCATTTGTTGTGCTTGCCCTAACACTTGCACTCTTACCAACAGCAAAATCTGCTGGAAAAGTGGGTGTGTTGAAATAGCACTGTAGCTGCCTGGGGGACTCAGATACTCACCCATCCCATTTTGTGGGAATATTGAGGCTGCATTCATGCATATTCAATGTCAGTGGGCTTTATGCTATATTCCTAGAAGATGTTCACTTTGAAAACACTTCAGATATTCTGTGATGCAGGAAAGTTCCTTAGCAGTTACCTGGCAGTCTGTAGACCCTTCTGTTCTCACAATGGAAGGATCCTGGCTCTTGGCAAGGCTTTCTCCCACAGTGACTCTCTTTACAAGTTGCACAAAGTAAAGAAAATAAGAGTGGTGTTCCATTTCCCTCTTTTGATTCCTGCTTCTGGCTAGGAAGAGAGCTTACAGTCAGTGTTCCTTTTCAAACGAGCACTGGCATGTTGCTAGTTACTGCTCTGTGTAAAGCACTGCTGTCCCTGCTGAGATTTTAATTCATCGTCCTTGCTGTGGGTGAAGTCACACCCTCTTTGCTTGTTTTTCTTCACTTGTTCTGCTCTCCCTTTTTTTAGCTTTTCTTATGAAGCAGGTTTCACATCACTTGCTTTAAGCCCCTACATTGCAGCCATCTGAATGAGTCACCTAAACACCCTGGAAAGTCACTGAGAAGTAGACTCTCCCAAGAAGTGACTGATCTGATCTAGGTCCTCCTTGTGTTTGGCTAACTGCACCTTCCAGTGAGTTCCCTGCTATGGGGAGCTCTGGACCAGACAAAAACACATTTCATTTACCACTTCCACAGTGCAACTGGGGTATCCTCCAGTGTGCCTCTGTCCCCAGCGTTTCCCCTGCAGAAGAGCAGGAAAAACAACAGCCACTTTCCTTTGGAGCTCTGTATTTGCACCAGTGCTTTAATATGCCAGCTGAGAAACACATACCAGGGAGGGGATGCCCCTAGGGCCCCGGCCCACCAACCACCCTTTGCATCACAGCAAGGGAGGATCGAGCCGGGGTTGCTACCTCAAATGGGCTTCTCCCAGTCTTTCCAATCCAGATCTACCAGGGAACACTGGCCACGGGAAAACACTGCAAGGCGGCAAGCAAACCTCCAGTGAGGAAGTTCAAGAACAGACCATCAATATGCTGCTCAGCCTGCGGCATGGGTGGACATTTGTCTGGCAAGCTGGACCTTCACCCTGTCCCTCTGCTTCCTTTGTTAGACTCTTATTACACGGTGTAAAAAGCCAAGTCCATCGTTCTCTCCTGCTCATGGTGAGAGGAGCCGCAGCCACAGTCTCCTCAGACAGCCCCTCTGCTGGTCTTCCTATAGGAAGCAGGAGACTCCTGGTGGAAGTTTCCCTTGGGTGGGGTGAAGCAAAGGGGATTCTGGCATGTGGAAGCAGGTTCCTGGATGGGGAAAGAATGGTGCGTATGAAGAGCAGAGCTGGACCACAGCTCTCATTGAGTTAGAAACTCTGGGATGCCTGTGGACATGAGCTCTTTCCTGACATCATGGTAACTCTGTGATTCCAAATATACGTGACACAAACACCACAGCTTGATTGGTGTTGATGCTTTCATAGTATCTGACCTACCAGTCATCTTCTCCGCTTTATGCTTCCCTGCACAGCCACCACTAAGCATGCGACCCTGCTGTGATGCTGGCTTCATCCATGCCCTCTCCCAGGGCAGGGACAACGAATGCTGTCACCTGGTGTCTCAGCTGGCATTGGGTCTAGAGGCAGACTGGGTTTTTCCTCACCACCTCTGCTGTCCCAAACTAAACATGCTTCTTCCAGTTTCCAGAAAAGTTCGTGGGAAGAGAAGAGTAGGGAGCAGGAGGGCAAGGCATAGTGCAGCAGGCTTTGCTTGAACAGAGGTTCCAGTACCTCCTGAGCGCAGGAGTCAGAGCTACCTTGGCTCCATCACGGGGCTTTGGGACAGGTTCCAGTCCCATAGCAAGAACAGTTCATCCGAGAAGAAAGGAAAGGAAAGAGCCCACCCAACAGAGGCAGTGGGACATGCCATCTCATTGGGCTCTGCTTCCTTGTTCTTACTGCAGATATAATTGCTCAGGTGAAAATGTCCTGTCTGCCTTTGGGAGCTGTCCTGTGTGTGAGAAGCTTTGTTAAATGTTCAGGAGCAATTTGTCCATTTGGGTTTTCTTCCTACTGCTAAAACCTCTCATTAACTTCTGCTTCACTGGAACTAGCAGAACCACTTACTTCTGTACATAATTACTGTATTTCATACTCTGCATCCAGAATGGAAAGAAAATCATGCTAGTATTATTTAGGCAATTGAAGATAAACTGGCTTATGCTTTGCACACTTTCCATTGCTCCCACAAAATTTCCAGCACAGAGATTTCGTCCTTTAGCGTTAAGAACACACCACAAGCCCAGTTTTGTTGCTCACTACTGAGCATTTCAGTAAAATGCTTTTCTGGTTGAGCACACACAGAAAAGACAGTAATAATCCAGGTGAGCTGAGGAGACAGATGTGATGCCTTCCTGTTATATGACTCCTCTGAAGGTACCACCTACCAAAAACTTCCTTTGGCTGTCCAAATACAGTGGGAAAGTCTCCTTAGTTTTCTAATATCATCCCCAGATTTGTCGGTCATGCTATTGCTTGGGCTTTTCCTTATGACTGGGGTCTTCATTTGGCTTTGTGGCTGTGTAGACTTTGGGAGAGTTTTGCAGTGAGGAGAGAAAAGGTAGTAGTGGGAATATCACAAAAGAAACATGGTAAGGGGAGACTAGGCACTTGCACAGACCTGTCCAGGCCATCTGTCCTTCAAAGCCACAAAAAATATTTTTTTATAAATATATGATTTTAAGAGGCATAAACGTGTCTCACAGGCCATTTGGGGTTTAGCTAGAGGCGCGACTGCTTCTCTGCAGAAGGGGTGCTGGTTTGCCTCCACCAGAGGAAAAACTTTTCTAAATCTCAGCTGACAGCAAACCGAAAAGTCCACTCTGCAAAGCTCTGGGAAATATTCTCCTGAGCTTCTTTCCCCACTGCTTCTTCAGACCTGCCTACGTGCAACTTCCCATGTTAATCTGGTGCCTCTGCAAATGACTTACCAGAAAAGACTGATCTAGTACTGTCTCAGGTCAGACTTACAGAAAAAGTTGCTAAGAAAGCAAGTATAAAATACATCTCCAATCTCTGTTACACAGTACATCTCTCTGAGTGTCTCCATTTCTAGGATGCTTTTCAAGGTGCCTTCCTAGTGACACCTGGGCTCAGAGAGCCAGCCTAGCCTGCCAGCCATCCACTAAACCTGACTCTTTCTAGCAGTTCTGCCTGCGGGACTTTGGATATTTAGAACTGAACATTTTGGCGTCCCAGATCCACAGAGTTGCCATCCAGCTCTCCCTGGGGCTCCTGGGTCACCTCTCAGCGCCCATGGAGAAGAGCATGCCCCTTCGTTTGGATCCCAAATGGCCTGTGATGGAAAATAGGCAACTCTCATTCAGGTCTAACCTCCAAGGAGGCTCACATGTTCATGCATTTTTTCTGTTTCATGGTTTCTCTTGGTGAAACCTGCAAAATTTGAACAAGGTGTGCAATTGAGACTGCTAATAACCAGCTTGCTGTTTGTTTAGACACAAAAGTAATGGACCCGTGAGCTTATAATAATGGGTCAGACAGCTAAGGACCTGTAGGAATTGATTTGTCAGCATGCTCTTCTCCTGAAACAGATTTATGTAACTATAGCAGAGGTTCTGACATAGTCATGCAGAAACCCCCGCCTGCAACTAGCCATGCTCTTGCCAGAGTCCTGCTCTGTTTCAGGGAATCACAGTTCCAGAACAGGTATTTTCCAGGACAAGACTACCCAAGAGGGATGGAGATATTTCATTAGGGTGGGGAAATCCAGATATATTCTCAGCTTCAGCTTCTCTGAAATCTACGCATATGTGAACAAGAGAAGTCAAGACAATCTTGCTGTTAGACAAGGGCTGTGCTTCTCTGCTAAGTGTGTCAGGTTTGCTTTCCTGAGCAGGCAGGGTGCTATCACTTCAGATGCATTAAAGAAAATGGAAGCTATGGGGACAGACAGATTATGCCATCAGCTGTAGAATTCATCTGTGCTTGCCTAAGAAAACTTTCCTCTGAGGGGCAATTAGCAAGAAAATGCAAACCAGTCTGGTTTGTGTTACATGATCGTTAGAACTAGAACAAGACTTAACAAAGTGTGTAAATGACACTGCAACTAACTGACAGGTCTCTGCTGCATCAAATGCTGCTGCAGTGAAAGCAGCATTCCTACAGTGATAAAGCACATTACGAGACTTTTGTGAGACAGGTGCTGTTATTCTGTATTTCACTGAATTTCTAATAAGCTAGTTACACTTTTGCATTTGCAGTTCTTGATGTTTACCCTAAATATTTGCTCTTTGAGGTGACTTGTCAACATCTAGAGGAAGAGATCTTCAATGAGCAAAGCAAATATTCTTCTGGAAGAAGAAAGGGGCTACTTTTCCAGGCTGGATCCCTGAGGCATCAAAGGGATCTCATGCAGCACAAACCCCCGTTCCTAGCAAAAAGCTGTAGCTTGAGCATCGGAAGCAGTATTTAGCTGAAAATAATTCCTCCATGAGAGGAAAGATCTCAATTTTTGTATTGACCATCTGTAGCAGAGCTGGAAAAAACTGTTCCACAATTACTACTTCCTTTTCTTGTCCATAGATCACCCTTTGAAAATATTGGGGGGGGGGGGGGGCGGGGAGGAGAAGAAATTATGTACTGCTGTGACAGTGCATCTATATTAATACATATTTTCTTCTGGGATAAAAACATTTTTCTGTTTCAGAAAAGTCCAGAAAAAATATCTGTGACAAATTCAGATGGACTCCAGAGCTGGACAACACAATTTGAGAAGAATGGTGAGAAATGGTTAATTCAAAGCAGAGAGTTAAGAAAAAGAAGAATGCACATATGAAAGGGCAAAAATTAATCTGTGTCACCCCTTAAAAACCTTATCTCTAATGCTCATTCCAGGGATCTCACCCTCATGCCACGCTTCACTGGGAGAAGGAGGTAAGCCAACAATATGTGACAGCTCCTCTGCCAGAGCAGTTATAGACTGTATTTTCTGTCTGGAAGCTGCTAGGCCATGGCAGAGTCCCTCACAACCACAGACCACCCTCCTGGGCGCACACTTGGCACAACCTCCACCTGAATCTCCTCCTGCCTCACCTCAATCTTCATGAACAAGGCCAGAACAAGCCAATTCCAGTCTGAAGAGTATCCTGCAAGGACCACTTTCCCAGGGCAATTTTTTCTTTTCTTGCTGGCAGGAGGGTTCAAAGCTGCTTCCCAAAGAACAAAACCCACTTGCCTCACAAGTAGTGGAGAGAGCTCAGTCCTTGCTGAGCTGCCACTAACACAGCATGTAAATTACTGAGAGCAACATCCATGGCAGCACAGCTGTCTCCCTGGGAGGGCAGATGAGAGATCTGAATCATCAGCTGGAAGTACTCAGTCTCTCTCCACTGTCTTAGCTAACTTAATCACTGCAGTCAAGTGCCAGAGCAAATCCAGCCGTAGAGGCTCTTGCTTTTGGTGCAGATGGTCCTCATCCTGTCCCTGATGGTAATCCCAAGAAGCAGTGCAAGGGAAGGTCTCACCACAGCTAGTTGTCTCAGTCTGAGCTAGTCTTCTGGGCTTGCTTTATCAGCAGAAACAAATCTATCTGAGGGGGTTACTTGGACATTCAAAAGCAGTCAGCTGAGCAACCCTCAGGAGGATGAGGCTGATCTGTCCTTCTGGTAATCAAGAGGATTATATAGAGTTACATGAGATTAATCCCACCTGCTTTAGGAGGTGTGAGAAACAGATTCCCTAAAGAATCATGTAGCTATGTGATAAACATGAATCAAAATGACACCTTATATCAAGACATTTGCTCTGCCTGACTTTGGAGTGACAAACCATGACAGCTTGATATATTTCATGGGGTTTCCTCCATGAGCAGGTAGGAAAAAGAATTTTTATGTCTCAATTGTTTTGGGATAGTAGATTTCAAAATATCATTCTTCTGCACACTCTCAATCCCTAGGCTGCATCGGAGACTCACTCCCACCAAACTCTTTCTGATTCACTCTACTGCCAATAGGGTGTGAATATTTCCTATGCAGTGCAAACATGTTCCTGTAACAAGCCCATCCTTTGCTCTGACAGAGGGTGAAAAAGGGATGATCAGCTCAAGTTAAATGTCAAACTCTAGAGCATCTCACTCCGAAACCATCAGGCTGTGAACTTAGTATAGAAGTAAATAAAAAGAAGGCATGGCTGTGATTGCTTCCCATAGCTCTAATTCCATGAAAAATTTAATTCTGGTCATCTGGCAGGTTCAGGTGCCACAGCATCCTGCATGGTGCAGGCAAGTCAGAGTTAGATCTAACAGGCCTGTGCTGAACAGAAGGACTTTCCAAACCAGGGCTCTGGAGGTGCTCCCTGCTCCCTATGGCTGCTTCACAGGTACTTTCCCAGGAAAGCATTATCACTTAAATGGAGATTACTTCTTTCCTGTAAAGCCACTTGTACTACTTTTATTTTGGAGCCTCTTCAATAACTATTTTTAAAATTATTTTAATCGGTAAAAAAAAGGCTTTTGACCAGAAAAATTTTGGTTTTGCCTGAAGTGTGATTCCTGAGCCATTGTGGGGCCTCATTATGATGGTCTTGTCCCTCATATTGATCAATAATGACTTTATTTATAAATGCAATACTGTAGTCCATCAATAGCCTTGGGGTGTCCAAAGGCCACATCTTGCTCTAGTTAGTGCTATTATGTAATGACAAATCAGAGGTGCAGTTCTTGGTAGAGAAGGGGAGGTCTCACTGAACAGGAGGCAAACAAGCAAAGGCTCAAGGCAAGAGCTTGTGGTAGAAGGAGCTCTGCCATTCAGTTCACTCCCCCCTGGAGACAGCTGTGGTTCACACCAGGCAAGCACTATGCATCAGCTCTTTTCCAGAGGAAAACATGTCAAGTACCAATAATAAGACAGACACCGATGTTTTCCAAAGGCTGTGTCACCACAGCTTTTTTGGATGTTCCTGATATCTGCCCCTGTGATAGCACACCATCCTGGATCTTCCTCTCCATAGTCACACTGCTCAGCAAAGTACGCACCTGTGGGGGCCCTGGCCGTGTCCCACCGGCACTGTCCATGTTGCGCACCTAGCAGGGCCCCTTCTGCAGGCACAAGAAGCCCACCTTGTTGGCACCGCATGCCCTGCCTTGCTGACATCCCACCCACCTTTCAGCAGGGATTTCTTCCTACAGGAGAGAGGTCTTTTAATCCTGCCTAAATATCTACAAGGAGGATCTTTGCCTCATCTAGACCCACGATATGCTTCCTTTCCTGCCAGTGGAAATCTAGTCACTGGATCTGGAGAATGAGTCCTAGAGAAACAAATAGCTGAGGTACGAGAGGTGAATCACATCCTAACTGTGCATGTTTCTCTCCCTGCCCATGAAGGATGCCCAGGGTGGCTGCCTGTGCTAAAAGTGTTTCTGTCATGGTTATCTGAAGTTCGATGATGTGCCTGTCACTGGCTAAGGACTGGAAGACAGCTGACATGGGCCCCCAGGACACCTTCCCCTGGCTCTGCAGCAGCAGCAGGTCCTGCCTGGCCTGTGGGTGACAGGGAAGCACAGGAAGAAACTGGTCACACTGCGCCAATGCTGACCCATGTCCTGCAGGGTCAGAGCTGGTAAGTCTGCTGTGGCTATGAGCACAGTGTAGTCTGGGCTTCAAGCACCAAGTGGGCTCATTTCACTTCAGACTTTATAAGAGAATTGTCAGAGTAAGTCATCTGAGGTCCTTGTGTAGTTACTGGTTAGAAACAGACCACACAGATCTAGTCAGTGGTGTCAGGATATCCTGGAAATTCCCATTTTAAGCCACTCTGGCTGAGGTACCAGTGGGTCCGGACCCAAAGGTTAAAATAGAAACTTTAAGTTTTAACTTTTTTACCTGCCTTAAATATGGAAAAGCTGAAGCACAAGAGGATGTAGTAGACTCAAAAATCTCAATGTGAGAGACTTTGGTTGCAAAAGGTGTGAGGGCATAGGATTATTATGAACTAAAAGAAGACATGCCTGGCATTTATATGGCCAGAGACCACTTGGTGACATGCAGGGTGCATTGCTTTAGAGAACTCTGCTCCCCTGACTTAAAATTCCTCCCTATTCCTAGAGTTCATCAGAAGATGTCTGAGAGGAGAAGTGGGATTTTCACCTCCTTGTGAAACACAGCTGCAAGCAGAAATATGCAGCTGGTAGATGAGGAACTGTCCTTGTCTTACCGGAGAGCTGTCAGTGACTTGGTGGGGAATTTGTACTGCTTTAACACAAGGGAACAAGGCAACATCCAGCTCACTGAATATTCCTGAGAACCCATTTATTCTTCCCCTGTAGTTGTGCAGTCTTCTTCCTACTGCTAAATGGAAAGATGGAGATGACTGCATCTGTTACATTAAAAATACATTGACCTTAAGCTTCTAATTATACAATGACCAATTTACAGACAGAAATGTCATATTTTAATCACTCTTCACTATGCCAGAAAAAAAATCATTTTTAAAATGCAGTTCTAACTGTGTTTTTTTTGTCAGTGGGAGAAGTGCAAGCCAACATTTTGTCAAACGTGCTAAACTTCACGAGGAGGGAGCTGCGTATAGCTTTAACCGAGGATACTGTTTGAGGAAGGGCCTGGAGGGCTCTGGCGTAAGAGCACTGAGTGATGGCAATGCTTTTGGCAAGAACTACTGGGGGGTAAAAACCATACACAGTAATGTCCATCACAGCCTTGTATTCCTCCCAGTGCAACCCCTTGGGACTCCAGTTCAAACCTGAATGACCAGTTCATTATAGTTTTCTTTGTTATTTGTTTATGAATTGCAGAATTACAGAATAATATAGGATATAAGTGATTTCTGGGGGCCATCTGGTCCAACTAACGTCCCTAAAGCAGGGCCAGCTTTGAAGTTGGATTAATTTTGAAATTAAATCAGGTTGCTGAGGGCCTTGCACATTGAATATCTTCGAGAATGGAGCCTCCATAACCCCACTAGGCTCCTCCTCCAGTGCTTGACCCCTTCCTCAGTGTGGGAGCATTTTGTATTTAGAAACCTGGAGATGATCATTCATATCCCTCTAATAGCCTGAGCCAGCAAGTTCCAGCCTATTGGCTGTTTTACAGGACTGAAAAGTTTGCAAGGCACATGAAGTAGTTAATGAGATCAAAGCCTCCTGCTCCTTTAAAGCCTGTGAGAATCCCAATCAAACAAATAGCCCATTTTTCTCATGTTTTGGAGGTTTTTTTCAGCATAAACCAGGTGGCATGCATCCAAATTATCAGAGCAAATTTTCTTGGGCAGAACATGTTAGTCTGCACTTCTTGCTGTGTTCTCTGGAGATGCCTGACACAGTCTTGAGTCCATGTGCTCTGACTCACTCACTGGAAGAGGCTGGGGGAGCTCTCATAGCTAGCTGATTTGCAAGCTGCTTCACTTCTTTAATTTATCCTGTCTGCCTGTGAGCATGTTTGTATGCAAGATAAGACATCAACAATATGAGATCCAGCTTCATCACAGCTCTGCTGTGGCAGAGGACATTCCAGATAACCAGATAAGTCAGATTCTGGTATGTTACCCTTAGTGGCACTGAACATTTCGCACCCAGAGAGAGGCCCATCTGTCTAGCAGTACAGGAGCAGACAGACATTTTGTAACATAGGCAGATCCAGTCACTCTGAAATCATGTTTGCAGACTCCCGGGTGTGTAGGTCTATCCATGTGCAAGGAATGAAAGCCCAGGGTGACTCCCACAGGATCTGTTTGACTGATCTTTCACGGGAGCAAAGCAGTGAGCTGGGAGTTGAAGCAGGCTCTGCACCAGGTTTTCCTGGAGCCAATAGTGCCAACACATCTCCTGGGGTAGTATCTCCTTTTGGGGGAGCCATGAGGCCATGCCACATACATGTTGGCCCAGCTGCCCTTGTCTGCACAAGGTCCAGATCAATTCCCAGTGCACCAGCCAGCAGGGAGAGGTGGGCAGCACCTGCCAAGGTTGGCTGAGAGGATGAGGAGGCTGGTGGCAGTGTGTCACAGGGTCTCCCCTGCTATGAGGCATCTCCTTGGGCCTCCTGTCCATCCCTGCCTGCTGCCCATTGGCTCTGTTCCCAGCTCAGCACTGGGGTCACTTGTGCAATGGGTCATTTCACACTTGGACAACTCAGCCTCCCTTTCTTCTGAACTCTTCACACAGCATAGCCTTTGGGAGCTGTGTCCCTTCACTGTCTTGTTTTCCTTCAACACCATGGCTTCTGCAGGCTTTGCCACCATGGATCAGAGATATGCATCACAAATGGGGGGAATTGTGGGTATCTTCTTCAGGTGCAGGCAGAAGATGGGAGCACAAGGTCAATTGCAGAGGAACCCTTAAGACTGACTGCCACAGTCTGTGGGTGGGACAGTTCTTCCAGTTGTTAGAAGAAGGCCTCATCTACTTCATCTTGATCTGGAGGTCTATAGCAGATAGACACTACAACAGCACCCGTGTTGGTCTGCCCACTAAACTTGACCCATTAGCTCTCAACTGGCTCCTGACCCATCCCCAGGCAGAGCTTCCTGTGTTCCGGCTGCTCTTTCACATAAAGGGCAATCCCCACCTTGCCTTTCTGGCCTATCCTTCCTATAGAGCTTGTATCCATCCATTGCAGCACTCCAGTCGTGTAAGCCATCCCACCACATCTCCGTGGTTGCAAGAGGTCATAGCCCTGTAACTGCAAACACACTTCTGATTCTGCCTCTTTGTTCCCTGTGCTGCGTGCATTAGCATAGAGGCATTTCAGAGAGGCACCCAAGTGTGCTGATTCCCCAGTACAGGCTTGAGAGCTTTATTTATAGACCTTGATGGGTTTTTCCAAGTATTCATCTTTTATAGAACTAAGACATTTGATTGACATTGGTTCTTTCTGGGTCTGACTAAACTGATAATCCTTTTCCCTCAGAAAGCTCCAGCTTGGTTTTGTGTATGCTGGGTTTCTTCGGTTATAAACTGATATTTTCAAGTCTAAGCCTTGTCCCAAGCCCACACCCACAAAATCAGCTCAGCTGTTTGGGAACTCTGTGAACTACATGTGCTTGGGAATGATGATGCAAGTATTTTAACAAAGCAATATGCTAGAGACAAGGAGAACAGGAAGATAAACAAGGTACTCTGTGATGAGCAGCTACTCATTTTCCAAAACATAGCTGTAGCACTTAAAGCCTTTTTTTTTTTTGTTGATCTTTTGATTATGAAACTGTTTGGAGAAATAACTGCTCCCCTCATCCTGCAGGCTCACACTGCTCATCGTGGGTGACAAGCTGTGTGACTGCCTATACTGGATAGCAAGACCTCACTGCTTTGACCCTGTAGTTTAAAATCCCCAGTAGTCCTTCTGGATGCTCCAAAGACCCACTTTTTAGTTTGAATTTCCCAACACAAGGGACCACACAGTCTCTCCTACCTCAGGAAAGATTCTCAGATAAAACCTGCTCTTCTTCAGGTGGGAGATTTGCATCCCTACACTGATTAGGTTAGGGTGATCACTTGTCTCAGCAATTTCAAAAGTCTGATTTGTCGTTATATATTATCAGAGCTTTAAACTTTCTCACCTTTATTTTAAGAGATGTTTCTCCAAATGTCACAAAACAAAATGCAAATAATTGGTTTTAAGCTCTTTTGAGTAGTCTAGTGCTACTCTGAGAGTGTATGGTTAGGACTTCTGGAAAGATCTCACAAACCAACCTTAGGCAAACAGGCGGCAGATGAGCTTAAATGTAGATTAATATAAGGGAATTCATCTAGAGAAAAATAATCTAGACCATATTTACACAACACAGAGCCAGGAACAGATACTTATAACTCAGGAAAGTTATGTTGGGAATATCACTGACACCATCAATTCAGTGTGCAGCGGCAGTGAGGTTGCAGAAAGAAATCTTGAGTGTCATCAGGAAGGGCATTGAGAACAGGACAGAGGACATCACCCTGCCCTATATAAAGCCTTGTTGCACCCTCATTTCAATGCCTACACCTTGCAGTTCAGGTCTCTGCATGCCAAGCAGGAACAAAGAAAGGCAAAAATGGTCTAGAGAAGGGAGCAGTTGCCTTCCAAGGAAAGGCTAAAAAGGCTGGGACTCTTCAGTTTGAAGAGGGAAATGCTGAGGAAGGTAGTGTGATCAAGGTTCACAAAATGCTGAAGGCAGGGGATGTGCTGAAGGCAGAGCTGCTCACCCAGTCCTGCCATACTAGGACTGAAAGCCCTTGGAAACTCATTGGAGCTGGGTGTAAGACAACCAGGAAGTTCTTCATGTGGCAGGTTGTGAGCTGCCCCGGGCAGCTGTGGGAGCTGCCGACCACAGTCAGTTCAGAGAGGGACCGGACAGATCTGTGGGAAATGGGTCCATGAGTGGGTGCTGGAGGATGAGGCAGGGATGTCCCCTCCGCAGTCCCACGCTTGTGGCTGCTGGAGGGGCGTGCAGGGGGTGGTGGAGGGTGGCCAGGCGCACACACTGCCTGCCGGTGGCATCTGCTGCGGCTGCTGTTGGAGACAGCAAAGCTGGGCTGGGCTGGGCTGGGCTGGGCTGGGCTAGACGGACCACTTGTCTGACCCAGTAGGGTGTTTCCAATGGTCTTACATTTTGGGCCTTCCCACTGGTCCCTTTAATTAATTTTCCACCTCTCCACAAAGAGAATATACTTTCTGCTCCTTTTACAGGGGCTTTTGGTAGAGACTGCTCTTCTCTTTCCGGCCTTAGTCACGGGCTTACATCTGCCAGACCCTGCTCTGAAGCACCTACAACACAGTACAACTAAGGTGTCATTCCAGGAGCATTATATTTGGTAGCAATGCCAGTGCAGGCAACACCACCCTCTCCCTTGGTTGCACCACAAATCCAGATCAAAATAACCCATTAAAAAAAAAAAAAAAAGAAAAAAAAAGAAATCCCTCAGTCCACCTTATTGCATGACTGTACTATACCAGCATTTCAGAAAAGGTTGTGTGGTCATTTGTGTGCATGGCTGAAAGCAAAAAGCTACTTAAAACTTGATGGCCACTGGAATGCTTATGAAATTATGCTTTACAAACACAACAATATTTTAAAAGATTAATAATATTAAACATTTTTATTATTACAACTTATAATTAGGGTGATTAAATTTTATATTTTAAATAATATTTCATTAATTACATATAATATGCAGACTAAATCCTAAGGCCACAAGAAGACAAACTGGGAAAGTTTTTAGTGAAAAAATTTCATAAAGGAAAATATTCAACAGTTGCTTAGAAAAAAACAGCTTCATGTATAAATGGACTCCATGTTCAATGCAAGTAATTAAAGTGAAAGGGCTAAATAACCCCAGAACACTAAGCTGAACATTTATTATGGGTTGAGAAAAATACACCAGGTTTACTCAAAAGTTTAAAATCTCCTTAAAATTTCTGCTTGAATTCTATCTGGGTTGAATTTTCTGCCAGTTGCTTGGATTGACCACACAGTCAAAACTGTACTTTTGCCTGATGAGATCTAGGTGATGGTGATTCAGAGAGGGTTATGCAGGGTTAGATGTAGACACATTTTGGGGAATGGTTGTGTTGGCTCTTCTCTCTTGTGGGATGCAGCCACTGTGGGAACCAGACATTAGCATGAATCTAGGATGTCTAGGAGAAGGGATGACTCTGTAACACAGCCTATATTTGTCACAGTGGGTATGTGAGCACATACAGAAAAAGCAGTTAACACGCACGACGCATTTAGGTTTTCTATACATAGAGTGGATGAACTTTTATATCTATGCACATAGAGTCAAATGCTAGAAAGCTGCTCTGCAAGACTCAATGCTTACTGACACCTAGGACTTAAGCAGCAAGATTTTTCACTGAAAAATGTCTCTCTCGGAGACCTGTGGATACCTTTGGCCTGATCCCAACAGTGTGAATGGACCTGTATCCTTCTGAGTGCTTTGGCTTCTCTCACCAGTCTAAACCTGCTGTAGAGGGGCTCAGTGACCACACTCCGGGAGGGTGGATGTGGTAGCAGGTGGGCACGTCACTGCAAGAGGAACTGAGCCAAGCTTTGCTGGCAGGTGGGACTGAGATCCCTAGTTTCTCAACCAGTAATTCACCCAGGCTGGAAATACTGGGAAAGAATAAATCATAGAATCATAGAATGATTTGGGTTGGAAGGGACCTTTAGAGGTCATCTAGTCCAACCCCCCTGCAGTGAGCAGGGACATCTTTAACTAGATCAGGTTGCTCAGAGACCCATCATGACAAGGTGAAGTGGTCATTTTTACCAGGTACATTGCGCTGCATTCACCCCACCCCAAGTATTAAACTGGGTATTGGTCTGATAATCTTTCTACCATAGCCATGAAATAGCTGCTATTCCCAGCCCTGCCATGCAATCCCACCAACACAGTGCATTGGCTGTACCGGCTCTAATATTCCTGTTGCTGAGTGATACGGTTTTATCATAGAATCATAGAATCATAGAATGGTTTAGGTTGGAAGGCACCTTTCAAGGTCATCTAGTCCAACCCCCCTGCAGTGAGCAGGGACATCCCCAACCAGATCAGGTTGCTCAGAGCCCCGTCCAACCTGACCTGGAATGTTTCCAGGGATGGGGCATCTACAGCCTCCCTGGGCAACCTGGGCCAGTGTTCCACCACCCTCATTGTAAAAAATTTTTTCCTTATATCCAGTCTAAATCTACCCTCCTTTAGTTTAAAACCATTACCCCTTGTCCTGTCACAACAGGCCTTGCTAAAGAGATTGGCCCCATCCTTCCTATAGTCCCCCTTTAAGTACTGAAAGGCCGCAATACGGTCTCCCCGCAGCCTTCTCTTCTCCAGGCTGAACCACCCCAACTCTCTCAGCCCATCCTTGTAGCAGAGGTGTTTTAGCCCTTGGATCATTTTTGTGGCACTCTTGTTGTTTTCTCGTATTGTAGATTGAAACGACAAAAATCAGCTTGAGAACTTTTTGAGGAGGGCGATTTTTATTTTGTTTAGCTCTTCTAAGTTGATGCTGAGTAGTCTCAGTCTCACACCCACACTCACAGGCACCAAGACATGTCTCTCAAGGTGGTCTGGACAGGATCACTTGTCCTGAGATGGAGGACAAGTGACACTATTACATCCTCACTGTAGCTCTCCTTTCTCCTTGTTGGGCAACAGTGAACTAAGTTTTAGGCAGTGCTTTCACATCCTTTAAGAGTAAACAGTTATTGTGCTGACTGCACTCTCCATATATCTCAGTCAAAGTTGCTGCCCTTTCTTTGCGCTTCTTCATTTTGGGTGTCTTATAGCAGCCATCTGTCTTCCAGTCAGGATAACAGGAAGAGGAAAGGTATATGTGATGTGTGGCACCTTGTTGACACCCTCCTGTTGTTGGAATGCATGTGATATGCTGAACTCGTTTGCATCTTGTTTTGATACAAATGACACTTTTCCCAGTGCTAACCAATTTGATTGCTTGTTTATCAGTACTTTTATTCCTTGCCTTGGTTTTCTTCTGGTGCTTTCACACACAGACATTCCCATTCATTCAGATTGAGCTCAATATTTCTATTACAAATCTCTAAAACAGGATGTATTTCACAGCTGCCCAGACCCAACTTTTTAATTATCTTGGTAGTCCATTTACACTTCCCTCATCACCAAAGGGCAAAAGGCTCTTAGCCAGGTTGGAAAGGGCCATGATCCACTACTGGTGTTGCCAGTAGGTCTTCAGAAGGGTTTTGCTATTTGATTTAAAGCAACCTTTACCCTTTGTGTCAGTGTTTATCATGTGTCTCTAATAGATGATGACTGGTGACTTTCAAGCACTTGGTCCTGGAGCCACTATTTGTAGTTTCCAGCAAGCTTTGTCTTCCTGTATGTGAAAAGCAAGACTGTCATCTCTCCGCTGTGTTCCCTTGTCACTTCTCTTTACAGCTGCCTCTTTTAAAACTTCAGTATGTAGCCTGTGTTTTATAGCTCAAAAAATAAAAAGTGAGTCAAGGTAATTCCACTCTGATTCTCACTCCCTCCATTGACCATGCAGGAAACACATGGAGAGCACTTTCAGATCTGAGCTAAAACCACTGTGAAGGTATGAGCACTACCTTGCTCTGCCTGGCTTTACAGTTTCCCTCAGCAGAAACCTGGGGACTTTTCTTGACATTAAGAGAGGCTCTGGGGACAGCGGAGTTGGTATCAGGGATTTCCTCAGCAAAGAAAATAACAAAACCATCATTGGTGCTGGAAAAGCAGTGAAGGAAAGGCCTTTCAAGGCATCTTCCTATAGTTTTATTTTAAATAGTTTTAATACATATTGCCTCAACTGTAACTCAGCAGTTGGTGTTCAGTGGAGGAAAGCTGTGGAAAGGAAGACAGAACAGGTAGCCTTCACTCAGCCTATGGCAGGTATTTAGGGTTCCTGAACACTGAGCAGAGATGGAGGCACTGGTAGGGCATACATCATCTCCTTTTGGAGTACTATCTGTATCTGTTGTTGAGCTGTTGGCATTTACATTGCTTAGGGCATCAACAGATTGAAGGCTGTTTGCACGTAGTGATGCCTGGAGACACATGCTTAATATGCTACGCTGTCTGCCTTCAGAGGAGCCCAAAGGCTCCAAATTGCAGACTAATGAGC
Organism: Morus bassanus; assembly: GCA_031468815.1. Classification (NCBI taxonomy): domain Eukaryota; kingdom Metazoa; phylum Chordata; class Aves; order Suliformes; family Sulidae; genus Morus; species Morus bassanus. The sequence goes on from CM062590.1 coordinate 594,135, forward strand.
AAAGCCCAGCTGTTTTCAGCAGTTGTCCAGAGCTGCCAGTTAGTAAAACTGCTAAGGCAATTCTGTAAGACTAGAAATGTGTTTTCTTGGCATAGTAAGGTAAATCATAGAATCATAGAATGTCCTGAGTGGGAAGGGACCCACAAGGACCATCGAGTCCAACTCCTGTCCCTGCACAGGACAACCCCAAATTCACACCATGGCTCTGAGGGCCTTGTCCAAGTGCTTCTTGACTATCGCCAGCTTGGCGCTGTGATGCCTCCCTGGGGAGCCTGTTCCAGTGCTCCACCACCCTCTGGGGGAAGAACCTTCTCCAAATACCCAACCTAAACCTCCCGTGGCACATCTTCCTGCCATTCCCTCGGGTCCTGTCGTTGGTCACCAGAGAGAAGAGATCAGCGCCTGCCCCTCCTCCTCCTCCCCTTGTGAGGAAGCTGCAGACTGCCATGAGGTCTGCCCTCAGCCTCCTCTTCTCCAGGCTGAACAAACCAAGTGACTTCAGCCACTCCTCGTACGGCTTCCCCTCTAAACGTTTCACCAACTTTGTGGCTCTCCTCTGGACACTCTGCAGTAGCTTTATATCCCTGATGTCCTGTGGCACCCAAAACTGCACACAGCGCTCGAGGTGAGGCCGCCCCAGCGCAGAGCAGAGCGGGACAATCCCCTCCCTCGACCGGCTGCAATGCAGTGCTTGATGCACCCCAGTGCACGGTTGGCCCTCTTGGCTGCCAGGGCATACTGTTGGCTTGTGTCCAACTTGCTCTCGACCAGAACCCCCAGGTCCCTCTCTGCAGAGCTGCTCTGCATCCTCTTGTTCCCCAGGCTGTATGTATATCCGGGGTTGTCGTGCCCCAGGTGCAAAATCCAGCACTTGCCCTTGTTCAACTCCATACGGTTGGTGATTGCCCAGCTCTCCAGTCTGTCCAGATCTCTCTGCAGGGCCTCTCTGCCCTCGAGAGTGTCAACAGCTCCTCCCAATTTGGTGTCATCAGCAAACTTAATTAGTATTCCTCCCAGTCCTGCATCCAAGTCATTTACAAAGAGATTAAAGAGTACTGGCCCCAGGACGGATCCCCATGGAACCACGCTAGTGACCGGCTGCCAGCCCAATGTGACCCCATTTACTATGACCCTTTGAGCCCGACCCATCAGCCAATTGTTCACCCATTGCATTACGTGTTTATCCAGCTGTATGCTGGACATTTGTCCAGGAGGAGACTGAGAGACACTATCAAAAGCTTTACTGAAATCCAAAAAGATTACATCGACTGGCTTCCCTTGGTCAGCTAGGTGGGTAACCTTCTCATAGAATGAAATTACGTTAGTCAAACAGAACTTTCCCCTCGTGAACCCATGCTGGCTAGGTCCAATGACTGCATTGTCTTTCAGGTGTTCTTCAATAACTCCCACAATAATCTTCTCCGTAATTTTGCCAGGCACAGAAGTGGGACTGACAGGCCTGTAGTTACTGGGGACATCCCTGTTGCCCTTCCTGAAGACTGGGACAACGATTGCCAGCTTCCAGTCAGCTGGGACCTCTCCAGATTCCCAAGAGCATTGACAAATCCTTGCAAGAGGTCTCGCTATGACATCAGCCAGCTCTTTCAGTACCCTTGGATGAATCCCATCAGGCCCCATTGACTTATAGGGATCCAGTTGGAGCAGCAAGTCCTGCACAAGTTCAGGGTTGCTTAGGAGTCTATCATTCCCACAGTCATGGTTCTCTGGGGTCCCAGGGCCCACCATCAGTGTTGAAGACCGAGGCAAGGAAAGCATTAAACATCTCTGCCTTGTCTATGTCCCTACTTGTAAGGTGACCATTCTCATCAAGCAACAGCTTGTTAAGGACTGGTAAAAACAGGTTTTACAGCTGGTAAAATAGCTGAAGAAGGCAGAAGCAGAAGAGGACCACATGAAATGACAAACTGGATGAAGGGAATACCTGCAGTTCTGGAGACTGTAGGATGCTTGAGTGCTTCTACTCAGAACAGCTCAGGGAGCTGTTATCAGCTAACTCCGATGGGTTTTCTTTGGTCCTGGCTGGAGACTGACCTGCCACCCAAATCTGGGTGAAACTCTGTTTTGGTTATTCTGGGGATGACATCCAAGCTGCCACCAAAAGCAAGAATTAGTCCTACCGTCCTTTGCAAAGCACCGTTCATCTGATACACAGGGCTCTGTGAAAACAAAGGTTATTTGCAAAACTGATGTCCTCTTTAGCCACTCACTGCTTCCATCAGCAGTCATATTCCTTTCTGGTAGCACAGACACCCTCCTACTCCTTTTTGCATGCAGATCTTCCTATTCACATCCTCACTAAGTCAATATATTGCACTTGACTCAGAAAATAGGATGCTAGGAAGCCTGATGGTGTCCTTGGTGGATCTGTTCTTTTCTTTCTTGGGACTTCACAACCATATTCAGGGGAGTTCTCAAATGGCTTCAATAGGTGACATAATGGATTTTCTAGGGAAAGATTTCTCATCTGGAGCATTTTGATAATAGTAGTTTATAGTTAAATATATACTTCTAAATTTAGGGTGAAGGCTGTAGAGTCAAAAATCACTGATTTTGGCTTGGGTACGTGAAAGGCTTCCTCTGTCATTTGAGTGAGTGGCCACATAGATGAACTGGCCTCTCAGGAGGTCCCAACTGGAAAAAGTCCCAAGCAAACTGTTAAAACTGGTCGCTTCCAGCTCCTTCCATCCTATATTATCCCATGATTCCATGGTCTATTAAACAATCCTTTACAGTTTTTGGAATAAACTGACAGATGTTTTTGCTAGCATTTCAAATGCAATCCCAAATTTTCAGCAGCCAAGTACTCATTAAAGCCAGCTCAATGAATGCTTTTGGTGGGTATTTACATCAGCAAAACAGGAACATTGAAACCTTGCAAGGAGAAAATGGAAAAGGATACAGAATGCAGAACACTAGTGCTCAACTGAGAATGTACTGTTTTCATATAAAGTAGCACTCGGAACTGGTCTTACACAGCATTTTCCACCCAAATAAACCAGTGGCACCGAGTCAGCTTTTCTGGAGCTCTTATTGCTCATCCTTGAAGCACTCTTCGAGGCAGTCCTGTCCCTTGGACTAAGGTTGTGATGTGATGTTTCAGACAGGCCAGCTAAACCTCGTGCCACCACCAAAGATGCTGCCTCTCTCTTTGCATCGACACAGGTATTGGTCTGTTCCTGCCATGAGACAAGGCAGGAGCCCAGCCTGCAGAAAATGGTTCAGTCTTTTGGATAGGCTTACATCTCTGCCAGTTCAGCTGCCTGCCCTGTCTCCCTAGGGATCGGAAGAGCAGCAGTGCTGAGGGGGGAAGCAGCAGGAGGGAGGGGGAATAGCACAGCTCCACTCAGCAGCACCCTCTCTGTAGCCTTAAGGATTGCCTGGAGTGCTGCAGCTGCTAAAACAGCTGGAACATTTCCTGTCATTATATGTTTAAGAGCATGTCCAAAGTCCCATGTCAAGGTAGGCTGCAGGGAGAGGAAGTCCCTACTTCTCACTGGGAGTTTGAGAGGTGAATAACATCCTGAATCCTGAACCGCACTGCTTCTAAGCCTCAGCCCATCCTTCAGTCAAATGTTCCCACAGAGACTGCATTGCTAATTATTTCCTCCTGAAATGCTACACTACTAATAATAGGTATTGTCAGGAAAAGGAGAAACCAATTGAACCGAATATTGGCAGATGCTGGGGAGAGAGTGAGCTCTGCTGCCCCATATGTGCTGCTGGTGTGAGAGAGAACATGCCATGGTGGGGACCACTGTCTGACCAGTACTGTCTTGATTAGCACTGAAGCTGTTGTCACTTGTCAGAAGAGGACAGAGTGCGAAAATGCTGGTCTTACTATTAATTAATATGACTCCCAGTATCATTGTCTGTGATGAATTGTCAGACATGAATTGATGACATGAGGGGTTCAAATGCGGTTTTTGCTGTGGCTTTCCTTGTTTCATCAAGCAGCTAAATTTGGCCTGAGGGCATGTGTGACAGTCTTCCCCAGCTTGCTGCTCAGTCCTGCTGCATTTCAGCTGTCGGAGCAAGCTGAGCTCAAGTGCATGTCAGCATTACAACACAGAGTAGTGCATACATGCAGCATGGGATACCCAGTGCAATATGGTTCTGCGTGACAAAGTAAGCATCCATCCAACTTTGATCTGCCTTCTTCAACACTGAGGTGAACGTTAGATTGTCAGGATATGTACCACTATGGTTGCATGCTGGCTGACACTTCTATGTTCAACATAGGGAGCCTGCCGAAGTAAAGGAAAGACACTTGGCACAAGCTGCACAGCTTAATTTACATGCCTGCTTTGATGGAAAGGCATAAATCCCTCAGCCAGGTCCCTTGATAAATCCCTCACTCACGTCATGAGTAGGAGCAGAAGACCTCCAAGAGCAATTCAGTCTCCACTTAGTTGACTTGCTCAGCCAGCTTTGTGGCCCATAGTCTTGGCTTGCCTCTTACATCATTCTTATTACATTATTCCTGGCGTGAAAGGGTAGATTTAATAATTTTCCCAAGTATGTAAAAAAATTCAGAAGTTACTCTGCTACTCCTTGGTCCTCTTCCCCAGCAGCATCTTGTCATAGGTCCCATAAAATTTATGTTGGGAGAAAGGAAGGGTGCACAAACAAGGTGAGGAAACTTGCTGGTGATGCAGAGTAACTGATGGTAATCCCAGGGAGGCATGCTGAGAAACACTGCCAGAGCACATCACAACGCAGAATGACAGGTGATGAAAACAGCAGTTGAATTTAGTTGGCCATGGATGCAGAAGTGACAATTCTTAAGATCTGCAATGGAGAGAAATTGTCTACTCATACACAGTTTATGGGGGCAGTTTTCTGCAAAAAGGAGCTTTGTGCTCAGCTATAGCTCAAAAACAAATTATGGAATCGCTAGGAGAAGAATAGAGAACAAAATGCATGACCTTTGCTGTGCACAAACCATTGATGCTGGATGGAGTCCTGGTACTCCTATTTCAAATGGGTACAAGGTCTTCCAAAAGAAGGACAAAAGTTCAGATATGGAATAGTTTTGCAGTGAGAGGAGATTAAACAGACTAGGAGCCATCAGGTTGGAAGAACGTGTAGAAGACCATGAATGCAGAGAAGACAACAGGGAAACAATTACTTACCTTCTTGCGATTCAAAGACTAGAGGCCTTCCAGTAAAGTTACTTGGTAATGGGCTTAAAACCAGAAACAAGGGACATTTTGTAAATTTAGTTGTGAAACCACCCCAGAAAAAATGTTAAATTCCAAGGGAAAAAAATCCATTAGAGGTAGATAAATTCTGCAGCTGGATTTGGTTCCTTGTTCAGGGTGTTCTCAAAGCAGTGACTGCCAGAAGCTTGGAAAGGTTATATAGGATGAGATTACTCTCTCTGTGCCATGTTTCTTGTATGGTTTGCCCAAATAAATGATGCTTGCCTTTGCCAAAGAGCTTATTGGCTAGTGGTCCTTAATGCCACTTTCACCATCTTGCATGCAGCCTCTTACTGGTTTAGGCCTCTCTGGGCACTAAAATAACCCCTGACTCCTTCCTGGACTGGAAGAAAGGTTGTGTGGAAGCCAGACACCTGGCATCAGTTTAGGTGCTTCTGTGTATCCCAACCAGCAGGGAGGCAGCACCTCTCATATGCCAAAGCCAATGACATCCTTAACATTCCAATGACATTCCTTAACATTCCTCTCTCACGATAAGATGGAGATACTAACTCTTCCCCTTGCAAGGAAATACTCCTGACGTGTTCAAGCAACCCAGGCAGCCAAAAAAGGAGTAATGAATAAAGCTCCTTTGCTGGTGAAGGAGTCAGAGGCAGATCCCAGTGTAGAGCTGTGTGCTTACACTCAGGGTGCTGCACAGACCTGCAAGCTGACAAATCCAGAAAAATAGCACCCTGTGGACAGCCAAAGGACACTCCCAGTAGGAGAAGCTAAACATAGGCAGAATCTGTTTGGTACTTACCCTGTGGGCTTCATGTCCATCTGCTCACCCTGGGTCACAAATCATGGTCCAAGTCTGGCAAGAAAGAGAAAATTAATTAATGGTTAAATGTGATTCTAATTCACAGGGCTCTGAGAAAATCCCTGTACAAGGAGGCTGCCTGGACAGCAGGGTTAGAAACCTCCTCTCCAGAGACTCTCTTGCACTGAAAGCCAGTGAACAACTCCACACTAACTATGGATCCTCAACCATGCTTGGTTTTTCCTTTGACCGTGTCTGTTCAGGAGAGCGCCAATCAAGCTGAGACAACAGGACATTTGCTGACTTTGCTGCCAAGTGAAAATAAACCATCACCATTTTTAGTCTTGAAGTCTGTGAATTACAGAGACCTTGAATAGACTTAGCTCTTAGGGCTCAGTCTCTCAAGGTGGGTTTTTTGAGAAATGCATGATTGATTTTCCATGTCCTGCTGTGCTCTATAAGGGGAAGAGTGAGGTGTTGGCTGAAGGCTAGGAAATGCTAGAAAGGTGATTATAACAGGGCAGGCTTGGCAAGTCACTTCAAGCTGTTCTAAAGACAAACTATCTATCAGCTAGTCATAATGCATTATCTTCTTCCAGTCTGGCAGCTGAACAAGTACTTATATTGTACAAAATGAACAGGCAGCATCACAGGGAATGCATTAGGAGCAGATACTGGAGGTTTTTAATTCATCTGACAGCATTGCCAACACAGGCTCTTACCTTTTTTTTATGGAGCCAAGGCTTCTGTCTGAAACACTGGGCACTTTTCTCTCCTTAAAATCCATCTTGCTGGCAATCTGTAAGCAAAAAGGATTCAATAAACTTATATCTGATTCTTCTGCATACAGGAATGGACTAGTCTCTTTCTCCCACAGGAAATGAAAGAGAACATTTTGAGACAGGAAGATGAAGGCCAGACCATGAGTGAGATCGAAGACAAGATGAAACCATGTCCTGTGCAGCAGTGCCAGCGGGACAACTTTGTGCAGCAATTAGGAAACAGCAGCCACTGCTTAGTTGCTCCTGTGCTTCAAAAGAGCCATCACAGCCCTGGGAATAATGGTGCCCCAAAAAGGCAGAGAGCAGCAGCTAGATCATGGTTCTTCTGTTGGGTATGTCAGATGGGTAAGCAGAGAAAGGCTGAGCTACCTGAACTAAAAGACAAAGATGACTCAAAACTCATGGGTTTGAACTCATGGGTTTAAGCTCAAAACTTATGTGTTACACTAGAAATCAAATGTGCCCTGCCACAAGATCAGTGAATGCCCAGAACTACCTCACCGCAGGGTAGACACCACAGCTGGATCAAGGGTTTGATGAAGAGGAGGATGTGACACTGTCATGTGTAAGCTCTGGGATTGAATGGTTGATCCTGGAGATCCCTTTCAACACCACTTCTTTTGATTAGAAGTGTAACAGAGCAGATTTGAAAACTGCCCTCAAAAGATCCATCCCAACACCACCACAAGCAGTCACTGCTTTGGAAATTTCTTTTGGGTCCTATTTCCTCTGTACCATCCTAGATACCACCCCCAGTCCAGCAAATGACACTTGATGAAAGTGACTGGATGGATGGGACGAATCCGTATGATTCAATAGTAGGCAACAGTTTCATATGTTCAAATTGTGTTAAAAATATTTGAGAAAACTGATAGGCAATTTTTCCAGTAGCCCTACTAAAGCCTTGATTTCTTTTACTATAGTTCTAGTATATTTAAGCATTACCTTTTTCCCTACATTTCTAGGTTGATGCAAATCATTTTAACTGCACAAAAAAACCTGATTTGCTCTACCTGAGCACCCAGCACCCAATGTTAACCATGCCCAGTGATGAGCAGCTTTAGCTACCCGCAGGACCCACAGATCAAAAAATGATCCAAAACTTCTCTTCAACTTCTTGGCTGCTTGGGGAGTCAGACTCAAATGAAGTATTATTGCAAGGACTGGAACAAAGCATGTACAGTAAAGTTTTTTTGCTTTACAAAGGCTTTTCTTTGTGGTGGTGCAAGGGAAGCAAGAACCTAAAGATAATCTTCAGAGTGCTGATGCTACAGGAGGCATCAGGAATTGTCTAAAGGGAAGGCAGTTCATTTGTTCACATTCAAAACACTAGGGATTTCTACTATCTCTGGAGAAAACTCGCTTAGGTGTCTAAATCCAGATATTCTTTCAATGTAGTTTATTTAGAATACAATTTAGAATACAATTTCCTACACATTTGAAAAAAGCAACCTGAAAAAAAGAAGAAATGGTGATTTGCAGAGGTTTACCTTCTTGACAGGGACACCTGCCATTTGAGCTAACAGAGTTTGGCAACAGCAGGAGTTTTCTGTTTTCAGTATCTGAGATAGACACTTCACCAGATTTCATAGTTCATGGCTGCCTGCTTGCGTGCAGGTTTTGGAGAAGATGCTGCTTTCTGAGGGCCAGTGTGCCAGGAGCTGAGGGTGATCCCAGCTCACGCCTTCCCCTCACCGACAGGGTGAAGTCTTACAGGGTCTGAACACAATGGGCAAAGCTGCATACTGGTAACTGGGTCCTTTTTGACAGACATGGCAAGTGGTGAACGATATCCAATGTCCATGCCTGGAGTCCAGTCAGGAACAAATGGAGATGGAGCCAGAGGCAGAGCTGGAAACAAGACTACATCATGGGTCCACTATCCATCCAGGAGATGGATGTTTCAAGTGGGGCTAGCTTGGAAGAAAGAGCAGATCACCAAGGACCCAGTCAAGTTCTGAAAACCTCCATTGATTGAGACCCTGCAACCTCTGTAGGCTTCTGCACTTGAGTTTGGCCACTCTGAGTAAAGTCTATTTTTGGTTCTGTCCATTCAGGCTCTCCCTTTCTGCAACTTGTGCCCATTGCCTCTTGGTTGCTATTCAGCCAGAGTAGCCAGTGTGTGAAAACATGACCTGGTGAGGCAAGGAGCTGTGGGAGGCTCAAGTAGATCAGAGGGGATAAAACCTCCCCAGAGCCACCACTTAGCATGATACAAAACTTTTCCTGACTGAACTTCCTGGCTCTTCACCAAGGTGTGGGATGCCAGAGCTCTTCCAGGAAAAGACTGGGAGAACTTACTGCCAAAAAAAAATATTTTCCTATATTGCTGGAAATTGCTGTGGAATATATTCAAGCTATAGAGAACCACTTAGAATAAACAGGATTGTGCAAAGCATATAGAGCACAGAACATTTCAGAAAAGGATCAGTGTGTAGGGTTACGAGGTATATCCAGCTTTAAAGAGGGAGAAGAAAAATAAAGTTGCTAGTGCAGGTAACTTGAATTTTCCAGCAATATTATGTTGACAGCTCAGATTTGGAAATTGAGCTTGGAAGCTTGAGTATGGATAAGAAAAATCCTACACAGCTTGCTGTTCATGGCTTTTAGTCTTCCTTGCTGTCTTTGAACAAGAGTTAGGCCAACAGGTCAAACTCAGATACCCACAGTAAAGATTCAAAGTAACTGCAAGTTAAGTACTTAGACATATGACTGGATTTCCCACAGTATGGAGCAGACATAATTCCAGACCATCCATGCAAAGTGAGCTTGCTTGATCCTACTGATTCAATGAGTTATTCTTTAAGGAACCTAAGGCATCCCTCTAAGTCATCCACCCTTGTCCTTAAGGGGGACTTCAACTTGCCAGATGTCAACTGGGAATACCATGCAGCTGCGACAAACAGGACCAGAAGATTCCTAAACCATCTGGACAACTTCTTGGTACAGGTACTAAGGGAACCAACCAGGAAGGGTGCCTTCCTTGACTTGTTGCTCATTAACAGAGAGGGTCTCGTGGGTGAGGTGGAGATCAGTGGCCACCTTGGCCACAGTGACCATGAAGCAGTCAAGTTTAAAATCTATGGTGACAGGAGGAAAACTGCCAGCAAGACCTCAACTCTGGATATAAGGAGAGCAGACTTCAGGCTGTTCAGGGAACTGCTTAGTAAGGTCTCCTTGGAAAAAGCCTTTGAAGGTGCTGGGGTCCATCAGTGCTGGTCACTTTTTAAGTACCACCTCCTAAAAGCACAGGAGCAGGCAATTCCAAAGTATAGGAAGTCAAGCAGGCGAGGCAAAAGGCCGGCTTGACTGACCAGGGATATTATTCTAGAAATAAGGAGGAAAAAGAAAGTATAGGGCCAGTGGAAGCAAGGTCAGGCGACATGGGAGGACTATAGGGATGCTATTCACCACAGCAGGGAGGAAATACATGCAGCCAAAGCTCAATTAGAGCTGAAGCTGGCCAGTACCATGAGGGACAATAAGAAGGACTTTTTTCACTCAGTAATGACAAAAGGCAGGCCAGAAATAACATTGGCCCATTGGTTGATGAGAATGGTCACCTCACAAGCAGGGACATAGACAAGGCAGAGATGTTTAATGCTTTCCTTGCCTCGGTCTTCAACACTGATGGTGGGCCCTGGGACCCCAGAGAACCATGACTGTGGGAATGATAGACTCCTAAGCAACCCTGAACTTGTGCAGGACTTGCTGCTCCAACTGGATCCCTATAAGTCAATGGGGCCTGATGGGATTCATCCAAGGGTACTGAAAGAGCTGGCTGATGTCATAGCGAGACCTCTTGCAAGGATTTGTCAATGCTCTTGGGAATCTGGAGAGGTCCCAGCTGACTGGAAGCTGGCAATCGTTGTCCTAGTCTTCAGGAAGGGCAACAGGGATGTCCCCAGTAACTACAGGCCTGTCAGTCCCACTTCTGTGCCTGGCAAAATTACGGAGAAGATTATTGTGGGAGTTATTGAAGAACACCTGAAAGACAATGCAGTCATTGGACCTAGCCAGCATGGGTTCACGAGGGGAAAGTTCTGTTTGACTAACGTAATTTCATTCTATGAGAAGGTTACCCACCTAGCTGACCAAGGGAAGCCAGTCGATGTAATCTTTTTGGATTTCAGTAAAGCTTTTGATAGTGTCTCTCAGTCTCCTCCTGGACAAATGTCCAGCATACAGCTGGATAAACACGTAATGCAATGGGTGAACAATTGGCTGATGGGTCGGGCTCAAAGGGTCATAGTAAATGGGGTCACATTGGGCTGGCAGCCGGTCACTAGCGTGGTTCCATGGGGATCCGTCCTGGGGCCAGTACTCTTTAATCTCTTTGTAAATGACTTGGATGCAGGACTGGGAGGAATACTAATTAAGTTTGCTGATGACACCAAATTGGGAGGAGCTGTTGACACTCTCGAGGGCAGAGAGGCCCTGCAGAGAGATCTGGACAGACTGGAGAGCTGGGCAATCACCAACCGTATGGAGTTGAACAAGGGCAAGTGCTGGATTTTGCACCTGGGGCACGACAACCCCGGATATACATACAGCCTGGGGAACAAGAGGATGCAGAGCAGCTCTGCAGAGAGGGACCTGGGGGTTCTGGTCGAGAGCAAGTTGGACACAAGCCAACAGTATGCCCTGGCAGCCAAGAGGGCCAACCGTGCACTGGGGTGCATCAAGCACTGCATTGCAGCCGGTCGAGGGAGGGGATTGTCCCGCTCTGCTCTGCGCTGGGGCGGCCTCACCTCGAGCGCTGTGTGCAGTTTTGGGTGCCACAGGACATCAGGGATATAAAGCTACTGCAGAGTGTCCAGAGGAGAGCCACAAAGTTGGTGAAACGTTTAGAGGGGAAGCCGTACGAGGAGTGGCTGAAGTCACTTGGTTTGTTCAGCCTGGAGAAGAGGAGGCTGAGGGCAGACCTCATGGCAGTCTGCAGCTTCCTCACAAGGGGAGGAGGAGGAGGGGCAGGCGCTGATCTCTTCTCTCTGGTGACCAACGACAGGACCCGAGGGAATGGCAGGAAGATGTGCCACGGGAGGTTTAGGTTGGGTATTTGGAGAAGGTTCTTCCCCCAGAGGGTGGTGGAGCACTGGAACAGGCTCCCCAGGGAGGCATCACAGCGCCAAGCTGGCGATAGTCAAGAAGCACTTGGACAAGGCCCTCAGAGCCATGGTGTGAATTTGGGGTTGTCCTGTGCAGGGACAGGAGCTGGACTCGATGGTCCTTGTGGGTCCCTTCCAACTCAGGACATTCTATGATTCTACTAAGAACTTCTTAGCATCCTGAAGGAACTGGCCTTCAATGTTTATGAAATACTCTGAGATTCTTGGTTGCACCACTTGCTAGAGCTCTTCAATTTTGCTATGAGCAGCGTCCTAAGACATCCATTGCAAAAGGTCCAAAAGTATTTGAAAACTATTTTTCCTTCCTTATCGTAGTTCTTCAGATTCAGAGTGGATTTTCAGTGCTACCTCAGTGCTGGCTTACTGTTAACATTGAGATGTTCTAAACTGGCACATAATCCCATAGGTTTACATTACTCTAACCACTCACATGCCCACTGCCAGTCATACATGACTTTGCCCAGCACCTGCAATGAAGCAAAGGCAGTACCTTTTTCATGTCACCATCTTGACAGGGTCCACAAATAAGACTTTCCTCCCATCTCATCTCTGGGACATGATCTGTCAGATTTTGAGTTAAAAAACAAGGACTGCAAACTCCACCATGTGTGGCAGATGTCTCCCCCCATTTCTGTGAGCCTACTGTCCCTATGAAGGCTGTCCTGTGCTCTGGGAGCCCAGCAGGTCAGATTTAGAGAGAATAAACACTCTGAAATGCAAGTGGGTAAAGCCTGGCATAGGGGATTTAAGCCCTGTGGGAAGCTACAGCTCAAGCATGAGGCAGAAGACAGCGGAGCAGAGCCCAGTGGAAGCTGGGCCAGCTACACTGATGATCTCTCACAAGCTATTAAAACCAGATCCGCTTGCTTTTGACTACTGAATCTGCCAAGCAGAAGAAGAGCACATACTGATGGACTCACCAAGGTCCAATCAAAGCAGCCATCCTGAGAGCATACCTTCCTGTTTGAGAAGCTGCCATCAAACTCTTCTAAGGTGGGCCAGGAAGGAAAGTCCTGTGCACTTTAGTAAGTGGCTGAGGCTTTGCGTGCCTAATATAGAGTGTTTTGTATTTTACAGACTGTCTAGCAACCTGTATCTCCTGCAACATGCTGATGTCATGCATAGGCACAGAACTTCAGTGTTCCCAGACAAACACCTGATTTACAGAGGGGTCTTACAGCAAAGCTAAGCTTGAATATGCCTGTATCAGAAAGACAGTCTACCTCTCTTCCATGAGAAAGCGACAGGTTTTCTTATCTCCTTCCCCAAAAGGTACTTACCGAAATACACTCACAGAAGGATGGCCTGCAAGAGCACCCTGATTGTAAAAGTAGCTGACCAACAGACTCTGGGAGCTCAGGAAAATTTCTGTTAGCAGAAGACAGAAGGAAAACTACTGTTTCAAATAGGAATAATAAACACTATGGAAGTCACTTCTGCTAGGAGATGAGGAGTGCCCCTGTCTTTTCTGACATGGAAAAAATTGCCATACTCTCATGAAGAAATGGAGACCACAGCCTCTCCTGAAGACCTGGGCTATTAAGCATTTGTAGGAACTTAGCGTATTGCTTTTTAATTAGTTACAAATTCTTCAAAAGCAAATACTTTATTTCGGTTCAACTGCAGTATTTTTTGGACTGTGCAAAGAGTCCATTTCACTATTCCACATTTTTATCATCATATTAGATTAACACCTTTGGTGACTTTCTGCCATCCCAAAGCTTCCAGCTTTGCCAAAGGAAATATAAACAGACTAAAGCATAAATCTCTTAAGCTCTAATTGCAATACAGTGATCTAAATTTGTATTTTTAAATCATTTGAAACACCAAGCAGTGTTCCCAACACAGAGTGTGTTCCTGCATTGTTTCTCCTGGCAGCAGAGACATCTCAAGGAACATTGTCCTCCTTTAGACTTTTAGGACCTGTTTTTTGTATGCTTTGGGAGTTCCAGTGAAACCAGTTAGCTTTTAGAGTTGCACTGATGAAAAATCTCTCAAGAAAGACAGGAAAAGAAAACTGGAGCCCTCAAATGGAGCCAAAATCTTACTGACTGTAAGGCTCATTCATTAAATACTAAAAACAGTGCTGTGAGTACAAGGAGTCCAAAATGCTTCACACAGGTGGGCGAGTCTCATGATGTGCTGCGAAGAGAGCTAATCTCTTGTTCTCCCTGCTGAGAAAACAGAGAGGCATTTGGAGCCAAATCCAGAGCATACTGCAGCGCTGGTGCCAGGAGACATCTTAGATGAGTCAAGGCTCCCTTCTGCCTCTCTGAGCATTACTGTGGAGTTATCAGGAATATGGTCTGGGTGGCTCTGGAGATGCCACACATGGTGGCTTATTCTTTTGCCCCATGCCTTTGATTAAGAAAACCAAGAGAACACTCTCCCTTGGAGAACCCCCTAAGTGTGAAAGTCCTCTATGTATGTCAGAAGACTGGACATCTCACCCACATCTTGGTGCACAGCCTCAAGGACCCTCCATCCCATCTTAAGGTGCTGCTTCTCCTAAATAACCGTGTGGTCTTTGTGTTGGGCTTTCCCACCCCATTAACAATAGGACTAAACCCCTGGCACAGCATCACCCCAGACATGAGCCAACCTAACACCCAGCCCAAGGGGACACAAAGACAATTCCAGAGAATCACTAAAGATGAAGGAGAATTATGATCTTGGAGGCACTGATGGTGGTCAGGGGTCTGGGTTGAGGTGGGTTTTTTGGTGTCTGCTGAGTAGTATAGGGTATTGGGAGGCTAGGGATGGGCCGGGGCTAAGGACCCCATACTGGGTTGGGGGAGTTTTAGGCCTCAGTGCATGCAACCAGGGTGCCCTTTGAGTCCGCCCACTGCTCGAAGGCAACAGCCTGAAGGGTGGCATGGGGGGAGACCCCATGGCAGGTGGGGGGAGACCCCATGGCGGGGGGGTGGTTCCTGTAGGGAGACCAAACTCCTGACCATGGATGAAGGAGGAAGAAGGGAATTGGTGGCAGGAAAGAGGGGAGAGAGCTCAGGGACATCTGACCACCAAGGTTTTCAAAGCATGAGAAAAGGATGAAGGCAACTCCCTGGGAACCCCTTCTCCGCTGCCTCTTGGCCAGGAACCCCTGCCCAAAGGGGAGTAGCAAGGAGGAAGGGCAGTGGCCCATGGTTGTAACACAAGTACAGCCACTGTGGTGAGCTGTGGTTTTCTTTTGTGGTCCCATTAGCTTTTCAGCAGACTAGGTGCATTTGAGAAATGTCTTTCTCCTAAATGGAACTATCTGAAATACGAGCAAAACTCTACCTTGAAAAGGCATCAAAATAGATCTTGAGTCACACAGGGCTGCATAGGGCACGTAATGCAAAATGATGCATGTTGAGCTGCAGGAAAAGAATGGAGTTAAGGTATGCAGCACAGTCAGATGAGCTGGATTGCTCACTCTTCTGTTCCTTTTAGCACATACATTCTGCCCATCTGTTAACACCTTATTGTGCTGTCTCTTTCCATTGCATCCTTTCCCAGCCCATACTCCTCCTGCAGTGTAGAGGATGTGTTGCCTTCAAAGAATATTAAATGTCCCTCTAACTCTCATGTCTTTTAAAGTCAAAGGGACTACACTATTCAAAGCCAGCACTGATGGAGAGTCCTCCTTTCATCAGACAACCTTTGCAAATTGTCTCATCCACCCCAATTTGGGCACTAGATGCCACCTGGGTAGGTGTCTTGATGAGCCTTTTCTAGTCTTGCACTGAGTACATCTCCACAAAGCCCTTTTGTATGCAGAACTATCAAGGAGGTTCATAGGGTTGGGTGAATGGTCATTGCAGCCTCATCTTTGAGTGGTGCAGTTACACATCTCATCGAGTTTCAACTCTGTCCTCTGGAGGGTTAAGAAAACGAAGTGTGCATGAAAAATCATGTTACTCCAGCTCAGGACTTCTGATCCCTGCCAAAATGAATTATCCTATGCTCCTTCCTGTGCCTTCTTTTTTACTCTTGCAATTATCACCTGCCATCATGACAGAATGGAATGACTGATGCCATATATATCCAAATTATTTTGGATTTAATAAAGAACCAGTCATACACCTGGATTTCCCGTGCTTATGGCATTTGGATCTCATAATAGAACTGCAGAAAGGCTTAGGCTGGCAGGGATGTCTGGAGGTCACCTCGTACAACCTTCTGCTCCAAGCAGGGCTAACTTGAAAGCTAGAGCAGATCTAGCAGGGCTTTCCCCAGTCAAGTTTTGGAAATCTCCAAGGATGGAGACTCTACCAGCTCTGGGCACCTCCTCCAGTGGCTGATGTCCTCTTGGTTAACAATTTTTTTTCTGATGTGCTATCACAGTTTCCCTTGTTGCAGTCTGTGTGACTCTGCCTTTTGCTGTGCACCTGTGAGATGAGTCTGGCTCCATCTTCATTATGACCCTCCTTTCAAGTAGTTGAAGACAGAAGTGTGATTGTCCCTAACACCTTCTCTTTGCTGGGTTGAAGAAGCCTGGGTCCTTCAGCTTCTTCTTGTACATCATGCACCTCTATTCCCAGTCATCTTACTGGCCCTCCGTTAGATTCCCCAGTTTGTCAGACCTCCCTTGCCCTGAGAAACCCCAAGGTGGGCACAACACTGAGATGTGTCTCAGAGGTGATGAGTCAAGGGGAGGAATCACTTCCCTAGACATCCAGCTATTTTCTTGCTAATACAACTCAGTATGTGGCTGGCCATCTTCACCACACGGACATACATCTGACTGCTGCTGAACTTGTTGTCCACCAGGTCTTTTTAGGGCGCTGCTCCCCGAGTAGTTGTCCCTCACTTGTCTGGGTTGCATGGGGTTATTCCATCCCAGAGGCAGGAACAGGCATTTGCCTTTGTTGAACTTCCTGAGATCCCCGTTGACTCATTCCTACAGCTTATTGAGATATCTCTAAATGGCAGCTGTCTTTCCCAGGACTGACTGCACCACTTTTGAAACATTCCTTAAGTACTGGCATGGTTTCCCAGATTTATGTCCATATTAACACAGAGGTTGATACTAGAAAGCAGCAAGGTTTGTTTAACAAATCCAGCTCATGCCCAAGTGATGATACCAGTGGTCATAATCTCTAAAAGCACTGGAGTCGGTCATCTGCTATGATGAATAAGGTCATGTCCCTGGCTACAAGAATTAATGCAACCGCACAAACTCAGCAGGGCTCACTGCAGCAAGGACTTCTTTCTTGGCTGCATTTTAACAACATGTGACAGTAAAGGATGGGATATTGGCAATATCTTTCTGACCAGGGTCTCCCAGAGTGATGGCAGATGGAGTAGAGACAGTCTGCCCTTGAGGGTGTCTGGATTGTCCCTTATTTTCTACTGGAAAAGTATCGAACAGTGTCCAAACAGGACATGGTCTTCACCAAAAACTCAGAATAGCCAAGAGGCCCACAGAGGCAGGACTGCACTTGCTCTAGGTAGGAAGGCACTCGCTGAATCAGAGCAAAGGCCCATCTCCCTAGGGTACCTGCCAGAGGAGACACCACAGTCAGGAAGGTGGGTCTCCTAATATGACATCTGCCTCTTGTGTTTCATATGTACTGGACCTGGGAAATCAGAGCAATTGCACTGCATCAATTGTGGCAGTGGGGACAGGGTTCTGCAGAAGGTGCTGGAGTACAGATGTGGCACTGGAGAGTTCTGGGCTGTACTGGGGTACTAGGTCTGCACAGGTGATCCCCAGGCACCAGCGCCAGGTGGAAGCCGTGAACCAGAATGACACCGCAGATGGAGATACCACCTCTATATGCTGCAAGAGGCACCCACACTACATCACAGAGTTCCATGTGGGGCTGGCCACAGCTGCAGCGGGGACCAGCACTACATCTTCTCCGTGGTCAAGACTGGCCAGGGAGCATTTGGGATGTGGAGAGGTGCAGAGAGGGTGGGCTTTGGCAAGAAATTCTGGGGGGATGGGGTGGTGACATGCCTGCTATGGGGCAGGAGGGTGCCCAACCCAATGTAGAGTACCAAGACTGGGCAGGGGGAACCCATTGAGCAAAAAAGCAAAAAGCACACTGAAGCCCTGAGCTTCAAGGAAGCTCTCCCTTCTCCCAGTACTCATCTCTGCTATCCCCATTCCCCTGTGTATAAATATTCTCCCTCACAATCCATGGAAAATTAGTGCCTCAGAGCACGGTCCCAGCAGCAGGCATCCACTTTCCTCCATGAGCATCCAGTCCTTGGCCAGAAGGAAGAGGCACTAGGGAGGACTACCCCCACACTCCCTGTGTCCTGGTTCAGACAAGCCCTTCAGCTTACACCTGGGTTTTGCTGGTTTTCAGAGACTTGGCAGTTGTGTAGTAATGTAAGACAGGACTAAGCTGGGGAAGCTGGATGCAGAGGTGCTGTCGAACCCTCTGTCCTTCCCTGCTGGGAAGTCACTTCTCTCCTTTTCAGAGAGGATTTATAGGCCTAAATTAAAACCACCTGCAACTCAGTGTGGGACCCTTGCAACCTGATTGTGTAGTGCCATGTCATTGTTAAAAAATGCGGTGTTTTAATGGCATCTGGCTGGTCTGGGGGAAACTCAGTGTCCTAATACTGTGTTATAAATAGTGATAAAACTGTGTGTTGCCATATAAATCTGTCTTCTAATATCTTTAAATACTTCATAATCATTAATGAAATGCAGAGAAGAACAATTAAATTCGTACTCTACTCTGTTTCTAAAGAAGGCCTGAAAGGATTAGAAAAATCAATGCCTTTTTCTGCTTGTTCTTTCATTAGAAATTCTGGCCCTATGTATGCAGCTTTTCTTGGAAGATGCTAAGGTCAACTGGAGAGCTGGTTAGACTGTACTAATAGAGATTTCATGCAAATGAATCACAAAAGCACCCTCTCCAGATATTTTTTTGTGTAAGTATAATGAATTGTATCTTGTTTTTAAATAAGGAAAACTGTCTTAGGTATTGTGCTATTACTGCTTCCACACTGCTGCTTCCACCCATTGGTGTTGAAAAAATCTATATCTAATTTTGTACGTCCTGCGCTCTCCCTGAGCCATCAGAGAGACCAGGGGAAACAACAGATACTTTGCAATGATGGCCAAAAGGGGACATTTTAAGCTTTCCTTTCTTAAAGTGCTGCAGTTACTGCCCAGAGACCTTGCTTTGTCCATTCGAGTGTGATTTAAGGGGAACCGCAGCACCTAAATCCAGGAAAACCACCGAGAAATTTTCCCCATAGTGGTTACATCTAAGAGTGGAGACACTTACATGGTGTGAGCCCCCGATCAAACCCAGAGATTCCCACCCTGGGGAAAGAACCAAAGGACTTAAAAATGTATTTTATCAGACTAGCTGTATTCTCTCCTGGGTTTTATCGTCCAGATGGATGACATAAAGTGTCTGTGCTTCAACATGTCGAACTCAATATTTCGATAGGCCTTGAGATGCCCTGTGGTGGCAGAGATGATGCAACAGCCTGGCGGGTAGTGCTGCTGCTGCTGCGTGCCTCCCCAACCCGCATAGGCTGAGCTGTCCGGGGACAACCCATGCCATGGCACAGGCATCTCTGGGGGCGCTGGGGGATGATAAGCTTGGTTGTGGCATTTGTCCTCTCCAGCACCAATGGCAGGAGTAGGTTAGAAGAGAGATATCCCCTTCTTGCTTGGGTCACGGCTGTGAAGTTGGGACAGCCTGTTGATGTAGGAGACGTGGAGGGGAATCACACTTCAACTCGGGCAGCAAAAGGTGAGGTGCCAGGGTGGATGCAGTCCTGTGGGGCTGAATAGAGTTCGCACAGCCATAACATCTGGCATGACCATAACCACAACGACTGAACTCTGCACAGCATCTGCCTTCTGCTAATGGCGGGGGCAGCCCCATCTCCACAGCTCAGCCAGGAACATGGGCATGGCAGCTACAGCCACCTTCTGCATGGCCGAAGTCCTTAACCTTGCAGAGAGAAGGGGCTGGTGCAGCAGCCCCATGAGATTCCTGCCACCTCCTGGGTGCTAGGGGTATGAATAATATGCCAAAGTGTTTTCTGTAACATGCAGCAAGGTCATCATGTGGCAGGAGCCAAGCAAACCCCTGCTTGCAGGGCCCTTACCTAGACTTAGCAAACTAACCAGATTCTTTCCTCTGCTCCTCACCACCAGACAATAATGTATGTTCACATCTCAGCACATGGTGCTAGTCTCGGGCTAAAAGCAGTCCCATTCCATACACAGGGCTGATGGTTTAGGTATCTTTCCCAGTTTGCAATGCAGGCTTTTTGGTTTTTGTGGTGTTTTTTTTTTTTTTTGGGGGGGGGGGGGTTGTGGTTTTTTGGTTTGGTGGTTTGGTTTTTTTTTTGACATTAGAGATTCTTATGCATTTTTTTCCCCAGGTCATAACCACTGCTATCAAGGATGTCTGGAAGGGTGAAAGGGCAGCCAGTGGGGGTGCATCACCTAATGGTCTTTAAGACACTTGCATCTAAAAGCTGCACGACAGCCTCCAGCCAAAGCCTTCTAAGCAGACCAGGTAAAACCAACTTTTATGGCTGTGGGAGACTTGTATGGAAAGACATGGGTGAGCAGGCGGTCACACCTGGGCTGCTGAGTCAAGCAAACTGTGGCAGGGGAGGGAGGACTGTGAGAGACCAGGGGGAGATCTGCAGGGACTCAAGCAGGGGCTTCCCCCTCCTTTCAGCAAGCGCGCACGCACACCTCCCACCGGTTCAGCCTTCCTGCTCACCCCACCAGTGCCACCCCGGCTTCTAGGGACAGTGCATGACAGGACCACAAGGATCAAAGAACTTGTCCTGCAACCGTGATCTCAGAATATTAGTAACCCAATCAATCTAAGCTGAGAGAAATGATACCAGTCCACTGCTTATAATTAAATATTAACAGACTGTGCAGTGAATTTCTGCTTAGCAAAGAGTAGAGCAATTATCATCTATCAGACTTTTTTTGCACTGTGCTTGTCATGTTCTGAAGGCCTAATGCTGTACTTCAAATGAATAAATTGCCCACCCTGGAACATGGTTTCTAGTGTAACTGCTTTGCTATTTAACTTTTCTGTGCCTCCATATTAAATTGTTCTGCACTTAAACAGACAGACAGTGTGAAAGTGTGAGGGAGCAATGCCTCCTCCCCACCAGCTGAAGGACTCTGTTAGGTTGGCACAAGTTAAGATAAGTGTATGATGTCAGGACTAGGACAGTATGGGGACAATAAAAGTCTAATAAGGTTGGTCGAAGTCCTGATGTAACCAGGGAGCTGTGTCATGCTGCAGTGGTGTGTGCACCACGGTCAGGAGTTTTCCTGAGCTGGAGTACAGTAATGCCACCACTGAGGCTGGGGAAGGCATGGCCAGGCAGAGAGGAGCAACAACCTCACGGACAATTCAGCTTGACAGCCAGGAGCTCTACATGCAACACAGGGTGATGTCAAACCCTGACTCACCATGGTCCTGAGTGTTCCCTACCTGCACAGCAATTTCACTTGGATCACAGACTTCTCCCCACTACTGCAAAATAGCCCCCACCAGCCACAGTGTTGGACAGAAAGTTAATTGTCCTTTTAACCAGTGAGCTGCTTCCAAATGGCCAAGCACCAGAGACATGTCTCTAATCCCAAATTCCATGTCATCTCCGTCCTAGCACTTTCCTCCACCTCTAGTTGACACGCACTAGTCCTTTCACACTCCTGTGATCAAAGGCGACTAATTTTGTTGTACTAAAACCCAAGGATAAACTGGAGGATATGCCCAGAGCTGTGCTCAGTTTCCAGGAGAAATCCCAGAAGCAGAGACCTGTATGTGAGGAGCAGGAACAACCAACACTGGTCTTCATGTGGGATTTCATCCCACGTTGGCAGCCACAAGAGTAACAGAAGAGAAGAAAGTTAAACCTCACTTGGGAACAGTTGCAGTGAGATGAACACCATTAATTACTATAGTTATTGTTATCAAGAGAACAAGGATAAATTCATAATGTCATGAACATTGCCACCTTGGAGGGTACCGCGCTTACTGGCTGCAGCTGGCCAGCACAGCTGTGTGGAGAGGAGGACAGGGCTGATGCAGTGCCTGGAGAGTGGAGGGTGCCACTGCTGGATGCTGGCCGCTGCCTCCCTCTGGGTCTGGCAGTGCTGGTCAGGAGGTCAGGGTGGACCAGGCGTCGTAAAAGGAGGTTCCTTTTTAGCTGGTTTTCAGGAAAAAATATATGTGTGATTTAAATACACCTTAAGCTGCCTCTGACTTCAACCCAAACCTGCCAGCACTGCACCTGAGCTGAGCTGGGTTACCAAAGCAGGGAGAAGAGCATCCACCCAAAGCAATTCTCCCAGGCACATGCACCAGCTTCCTCCCATTCCCTGCCCTCTCTGCCCACAGGATCTGACCCTCCAGGTGTGCCTCAGGCACCATCTCAATATTTATGTTGTGCTGCTCATTCCTGTGTTACAGAATCACAGAACGGCAGGGGTTGGAAGGGACCTCTGGAGATCATCCCGTCCAACCCCCGTCCTTGAGCAGGCACACCCAGAGCAGGGGGCACAGCACCGCGTCCAGGAGGGGTTTGAATGTCTCCAGGGAAGGAGACTCCACAGCCTCTCTGGGCAGCCTGTCCCACTGCTCCGGCACCCTCACAGGAAAGGAGTTTTTCCTCATGTTCAGGTGGAACTTCCCGTGCTCCAACTTGTGCCCGTTGCCCCTTGTCCTGTCGTTGGGCACCACTGAAAAGAGTCCGGCCCATCCTCTTGACACCCACCCTTCAGATATTTATAAGCATTGACAAGGTCCCCCCTCAGGCTTCTCTTCTCCAGGCTGAACAGACCCAGGTCTCTCAGCCTTTCCTCATAAGGGAGATGCTCCAGGCCCCTGATCATCTCCGTAGCTCTCCGCTGGACTTGCTCAAGCAGTTCCTTGTCCTCTTGACCTGGGGAGCCCAGAACTGGACGCAGCACTCCAGATGTGGCCTCACCAGGGCGGAGCAGAGGGGGAGGATAACCTCCCTCGACCTGCTGGCCACGCTCCTCTCAATGCACCCCAGGACACCGCTGGCCTTCTTGCCCACATGGGCACGTCGCTGGCTCATGGTCACCCTGCTGCCCACCAGCACTGCCAGGGCCTTCTCAGCAGAGCCCCTTTCCAGCAGGTCAGCCCCAACCTGTACCGGTGCGTGGGGTTGTTCCTCCCCAGGGGCAGGACCCTACACTTGCTCTTGTTGAATGCCATGAGGTTCCCCTCGGCCCAGCTCTCCAGCCTGGCCAGGTCTTGCTGAATGGCAGCACAGCCTTCTGGCGTATCAGCCACTCCTCCCAGCTTGGTGTCGTCAGCGAACTTGCTGAGATTATGCCCTATCCCTTCGCCCAGGTCATTGAGGAATATGTTGAACAGGACTGGCCCCAGCACAGACCCCTGGGGAACACCCCTAGTTACGGGCCTCCAACCAGACTCTGCCCCGTTGATCACGACTCTCTGGGCTCTGCTGTTCAGCCAGTTCTCAATCCACCTCACTGTCCTCTCATCTAACCTGCACTTCCTGAGCTTGACTGTGAGGATGTGATGGGAGACGGTGTCGAACGCCTTGCTGAAGTTGAGGTTAACAACATCCACTGCTCTCCCTTCATCTACCCAGCCAGTCACGCCATCACAGAAGGCTATCAGGTTGGTCAAGCATGAACTCCCCTTGACCTCCCTCCGCAAGCATGATGCTCTCCAGAGTGGTGTTTGCTGTTCTGTCTTCATACATTGATTATTCCAGTGCTAGGAAGATAACAGGCAGCATCTCTACTAAAGAGCATCCTATTGCTTTCAGATAGATCCCCAGTTAGTCCAGGTGAGTTTGAATTTTAGTCTTGTCTTTACAGTTTCTTCTAACTTAATGTCTTTTTCAAATTTCTGCCTGCTCCATATTCCATCTTCCACAATGGCATTGGTTACTAATGGGAATGGATGAAGGATGAATCTGTCCAAGCCCCCCCTTTCCATGCACCTTTCTGCTTTGACAGTGGATGGCCACCCTCTGAGTGCAGCTTTCCCACCAACAGCCCAGCCAAGTGCTGGAACCAGGTGCAGTAACTGACTCTACTGGTGCAGGGACATGAGATGGCTGAGCTGATCAAACCATGTGCTGCTAGTTAGCTCCGCTCCTCCTGGTTGCTCATTCCAGCTCTCTCCAGCTCTTAGACTATCCTGCCTTTCATCACAATGCCTCCTTTGGAAGCTTGCAAGACCATGGGGCGGTAATGCAAACCTTCAAGGGTGGACATGTATGGGGAGCAAAGCTGCTGGTCTGCTGAGATGGCTGGCACTGTCCCACTTTGCACAAGCCCTCCACAAAGTGACACTCTGCACTGTGTTAACCTGCATGTGACAGTTCCTGGGCTCAAGGTCAACAGTGAAAACTCTGGGTGTATGATGAAACCCCATATAAATCCTAAGCAACACTGACATATTTCCTAGATGTCACGACGCTTTCTAACAGGAGTAATGTTACCTTCATCAATAATTTAACCCAATGACTATTCTCTCATAAGAAACCAAGACACTATGTGGGCTTGGTTGAAAAAATATGGAATAATCTTATTTTTAATACAGAAAGAAATCAACAGCTATTATTTACAGGGGAAAAAAGCATGAAAGTACCAGTATCTCTAAGAAATCCCCATAAAACAATAGCACCTAAGTAACATGGAGAGGAAGAGGATTGGAGGACATATGTCACAGACAGGAAAGCAATCAGGAACTGGTGCATAACACAAACATTTTAAAAATTAACTTCCATGCTGTCCATATGTTGCATTATTTAACATGGCGTGGTTACAATGTACTTAGAGTTATCCGAGTTGTCAGCTCTGAACCGACTTCCTGTGGCTCTAGAGATGTCTGGGATGGAGAAACATTTTGGAAAACATCAAGTTCAAGCTGCCGTTTGAGAGACTGGGACATGAGAGTTAGGGTGTCCTCTGGGTAAGAAGTAGGTTCACACACAAGGCATCATCTCTGCAGTCTGGCAATAACAAGCCTTGGGTATGACTTGCAGAAGTGAGTCTGGTACTGGCAGGATGCGATGGTCCTACCTGGGCTGGCGCACAGCTAGAAGGAAACAGCCTGAAAACACCTCTCATACACTTACACCAAGTGATCTCTCAGCTGCCTGAGGAGCTTAGCTAGCCTGGGTTAGCTGAGCCCTCCATTCTGCTTCTCACCCAGCCCTCTGAGGCCGTGTCTCACCCAAAGGGGCAGGTCACAGAATCACAGCAGTGCTGTTGTGGGAACCCCTGGAGGCCTCCAGCCCAGCCTCGCACGTGGAGCAGGACTATTCCCAAAACCAGATGAGGGTGGCTATGGCTTTGTCTAGCCAGCTCATGAGGGAGGATGGAGATGTCCCACCTCTCTGGTGACCTGGCCCAGGGCTGCACACTCCTGGGGAAGAAGCTTTTCTTCTTCCAGTCCTTACTGCATCACCCCCTGCTGCAGGCTGGGCAGTGGCCCACTGCTCACAGAGAAGAGCATGATCCACTTGCTCTCCAAGGCAATCTTCCCCCCAATGTGCAGGCTATCTTGGGAGAGCTCCCTCTCAGGTGCTGCCTTGACTGCCTCCATCAGCTGGAAGAGGAGGTGGCTGAGTGGCCTCACAGCTCACACTCCAGGTGCCTTGCCTGGCCCATGGCTACACAGGCTCCTTCCACCACCACTGGCTATGGTGAGCTTTCAAGGCACGGTGTTCTTGCAGGATGACATGTGGGTCAAAGCATCCTCTGCCTCTGTAAAAGCAGCTCAGGCAGCCAGTATTGGGCATGCAGCATTTAGTGACATTTCCCCTCTACAATTCATCTGTGGCTTAGAGGCTCCTGAGCTGGAACCGTTGTCTTTGTAATAGTTTTGCTGGAGAGGGTTTTCTTCTCACACCAGTTTCTGAGAATCTGTGAACCCTTAGCCTCTGTACTACCCTACATAACCATGTCTTCGTGCTTCACTGTGTGCCATGGGGAGAAGGACTAACTGTAGTTTGGTTTGCATCCACCGATTTTTTCTGATGCCCCCGGCTCTTATTCTGAAAGAGGTAACAGGACATCTGAGCCCTCTGATCTACGTGGGGTAATCCTTAACACACTCCTCAGGTGTCTTCCTTGCAGTTTCAGCTGTCCTTACCTATTCAGTCACTTCTCTTATACAAATTGTGCCATAACTCCTGTTATCTTTGCTGCCCTTTTCTGAACTCCTCCCAGGGCTAGTTTCCCTTCTTGATGAAAAGGCAGGTGAGCTGCAGACAGCATCACTATACAGACAGACCAGGGATTTACACAGCATTACAAACATGTGTCTTGTATTCTTTTTAAGTGCTTTTCTAATAGTTTCTAACATTTGACTCTAATTCAGGGCCCACTGCTGACTGGGTAAAATCAGGATCACTTTTTTTACTCTGATGGCTTCTCACTTCCAGTAGCTCTCCTAGCTTTGCTGAGTAGCCATCATGGCCTTCATAAAAAAAAGATTTAAGCCTCCACTATGTTATCTTCAAACAGGCTTCACACCTTCTGCAAGTATTTTACCCTTTGGCTTGTTCTTCTATTACATTTTTTACAGGATTTTTCATTTTGATTTTTCATCAAACGCTACTGCAGATAACTTTGTTATTTTACTGTCCCTGCACAAATATCATATTAAATACAGGCGAATCAAATCCTGTGCACTAACCAGGCCATGCCAAAAGTCACTTGTCCTCTTGTGGGTTCCCTACTCTCTGCTCCACAAAGCAGTCGTGCATGGTATCCCTAAATTTGGCTTCAGCACCACACCCAATCTCTACTGGGGCAATCGAAGTCTCCCTTGCTACCCCTTTTCCTGCTTTCAGCCTTTCCAATGTGCCTCTATGTCCTGAGCCAGTTCTAACACTGTTCCTTTAGCTTTTAGGCCTGTAACTTCATTTCAAAAGGGACCTGTGTTATCTGTTGAACCACTTATTTAACTAATGTGACTTCAACATTTCCTTAACGCATGGCACCACTGACACTGGAGATCTCTGCTGTACACCACGCATCCCAGCATCAGAGTGACTTCCTCACACCAGGTATCTGATGCAACGTACTTTTTAGTGTCCTCATTTAAAACTAGGCTTTCAGATCTTTCCTTCTGGCATCTGTGAGGAAGAATGAGCCACTTGCAGAGCTATTGGGCATTAAATATAAAGCATCACAGCTCCTGTAACTTGGGATACTGCCTAAGAGCCTCACCTGACTGCCTGCATCCCACTGGCTATCACAGAGGCACCTGCTCCTAAACCAATTAAGTTTTATAGAATCCCAGCAGCTGCCTTTGAACTACAACTGCATAAACTGTCCTCAGCCTTCTTAGGCTCATACTTATTGCTGCCTAAAGCAGATCTAACAATTTCTGCAGCGTAAGCAGCAGGAGATTTCCTCTCTGCAACCATCCTTTCATTGCTCCAGTGCAGGAAATCACAGCTAATGCTACTCCATCAGTGCCTTTATCTCCCAACACCTGCCAGCTTTCTACTGCAACAATTAGCAAGAGTCAGCACAGCAACATCAAATACACCAGGGCTAATTACAAGCACCTGCCTGGAATGAGCATTAGCAGTTTAAATGCCCTGGTAATAGATGAAAAAAGCACTCCCACTGCCCACCAAGACTGGCATAAAAAAAGTGAGTAATGAAACACATGTGCCATGCAGAGGGCATGGCCCACCAAGCCAGCCCCATCTCCATGGTTGTAGTAATGGCCCTGCAACAGCATGTTTGTTAGTGCTGCACTGAAGGGCTGTGCATGCGTTATTCACTCCAGTCCTGCACACACCATCCTGTCCCTTCCTTGTGTCCTTATTCTGCTTGTACTTCAGTCTGGTTCTAAGTGCAACTTCCAGGTAAGTCTGTCCCCCATACGGCAGCCTCTTTCTCCAGATGCAGCAGAACCCTGTGCTCTGTTGCTGCCTGACTGCAGGGCACCTCCCAGCCCAGCCCACCATTGGAAGGTCTCCACAGTGGAAGCTCAGTCCCTCTTCTCCCATCACACCCCTGCACACAGCAGGCATCTCCCATGTCCTTGTTGGAACCACCAGGTAGCAGAGCACAGGGCTCTCCAGTCCCAACCATAACTGACCAACTAGGATGCAGCCCACGGGGACAGTTTGCAGAGAGCTGTGAGCCCCACATCTGTATCCTGGCAAGAGACAGACTCTTGCTTAAAGCAGAAAGCCAGCCCAGAGTCCTCTAAACACAACAGCCAGAGCAATGGCCAAGGATAAGCAACGAGCTGCGCCTTGCACAGGACTAGCAGAGGTGACAGGAACACCCAAGTTGTCCAAGAAGGTTGTAGCAAAGGTCTGCTTTGCCCAAGAGTGCCCAGCAGTTGCTCCCCAAGGCACACCACAGCTACAGCACAGGGAATGATTTCTTCATGTTTTATCTGCAGCTGATTCTGCTGTTTCTTGCTTTTCACATCAATGCCCAGACCTCTTCTTTAGCTTGCCAAATTTCATGTCAAGAGTAGCACATGGCAGTACATGGCTATATAGTAAAGACTTCCTCAGCCTTTCTGTGCAACTCAGGTACCCCCTTCACCACGGTCCCAGTTTGCTCCCATTGCAGTTATTGCTCAGGCAGAGCCTTCCTTATGCTGCTGCTGATGTAGCAACATCCACTACCTGAACCCTCCTGTGAGCTCCTCAGGAGACTTCTGGGAGTCTCTGTAAACAATACAAACAGGCAGACATGCCTGTATAACGATGGCTTTAGCAGGAACCTCATGGGCAATTGCATTTTACAATCGTTTTCAGAAGTGACTCTTTGGAAGGCGTCACATCCCAGACTGAGGACAGTGCAAAATCTCCCCACAAAGGGGCCATCCTTTACTCTAACTCAGCACATTTGCATTTGTCCTACTTCTATTTATGTAGACCTCAAAATCATCAAATTCCTCCACTCTGATATGCAGCCTCCTCTGCGCCACTTTCCCCAATATGCTCTCCCACAGCATTTTATCAGAATATGTCAGGACTACACAGAAAATATTTTAAAAGACCACCACGCCTCAAGAACTTCCCCCATAACTCACTTCTGTTTTGATTTCACTTCACCCCAAACCACCTGGATGGAGCCAACAGAAGAGACAAAATATGAAAATGAAAAATGTCTGTATTTTATTTTACAGCTTCCCTGTGCAATAAAAATATAAATGAAAAAAAAGATACTAAAAAGCAAAAATTCAGGCTGTTGTGCCTGCAATGAACACCAACCAGCCGGTGCTGCCTACAGCCAGCGGCACAGTCCAGCCAATGCAACCAGGCTGTGGTCTGTCTCACCGCAAGTCTTTATTTACCATGAAACTTCAGAAATGAGTAACTAAGAGCAAAAAGCTGCAGCCAGTTGATCTTTGTTATGCTGAAGACCACCACCTTCCCGCTGAGGAACAGGCAGATGTAAGGACTGCCACAAGCCAGGAGGACCCAGGGGCTCTTGCAGGAAGCATCACAGCTTCAAGGGCTGGTTGTGTCTTGTCCTCTGCCTCCAGGGCTGCAACAGAACAGGGCTTGTGCCTTCTGCAGGACGTGGCCTCCAGCCAGTGGTGCTAGTGCAAGGGCAATACTGGGTTGCTTTTTACAGGCTCCTCACAGCAGCCACCATCCATGGCGGCAGGATGCCCAGCCCTGCAGACAGCAGCCTTTTTTCCATATATATCTGCTAGGGAGTTTCCACAGTCATCCCCCGCCCTAGGAGCAATCACTGAAGATTTTATATTGAGCCAAGATTGGTAGATTTCTTTTGTCCCGCTGTTTTAGGTGAATGATGTTTGTCACAGTTGGGCAACATCTACAAAATGTGCTGGCTGCAACAGTCCTGAACAGTTTTTACAGGGGTAGCGAGTGTGGGACAAAGGCTGAGCCCAACCTGCTTTATTCATCCCCACCTCACAGAAGCATTTGGTGGCCTCGGGAAGCAGCACCTACCCCAGCTGCTGCCGGCTGAGCCATGCCCGAGCCAGTCCCCAAGGAATGGCACCACCAGGACACGTCACCATTTCATGCAAACCTCCCAAAGCAGGAGTGTGGCTTCTTCCAAGCCTGTAGCTAGAAGGCTGAGGACAGCACAGGGGATGAGCTCCTCTGCCCCGGAGAGCCAGGAGAGTGGAAGCAGAGCTCCTCTGCTCCCACACAGGGGAGATGCTGAAGCCACGCTTCAGTAAAACAGCACCTCTGAAGGGACACACAGATCCTGCGTTAACCTCTTCTGTTCAGATGTTTCCGAATGTGCCAAGACAGTTAGATCCCATTTGAAAAATCTTTCCACCTGGTCCTCTTCGGCAGCGCTCAGCCCTGCCGAGGACACGCAGTCGTGTCCTGCCACCAGCCACGCAGTGGAGTTCTGTGTGTACAGGTCACAGTATCTTCACTGCGCACGTTATCCTGCGGGCAACGCTCCTGCCAGGAGCCTGCAGCTCAGGAGGCGCCAGCCATCCAAGAGCATTCTTCTGCAGCCCAGTCCCAGCCCCAAACCCCCTTGGAGCCACATTTGTGCAAATGGATGCACACCCACAAGGAAAAGGGGAAGAGAGCATCCCAAAAGCCTGCAGCTTTGAGGAAGGCTGGTCCTTGGGAAAGAGGTCTGGCAGGGACTTCACAAGCTGCATTTGGACCAGCATCCGTAGCGAGACCACCCCTGTCTTAGGTGATGACAGATGGGTCTTGTATTCACCCTGAGGGAACACAGTATGTCCAGTGCTTCTACAAATGTAAGGATATTCAGCCCATCCAGCCAGCCCACCAAAGTCATGAAAAACTACACCACAGGTCAAAGGGGAACGTATTCGGAGAGGGGGTCCTTGCCTGCAGGGCCTGGCTTAGCCAGTTCTCCAGGCACAGCCACGAGGTTGTGCTTTGCCTGGAACAGGAGACTTTCTGGGTTTAGTGTGTGCGTATTATATCTAAATATGGATATAATATACTTATCTCTACATAGGCAGATCCCAGAGCAGCCACAGTGACTTTGCGACTCTCCACTCTGCCTCTGTGACCAGGGTCCATACCTCCCACCCTTCAGGAAAACACTTTTTTTGCTAATAAGCAAAAAGAAAGAGGAAAACCAGAGCGCTGGCCCCAGCACAGGTTTACTCCCAGGCTATTGTGGATCTCTCCAGCGCTGCTCTCAAGGAAACCCAGCTGCGAGCCCTGTGTCAGGGTCTAGGGAAGCAGCCTCCCTGCAGCATGCGGCACCAGGCATGGGCACACAGGATGCATGAAAATCATTCCCAAGTCACACAAGGAAGATAAAGGCAATTGCACATTTAAATCATGAACCCCCAAATATGTTAATGCACTTGAGGTGCCTCAGGATTTCTAATCTGATTTGAGACACATTCTGCCCCGTAGGAGGTAGGTCCTATTTGCACAGGGGTGCAAGGAGCCAGGGAACCCCAAGACAAGAGGGGAAGCAAAAGGCTGGCAGACCTGCAGGGTCCCAGCTGAGGCAGTCAGGGCACAGAAATTACAGCTTTTCACTTTTCACAGAATTTCACAGAATTTCAGTGTGAAGACCTTCTCCCTTGAAGGCACTGCAAGTTTTGGTGTAGGAGGGAGCTGGGCAGAAGAACTTAAATGTGGGAGGCAATTACAGCAGCTGTGCCAGACAGATAATAAGACAGATCATCACAGCAGACAATACTCAGGTAGAGGAGCTGTCATGCAGATGCGATGGTTTCACAAAGGGGATAAAGGGAGTTCACTGAAGTTCAAGATCAGGTGGCTTCGGTTTCTAACCAGGACTGGCAGACCACGGATATGCACACACACACTCACACAAGCACACCTGCACACAGCCACCTCTCTGCACATGCATTTATTCTGCTGCCAGCATTCGGATGTTACCAACAATCAGCTTCCAGTTAATCATGGAGGTTACTCCAACAACAAACTTTGTACACTGGGTGCAATAAAGAACAACAAACCTGTTTGCTTTGTAGCTAACTTGAAGCTATTTAGGAATTACAGGAAGGATGATACAGGACTGGACCCCAGCAGGTCCGCAGAAGGAAAGGTACTTCATACTGTGATTGAACTATGTGCACCTCTGCAATGCTATGGGCTATTCAACTCGATGCAGAGGGAAAAGAAACGGCTCATATCCAGTGTAGCTTCTTTTTGATGGCTAAAGAAAGATGGAAAGGTTATTCCTCAATAACCCCAACCTCTTTCCTTCCCTCGGGGCCCACTGCTCAGCACCACCTATACCTAAGATGGCAAAGGAACCACCAGAAGCCAGCTCTAATACTGATACCTCTCTCCACTGTTCCCTTCGTCTCTCTAGAGACACCGTGTAAGGCTAACCACGCGTGGCTGCAACCCCTAAAAGCACAAAGCTTAAGACAACCCATAGTCGTGAGGCTGTGATTCTGCCTGTGAACTACGCAGACCTTTAAAGCAGGCACCAGCTGAGGATGGGCAGGCACCTGGAGGATCTCCCGCCCTGGCTTTTCGCAGCGGCTGTGTAGGAGGGAAGAAACACCGTCTTGGAGAAGTGCTCCGGAGCATGCTCGCCATCCCCATGTGGGTGCGTTAGGGGCTCTGCAGTGCAAACTCCCAACATTTCACTTGCAGCCCCCATCCCTCCGCATCAGTGCAAAGGCAGGACGGAGCCAGCCTCCTTCGTCTTGCAGCTGCACAGCTCGGTCCAGCAGCACGGCAGTGCTTGCCTGCTGCCTGGGAGACAGACCACAGCACTCCCCAGCCAGCATGCTGCTGTGGTGGGAGCCCTTCTAACTGATCAGATTTCCAGTTTAACTAATTAACACACATAACAAGAATTTTTCTCTCTCTTTTACACAGTTTGAAGCCCCCTCCCCACAATCCTTCCTCATTTCTGCTTTTCTCCCTAATTCAGCTACATCCAACATTTTCTTACTCACAACTGAGTTGCCCAGCTAGGAAAAAACAACCAGAAAAAAATCATTTGAGAGAAAAAGCAAAAATCTATGTGAAAAACATAATTTACTGTCTTGCTATGTTTTCCACATAAAACCCCTGACTGCTAAGCTTGAAAATGAGGAAGGATCACACACTCTGACAGCAAATTACAGCAGCATATCTTCCCTGCATGGAAAGAGCAAGAGAGGACTGCGTTTCTTACAGACTGAAAACACTAACAAACCACTCTTCCTTTGCACACTGCAGGCCCCGCTGCCCTCCTCCGGACACAGATGTTGGTGGACAGGGGAAAAGAAAGTGTTTCAAGTAACATCTTCGAAAAGCTAAAGAGGAGCAAAGCACCAAGAACAAGTGATGGATGGGAACAGGCAGAAAGAGGCAGCACTACACAGGGTGGTATTTGGTCCCGCAATTAGCTTCATTTGACCTCTCTATTCCTTTACAGTAGTTTGTAACACCCAACTTGTCTTTCGGCTGTTCCCACGTGCTGAGCTGATGTCTGCACTGCATCCCCTGTCCTAGCTCCAGCATCTCACTGCTGGTCAACAACGGCCAGCACCTACACCACAGTCTCGTACACCAAGTGAGAGCTGTGTTTCCCCATGTCTGACACAACTTCATCCCTGGTTTTGTTGCCCAGACCCCTGAGCCCTTCAGCCTGGTTCTCATCCTCATACCGCAGTATGTTCAAAAAACTCAGTCGTGTATCACCCATCCTTCTGCCAAGACTACTTCCATCCCCGGTCCTGTCCTTTAAAGGGGATACAGAACTTCCCTCATGCTTTTTTCTCCATTCTTCAATTTAAAAATCTCACTAATGACCTTGTCAAGCACCAGCAGAACTCCATCCCTCCTGTACAGGCTGCCTTTATTACCAAAGTATTGCCCCTTCCTGTGGTCCAGCTCTCCTGTTCACACCTCTCTCCCCTCCTGCCAGACACTGGATGCCCTTGTGGAAGCTGCAGGACAGGTCTTCCATTGCCTTTGACCTTGTTTTTTTAACCTTACACAAGCATTATCACTCTCTCCCCACTTGCAAAACCCCGAGCAGGACTTTGTGCAACACCAGGCTAGAACAGAACCTTCTGCTCCTGAGTTTCCCTTTTCTGTCACTTGAGGTCAAAGAATCAGCTTCAACTTTACATGTGAACTCAAATTTGCAAGCTTTGAAACCTCCTACGAGGGCACTCTGAGAAGTTCTTCCTCCAGTTTCTCCTTTCTCATCCATCTGCAGAGTTCCTGTCCCGTACCAGGACAGGCCAAAAGGATGGGGCCTCCACTACTGCTGCAGCACCGAGCCCAGCATGTCCATGGGCAGCCCTGTGTTTAGTGTGGAGCACTGGACACTTGTCAGCCAGCAGCTCACGTCTACAGCCTCCCCCATCCAGCACACGTGTTAATAGTCTGCTATTATCTGAAGTGTCAGCTCTTAGAGACACGACACTGGGCAGGAGAGACATAATTGTCTTTTTTCATTGCGTTATTTGCATTTTAAGGAACAGCTTCAAAGTAGTTTATCAGTGACCAAACCCCTCCTGGACCTTCCCAGCAGAGACGCAGAGAACTGGGTTACAGGAGCTGACCAGGGGACCACGTCGGTCCCCCTGGCCTGGGCCAAGAGGGGCTGCAGGGGCCAAAGGGAAGAGAAGACTGTTACTTTTCTTTCCCCAAGCAGAAGGGATGGCTAAAGGTGGAACTGAGGGACACTGCCTGGACAGTGCTAGCCAGCATTTCTCAATCTTTCCCCCCACCCCAACTGGTGCAGAGAAAACAAAACCACTGTGGGCAGGGACATTACAACATCCTTTATTTATAACAAAAGAAGTTAAGTTTCGGATTTTAGTGTTTGGAGATTTATTTTTTTTTTTTTAAAGCCTTCCCCTATTCCATTTTCTGCTTACTTGCCACTTTGGGAAAGAGGTATCACACCTGCATCATTTCTCACATTTACTTTCTGATGACCTACGAGACCACACGTTTCAGATAGAGGAAGGCTGGCTGAAAAGTATCACTCATGCAGCCCAAAGTAAAGTGTGGTGTAAAAAAAAAATTAAAACTAAAGGAGAAAAAAAAGGGGGTTAATAGATAATTTTTCTTCAGACAGGAGCATGTTTTCATCCCACTCTGCAGCCCAGCCCTTTCCCGGTAGTTGGAAAGTACCTTTGCAGATCTCTTACCCAACTTCAAGCCTCAAGTCGGGCAATCCTCCACCCAAGCTGAGGACTGCAGGGACGGAGGTCTCCCCAGCCTGGCCCACTGTTGCACTGCTATCCTCACAACGACATTGCCTACATCCAGTCAAACTCCCAGGACACTCTTTGCAGCTGTTGAATCTCACCATCTCACTGGCACAGCACCATCACCTCGGTAACTGCCCTTCGAGCAGCTGCATGGCTGCCACTGGATCATGCCCTGGCCCCTTCAACCAGGCTCTGATGTTTCAGGTTATCTCTAACTTCTGGTAGAAGACCATGAGATCAAGAAAAGATTTAGAGATTTAGAGGTGCTGTGTGCTTAGGTATTCACAGCACATTTTTCTGCAGGCCAGCTAGCAATTAAAGATCACTCTGGTTTTGCAAAGGGCTTAAAGCTCATTGCTCACATCAGGCCAGGGTGTGTGCCTTTGCTGCAGTACTAAAACTGTCCTTCCTCTGCCATGCTGCAAGTCAGGGGACAGGACAGGCCGAGCTTGATACCGGATCCCAAACACACCAGCTCAGGTACCTCAAAACTAACATATCTTGGAAGACAGCCAAGCTCTGCTTCCCCAGCATGGAAAATAATTTCTGTTCTCAATTATTTTCTCTTTCTTTCTGTGATCACACCATTGCCCAAATGCAACCACGACACCCCCAGCAATGCTTCTTCCTTATTAACACAAAGCCCTCCTAGGCACAGAAATACAGCTCTGCACCGCAGCCCTGAGCGGGTGCTCAGGGACACTGCGCTCTTCATGGGTGCTGATAAGGACATCAGTGCAGCACGACCCAAGCAATTCTCCAGGATCTCTTTTTCACATAAGGGGAGACCCTGCAGTAGGTGGTACAGGCTTCACAGGAGAGCAGGTCAGGTCAAAGCCTGGAAAGCAGACAAGGACCCAGCTTCCACCCTGCATCAACCAGCATGCCTGAGGCTGCCCTTAGCTTGACTGCCCTTCTAAGCATTTACTTAAAAAACGCACAATGGGAGCTCTAAAACTCAGAAAGCCTTCCTCATCCAGGAAAGGCAGCCCCAGAGCTCCTGTGCTGCATCCACCCTTCCCACACCAGGTCTGGGGCCCAATCCTGCTGATCTCTGGGCACCCACCAGCCCTCCCATAGCTGTAATTCAGCATCTTTGCTCTCTGGCAACCAATGACAGGACCCAAGGGAATGGCAGGAAGATGTGCCAGGGGAGGGTTAGGTTGGATATTAGGAGAAGGTTCTTCCCCCAGAGGGTGGTGGAGCCCTGGAACAGGCTCCCCAGGGGGGCATCACGGCGCCAAGGCTGGCGATAGTCAAGAAGCACTTGGACAAGGCCCTCAAGAGACATGGTGTGAATTTGGGGTTGTCCTGTGCAGGGACAGGAGTTGGACTCGATGGTCCTTGTGGGTCCCTTCCCACTCAGGACATTCTATGATTCTGTGATCTTCAAACACACACAGTCCCTCAGAGACAGGCAGAGGGGGTTGGGGCAGCTGCAGCTAAAATCTGAAGTATGTTGTAGCTCTGGGGAGGTCATGATCAAAGAGATTTCATTACTTTTTTTCCTGCAAGAATCTGTAGGAAAATCCATTTATTAGGCTCAGGAAAGAATTTCATCACAAGACAAAGAGAAGTTGCATAGAGAGAAAGTAGAGGAAAAAGCACCAGAAATCATTAAGTGGAAACAGTGAAGTCCAAAGCAGAAACCAAGCATGAATTTTTGGAGCACCAGGAGCAATCATAGGGCACACATCTAAACTATATCATCAGGTCACAACTGATAGTGTAATCAACTATCAACAGGAAAACAATCATTATCACCTACTTTCCTTTAGTTTAACCTTTTTACATCAGTTCCAGGTGGTTCAGGTTCCCCCAAGCTGTCCCCTGGGGTGAACGGCATTTAACTTTGTGCCATGAGGTCACAGCAGTCCAGCATCAAGCTCTTATTTAGAGATCCTGATAAGAGATTGCTCTCCAAGCCCAAATTCCACAACCATCCAAAAAAAAAAACCAAACTACTCAACAGCAGCAGCATTAACTCCTCTCAGTGAGCCGGGCTGCTGGCAGCACTGGTTCATGCAGAGTCTCATCAGTGGAGTTAAAAGCAGCACAGACTAGAGAAAGCATTAGTAACAAATCTATACTGAGGAACGGTCCGATTCCATTACAAAGCTCCTCCTAGATGAAGGACAGGCCCAGGAACACAAAATCTCAGGAATTATCATCAAGGCTGCTGCTAGTTTGACTGACAACAGTTGCTTCTGGAGTTACACTGGCACAAGAGGCAGGTCAGAGCTTCCCACCACTGCCCTGTCCCTCTCAGCACAGTCCCCGTTACAAACCCCAGCAGAACAGGCTGCTTGCACCCCGTCAGCTTACAGTAGTGAGGTTTCCATGCTATTTTTCAGTTTAGTGTATTGTCAAAGTTTTCAACTTTCCTTCTGAAGAGGAAATTCAGATATTGGCCTTTGTGTTCTTTCTCAGTTAAAATTTATAAAGAGAGCAATTTGACCTTTGCAATGTCAATGAGTGTTTCTGGAAAGGGATCAATTAGCCCGTGTTTCTTTAAGCACATCTCTAATGCATCTGCCCTCCTCTATGTGCTTTTCAGGTAGGCAAATGTGTAAGTCAAAATATGGAATAAAATCCAATGACTTAGTTTGAAAGCCGGCAGGTGGAAATAAAAGCTCTTTTCAAGAGTCTCCTAAAAATAGGAGACCTAAATGTGTCACTTTTAAAAACATAAGAGCTGCACAACATGAAGAATTTTGGCTATGACCAACAAAGCTGAATTGTTAGGGGTGCAAAAAAAATACTGAGAGTATACACCTTAAAGCCTGTACAGTACCAAATAAAGGGGTGGGGGAGTTGTACCATACGTACCTTCCCTATAGGAAGTCTAACCAATTCTTACTCCAGTACAACTGGCTGTTATCACTGTCAAAGCGATTTGCACACTGGGAGCAAGAAGTTTCCAAAAAGGATCAATTCCTACCTTAAAGCCCTTTAAATATCCCATGTCATTCTCCTGATAAAGTTCTTTCAGTGTATGGCTTATACCACTTCAGAGGGACACAGGTTAAACTAGAGCATCCCGGAGCGTGTAAGGAGGATCACAGCCTGGGCATGCTTACACAGGCTGAGCTAGATCTACCCAGCGACGCATGTACTAAGCTGAAGAAAAGCAAGGCAAAACTGCCTGATGTGTTTAAATATGTATCTTCAGTGTTAATGGTGCAGTGTTAACTGGTAAATCCTGCATTTACAGAGTGTGAGAAACAGCTCTGAAGAGGGCGATGTTCTCCTTGCAGTATCTCAGCAATCCTTATTCTTAGAGCATAACATCTCATTTCACTACTCGCTTTACCATTTCATTCCTCAAAACATAGCAGAAATTGAAGTAACAGCATCAGCCCAAGGTCCACAATGACAAGAACTGTTCCCAGCTACAGTTTACAGTTTCTGCATCAGAGCAACACCACTGTTGTTATTCAACCAAGAGAACAACCAGAGGATTTGCACATTGAACGTATCCCCCCAGCCCTCTCCCTTACCCAGAATACAACTTACACACGAGATTCATTTCCAATTCATGGGTGCCTTTACAAAGTCCAGGAATTCACACAAACACACACAAACATAAAATATGTTTATTCGTGTTCTGGTGGATTCAAAGGGCAGTGGATGTCTCCTCATCCACAAGCAGCTAATGATCCCTCCAGGCCAGTCCTGGCTGAAAAGTGTCTCCCCTCTTGTCCCATGAAAGCAATATGCTTGGTTATTCACCGGATGGTAAACCTACAAGATTTAACCTAAAATTTTTCCGTAATAGGAGACATTCACTGAATTTTGACTGAACACAACATCACACCATCCTCTTCCCCGGGAGCGAACTGCCTGCCAGCATGCTGCAGCAGTTATGAGGCTGCATTCAGAGGACTGCACACACAGCACTAACGCCGCAATGTGCCAGACAGAGGTATTCAAGAAGGTTTTGTTTGTTTGAAGAGGGTTAGAACTGAGTCAAACTTCAAAACTTTTGGATTTTTTTTTAATTTGCCAAACATGTTTATTATAGGATTAACTCCAAGTTAATTTTGGCCAAGTGTCCAAAATAATCTCGTGCCAGCTCCTGAACTTACACTTCTGCAGTAGTTCTTTTTAGGAACCACTCATTCCTGCTGCTCAGCAAGACTAGTACGACATTGCATGTAAAAAAGATTAAGCATGGAAAAAGAAAAGAGCATCTTTCTGAGTGATTCTGGTAATGTCTGCGCAGCTGAAATGAAAAACAAAGCCAAACTGAACTACATGACATGCCAGAATACTTTTATAGAAGAAGGGATTTTTAAGTAAATACACACATGCACACACACAAATTCTCACCTCTTGAAAACACACCTATGCAGGCACACAGGCCACCTTCCCCCTACTACCTGGAAACAATCAAATGAAGGAATATTGCAAACAGTGAGGTATTGCACATTAAAGACCACTGGGTGCATTCTGCTCTCTTCTCAGTCCTCCTTTGAAACAAAAACTAACAAGCCTGGATGAAGCCAAACCCTCAGTATTCAAGTAAGTGCAAGGTAACTCTTAACTTGATATGGCTGAAATTTCCCACAGGACTTGGCACTTCACAGGAATAAAATCATAAGATCACAACTTCCAATTTGTTTCATCATCATTTTCCAAACAAACATTCAGAATTAATTTTGCTTCATGAGAAGTTTCATCAGGTTTGCTTAAAATGGTTTTCTGTCTGATCTGAAGCATCAGGACACTCCACAAAAATACTCAAAACAAAGTTCCCACCCGAAGGAAGCAATTATGAGTTTCTCTTCTCCTCTTCCTTGCAAGATCCAAAGAGAATACATCACTGAGCACAAGCAACACGAGAACACTCAGGCCCTTGGAAAACAGCCACAAAGCAATGACTTCAAAAGATGTTTATTAAAAAAACTGGACATTACAAGAGGACTGGGTAGGAAACAAATTATACAAGGCACATGCAGTTTCTAGTACACTGCATAGAACGAGAGAAGACTGCAAATACATGTAACACACCCACCTGAAACTGCTAATGCGGGTAAGTCACTGCTCAGATCACTTGCCACGACAGGCAGATGCTGGGGTTCTTCTAGAAGACAGCTAACCCATGGTATGTTTTACATTTACTGCAAAAGTACAGATTTTATGCATAGTTTTAATGACAGTTTAAACAAGATTCATGCAAGAGTTTCTACATCATTCTTCCAAGTTGTGGCATTAAGGTACTGTATCTCCTAAAATTGTTACTTATTTTAATTCAAGGTGATCTAGATGTCAAGTTCTTTACTACATTTTTCCCCATGAATAATAAAACCTTGTTGTCTACACATGGTTCTACCTAGGCAAAGCATATCTGAGACTATTTGCTTGGTTACCTAAGGAAGAAATCCAGAGACTTAATTATCTGTCAAAACAAGATTCACAGGAAAGTCCTTTATAATCCAAACCAGGGAATCAAGATATATATTAGCTAATGCTTCCATTAGGTTTCAGAACAAACGTGACCTAAACTTGACCGAAAACAGGAATTCTTGTCTTTAAAGCACAGCTAATGGCAACCAGCAGTCCCCCATCACAGAGAGAGAGCAATACTCAGCTGAACTCATAGCAGAGAAATGAGTACTAGCAACTCCATAGTTTCTAGCAACAAGCACCACACAGACACTAATTCTCAATCATGAACAGAAAAAATACCTCACTGAACAGACTGGTGACTTTGCAGTGGGGTCTGTATCTCAAAGGACAAAAAAAACTGCAGGAAGGGTTAAAAATCTAATTTTCAAATTGGTCTCTTTTCCTCCCCAATGCTAAAAACATGCCCTGTTTCTTGACATTTTGTTATGGTTTCAGCATAATAATCAATCCAACATCTGTCCATAAAACTTTAAGGATTACATAAGAAAACACCAAAATGGATTCACTATCGAGGGCTTGGCTGTCAACCCGCTCCCCTTCCCGCCCCCTAAACTTACCTTCTCTGTTGCAGCACAGCTCTTGGATATGCTATAAATAAAGACAAACATTTCTATCAACACTGAAATTAATAAACTGAACAGAAAACCATGGCTAAGAGACACACAGCACCTAAGCCTTCCCCAGATACGTCAGACCACCAGGACTAGATACGAGTACCTGCCATCAGAGTTCACATTGCCAGTCTGTGCTTTAGTGCTCATCACAGTGTCTATCCTTCATCATCTAAAAACAGATGAAAGTAGAAATAATTACATTTCAAACACAAGGAAGTTATAATAACAGAGCGCACATCCTCTAACCCTACGCCAAGGAAAAGAGGAAGCTGGCATTTAGCAGACACAAAAGCAAATGAGATCTCTAAAACGTGAATAAAACAGACTTCACAATCTTAGGAAAGGCTCTGCTGCCCTCTTCATTAATGTCGTGAAGAATTTAATTGAGATTGCTAGTTAGTAACATTAATATGTAAATAGCTAATCAACTGTCACATACACACGCGGCTTAAAGAAACTGCGATTAGACTGAAGGTGTTATATTATCCTCCTGCCTCTCTGGGAACATAAAGGTCAATGAAATGATGCAAGTAATCTGTTTCACATGCCATCAAATACCTCTGCATCTGTACAACTGTCTAAACTAAAACTTAGGACTAAATCTGGAAACAAGAAGGCAGGCGACAGTTACCTGAGTTACTGCTTCAATTCGCTAAAAGAAACGTGACATACTGCCAGAGCTGATTTAAGCTATTTTTACGATTTAGTCTTGAATACCAGTTTGTCTGAGGCTTGGTCCAGTTCCTCAACTTTAGTGGTAAGGCTTTCTTCTTTTTAACTCCGCTTCTCCTACCAGATGTTGGAAGCTTCTTTTAGGCATGCAGAACAAAAAGAAATCCCAACTACTCTGGATTGTTATTTTTCCAAACTGCCCATTAAGGAGAGAGAAACTGTTCAAAGACGGATCACTCTGAATGTCCTGCAGATGAAATAAAATGCAACAGTGATTTCACCAATGTCTACACAGGCATTTCATAAAGTTGTGCAGTGGTGACATTAACTGGCATTTACTTACTCTTTTTTTAAGACAAATTCACTAGGAACAGGCACGGATTTAAAATCCTAATGAGTCTGATGTACTCACATGAATGACAAACAACGAGGCTGCAAGATTTCTTGTTGCCTACACGAGTCAAAGCATGATACCTGTCAAGGTATCATGAACACAGCACTATCACAGGAGGCAGCACACTACCACACTCCCCCGAGAGCATCTTCTAAGCCCAACGGCCAAAAGCAGCAAACACAGAATGGCCACCAGTTTTGGAGAAGCTACGAGTTCTAAGATTCAAGAGCTACCTGACAGCTGTGACCACAACAAGCCATTTCCCTAAAAAGGGGATGAAACCAAAGAAATCTTCATTTCTTGAACCCTAAAGAGATTAAGAGACATATGTAAAGCCAGGCTGATGATCCAGCACAGGCCAGAGACCAGAGATCAAGGGATCTAGAAGAAAAATGCTCACCTCCAATGGATCTGACCAGAGAATTAACTGTTCCAAGAAATAACAGTTGATGGGTTTCTGCCATCAGTGCGTAGGTACAAAGCTCTAAAGCTCACTCAAGCCAAGCTGAACTCTGGACCTAACTAAATTCTTGGGTCACAAGAGGTGCAATTGCATCAAAAAGCAGATTACCATACCTAGGACTCAGACAATAGACCAAAACCTCAGAGCCAATAAAGGCTTGATTTCAGTCTTTCTGCTACCTCTTGTACCGTTCTGGAAGATGGAAATTCTTCGGAGTTGGCACTCAGCAACGCTAGGATAACAGCACTGCAGAGGTGGGAAGACCCCAACGGAACAGGAAGGTATCTAGCATCAATGAAGCAGCATCACCTCAAATATTACCTACTGCTGCCAGATCTCAGGCATTAACCAAGGCTCTAAGTGATGTCACGAGGCTCTGCCACTATCCATGGACAAAAACCCACCAAAGGTAACTAGAGTACTGAAAAAATTTTACTTATTGTAAACATAACATGGGTAGGAGGCTGGAAGACCAAGTTCTGAGAAGTCATCATAAAAAGGGAGAAGGGGCCTAGCCCAAAAAGGAGAAGGTCACACACAAAGAGGAAGGACAAAGAGACAAGCGCAGACGTCTGCAGCAAAACACATCAAGAACTGAAAAGCTGCAAGCAAAGCTACACTTGTTTGTTTGGGTTTGGGTTTTGGGAAGATCAGGAACTTCTCTCTCGCCACGTTCTTGAGAGAAACTGGAAAGGGCACACGTATACAGGGCCTGAGACATTTGAGAACAAAGCAGAAGCTGCAGGCAGAGGTCAAGCCACCCTAGGTCCAGGCTTTTGCAATTAAGCACGAGTATGACCATGCTGCTTTCAAGTTACCTCCACTCTGCAAACAGCTTGGACACTTTCGTGAACGCCCTGACATAATTCTCCTCTATCGGACCTGAACCATGACAACCCAGCACAGCCAGCGCAGTTTGGGACCTCAATGGCTCCACGCAGGCTCCCTCAGGGTCCCTGCCCCAGCTCCCTGTCACATCCACATTAACAGCTTCAGTGAAAAAATTGCATCTTCTCAAACTTCTGTGTGTTGGGGGCTGGGGGTGGTGGTGTGGGTTTTTTGGTTGTGGCTGCTGCTGTTAGGAACATGCTAATACCTCCCATCTGTAATACTGCCAAAACATCAGAAGAAAAAACAAGCTAGAAAAGCAAAACTTTTAACATTGCAAGGGGAGCTAAGGCCAGCAAAGAAAACTTGCACCAGTGTCTTACCAATCT
This sequence comes from Morus bassanus, assembly GCA_031468815.1. Classification (NCBI taxonomy): domain Eukaryota; kingdom Metazoa; phylum Chordata; class Aves; order Suliformes; family Sulidae; genus Morus; species Morus bassanus. The sequence goes on from CM062590.1 coordinate 637,938, forward strand.
TCAGCTCCCAAAGGTCTGCCCTTCTCTATCCAGAAGATGCAGTGCTGTGCAGTTCTTCGAGATGATCAATGAAACCAGAACTATTCTTTCCAGTTCTCCTTCTCTCAACCCAAATCACATGCTAAAGAAGCAGGCACTGAGCTCCATTTCTGAGAATACAATTGATTTTCATCCTGCTCTGCCCTTCTTTGTGTGGTATTACTAAGTCTCACAAATATTCCAATGTGAGCCTTGCAAAGCAGCAGGTATCTCAGAAGGTGCTGAGATAACGCAGGTGACACCCAAAAAGGTGTATTCAGGCAAATAACGGCAGTCACACAACTACTTCTCTATTTCACCTCCACTAAAGCCGATTAAGACCCAGCTTCCTAAACACTTCAATTTAAAAGTACAGAAACTCAGGAAAAAGTGAAATATCATTCAAGTTTGGGGTTTTTTTGTTTTGTTTGCACACCCCCCCCCCCCCCGTTTTTGGGGGTTTTGTTTGTTTTTGGTTTTTTAATGTTTGTAACGAGAAGCAGTTGTAAACTGTAAGGTAAATATGAGTCAAGCCTTCTGACAGAGTGCTGACTGGCGCTCACGATGAACCATAAGAGGTTGAGAGGGACAGAGCCTAAGTCCAGGCAACCTAGAAAACACCTAGAAAAGGAAAAATATTGAAAAAATACAACAATAAATATTGAAAAGAAACTAGAGTCTCCTATAATCTTCTGTCCCATTTCTCTGTCAGTTACTTTTTCTCTCTCTTTTTTTCCCCTCCCCAACGCGGGTTCCACAAGAGACACTGAAGAGCCATCTACTGGAATGCTAGAATTTCTTAAATGAGAATACAACTGAAATTTGTGTACGCAACTGTAAGAAGCAACTACAAATATCTGAAAACAAAGGTTTGCCTGAACCATTTCAATTTAAAAAGTACTGGGCTAAAATTAAGCTTGATTTAAGTAGTGAAGTATAGCTTGATTATACCAGGCATTATTCTAACAAGTTTAAGAACATGGTACCCAGCACAAAAAACCGTGATGTGATCAACATTTCTGTTCTAGTAATCCCTCTCCCCCCCCGCTTACTGTTCTGCAAAACGGCATTGAGAGACGCAGCAGTCAGCAGGTGAGGAGCAGCCCTTCCCCGCAGGCCGTGACCCACAGCAGAGCTGCAGGCTGGACTCACCCACAGGTAAATGTTTAGTTTGCAAGTTCTCTTATAAATTTAAAAATCACATCTGGGATCCAATTCACTCGATACTGTGACACAATTTTAGTATACTAGTACGTCAGCAGAGGCTGTAACACCAGACTGGGCATAAATGAAGTGCTAGGACTGAAATATTTTCAGAAAAGCCTGCAATCAAACTTCTCCAGAGGTATAAAGACAGATAACTTACCAGCCAGCTCAATTCATATGACATCATGAATATTCTTCAGGTATTAATGAGAGATGAGATGAGAATGGAAGCTAAAACATTATTAGTAGATAAAAGGGACCAGGCACTCGCATACTGAAGACACCAAATAAAAATGAGTTTTAACTTTTTTGGAGCCTAATTTCTGATTGCTGTTCAACTACCATTTCTAAAATATCTTATTTTACTTAACTAATTGGAAAAAAAAATCATTTTATACAGCCATAGGCTTCTGCTTCTCCTTTCATTCTGCCATCAGACATCATCTTTCAGGCAACAGTAATGCACCTGCACTGGCTTAACTGTTATAATGACAGGACTGAACCTTGAGTGTAACACACAACTGTATGTTTAAACACACGTTACATCTCAATTTTCATCAAGCAATCCTATCTCTGTAAGTAACCACAATCATTCCCAGTCTGCTGGTATTAAAGTCTGAGTGTGGTTTTTTTCTCAAAGATTTTGTGATCTCAATTTGGAACAGAGAAGCTTTCACTGCTAACACAGGCAAAGGCTCTGTGCATCAGAGAGAAGTCTGTCTTTGCTTGAGATCAGTGTGGCTTTGCCAGTCCCATGTTTCCTCCTGGAGGTCCTCTTACATATTTATATACTGCAGTCCCTCAGTGCACAGGGGATTCATAAATTCAGGCATCATCATTTAATTTTCACCTACCAACGCAGTAACTGCCAATAGAAAATCAACGTGGATTATGTAGCCCCCATACTCCTGTTACATCAAGAGCAAAGCTCACAGTCTCTATTGCCAGATCCAGCTCAGTATCTGAAAGATATGCATTTTAATATAGAAAAAAGCTACACAAAACATCCTTGTGGCCTGCCCTGCATTAATTTACTCATTACTGGAAGCTTTGTAAGAAATACATGATGTAAAGAGATGTGAAACACACAGCTTCTTTGCATTTCAAACTTCATAGAATGATTTAGGTTGGAAGGGACCTTTAGAGGCCATCTAGTCCAACCCCCCTGCCATGAGCAGGGACATCTTCAGCTAGATCAGGTTGCTCAGAGCCCCGTCCAACCTGACCTTGAGTGTTTCCAGAGATGTAGCATCTACAGCCTCCCTGGGCAACCTGGGCCAGTGTTTCACCACCCTCAACATAAACAATTTCTTCCTTATATCTAGTCTGAATCTCCCCTCTTTTAGTTGAAAACCATCACCCCTTGTCCTATTGCTACAGGCCCTGCTAAAAAGTTTGTCCCCATCTTTCTTACAAGTCCCCCTTTAAGTACTGAAAGGCCACAATAAGGTCTCCCCGCAGCCTTCTCTTCTCCAGGCTGAACAACCCCAACTCTCTCAGCCTGTCCTCACAGCAGAGGTGCTCCAGCCCTTGGATCATTTTTGATCCTTCCTCTGGACCCGCTCCAACAGGTCCGTGTCCTTCTTGCGCTGAGGACCCCAGAGCTGGACGCAGCACTGCAGGGGGGTCTCACCAGAGCAGAGCCGAGGGGCAGAATCCCCTCCCTCGACCTGCTGCCCATGCTGCTGGGGATGCAGCCCAGAAGACGGCTGGCTTTCTGGGCTGTGAGCACACATTGCCGGCTCACGTCCAGCTTTTCATCCACCAGTACTCCTGAGTCCTTCTCTGCAGGGCTGCTCTCAATCCCTAGAACCTCAACCTGAAACATATACAGCTACAGAAGACAGCATAGGTAAAATTTAGTGTTATTACTTGCTACTCCTCCGCTGGTTACCAAGCCTACAAGCAACCTGTTACTTTCGAAAGTTTGGATTTCACACCAGGAAAAAGCTGTTCCATCGCTGTCATGGTTTTTTCCATACACTTGTAGTTTATCCTGTACCCTTACTCGGAAAGGGTACCCTCCTCCTAGAAGGACTAATCGAACTGCAGAGGAAGAGATTAAAATGGAAACATACAGTCCTCTACAAGCACTCCCTTAAAAAAAAAAAGGCAGATGTTACTTTCTTAATAAACACTAAGCAACTTTGTCAGGCTTTCTTCTCCCTGCCCAAATACTGCTGCTACTTCGTCCCCAGTTATCATATTTAGAAAAACCTAAGACCTAAGAACACCAAAGACAGAGACTGCATCACCTGACTACATCAGATTTCTTTTAATGCAACTTTGACATTACTGCATGTGGTCCTTCACCTGCCCACCCAAAATTCTTTTGGAAATTTTTACTGCAATTCAGGATTTTCAGAGACTTCACATGCAGTTTTGCTTCAAAAATCTGAGATGACTTTACTTGCCTGACTTACACAACTCAAAAGTGGAAACACTCTAATAAGGTCTACTGTTTTTGTGATGGGCACACTGCTTGGAAAGCAAAATGACTCATTCCATGAGCACACAGTCCAAACATGTTCTTCAGATACATTACAGGGAGATTCAAGTCAAACAGTAAGATCCTCCTGTGTGCTGACTACCAGCTGGTTTCATAGCACAAGAGTTAGAGAGAACACAGACCTTCAAAAAGATCCTCTAATGCATAGGAGATGCCGCATCTTGACATCCCTCTGGTCTTTGGGTGGAACTCCCCCACTCACCCACACAGAGCTGTATCACTTGCTTTACTCGCCATCTTGTGCCAGCAGAAAGAGCAGCCACTATCTGCTGGATTTGCATCCCATCCTACCACTCATTTTTCTAGTCTTGTGCACAGGCATTACCACCAGATTATTTTATTTTTTAACTCAAAGGAAAACCTATAAAGAATGAACTTGTCAGCTGTTGTCCTCAGCTGTGTAACTGTCCATCATTACCTTCCTGCACTTGAAGCTAGACACCTGAAATCATTTCACCTACTTCACTGTCTTGGCCTTCCTGCTCAATTCCTGGCAACTTCTTTATGGCACCCTTGACTTAATTAGTCATTCTGCCAAGGAATGCCTGCCTGTGTAACACAAAAACACAGCCACGTGCAACATCAAGGAGATGTAACCAACACGTTCCCAGTTCGCAAAATCAGACTAACAGAAGTATTTCGCATTCAGAAAGTCACATGGTAATTGATAGGATCCACCGCACTTAACCCTTTATACTTAGTGAGAAGAAATAGGTTGCATAAGTCATTCTAGGGATGTACACCAAAAGCTGTATTCCAGCCCTTTCACAGCTATCATTCTCAGCTCTACACAAAACCTGCACTAAAGCCAAACCAGAAAATGAAAGTCTTAGTGCTATCTTAGGTGAGTTCCCCAATGCATACTACAGCACTAGCAGAAGAAATACCTGCATTAGAACGGACTGCTTCTTGCACCGACAAACATCTGTAAAACTGCATTATTAGATACTGATCTATACAAGAGGACAGGAATCGCTGTTTGGAAGGACTTCCTTCTCACTCCGACTGCTGGTCAAATGAAGAGTTTTGGACAAGAAAATAGAGGAAAAAGTGAAAGAAAAAAACACACCAAAGCTATTTCCAAAACTTAGTAGAAGCTCTAATACTTGGCTGTTGAAAATTCTTCTGATGAACGGGTCTCTGACTACATCAAGTCTTGATGAACCTCCCCAATCTGACCAGAGGGAAGGGAAAGTCTTGTATGACTACATGGAATGATCCAGAATTGATATATTGTACTAAACACAGGATATTAGGAGAATATGGTTCTTTTACCATCTTTAGTAAGCCTCTTCTACTTTACATCTTTTTAGGCACACTATCTTCAATTTCTTTTCCTGGTACGCTTGATATGGAAAATGTGCAGTTCTTTGAGCTGTATCACTTAATACTGGTTCATCAAGATATATGTATGGTGTTAGGAAGGGCACAACATATACCAACTGTAGAGGTTTTATTCCAGTGGTTAACGTAGACATCTGTGATGTGCACCTTGAAAACTAAAATGCAAAGGCATAGAAGGAGGGAGAAACAAGTCTATTCATGTAAGATAACAGCTGGGTGTATGAGATTAGTAAGCAATGCCGCTCACTGCAATCTCTTTGAAAGGAAATAGGTGGATAAAGAGATGAACAATGTGGTGTTCCAGAATTATTCATGTGAAGTACAGATTTACTCACCTTTGAAACTACCGTTGTGTCTGTTTTTTAACAGACAGGGATTCTTAAAGGCTCTACATGTTGCACGGTTCAATGCACGCTGCTTTCACAGTGTTCCCTTCCATGGACGACACCAAAATGCAACACAAACAGACCTGGCACAGGCTGGAATTCACCATTGTTATACCTTGGCTGATTAGGGAAGGGTTTATTCAGAAACTGAAAGTTTCTTGAGAGTTACTCAAAGTCCACTTCATGCCAGACAGAAGTGCAGGAGGAGGAAGAAAGTGTCACAACAAGAGTGGTAGGATCCCCAAGGCAACTGTCACTGTCGTCCTCCGGGAGGTCTCCTGGAGCTCCCCACCCATGGCTCCCTGGAGCACACTGCTCGCACCTCACGGCTCCCCACTGTATGGAGCTGGGGTCTACGGACAATGGGCCAGAAGCGCTGGGCACCATTCTCATTTTGTACATTTAAGGATTACTGTTACTTCCCAAAGCAATGGGAGGAGTCTCCTACTGCTGGTGAGAAATCAGTGAACTCAGTTTTGTTCAGGAGTAGGACCTGTGTGCACTCGAACACAAAATATTTGTTTGAGCTGGCTGGAACAAGTTACATACCTCTGAGACAAACTACATCCTTCACTGCTAAGAGACCTTCAGAAGGGAGAATAAACTCCATTAATGAAGGTGATGACTGGTTATACTAGTCTAATGTATAACTTTCCTTTTCCCCTGTTTTTCTAGAGGTTAGCTTCTTATAGCTTCTACAGAACGACTAATTCACCTCTTCTCTCTCATACAAACAGCACTGAAAGAAGCCTAACTCAGTAGAAAAACTTTTATGCATAAAAGACCACATTTGCAGACACATGCTGTCAGTTATACCTGCCAGTCCAAACAAGACAAACCTACCAAAAATTAAATAATTTTCCTCAGTCTATCAAAAATCTCTACCTTGCAGAAAAAGTCTTCATGGAAAGCTAGGTTACCGTACCTGATCCCAAGCACTCAAATTTATGGCTTTTATATTATTAGAGGACAGAAAACACTGAATTAATGTAAAACTTTCAAGTAAGTGAAAATTAGTAAAGTTAAAGGAGTAAGTTTTGCCTCTGAGAACGATGGCAATTCCCACCATGGAATTGGACTCTAAGCCCTCCATGCTAGACTCTAAACTTCGTGCCGTAACAGAAGAGCACCGAGTTTTAATTTCTTAAATAAAATTTGAATTTAAAAATCCATTATTACTATTTCTTGCTTGAGGGAGTGGTGGAGCTAAAATCACAACAACTAAGAGCTGGACAACTGCACTGTTTTTCTTCCATGTGTATAAACACGTTGCGATTCCCACATTACACAGATCTTATAATATACTAGAAAAATCACTCTGAGCTACTCAAGTACTTGCATGTTTGTATCTCATTTCAGCAACTTCTACTGATACAGCCAGATGTCTGACGTTAACTGCTTCTATTTTAAATCTCAACTCAGTTGTTAAAAGGATTTTTTAAGCTATTTCCAATGGAAGAGAAGATGACCTACATTTGTGGAACTGCCTCTCACATCTGAGCAGCCTCCTACAATGTGGAAGATGCAGTCTTCACTGCACATGTCCCACCTCGGCCCAGTGAAACAGATTTAATTTATGACCTTTAGATTTCACGTGCTACGCTGCACACCTTTTTGAACACACCTGTAAGGCACGCAGTTGAAGATATCTGTTTGATATGAGAGAAAAGGCTAAAAACCTGCACAACCAAGAGTCAGTCAAGCAACAAATAAAAGGGGAGAAAAAGCGCACATTTATTTTCTATGGACTGCTGTTAGAGAGATTACACAGGAGGAAACATCTTGTGAAGTATTTTATGTTTACAAGGAACATTAAAGAGAATTTATGTTTTAATGCTTTGCAGAGATGAGGAACAATGAATGTTTATTTGCATAAAATGGGCAAATCAAATGCAAAATTAGCTAATAAGCACATGTCTACATTCCTGTTCAGCATGAATCTCAAAATTCTGACAGAAGTAGTCACTGAAGATCTCATTCATCATGTACATAACGCAATAATATCAAAGAAATTCAAGGAAACGAATCCTGTATTATTTTGACCTTTACATACCACATCAAAAACTCATTTGAAAAATAGCAAGGTCCATTCAAAAAACCTCAAACCTTGCAACTGAACTTTGCATCTGTAGCTTGCTGGCTATTCAGACCCAAGATACTGCAGGTAACACTTTTTCCCTCCCTCTCTCTGCAAAGACAGACAAGCAGAGGTGTACAGCCAATCCAGGATGGAACAGTAAAGAGTAGAAGAGAAGCTACAAATACAACAGTGAAGTCTTTAAGCATTCTCATTTCTCAGGAACATAAAATTCAATGTCTCTACTAGTATCAGTTGGTTTGTACAGTATGAGAGCAGTAAGAACTGCAAGCCATGAGTATACTTCATTTTAACGAGGGGTAACAGCACTGATGGTCAAATACTGCTTTGAATCTGAATGAGAAGTAGCTAAGAAAGTTCACTGTGAAACACTGTTAAGGACTCCCTCTTCAACATGAAGTTTATTTCTTCCTCTGACCTACGTATTCAGCTCTGCAACACCCTACCAAAAAGCCTACACAGACTGCTTTCTTAGATGTAGTATCATCAGCAATTCAAAAATTCAAAACTACAGAAATCTGAAACAAAATGTATGGCATAAAGACTGACTAGCTATTAATTAGTAGGATTTTTGTAGTAAATCCCTAAATATCTGAAAGAATATGGGTGGTGCAGAAAAACAAGTATTTGAGAGAAATGCTTATGATTAAGAGTCTTCTTTAAAGTTATGTCCACCAAAAATTTTACATTGAATCCAGAACTGTTGGAAAACAGAAGGTGAATAAAGGGGGCTGCTCAACTTTCTGGAGAAAGCATGATAATGCTTACTTATGAGCCTACTGCTCAACTATCTAGAGTAAGTATGATAGCGGTTACACTACCTAAGGACCCTTTTATGATGTACACTACTCCAGTTTTTGACCCTCTTGAACATGACTTGTAATCCTAAGGTAACGCCAGTTTGCTATCATTTTCCTGGCTTCATCTTTAGCACTGTATAAGACCTTTGGATTCCCAGCATTAGAGTGGCATGAACACCTTACCAAAGACCTTCCAACTTTGATCTTCCTGAATCAGTCTGCAGTACACTTAAGATGTGTTAACGGAACACCCACTGCAGCACAAACAGATTTATCAACCACCTGAAAAATGACTATGCTTGCAAAAATAGAAAGCAAAAAGAATTCATTGTTCTCTTACTCTTCCTGGAGAGGCATACAGCAAGGTTTGCACACAAGAGCCCACAAACTTGATGTCCTACTACAGCCATCCTGCCAATAACTATTACTGAAAAATAATCAGCTGTATGGATGTTCTTGAACTGCTGCATTAGTGGGGTGTTCCATAAATCTGACCGGCTAATGCCTACCTGCAGGACCACTACTGCAAATCACTCTGCCCTTTGCAGATACAGAAGGTAAAGACACCCTATATGAAGTGTGCTCTGCGCACGACCATGTTGGCTTTCCTTGTTTGGTGTTTCAGTTTTTTGGTTGTTCGGTTTTGGTTTTAAGAAGGCCTGTGAGCACTAAATGTTAAATTAACTAACTGGGAAAATAATCCACTGACTGTTCCAGGTCTGAGGCCATAAAGTATCATTTAAGAAATCTGACCCAACTTCACAAGCTGTTTCAACTGACACAAGGTAGTTCTAACTTTTTGTCAACTGCTACATTTTGAAACTGGAAAAGCCCTGAAAAAGGTGGACTAGAAGCAGCCTTTTATATACTACCCAGCACTGGTAAAACTGAGGGCCTAATTCTTCCCAACAGCCTACTGTCTTCTCTCTCTCACCCCAAGTCAGTCCTCCAAGATCCCTCTTTTATAAGTTGCAAGAATTTCAGTTCACCCAGTCGTCTTTCTGAAGGCACTAAAATCCCCAGCAGCCAGTTCTGGGTACTGATCATATGACTAGAAAAATAGATTTGTGCATAGAAACTGTGCAAGTCAACTAAACTGGGCTATATTCCTTTAGCTTTTAATGCAAGTATTTAAGACAAAGCCTATTTGGAGGAGAAAAAGCCTTTTGTCCCACCCATATAAATTTCTTGTAACAAAACATTTTTAAAGACACCATTACAGCTCTGCCAACAAACTTAAGCAACTGGTTAGCCAGTGCTTTAAGGAAGTAATTTCTATAAGCAAGAGTAGAAATTATTTAAGTGGTTCTAAAAACAGAGCTAAAGAATTTGCCTCTTGCCTATCTCGAGATTCCCCCAGTTAGTTTAAACCTAACTTTTCTAGGTAGCTCCTTGGTATCAAAAATGTCTGTACACCTCAGCATACCAAGCCACTGCTCTCTTTTGCTCCAACAGTTTCAAAAGTATTCCTGGTGGAAGGTCAGAAGCTTTTCAGAAACTGATATACAAGAACTAACGCTGTCTCTTCTCTATCACGCAGGTAGAATGTCACTTGCAGACAGAGAACAGGCTCACTTGTCCATATGCAAGATGCTGAGTACACAGCTTTGATCTCCTCAACACAGCATTCACAACAAAGCGGAAAGGTAAGTTGCAAGCAAGCATGGCAGGATAAAAGCTAATTTCCAGACCAGAAATTAGGACCGCTTTAGTTCAATGCAATTCACCACAGATGTGATATTAGTCAGAATATGTACACTCCTTCAAAGAAAGCAGAGCTGAAGTGTCTATGCGTAACACCTGACTGTAGCCAAAGGCTATTTTGTCAAAAAAAAATAAACACAAAACAAAAAACTCACAAGAGACTCCTTATATTTTCAAAGGAAAAACTAATCTTGTTGAGGCATCACATGCAAAAGTTCATCCATACATTTGTAATACACTAATTCATAGATAAAGTTGTTAAAGCCTCTCCTGTGCAAGTGATCTACTAACATGGAGCACTTAGATCAGACAATTTAGCTGAGCTTTGGAAGGAAATGTGTGTGCAATTGCCTAGCAGGTTTAGCAGCTGGTTCACAGACATCTCAAGATTGTTCTTATTTGATGGACAACACCTAGAACCTGCCTGAAGATATCCACAGGACGAGTTTGTTCTGCATTTAACAACATAATTTTATTTAATTTAACAGAGTTATTTATTCCTTCACACTGAAAAAAGATCTGCCTGAAGTGCATCCCAGCCTTCAGAGCAGCAGTTTCCAGTACGCTTCCCACTCGGAGCAAGCTCACAGAAGAGCTCTGCAACAAAGATCTGGTAAGAAGTACCCAATCAGTGCAAGCTCTTCAGGATGAACTTTAGCAGAAAAGAAAGGCAGACAAGAGGAAATTTTTCTTCTAACTAAAAGCAGGACCCCTCACGGCTGCTGATAGTGGGCTGCAGGCTTAGACTTCCTCAGCTACAGGGTTTTTTTACCTCTCCTCTTTCCAACACCTTCAAGGGAAAAAACTAAAACAGAACGTATTTGCTCCTACTCCAGCTGTAAACAACCTGAATACCTGAGTGCACAGTAACAGCGAGCAAACCAGCAGAAACAAAGAAAGTAGGCAACATGGGGAAGATTGGAATGCATATTTCATACCCTGAGAATGGCTACTGCTGCTGGTTTTTCAAGGGGGAAATAAAGTGATAAATAAAATATTAACTAACAGGCCTGACCTGCTGCCTTACAGGAAGAACCATTTATGTTCAGTTCTCGTTTTACTGAGTAAGTGGAGGTGTCAATGACTGACAACTGAGTCAACAGCAATACCAATATATTTTGTCAAGCTGCTCATCAACAGCTTACGAGGTTATCTTCAGCTGCTTGAAACCTCTTCCCGCTGTTCAAAGCGGAATGCTCCATGCTGAATATCTGACCTCAGCCAGAATCTCTGAGAAAATCATATTAACTGAGATGGTTTGGATGTTGAGATCAGTAGCATTTCAACATAACTACATATTAAATTATTGCAGATAAGGTGCATACTGGCTCTGGTATTTGCATATTACAGAGCAAAAGTCACTCGGTAAGATCTGCATGAAAATAAAGCTCATTGCAATGGTTCTTCCAAGCTGCTACTATCTCACGGATGCATGATACTGACAGTTGGAAGAATTCCTCTCCTGTGATCTCAGTGTTGCTATTGCCAGCACTGAGGAGAAGAAAAAGGAGGAAAGAGCTCACCCAGAACAATGGGGAGAAAAATCTATAACTGCAATTGATTTTGACTGAAAATGCACAAGGATGAGTTCAAGATTTCCGGTCTTGATAAAACAGACATGAAACTTAAAACAAGGTGTTCTTATCTTTTTTGGTGTTTGCTCTGTAGGTACTACCAGCAAAAAGTTACACTAATTCTCTACCTCACTGATTCAATATATTAAATTTTAAAACCTGACTGCTTGAAGTAGAGTTCAACATGGCACCTGAGAACGTGCTTCAGAGAATTCTTTCAGAAAGTAGCCTGCATCCAGGAACTGGTTAAAAAGTGAGCATAAGAAACATCAAATTACTGCCTGTGCAATATGGGTTCAGTTCTCCTGAGTACATGCACTACGATACTATCTTCAATTATGCACTTGAACTATTTTTAATCGCAGGACTTTTAGCCTGTGCAGCATTTCACTTCCCCTCTCTCTGCAGAAGTTAAAGCAGCACAGCAGGGAATTTAAAGAGAGAGAAGACCTTCTATTGCTAAGACAGCTGATGGCTCTCCAGAATTACATTTCCTTTCCTACCACAAAATTAATGCTTACACCCCTCTTAAATTCAAGATGAGTATGCATCTTCTGCACACCAAATTTGAAATGTCTGAAGGTACGTCAGAATAATGTCATGCAAACAGGTACTGATGCAATGGATACTCATTCCTTGAAATTAAAATGGAAATACAACCACCTCACAGAGGCTGCTGTAAAGATTTAAAAGAGAGAGAAGTTATTGTGTATCCCACACTCAGAAGCTCTGCAGAAAGTTCAACAAGACAAAAAATGAGCGAGACTGCAGGCTCACTGGTGCTAAGGAAGGAAAAAAGTGAAGCTGTACTTGAAGCAAGGAGGGCGGCACTAACGTTTGGTCTGCTCTTCATTCTTTCTTCTTTTTTTGTGTTTAATGTAATTTGGCAGATTATAATCACAGAAATACATTTTGAAGTTGTTTTTAAATTCATAAGCCTCACTGATAAGAGACTGATGTTTGTTTTATGAAAGGAGTATGGCCGATTGTGTATTCCTACAGTTATCTCCAAATTCCACGTGTACAAAAGCCAATCCACTCACGTTGGTTTTTTTTTTCCCCCTTTAACAACCTTGCCATCTGCTTCATTTCCAAGAGACAGGCCACCTTAGCATATTCAACAAGTCCTACTACACTTTTTATTATCAGTAACTCCATCTGACCATGCAGATTGGAGAATCCAGAGTTAAAAGAGATCTTATTTCTGTTTAAGATCTTTCAAGTGAAACAGCATTGATGACTGAGTGATCAAAACTGTTTTCAGATCGAGGTATGCCAAGCAAAGTTTATCTGGAATTAAACAAATACTTCATACCTGAAAAATCCTTACAAAACACCTCTACTCACCAGTTACATTTCTTCTGTAGTTGGTGTCAGAACTGGCATGCTATTCAGTTCCACGATAAAGCATTACTGAACCTGGAATGCTCCTATAGCCTATTAAGCTCCTTCCGGCTTCCCTGCTCCTTTCAAAGTACCACATAAACATACAATCAGGAAAAGAAACGTCTTGACACTTCTGGCTGAGGAAACGTGCAAGATGAGCAGGTGCCATGAAGGATTCAACATGTCCAAGTATTTCAAGTTTGATTTGCAAATCTGTTCTTCAGCTTTTGCTCTTTGTTTGTCTAGAATCAACATCTCATGCCCTCCGCAAAAAAAGATGATTACTAAAATCCAGTGGTTTTACAATGGGCTCAGCTACAACTGTGTCCTGGTTTAATGGCAATTCTCTCTCAATTAATGCCTTCTAAGCGTTATCATGTTCAATAGCTAAGTGATCCAAACTCATGATATGCCTGTTTTGTTATTTTCAAGGTAAAATTTTATTATTTTACAGAGATCTACTTGGACACATCTCTTAACAGCATTCTTAGACTTTGAAGAAGTGTGCTGTAAGTTCTTTGCTTTTTCATGGGGAACCGCGACCAAAAAACAACCCATACCTGGATTTAATTACAGAGGAAAATTTTAAGTGTTCAAAATCTTTTAAGCTTCCAGCATCCCTAAAATAGCATCCAGTTTTCTTTTGAAGTGCAAGACATCTTTATTTTCAAATTGATTTCGGTAGTGAGAACCTATGCCATGCTCCTCTTGGACATGGACAAATTTAAATTTAACCTTTACCTTCAATGCTTGGAATCTCTCCATGGTAATGGCAGATTTTCAACAATATTCCAGTGACCAGGTCTGTGGAGCTCGTCTCCTCCCTCCTCCCACCCCAGCCCTTCAACCTTACTGAAGGAAATTAGAAAGAAAGTTGTCTTACCGATAACTCCAAGGTTAATGTCCCTTGCGAACCCCACCTAGCAAGTCGACATCATGACATGTCAGGTCAGCCTCAAACCACGCTTCCCTGATAGTCAGGTAAAAGGAAGGAGTTAAAATACAAAATTGACACTTGCAGATTTCTGGACATCAGAAAATGTGATGCAATATATTTTGAACTGTCTTTCAGAGCTTCTGGTAACCTCCAAGTTGTTAAAACATTTCTTCAGAGCGATTCTCCTGTTCTGAAATTTCAAAGGTTCCTGATCAATAACCAAATATTGCAGATCCACCTTAACCATTTTGTTTGAATGAGCACTAAAGCTTAAGATTTCCCTTTAACATGAATAATTCCACCCCACCCCCCCAACTCTACACATTTTATCAACTAATATATGCTCAACTTTGCCACTCTGGGTTTCAAAAGACATTTGAAGCCAATAGACTACAACAGCTTCATTCAAATTCTAAGTTAACAGAAGCTCTAACTTTTTTTTCTTTTTTTCTTTAGGAAAAAAAACCAGGAAACACAACTTGGTACACTCTTTCTATAAGGCTCTGATCTACTTAAGTAGTTCACGTGAACGATAGAATTCAGTCTGGCAAACCTTCATTGTACAAACAATCCTTAACCACACAAGTACTCCAGCTCAAGTCATGCACCATCAAAGATTAGTCATGACAGATTTCTAGGATAGGGTCCTTGCTCTTCTACGTATGGGCCACCATCATTTTTGGGTAACAATAGAGTCTTGCTAAAAATACACACATTTGCATCAGGGTCTACGGGTCTAGGTGCCAAACAAGGTTTACTAAGAGGTTTAAGACTTTTTGCTCAATACGTCACATTTATTTTTCTGCTAGCCTTATAATAAGAGTGCCTTGTGTATTTTTTCTGTGTAGTTCAAAATACAGAAATGGGCTTCATGTCCAAAATGCAGAGGGGACAAAAAAGCGGTCAGGTTTTTCTACAGTCACCAAATCATGCGGTGATCTTCTACTTAGAGTTTATTTTGAAAAGGTTTAAGCAATGCAGTTGTGGTTCTTCCTAGTAATTAGACTACAGAAGCTGAGTCCTGGAAATAAACAATTGCTACAAAAAACTAAACCTTTAACACTTTGAAAAAATGCAGACTGACTATGCTTAATGAATTAGTAAAATTAAAAGCTGAGTTTAGTAAACTGATTTTGTTAATAATGTGAAAGTAAGTCTAGAATAACACAATAGCTGTAAAAATCTTTTTCTCAGGTTTTGGAATTGCTAGGAATCTGGCAACCTACTTCTTATTTTGAAGTCAAACACCTTATACAGACATTTTAGCAACTGCTATAAATGAGTGATCAAATGATTATTAAAATCCCATTTCATGGCTCCTCCTCCAACGCCAGCAGGACACTCATAAGAGTTTAATATTGGTTTGCAAGTTGAAATCCATTTTCAACATATTCTGAGAGGATTTTTGCTAAATTATACTGAAGAAATGATCAAAACAGATGCATGAGAGTAAATTTAAATTTATTTTTTGACTATATATGAAAATTGTGCTGAGAAGATAGTGCAAAATTCTTGAGTATGTGTCATCAGGCATGGTAGATTTTTCCACTGTGCTACAGTATCTTTTTTCAATAATTTTCTTAAGTTCTTCAAGTTCAGTATACACCACTACTTGAGTAAGCTGTAGTACATGTTATCTTTAAGGATTCAGTGAAGCACTGCTGCAAATTTAAATGGTGAATTTGAGTATCCATAAATCATGTAAATGGAAGAACTTGGTATATCTTGTAAATATAAACTTTTACTGATTTTAATTTTCAATTATAAAAATGTATAGCTCACTTCTCATTCAATAAAAATATTAGGATAAATAGTGATTTGGGCAGAAATAAATATAAGATGCAGCTTTACAATTCCTGAGGAAGACAATTTTAACTTTTTTTTTGTTCCTTAGTTGTTTTGTAAACATTATAATTGAAGTGTTTCACTTCCTCCCCACACCCCCCAGAAGCATGCACTAGCCCTTCAACTCTCCTGGGCTAACACTTGAAACGTGCAGTATGTGAACACTATCCTTCTTCCAGGATGGAGAGTACTTTAAATTTTATTCCAATTAAGCTCCCTTTTACCAGATCCCCTTTACAACAATTACTGAAAAGCAAATATGTATTGGGACTACAGGGTTCTGCTCAACACCACAAAAAGCTATATCATTACTATAAAGTCATATTGATAGGACAGCAAACCCTTGTATTAAAACAAAATTAGAAGCCAGATCCTTACCGCAAGCAAAAGCCTGAAACGTATACTCAGGCAATACCCCTCTGACTTCACTGCTGAAGTAAGGAAGAGAGAGGACAGGATTTGGCCCCATTAACTTTATGAAGTTAAAAAAAAGAACAAAAAGGGCTTTAACATACTAAATACTAACTTTGAAAAGCACTTTCACTTATTTATGACCAATTCTATTAATTTGAAAGAAAGAGCCTGACACAGGGGCAAACCCATCTGAGAACAAGATATACACCCTCACTTCAATTCAGGTCAAAACTCAAACCATGCAATTTTACACCAGACCCACAACTGTAAAGCATGGGAAGGCTCATCTTTCTGTTTACATTCTGACATAATACACTTGAGAGACACCAGACAGGAATAGAAGACAAAGGGAGGAGTATGACCACTGAAGTTTAACTTCCTCAATAGTCTGTGTTTAGAATGCTGTAAATCAAGTATGAGCAACTTATTTGATTTGGATATTTAGAGGCCCGGCAATAGTTCTCTTTAGAGAAAGTTTAAATCCGTTTCTCTCTTTTCTTGAGAAGCAAATGTTCTTCATTGGGGTACAGAATGGCTCAGATGCAACAGAAGAGTAATGTCATGACTTGCCAGTTAAAACTGACATCTGGAAATGTCCAAGACAAGGGTCAAAGCAACACATAGTAGCCCAATAATGTAGCTAGTCATGCCCCCAAAAGATATTATGGGGGTTTTTTAAACAGCCTTTATTACAAGGCATGAGAATTCTAAGGCAAATTGTTCATCATGGCAGAACATCAAATTAAAATGTTAAGACAGAAATAACCAGAATATGGAGAGTATGTTTGTGTTATCTGTAGCAAGAAGTTAGTTTACTGTGCCACAGCACCTAATTTATAATTCTTATCCCTAGTCAAATATTATCTTAAATTAGACTAAGATGCTTCAGATCAAAACCATTTCCCTATGTGTTTGTATGCTGAATAATACAATATGCTGGTTCCTAACAGAATAGCCTCTAGAGGGACTCCACAGTACATAATAAAAAGGAACAAAATTAACACCATTGTAGGCTCTGCTTCCTTCTCCACATTACATTAGAAGATTACGTTTAAATTAGATCTCTGTCAATGTTTAGATACATTTCAACACTTTTTAAAAGAAAAAAAGTTTCAAAATTAGGTGCTGGTAAGTTACTGAACAGCAGTTAAGCAAAGAGTGCCCTTTGGGCCATCTGTAATTTCTCCTAGTTTTCAGTCTGATATCCACAGTGCTACATGTTGGAAAGCACAAGAAATTTTTCATTAATTTGATCACTCACATAGGCAGTTATACTTTGAAAACAATGTTTTTCGCAAGAATTACCAATGAAATAATGTTTTAGGACACAATTGAATTTGAAATAGGTAATGTTTTGAATAGATTTTTGAGTTTTATTGAAATCTTACATGAACAAGAAATTGGAAATACAATCACATCAAGGAACAAATTGCCACGGCTTTGACGTTTTAAGCCAAACAAATTTTGTAGGGCAGATTTTCAAAAAGGTGTGAAGTTATAACAATTTAAAAACACAGTTAACCTACTTCTAGGAATGCAAAACATACAATCATGTTATTTTCAATACAAGAAAACTTAATTTGTTGTAATTTCTTAAAACTACTAAAGACAAAGCACTAGCTTTTACTTTTATATACAGCATACTCCTATGTAGTCTATCCCAAATCCAAAAAAAAAACCAAAAAAAGGAAACTGTCCAAAACCAGAGGTTCTGCAAAATCATGATTGAACAGTGTGCCATTCCTGCTTTTAACTGCTAAAATGAAGCCTAAAATGATAAAAGCATTGAAACCCCATATGGAGTTCAGGAATTCTGCAAGCCCAGTAATGTCCAAGTGCGTTTATGAAAAAAGAAAACTAAGAGACTCGAGTATATACACAATAGAGTGATTCTTCAGCCCAATACAAATGGCAGCCAATCGCTACTGAAGGATGAAACATTAAGCCAATTTTGTTTTGAAGGATGCAGAGCTATAGCCAATTCTATGTTTCCAATATTCTCAATCCCTCCTCACTTGTCTACTTCCACTGTTGCCCATAAGTATCCTGATAAAATTCCTGGTTGTCATTATTGTAACCATAGTTACCGGCATAGTCACCACCTTGCTGGAGCGGCTGTTGAGCGATGGGTTGGGAGCCCCAGTTCTGCTGGTTGTTGGTCTGACGGCGCTTGGAATCAGGTTGGTTGTACCCATCTGCCTTTCTCTTGCCTCCTACGTTGCCCCCACGGTTGCCCCTGGCTCCACGAGCACCACGTCCTCTCTGCTGCTGTGCAGGACCCCCTCTCCCACCCCTGGCTCCTCTTGGCGGTCCCATGGGTGCCCCCCTCTGTGAATAGCCAGCTCTACCTCTTGGTGGTGGTGCTCCCCGCCCCCTAGGTGGTGGAGGGGCACCTCTCCCACCCCTTCCTCCTCCTCCTCTTCCTCTTATAGCATAGCCATCATCATAGCCGTAATAGGGATCTTCATAGCCACCACGGTAGTCATGATAGTCATAACCATAATAATCATCATAATAATCTTCATAGCCATAGTAATCTGGGGGATAGCCATATCCACCTCTCCCTCCACGGCCTCTGCCTCTAATAGGAGGTGGCATGCGAGGTGGAGGGTAGTAATAATAGTCTTCATACCTATTAAGAAAAAGAAACATGCAATTATTTATCTTCAAAAGTCTCCCAAAATGAAGTACAAATTTCCCCTTGTTGATTAACAATACACAACATGGAGAAAAGCAAAGCCATTCAGGTTCTTCTAAGCTAGCTCATACTTTACAGCAGGACTTCATTCTGCAGTATTACAGTAATGCAAGAACGAACACTCACGCAGTACTTCTGGAGGCCTGTCTGGCAGCCTGACGTTCTTTCCTTTTCTTATCCGGTGGCTTTGCTAACACTATTTCAATTTCTTCCCCTTCTATCTCTTTCCCATTCATTTCATTCATAGCCTGTACAAAAATTAGAAGAGAAACATCTAAAAATTTGTTTCCATTCAAAAGTAAACTAAAACTCACTGAAAGAAACTAGATGGTTGGGCTGCTCCAGGCTGAACTATGCCATGTGCTTTGTTTCTGTGCTACTTAAACAGAATATCACATAGTATTCTTTCAAGTCCCACATTAGTCACCAGTTAGTGAAGCATTTTAAAAAAATATTATCTTTGTAAGTATATATAAAGAATGGGATTAGAACATACTGAGCATTATTTTTAAAAATATCAGACATGACACCATCACTCTTTAATGTTCCTATATCCCCTGTTTCAGAAATACATTGACACAAGTTCTCACTACTCACACTGACACGGACACTCAGTGTACTTGTAAATCAGGTAGAGCTCGCGCGCGCACACACAAACACAGGAAAGAGTATTTTTATATTTGGGCTTCCTAGCTAGTTGGATGTGCTACATGAGTGCCTCTGAGGAAATCAAGTATTTCTGAGGACATATACTTTAGGGAGAAAAAAATTATTTTGCATTAACAAAGACTTTACATGTCTGTACAGCTACACGCCTCAAAAACATTAGAGATAATGGTGATTTATTTCAGAGAACCTATGCAAATAAGTAGACACTGGAATCGGTGAGCCAATTCCATGCATTAATATTACAATAATGCTTTCATTAAAAAACACACACACACCCATACACAAAAACATCTCACAACATTCGTAAAACAATTTAGTGGCCATAAATCAGTCACATGGGGCAGATGTGGCAGTGTTCCAGCTTGTTTCAGAGAAGACGAGCATTAGAGATGCTCCTCTGTACTGCATTTGATCTACCTTTTCTCATCTGCTACAAGTCTTCAGTTGCTCAAATTTAACAGAGCATTTAGAAGTAAGGTCTATTGGGAAGGGACTGGAGAATGTTTGAAGACATACTATAATAAAACATGTCAGGAGGTGTTGCTGACTTACCCTTTCTGTCAACAACCTCCTACCCTCTCTTGGACATAGTCTAAACCTATCCAAACTGACTTCAACTCCATTCAATGAGTGACATTCATCCTAAAGCCAAACTCAAGAGTATTCCAAACCCTATTTTGGTGGGTAGGAAAATTGTAAGCGATTAAGTGGTTATAAAATGATTAATAAGGTTGAGTAAAGAGCCTTTGAACTGTGTAGCCACATATACCACACACACAACGTACTTGCTCAAGACTCCCAGGTGCAAAAAACTTCTTCCCCCCTCTTTCTTCCCCCCATAAACTATGGATTTAAAAAACAGATGGAGTAATTTCTATAGAATTCAATCCACTGAAGTACAGAGATTAATGACCTTCTCAACTGCTCTTAAATACAAAAGGAAGACACCTTTGAAGCTTACAGTAATTACCTCTAATGTTTAAGAAGTCATTTAGACGAAATCTTCTAGGGAGCAGAGTTAGAGTTAAAAATAGGTAATGCCATTCTTCTCTCCTTCACAAGGCATTTTTTTAATTACCTTGCATTTTCTATTCAATACTTTTGTCACTCCAAAACTACACAGAACCTTTAAATAGGGGTCTTCGAGAGACAACTGATACCTTCTGTCAGTGTTTCCTCAGAAAAAACTGTCTAGGTTGATTTTTTTTTTCCCTCTTCTCTAGACTCTCCTGCTTTGGTCTATACCTCTTTTCCAGTCTACTTGTTAACTTGCTACAGTTTTGTCCTTTGCAAGTTTCACATCCTCCTAGCTACTGAAAATCACAGGAACAAAGTTATTAGTGTTAAAATTCTCACAATGGGAACCTTATTAAATGGGCTCTACAAATTATCTTATCTAGATATTTAGTGCAAAGAAGTTTCTTAAAACCATTTGTACAAAATAAACTGCTCACATCAATTTAGCTAGGAAAGAATAACCAACCTACCTTCACTGCTGCACCTCTGTCCTCAAAATGAACGAAAGCATAATCCTTCAACTTCTTTACTCTTTCCAGCTTTCCAAATTCAGAAAAGGATTTCTCAAGAATTTCTTCTGTCACAGTAGTGGCCAAGTTTCTTACAAATAAAACTTTCACCTGGTGAAAAAAATGAGAATGAAAGCTGTAATCTTTAAAAGTCAAACCTCAAAGGAAACTAGCAAACTAGTAAGATGTTATTCCCTTCTCTGCATTAAGAAATTTTGGGTAACCTTATAAGTTCTGTACCTGTTTCAAGGAGGGGAAGAGAAAAAAGATAGCCTTGTAGTTACCTGTATAAAGTTTCTACAACTTCTCTCCTTCCACAGTTCCCTTCCATGACCAGAAGAATATCCAACTTTGATTTTCTGCTTCTGGGATGCTACAAATCCCAGTAAAATTTTAGTAATAGACCTCCCAAAACACAGGGATAAAGAGCACGTCATTCCCTACGCTGAATTTCACCTTCACCTCGCTCTGGAAAATAGTTTTATAAAATACCCACCTAGTATTCGTTATCAGTAGAAGCAGATAATGAACAGACTGATGTGCCAATCCAGCAGGATAACCCTGTACACTGCTAGTTTAAATGTGAACAGTTAGTTACAACAGCACGTTCCTAGCGTGTTACACAGGCAACTAATTTACAGTGCTCAGACCATGCCAGTTTGCATGGCTTACTACAAAAATGCCCTCACTGGTTTTGTGCCTCAAAAAGTACCTGGAGCAAATCTTTGTCACTATGGCATGAAGAAATTCCTCCCAAAGCACAAGAGCATCCAGTTAAGTTTTTACTTACCTTTGCCATGACTTCTGGATCAGGTTCCTCTACTGGATCAGCCCATTCCACTGTCACAACATTTCCCCAGACTTTTACTTTCCCACTCATCAGGCGGCGGCGAGCTTGTGCTGCTGACTTGTGATCCTCATATTCCAAGAAGCAAAATCCTCGATTCTTCTTTTTGTCATCAGGTTGATGATACAAGATTACATCCACCAAACCCTCTGAAAAACAGGTCTTTAGTATTAAGCTTCAAAAGGAAGAAAAAAAAATCCGGAGTCTACTCTAAAGTGTCTTCACTTGTTTTTTGTAATACAGGCCCTTTGAATTTAACATCTGAAAGGGGGAGGGAGCACAAGAAAAGCAAAACAAACAACAGATATCCATCCAATTTATGCAAAAACAGGTCACCTAGCAGGTGAAATTCCCCAGAACAAACTTACCTCACAATTAGGCCCTGCAAAACATCAACCCGAACAGTTCACACAGTGTAAGTTTTCTATATTTGTTCTACCATTTTTACATTTTTGAAAAGCAGTCAGCATTAATATGTGGCATCTCCCCACCTCCAGGGGAAGCTGGAAAGAATTTCTTCCACATCTCTCCAAAAAGAGGAGAGAGAACTACATGAATATTCACCTTCTGTTTTCACCATTTCCCTGAAGTACTTATAAATAGCAATCCTAAAAAAGAAGCAGTAGGTTAACACTCTCCTACAGGAACAAGCGCAGGCGATCAAGACTTCAGTCTCTTATTTAAAACAGAAGCATCCTTCCAGTGATGAGCTGACTTCTTCTCTTCCTACTTGCTGCATATACTGGGGAACAACACTGAAGAACTGGGACAGAAATTAAACTGTCGTTTATTTCTACAGTACAACATTCTACAATTACATTCCCTCTAAACTGATTTAGTATTCCCTCTTCCCCATCATTCCTCAAAACCACATTTGTCTGAGGCTCCCCAAAAACTTATCAGCTGTGAAAGCAGAACCTACTGTAGATCACTACAAATACAGAGCCTTCAGCAGGAAGGTAACAGAAATTGGGACCTTCACTTTTTTTCTAAGTTCATTTGTCCTGTTTCCATCTCAAATTGTAAACCTACAACATCATTCATTTAACAAACAGACACTAGTCCCTTTATATGCCACCACAAAATATATTTGATATATAAAGTTTCTACCAGAAACAAACTTGGAATCCAACTTGGAAATAGTTTAAATGATAGCTGAACACATCTGTCAAATAACTAGACCTACAAAACAGAGACTGAATGGTATTTTGGGATCAGCGTGACAAACTCATCAAGAAGGTCTTACCTGTGACTTTACTGAACTCTTCCAATATGTTTTCCTTAGTCTTGTTCTTTGGAATTGACCCAACAAATAACCTGTTGTTTGCCACAGAGATGCATACTCCAAGGTGCTTCCCAGGACGGATTTCATAGTTGTCACACTAAGAAAATAAAAAGCCATTCACATTTGCTTTATCCACAATAATATGGATAAAAGGAACTCCAAAATTATAAAACTAGCTTCTGATTTTCTTCACGATCTACTTTTTTTGTACATAGCATATTGAATTCACATTGCAAGAGAATTGCTGGAACTGCAGTATTTGGGTCAGCATTCACTTGGAAGAACATTGCTGAGTTTAGGTTTTCCAAAGAAACTTTGGAAGTTCTGCTGAATGGAAAGCTACAAAGAAACTGATGTACAAGGAACAACATGTAACATAAAAATTGCATGGGGTGAATTCATTCACCTACTGTTTCTCAGACTGGAAAGACCTTTCCAGACGACTGGTGACCGCTTCCTGTGCTGGGACTCAATGTCAGTCATTGCTGCTGTTATTAATAAGCAAATACATAGCATTATAGATACTATGAGTTCTCCCACTTTACTTTTATAGCTTTTAAACACTGAGTGTATTTGCTGTGAGATACTCAAAAGTCTAAATCAGTGAGTGACCTTGGTCCCCCCACCCCCACCGCAGGGATTTTTTGGACCTTGTAAGTGCCAGGGCACTATAAATTTTACTGTTAAGTTTTAAAATTTCCCATTAAAAATTTAGCCCACTGCTTCATGCTTGTGCCCACAGTTGGGTTACTCTGAACACCAACACTGCTGATGGGTCTTTAAATGCACAAGAGTTCAATCTTTAAAAAAAAATTAAGAATTCAAGACAGACATCATCTTTGTTTGAGGTCGGCCCTTCAAACACAACCTAAGAGGATGGATGTTGGATCATCAGCCAGCTTCTGACAAACTCATCCAATTCTTTAAAAGCAAGTTTTCAGCCATTTTTACCCTAGCTGAGACGTAGCCATAAAAATGGCCAAGCAATACCTTCAGTAACCTTCTTCATAGTCAAAGAGAACTAGAACAATGTTAAGGTACCACAGGCTATAAAACAAGATCACTTTAAGGAAGACAAAAACATTTCAGAATTTTGCTTCCCATACAACAGTGATTCATAACACAATAAACCTTTGTGTTCCAGTGTCATGAACTTAATCTGAATCTCTTTTTCAAATTATATCTTATCTCACAAAGCCATTTTACCTACAACCAATCCCATTCCCACTGGTACCTGCAAACACAAGCAGACAGCCCACCTGGTGTAGACAAATCAAGACTTCAAAATTTCAAGTTTATTTTCTGAAAGAGCCTCACTTTGCTATCAAGGATTAATTAGCTCCAGAATTCAGCATGTGCCTGCCCCATTTTCCTTCCCCCCAGCAGCCTGTGGAAAATATTTCACCTAAATGCAAGCCTGGCCCCATTACTGGGTAACGATAGGGTGGAGGAGGTAGGGAGAAGGGAATCCAGATACAGGACTTCAGAAAGGTATTCACACAAATTCACTTATTTGGTGCAATATACAGGTTATGGAGGCCAGTCTTCCATCAGTGGCACATTGCCTGCTACATCTCCTGTCACTTCAGCATCTTCCCTTTCATCTCGCTCAACCAGTAAAAATTTAAAGTAACAACTCTGAGCACCTTCAACTTGGTCAGAAAGGGGAAGAAGTTTCAAAAGAATTTTTCCTTCATAAGTGATAGTAACCCATATCCACCATCTTCAAACACTGAACCCAGAAGCAATCAATTGCAAAAAACATACTTTGTGCATCTCCTTCAGTAAATATCCAAGTAGATTCTAGAAAAGAAAAGCAGCCTAAGCAGGGACATGCAATTCCCAGTCCTAGAAGAGCCTAACATAACTGAAGATATTTGAGGGAACAAACACTGGAACATTTAGAAGCAATGACTCCCTCTGAAGCCTTTACAATACAACAGAATCACTTCTTAAGCTTCTCTAGGTGTCAGTGGGTATTTCTGCCCCTCCTCCCCCAGCTTAATGAGATGTTTAGGTTTTCTCCCCACTTCTTCATAGAGGATCAGCTGAATTCTGCTAAGGCAAATGAGACAAAGCATTTCACCTGGTTTGGTTCAAAGCACAAGCAGTATTTTACAGCCACATCCAAAACCTTGGGAGATACACATTGATCTTACTAATTCTACTTCCTCCTCTCAGGCAGGCAGAAGGCCAAATGACCCAGGGCCCCAGACTGCTGTCTCTCATTTTAACTCTCTAGGGAGAGTTAACCATCTAGACACAGGGCAAGCCAGGTATCCATGCGGTGAGCTGACTGCATGACTGCCACTGGAAAGAACTAAAAGGCCACTGTGAAGCATAAAGAGCACCAAGTTGGGACTGCCTCCACAGCAGGAGCAAAACAAAGCATCTCTAATTAGCTCTTTGTAGTAGGAAGGGTGATAAAACTTAAACATTGAAGCTTAGAGAACGTATTTTCCATTTGTAATCGAGTAAGCTCTTACTATAATCACCCAAGTACTCTAGCAGACTGCAGCAGGCTATAGCGGACTACAGTCCTAAAAGTAGAACATTTGTATATACAAAAAAAAAATCAAGTCAGAAGGCAATTTTTAAGAAAGTAACATTGAGTCTATCAATGGATGCTTTAATGAAACACTTCAAAGACTTCATTATCTAAGAGATTACCAACATGCTTGCTGTTTACATTATCTGGTCCAGTCTGAAAATAAGTTACTCACCAGTTTGACTGCTTCCTGTGCTGCATCTTTACTACAAAAGGTAATGAAAGCATAACCTCTGTTTTGACCAGAAAGAGGATCCATCATGAGGCGCAGATCCCAGATTGGACCAGCTTTCTCAAAGAGTGGTACCAACTCATCTTCATACAAGTCTCGGGGAATCTTACCAACAAAAACCTAAAAAGGAAGGAGACATTTAAACAAAGCATTTTCAGAAATCTAAACCTGCTTTTAATACTTGTCAGTTCTTGGGAAAGGAATTATATTGCAGCATAAACCATCACAGCAGAAACACTGTAGCCAACATTACTAAGTCTTCTAAACCTCCCACTGTTAGTACTAGGTTTTGCATATGGAAAACCTGGTTTTGTTATTTATATTGAAAAGATTGTAAATTTCCACCACTGAAAAGGTAAAATGGTTCTTGCCTGCTTCTAATTTTGGCAATTAAAAACAAAGACCTTACAGACTATGTAGTTGGGTACTCTATATTAAAGGAGGCCAAGCACTTCTTTGCTCTTGCAGTGTTTTCAAATCATTCTGTAGCCCAATCTTCATTAGAAAGGCACAGAGTTGGAAAAAAAAAGTCTAAAAAAATCCTTAAACTGCCCGATGCACATTTTCCACTTTTAATATATACTGTAATCTTATGTCTAGTCTGTATTTGTTTCAGCTTCCGCCAACTGAATGTTTTAATATTAGTCTGAGAAAATCTGGAGTCCTCATGTTCCTTACACAGAAGGATGACAATAAACTTTGGTAAAGTTTTGTTAATCTCTTCAGCTAGGTTCTCCCCCCACTACCGAGTGTTTCATCACTGCAACTCTCCTCTGAATTCCCCAAGTCTCTGAACTGCTAATACAAGCAAAATATTCCAAACACTTAAGTTAATCTTAAAATATTTTTTTGTAGTAAAAAAGCTAGGAGTTGTCAACCTTTTCTATCTAGGCGAGGCCTTGCTGTAGTGATATCTGGTACTGAAGGCTTAGCAGATAATTCCAAAACTAAAGACGCTCCGAATGCCCAGGTAAGCATTGATATGAACAAACCCATGAGGAGAGTATGATGATTTGGATTTAAAAAATGTGGAACATAAATATTTTCCTCCAAAGGAAAGCTAGAACCTTTAGATGTTTCTTTATGTTATATTCTTGAAATTCAGTTTCCAGAACATTTCTTTCACTTAGCTTAGCCTCTCTCAGTTCAGTGTGAATGTCAACTGACCACAATTTATTTGCTATTGGGGAAAAAAAGGAAGGGGTTTATCATACTGAGTGCAAATTTAATGGCAGAGCCAACACACTTCCCCCCAGCCCTGCCCCATTTTCCCAAAAAGCTTGGAAATACCTATCTGTAGGGATTTCTATTATCATTACCTGGAACATTTCAATCCAAAACCCATGTGCAGTTTTTAAGGAAAAAAAACGATACCATCATGGAAATGCGCAAGACAGGAACTCCAACTTGCTTCTGAGACAGTGAAACTGTCAGCTGAACTCTCCAAACTGTTTAAGTCAGTCAAATGTAAAAAGTCCACATTAAACTCTGTTTCAGATGCCACCGTTTCCAGCAGAAACTGAAGGTGACACACCAGAACAGAAGACTTGAGAAAAAGAAAACTCTAATCCAAATACAAACAAAGTCTACTTTTCCAGCTATTTACCAAAGATTTACCATCCTGAAAGCTTCTGTTTCCTCTTTTCTTTCCCATCTCTTCGGCTCACTCCCTACAAACTTTAGAACACCAACAATTCCACGAGACTGCTACTACAGTTCAGTTCAGGTAATACACTCTAGGAGATAGTATGAGAAACAGAATTAAGGATTTAAATTAAATACATTCATATCTGATCTATATTCTAGAGTAACTTCCATTTATAACGGAAGGACTAGATAACTCTGTGGGAATAATTCACATCTAAGTGAATTTGCTTTGAGCCTGTAAACTTAATACATTAATGACCTACAAGATCAGAGACAAGACAAACACCAGGTGAACATCTTGCAAGGGTCAGAAGAAACATCTGCAATAACTTTTTTTTTAGATGTGTTGATAAGCTTGAATGAAGTTGCTGAAATACAAAAGAATGTAAATATCAGATGGCTTGTTTCATTTTTTCAGTTCCACAAGAGTACTGTGGAAAAACTTTGGAAACTGGCGTTATTAGTGAAATACAAGAGATCTTGTATGTGATGCAACTGCATCACTTCTGGGTCTTTGTTGGGATCACTGACCATTAGACTTAACGTTTTCCAGTTTTGCTTCTTAAAGGACCTGTATAAAGTACTCCATTTTACTTCTTCCTTATTACTGTTCTAGATGATTAATTATGAAAAGTCTTAACTAGAAAAAAACCTCAATTTCAGTTTCCTGAACAACTTTACAGAGCATTATTGAGGGGTACAAACCACTTCAGCACTCTAGATGATGTGTCCTTCAGCTATTTCAACAACTGAGTCTCTTCTGTTGTCATCACAAGCTAACAGAAGTGTACTGCAGCATTGCAGGAGCATCTTCAAAACCTCTCTCCTTTTAACAACCTCTCCATGTGCTTTGCACTCTATCTTTCCTAAATGCCACATTTAAGTGTTAATTAATGTAGGCCACATGACTGCTTCATCTCATCCAAATCTACAATCTGCATTAAAAAACCCAAAAAATAGGAAAAAATTCTGGTACAGTGCAAGAACCTTTGAAGCCCCAACAATTTTTCTAGTACAAAAGCAACGTTTGCATACTAAATCCAGCACAAGCTTTGTCTACTTCAACTCCTGTTGAGTTTATTATACCATTGCTTCTTAAGTTAGTTATTACAGTATCTGATTCTTCCCATTCAATTTATTATTATTATTAAACTGCAAAAGCAGTTTAAATTGCCCCAATATCTCCAATAACATAACATGCTCCAGATTGCAAGTTAGCCTCACAAACCCCTCTGTTTTTTTGTTACAAATTCGGGCCATGCACCCACAGAGGAGCAGATGCAATACCAACTTACCATTCACAGAGCTAAAAGTAATTTTGCATTTTTGGTAACGACATGCAAAAATGCTTATGATATACTTACCCAATAAATTTCAGCTCTGAAAAGGACATGTAGCAATTCCTCCATTTTATACAGTCTAAGCTGTTTTATAGGTACCTAACCTTGCACATCATCTTAGCACATTATGGGCAAATAATCCATTTTCAGAATTTTAAAGTTTTTATTTCACATCACTGAAAAACACTGAAATAGAAGTCTCTCAAAACTTTAGAGTAGGACCTACTTTATCTGGAGACCGCTCCATAAAACTGAAATCAAGTACTGTACTGATTAATACAGACTTAAGTCAATTACTCTCTTCATGCTAGCTGCGCTGTGCTAGTTTTGAAAAATGCCTTCCCCCTATCCCTATTACAGTGGGATAAAGGGCTGGTATTTTACAGTTACCAGTGAAGGCTCCTGTTATTCAAATCGTGTCTTAAATGGTATTATATTCATTTACACCAAAAGGTAAAGGATGGAAATCAAGTACCACAACAGTCATCTCCTTAATTTTTGGTGTAATATTAGTCTGGACAGGCCATATGAATGTCATTTTCGCCCTACTCTAAAGAAGAAACATTAAAATATATTTTAAATACATTTTATATATACACATATTATATACATATATGTGTGTGTATATTTTATATATACACATATATATGAAATATCCTTCAGTTTTCCTGCATTTATCAACTAAAAGCTCCCCAGTCAGCAGACTGAAGATCAGGAGTGAAAAATATGTATTTTAACCTGTTTAGCAAACACAGCTCAGCCTCATTAGGTATTATGCATAAATGCAGATGCTACAGATTGGATTTACCATCCAGCATTATCCAACTGAAACATGAATGCTTGTTTTGTTTGCATGATAGCTTCCTCATCCCTGACTAGTAGTGGACTTAAAACTAAAACTTCCTTTTGTTCCTTATACACTTAGGCAAACTATTCCTTGCTGTGACTGAATTTAATGACACTTATAACATTTTCCTTCCTTGTCTTGTCTGCACTTAATTTCAAAAGCTACTGAAGTTGCTATGTAGAAGTTACTACTATCTGTCCTTCAATGCTGCTGAACAACTGGTTCATTTTAAACCAGACAACTTTGCTTTGTGTAAAAAAAAAGGGAATTTAAGAATAGAAAGAAAATTCTTTTTTCAGCATTGCTTGCATGTACACTTTAGTAAAATGATAAACTACAATTAGCATAAAGCAAGCATACCTAAGCAGAGCTTGATAAGCTATGCAAATCAGTTACTATCTTTTAGTTCAAGGACCCATTCTAACTATTTCCCCTCTCCAAGGAATTTATTTTTCTTCATGGAATATGAATATTCCCTTTCGAAACCATCCTTACTGTGACACCTCTAAGCATCATCTTGATGGCATACACAAGAGCTTCAGCACCTCGAAGGATGCAAAAATAACCTATAAACTGAAAGACGCCCAAGAAGTTCACCATTTTCTTAAATATATTTTGGTGGTTTATAGAAGAATCTCCAAAAGAACTCCTGTATCAAAGACTAGTCACAACAGTGCAACTGAGATTATTTCAAGTGTTTAGAATAAACTACAGAACAACCTGCTAGGGACCAAAACCTTGCAGAAAAGGTAAGCAAGGAAATAGTTTGCTCATAGCTTGCTGGCAAGATGCATAGTGTTCAACCACGACCCTGCGTTTCCTAATGCGCTTACTGACTAGACTTTGTCCTTTGGGTAAGATAACAATGATAATCAAGTCTTTAAAACCCTTCTGATCATCTCTAAGAACAGCTGGTGTAACAGGAGGTAAGAAAAAGCAGAGAAAAAAGATCTTGGAAGTTTTAAGCAAAACAAAAGGGGCACCATACAAGCCCCTTGAGGATAAGCAGTTATCAATGTTTGCAGATGCAAATGACAAAGCCAGCACAAGGAGAGAAAGAAACACCCAAGTAATTGCTTCCATTCTCATCCAGTAAACACTCCCATAAAGGTCTCCAAGTGTCAACATCATGTGACCTCACTATAAGCAAAATGCTTTCTATTGGAGCAGAAAGTCCTTAAATAAAATGAATACTCAAGTTTAATATCAAATCCTAGTGCAATTTTCTCCTCTAAGCTACTGCGCAGCTGTAACTACTTTGCCTTCATTACAGAATCACATTCCAAAAGGTCCAGCTGCTCTTAAACTCCACCCACATGAGCAAATACATAGAACAGCTTCACCCTGAGAGTTAAGCTACAGTTAACATGTAATTAATTCCACTTTATGTTTTTAAAAGACAAATTAATTGGTGTACAAATATTTACAGTAGAAAGATCTGATACATACTAGGTAGACTTTCTTCCCCCAGGATGTATCTTCTTGAAATCAGTAACAGTACTTGGGTATGCTTAAAAACCAGAAGTTTGCCACTGTTGACATCTGTGACAGCTCTGGCATCACCATATCTGAGCTGGCACAACTTATGAAAGCTTCAGTATTTTTTAAATACATTTCAAACAAAGATTCACTGCCACAATCCAAAGAGATACATCTTGTGTTTTTTTCATATTTTTACCCACAGTATTAGAAAAGAGGCATTTACACTCCTATACATCCAGAATTGTTGAGGACAAAAGAGAAGTGGTTCTCAAAAGCTTAAGAAAAAAAAGAAGCAAACCCAAAACCAAAAAACCCCCACCTCATTCTGGGGAAAAAAAGAAGAGCCACAATAATCTCCAGTCACTTGTGTTCAAACATGCTCTGCCTAATCTACCAAATCATAAGATTGTGTTTAAGTTGTTGATTACTGTGCCTCAGAGCTCAACAGCAAGAGCTAAAGACCAAATTTAGTAAAGCATACACCAGTTTCAGCAAGGTGTTCAGCATCTCAGCCAGTCAAACCAAGCAGCAAGTCTAAAGCAGTAATTAGCCTTTAAATCCTACAAAATGCCAGCAAAAAATTAATTCAGTAGAGGTATGGTTTCTATTACTAGTTGGCTGGGTTTTGCTACAGCCTCTAAAGCCAATTCCTGGGAGAAGCATTTATGTTCTTATCTTAAGGGAGTTCCCACAAGTTACCTGTTCTACCAAGCTTCAGGAAACAAAAGCATAAAACCATACTCTTAACAGTATTAAAGCACAGCCAACTTCACAGCTTTCCTGTGACTTCCCAAAGAGGGTAACCATCACTGATCGGACAAAATACTTAAGATCAGTCGAATATTTTGAGTCACGACTACTAGACTAGATTCAGCTGGAAAGGACCTAAAACGATCACCTAGTCCAACTGCCTGACCACTTCAGGGCTCACCAAAAGTTAAAGGTTGTTGTTGACAGCATTGTCCAAATGCCTCTTAAACTCTGACAGGCTTGGGGCATTGACCTCCTCTCTAGGAAGCCTGTTGTGGTGTTTGATCACCCTCTCTAAAGAAATGCTTCCTAATGTCAGTGAGGCATGGTGCAATTAAATAACACTTTATACCATCACATAATCTCCCTGGCAACACCACCGGGTAACAGCTTCTAAGCCACCTTTCTGAATACAGAAATGCAAGGATTTACAGAGGGAAACAAGCCATATGACTCTTTCACTATCAGTCCATGCAAGCATCAAGGATGTTTTCATAGAGATTGAAACGAAAGCAAATAAACAATTTCTTAATAATTACTAATCTCAGTTGTCCTCTTCAAATCTTTGTATGAGAGTATCTTTATACAATACCCAAGTCTTTTTCACTTACAGTACACTGCATGAAATAAACCTTCCTACTGTCGCTTAAATTCCATTTATGTTGTAAAGAGTCAAATACCTTTGAGGCACGCTTTTACGTATCTATACAGCTAATACCCACACTGGTCACTTTTTAAGCAATGGACCATAAGCTTTAAGATGGACCATGAAGTCTGACAATTTAATGATCTATTTTACATTTTAATAAGTTTTACATAGCCTTTCCTAGCATATTCCACCTGCTTTTCCCTCCTCAACCTATTATGCTGTCTTTCGTGGAATACTGAGTAAGACTGACCAATTAAGACACAGAACCACAGAAGAATGCTTTCCTCTATAATACTTCAAACTCGCACTTGTAATATATTTTTGAGCATTTCTTATTTATCAGTTTGCACAAACATACAAAATAGTAGATTAGTCTGTATATACTAACCTCTGTTCCAATACCAGGCTGAACACCAGAATATACAGTATCTGGAGGTGGGCCCCCATATTTCCTCTGTCCTGTAGTTACATCCAAAGTGTAACCAGTCCTCTCTAGCAAAGCCTGAAAAAAAATTGTCACATTAGTTATGGGGGGCGGGGGGATTGTGGGTTAAATTATAAAGAACAAAAAAGTGTCCCAAGATAAGCATCTCTTTATCTGCTCCTTGCCAAATTTAATAACAAGATACATATGAACAGATAGAACCTATAAAAAAACATTATTTTGGGTGTTTAAAAAACCATCACCACAAACAGCAACTTTTTTTTATACTACAAGGTCACTGGAAAGAACTCATTTTTCTCTTCCCTTATTTTCCATTTTATATGTAGCACCCCCAGAACTCCAGAAGACCAGACAATTCTTCTCACTCACTCAGTACTTAGGTTTTTGCACTACAGAAGAGTTTCTTAATATACTAATACCTTGCTGAAATGTCCAATCAGTCTCAAAGTAATTTTACGAGTGCATAAAAGCTTTAATAGAAAAGGACAACTAAGACAATTCTTAAATAGATATCAGTGTTTTCACAGACCTTACATAACATTAAGTTCATGCATTTGGCAATTATGTAATCAGGAAGATCTGCATTTCAAACAAGCACTCTCTTTTCACTATGTATCTTGCATACATTTCTTTAAAGCCAGGTGTGAATGTCCAGGTAGTATCGATGCTTTTTAAGTACATCCAAAATTACTTCAGTCTGCATCAGGTAATATATCGGGTAGTACAGAATAATCAGTATTTTCTAAATGTTACCTTAATCTTTGCTTCATCTGGTCCCTTTGTAGATTCCTGTACTTTGCTGCCTTGTTTCTCTCTTTGCCTGTAGGTCTTCATAACTCCACATAAAAATGCACTTTTGTTCTGTAGATACAATTTACAAAATAATTCAATTGTGTGCATGAAAAGCCCTGGGAGTCCACCGAATCTTACACTCCATACTGTGAGGTCACTACATCAAGCCAATGCAATAAACATGTCAAAAGAATCCTTTAGGAAAATATAACAATTAATTGAACAAAGTTGTTAAACTGAAAAAAATAGTCAGATTCCAGGTAGTATTTTTACCTTATTTTCTCAATAGCACGCTCATTTTTATTTTCTGGGAGCTTTTGCTTTGCACTCAAATACCTACACATTTAAGGGAATTTTTAACAGGCTTGTGATTTGGGTTTGAAATGAAATACAGCAACATCAATGAATTTCTAAGTTACAACTCTCCTGCCAATAGTGCCAGAACACTATTTATACTTATGTGCTCACACTCCTGGAGCTCTCACCTTACCTGTACATGCGACAGGTCACTTTCTTTAAACTGCTGTAATACAGAGAGGGCTCCTTCTTCATTAAATTCCCTAAGAGCATCAATTGCTCTTTCATCAAGATCGACATAAGCTACCAACCCTAAAAGTTAAAGATAAAGAAGTTACAGATTTCTATTGAATTTCATACAAACTAAGAACTATGCAGTTTGCTTTTAAAGTCAAAAAGTTATGTTCCATACAGAATTATACATTTACTATAATTACATATTCCTACACAAGTATATGAAAGAACATGAGTACAACAATGAAAAAAGTTAAATTAAAATGTATATACCTAAGCACTAACTGACGTGCAAGATTATACCCCATGTGTAACAGTTCTCTAACATTCAGGAATCCAATCTGCTGCATAAAAGCAGTATTACACACCAGGATTTGAAACAGTGAACTCTGGCTCACTCCTAATAATTTGGATTTTGTTTGTTTGTCTTTCATTTTAAGCTTCACACTTCCTTCTCTTGAATGGAGCTGTTCTAGAGTAAGCTGACATGTAAACATTACAGGTATCCTATTGTACATGAAAAAGAAGCTACCTAACTGACAATCAAATACTTATGAAGCTCTACCCCACAAAATATTAGGAAGTAGAATGGTTTGTTCGCTCTTTCCTCCAACTTCAAAAAGCAAAAATCAGTGGACTTCCTACATGTCTAAAATATTTTTTTTCCTTTTTTACTCATTTTGTTGCTCTATGCAGTTCAAGAGGCAGAATTCAAAAAGGTATTATTTCGAGCCCTGCTATGTACCCGAAAAGGCTAATGTTAATTTTACAGGTACAGGCTCCCCCAAGAAACATCAGACCAGTTCTGAAGCACTTTTTCTGTTTAAGGATCTTTACACGTTATTTCTTTCCTTTCGTAATGCACTTGCATAAGCTGTGGAGCGTGAGAAGTACAGACTAAGATTTGCACTTTTTAAACTACACAGCAGAATTTAGGACAGATACCAAGAACTCCACACACTTTGCAACAGCTTGATCTCCAAAGTACACAGATTATTTAACTGCTACTTGATTTCAAAAATGCACAGTAGTGCCAAGCCCAAGGACTACATTTCAGAAGTGATCCTGCATATTGGAAGGCACCTGTATCTTTCATATAAGACCTCAGCAGATTAAAAATCCTAAAGTTCAACCCCAAATTTAGCTCGGGTGTCAAAAGTATTTTGCTTCACTGACAAAGCCCTGCACAATGCAAACATCTTCAGTGGCATTAAGAAAGTGTGAATAAACGTTTTCAGGTTACTCATGCAGTGGAATTATACTAGGTAGTCAGGTTCTGGGCTGAAAAGCTTTTAAATCACTTGAGAACTCCTCACAACACCGCCTAACTGCAACACGTGTTAGAGCCCCACAGGTTCCTCTGCCCAGGCATTTACACCTTCTCTCAAACCATCAAGTGCACATCATCGTGACCCACAGTTAGAAAGTGCATGTCTAAAGCCAATAAAAGCTGGTAAAGGCTTGATGAAAGCTCACTGTGAATGACTTCCAAAAGCCATCATCCACAGGAGCCAGAGTATCATACTGAAGATTGGTAAGGTATTGTTTTTGAACTGCCTTCACTTGGTCTGTGGAATTTTGACTCTCTTCAACAAAAACTGTCATCTTGCCACCAAGGCGTTCAAGATCAGCGCATAGAGCATTTCTACTGCTTCTTGTAAATCTGTTCACAGAACACACTCTAAAGAGGAAAAGGAAGCCTCTGTCTATAGGACAAAATAACAAGGGAGTTACAAAAACAAAATAGAAAAACCTTTTTATATAAAGAAACCTCTCCACAAATTGCAGAGACCACTTGCTACCAGCAAGGTATTACTCAATTTGCTAGATAGCTTAGTCCTCGACTTTGTTGAAAAGCAGTTAGTGTCAAACTGAACGTTTCAGTGTAATAACCAACATGGATTAAACTGTCCACTCAGAACGAGAGAACAAAAAATCCACAGGCAGACTCAATTCAAATGTAGTCCCAGGCAAGACAAGCTAGTTGCTTCCCTCACTAAGTCACCTATCCAGCCTTTGCGTGTTTAAGAACCACTGTGAGGAGTTGACAGTAGAAAAATAAAAGCAAAATGATGATTCGGATTGAAGAAAAAAAAATGTACAGTTTAGTATGCTCAAACATACATCTTTATTTGACAACGTCTAAGAAACTAGATCTCTGTGCCCTAAAGCAGCTAAGATATCACATACAACACTAAGGATGTGTCAAGTAATTAGTCAATGTCAAACCCAATTTGCCTTTAGGGAAGTCAAAGTAGCAAAACATTCAGAGCTACACAGATCAAAACAATGAATTTTTAAACCTTAATCTATAAAAATTTGAAAATGGTATGCCCTCACTTTCATAACCAGTCAGAAACAAGAAATGCATATTATACCTGTCTGAAATATTTCATCAAGTCTCTCTGCCACCTTCTGTGGGAGGCCTGCCTCTATCAGTGTCTTGTAGTGTTCTGTGTGAGTTACACTGGAAGTATCCATTGGTTCTTCCTCTTCTTTTAACTGTACCGCATTACCATTCACCTGATTAGCCATTTTATTATGCTGCTGGAAAAAATTCAGGAGCTATATTACAATAAGCCAGAAATAACTAGTTTGTAGGACAATGCATGATTTATCTAAACTAATTTGTATACATGCTGCAAATGACCTGTATCAAAAGTTTTATTTAATACTTTTTGGATGCAGCTGATCTAAATTTCAAAAGAAAGTACAACCCTTAATACTGTGGCAAATGTACATGGAAGAATTTACATAATTTAAAAAAAATGTACTTCATGTACATAACGATGTCTAAACTTTATCTGCTGATTGTCAGTAAGTTAACTGGTTACCATAGCAGCTAGAATGTACTGGGATACGATAACAACATCCTTCCACAAAGAATCAGAAGAGCTAGTGCTAATTTCATTTCCCATTCCTCCACTTTTAAAACAATCGTTTAAAATTTAGTGAACACATAACCCTGCAGGGTAGCTTAATATATAAAAATGTCAACACTTGTTCGCTAATTTTCACTTTCTTGGCTTGTTGCCATGTCTTCCTTCAAATCCAACATGCCACATAAGACTAGTCAAACACTTTCTCACAACACTGTCAGAACTCAGTAAGGACAGAAAGAGAAATATTGTACTCTAATGCACATTAGAATTTGAAGCTGCAACTAAACTGTTTCCATGCTTTCAGTTTTACTCAAATAGGAGCTCTACAAATCACAGCTACTTTTTTTTCTTTACAATATATAACTTATTGGTTTAAAAGGAAGCCATGACTGCAGCATCTTCAGTTCTTACATTAATTAAAGACTTGCTTTCAGAATTAACAAACTGATTCCAAAGACGTGCACTGAAAAATGCACAACTATCTTCTCAGACAATTCCAATGGGCTTTGCCCAATTCATTAAAAACAGTTTCAATTTCTCAATTAGCCAGCCAGCTGATATTTTGTACTTTCAAATAAAAAGGCTGACAAGAGACAATTCAACTACCCAGCAGAGAACATTAGGATGATCAGCTGTTAAGTTCAGAAATTAAACCAGCCTCAGGCTTTAAAAGATAGGGAAGAAGTTGA
The DNA here is from genome assembly GCA_031468815.1 of Morus bassanus. Taxonomy (NCBI): domain Eukaryota; kingdom Metazoa; phylum Chordata; class Aves; order Suliformes; family Sulidae; genus Morus; species Morus bassanus. The sequence continues at coordinate 676,018 of CM062590.1, forward strand.
TGATCAGCAGTGAAATGATAACCAGATAGACATATGCAGCATGGTCAGAGCAATGCAATTAAGTGCTGAATACAGGTATGAAGATGATTCAAGAACAATTTGGGTTTGGTTTTTTTTTTAAAAAAAAAGTCATGGAAGCCTCAAGCTATTTACTATGCTGCAAAATGAGTCTCCAAACATAACCATACATCTAACAGTCACTTGTGTACCCATCCCTTCCAGACTACAGCTCATGAACTTTTTGGAAAATACGCTATGAAGATTTGCAAGCTTGAGCAAGGAAAAAATCATTTTTCTTCAGACAGAAAAGTAATAATTTTACTAAAGCTGTCCTGACTTGAAGGGCAGTTTTAGAGAGATGTAGTACAGCCTCACATTGTTTCTGTCAGGTGCCACTTATTTATGCAATTAGCAAGAAAGAGATAGGAAGTTTTTCATAGCTACATAGCACATATATATACACACACATTCTGCTACTTGACAAAGAGAAATTGCTTTCTAACCTGAAATTCAGTTAAGACCAACCATGACTGCAGCCTAATTACAGAAGAGAAAAATGCGACCTGAAGACTACAATGATGCTTACCTATCATTACAAGTATTAACTGAATTCTCAAAACTCAAACTGAACATGAAGTTTCTATAGGTTACAAAATTCATGGAAAACAGAAATCAGCTAGACGTCTGCTTGCCAGATAGCCTCTGCAAGATCTCAAATTTGAAACAGTGCAGGGCAGAAGGGGTTAAACCAAAAATGTTCTGGGTACAGCACCATTCTAAATCCCTCCTCAAAAATGCATAGGATGATATACACAGAAAAAGATACACACAGGTGGTTTTTTTTTGTTTTCACCTTTTTACTGCCTTATAAAACCAGTTACTTACACATATATGGTCTTCTCTGTACACAAAAAACCCACCAAGAACTGTGAGGCTAAGCCAGTACATAAATACAGAAAAGTTATTTGAAACAATTACAAGTACCTTCTAAACTTCTGTGGCTTATGGTGATGCCCCCATCATTTTTTGTGAACCCAGATTAGCTTTCAATTGTCACATACCCAAAAGTTGAGCACTGCTTTCAGTGTTGCCTATCACTGAACAGAAGTTTGACAGCTATTCTGCGTCCAGGTAGAAACGCCTCATCTGCAGTTCAATAACTCAGACTTCTGACAAGCAGGATTTGCAGCCTAACGTCATGAAAAGATATCTGCCCTCACCACAAACATACGCCACCAGTGTGTGGAGCAATATCTAACCCCTAAGTATCAGATTACTACACAGCACCACAGCTGATCAAATGCTTTTTTAAGCAGGCTTTTAGACAAAGTAAATTAAGTCTCAGCATTTTAATTCACTAGCTGCATGGTTTACATTTCCTTAAGAATTAGTATGCTCATAGAGAACTTCAGTCAAATGCAGTGCATGTTCACCAGCCAGAAAAGTCCAGTTGGGGTGTTCAAATTTTCATTATTTCCTGTCACATAAACTTAATTTAAAGACTTTCTTAAAAAAATTTACTCTGGAAAAATTTGAACTGACATAGCTGTCAAAATATTCAGGTCCCGACAGCATCCAGAAGAAATGTATTTCTTTTCACAGTTATAGTAATAGATTCCCTGCTGGCTTTGCAAGCTTGGTCTGAAATCTGAGATTAGACTGACTTTTCTTCCTGAATGATTATGGACAAGCAAAATCACATCTCTTACAATACTGAATCTACACTCTGAGTTCAGCAGGGATACGTGGGTGAAAGTCAGAGCTGAAAAAGATATTTTAGCTCTCCCTCTAGACCACATCAGCTAGACGTAGCTATCAAGAAAAATATTTTCAACTGAATTTTAGCAGTAAGGAAAACACAATGTTTTTATTAACATTTTTGTTCTCCTCTAAAAAAATATTAAAAGCATACTAAAGAGAAAGAGGAGCGATATCTCTGTGTGCAGCGTGTCCATGTGACTCAGCCTACGACAGGCCAGGCCGCACAGAAGAGCGCCCGCACACGCTCAAGAGTTCTTCATCTGCACCAAGTAACTCAAGAAAAGAGGGAGCTTGGTTGAATCTGAAAGATTTTGAGTGTGGATTATAAGTAAAGGATTATGTATATTAGTATGTGTGGGATATGTATTCATTTTTAAAACATGCAGAAATGGATGAATTTAGAACAGTGTACACAAAAATGTGCTTACCAAACGAGCAGCAGTAATACATACACATTGGGGGCAACTTTACATAGGCAGGAATTTCCACCGGTGCCTGAGGGGTTACCTAGCTTCACCGCCTCCCTCAGAACTGTGTGTATGGGGAAGGGGAGGATTGTCTTGTTTCAAACTTCACACTGTTGTTGCCAACGTTTTCCTGAAGACCGTGAATACTTCATGATATAAAACATGTTTTTAGCCATCCAATATCTTTCACCTAGGATTCCTGCATCTCAAAAGAGTAGTTTGCAAAGAGACTAGTCCCTTTCTTAAGCTCTAATCATATGACAAATAGGAGGTTAAAACTACAGGTGCTTCTAAATTACCCAGAAACAACCTTCTTTTTCATGTTTAATAGCTCATTCTTTTCTCCCTAGGAAAATTACAAACACACACCTGAGCCTGATAGCATATGGCATCTTGAAAACAGAAACTTGATCTCAGCCTCAATCGCACAATCACTGGTTAAACAGCCATGATGTTACTATTCCTTCCCTATATTTTATACCATGCCTCTAATAGAGGTTGCCACCCACGGACTATCTAAGTATAACTCCATCCAATTAATTATAAATTCAGTCTAGTTAACTCAAAACATGCTTAGTAACAGCTTAAATAAGCAGGAATGGCAATTTCTGGCAAAGGGACAATATCTCAAACTACCATAACCAACTTCACAGCCATTATACATCAAATACTGTTTTCAGCCTTCTGCTATGTAACTTTGATTTCATGGAGGAACTAAACTTGTTTCGCTCAGGTGCGCAGGAAGCATAACTAATTCATAAATAAAAATTCCGCACCGAAGTCATTCAACTTGCTTATGTTACTATTCCTTCTATCCAATGTTATCTCTGTCAAGCGTTTTAAGTTATACTACATTAAAAAACAGCATTGAGGGGAAGTTTTTTGGATTTTTTTCTTTGATTTTGGTTTGGCTTTTGAATGAACCACAAGAAAACAAGTGTAGTCCCTATGCCTTACACTTATGCCTTACACTTCACGAAAGCTCTTGTCAAAAAAGGGAGATAAGAAACACGTAATTGGAGGGAAGATAAGAACTCACATGAAGCGCCTGAACTGGGGGTTTATTAAAGCCTCACTTGTTCAAACATTACTGGCACATCCCTCTAGTTTTTACTTGAAGGCATTCTAGCCACTTCTTTTGTACCGTAGCTTACACAATCATAGAAAGGACATTTTAATAGCTTAATTATGATATACTAGGTGTTTATTAGCATGAATTACAAGACTTGTTTCGAGATTATCACACCCTGAAGACCTTTCCCCATTAGCCAGGTTTCCACACACCAGCATTTCAGTGGCAAAGCGTAGTTAGCACCCTCACCCCTTCAGCACAAAGTTCTCAGTCTTTCCCACTCCATAACCCCATGGAATGGAAAAACCTGAGAACCTCCATCATTATGTAAAGCAAGAGACTAGCACAGCCCATATAGAAACTATCCTTCAGTATCTACACAAGCGCCTTCGGGAGATGACTTCACCACAACATGTTAGCAAGGTACACGGCAGTGCCATTAAAATACAGTGCTGACTACATCACTGGCTATCACATTTTGCAAGGCTGAACTATAAAGTCTGTACATGCTTGTTTCTAACTGGAGCCAGCCATTCATAGCTCATCTGGTTGTTTGGGTTGTACAGAACGACATTCGTGGCACTCCAGGTCACAGTAACACTTCAACAAAAGTGAGCTTTGTCCTGATGACCTTCTCCTCAAAGAACATTTCAGATCTTTGCCTAAGCAAGCAGGGAGTATTGCTTTTTTTGACAAAACTATTAAGTTGAGTGTTAGCAGGAGGCTCAAATATTATTCCAACAGTGTTCACATCTAGACAAAAAAACTAAGAGGTAAGGATATTAAGTACTCATGGGAAATGCAGTTTCTAGGATACAAAATTATCAAGCAGACTCTGCTAGTTTGCAAACACCACAGTCTGCACAGTTAAAAAAATTACACTGCAACATGCAGAATTCTGGTTGGATTACCTTCACTTTTAGAAGACATGAAAAAAGTCACTGTTATACAAAGTGTAATCTCAAAGGGAGAAAAAAAAAAGAAAAGAAAAAACATCCCAGCTTCATGAGCATTAACATCCTTTGCAGCACAAACACACCACTGCTGGCAGGGTCCATCAGTGCACTACACAGGGGGGAATCCAAACAACTTGTTTGAAAACAGTAGTCCAGCATATCTTATTTACATAATTAACCACATTCCAAAAAATGACAGGTAACAAGGCTGCTAAGACCCAATAACCAGAGCCTCATTTTAAAAATAATAGTAATAATGCTGTATGTAAGCAAGAATTTGAAGATTTAGTAAAGGCCTGCAGTAAAAGACCGATTAAGAAGAACAATGTCTTAGCAACAAAACTCTGGAGCATTTCTCCTCCGGATCATTTGACAAGAGTCACTCTCTCAACCGAAGCGTTAAGCGCGAACCCGAGGGCCGCGGGTAGGTGCAGTGCAGTTTTCCCTCTCTACCGCCAGCTGTATCGCAACACACGCTACGCAAGATTGTCGAGAGTGCTGCAACTGCGATGCGTTCCCTGCCGAAAGCTCCTTCGGTCCCCACGGCACGCCGCAGCGCGGGCCGGGCGGCATCCGCGGACGCTGCCTACCGGGGCGCCCAAGCGGCTGCGGCGTCGCAGCCCCGCAGCGCCGGGAGGGGACCGGGCAGGGCCCCGATCCCGGCGCGGCGAGAAGAGCGCGTCCGGGCCGCCCGCCGCATGCAAACCGAGCCCGGGCGGAACGGGGGCGGCCTCCGCCCGCGGCCGCGCCGCCCTCCCCGCGCGGGGCCACCCGCCGCGCCGGGCCGGGCCGCCCCCCCCCGCCAGGCCGCAGGGCCCGCCCCCGGGCCGTGCCCCGGCGCCAGCTCCCGCGCCCGCCCCCCCCCCCGCCGCGGCCGGCGCCCAGCGGCGCCCCCGCCCCGCTCTCCTACGCGGCGCAAGCGCTCGGGGCCCGCCTCCGCCAGCGCCGGGCCTACCCGGAGCCCGCGGCCGCTCGCCCCGCCGCGGGGCCTACGCGGGAGCCCCTCGCCCCCGGCCGCGGCGCCACCCCCCCCCGCGCGAGGCGGCGCCCCGCGCCCCCGGCGCCCCCCGGGGACTCACCGGAGCGGGGCCTGCGCGGCGCAGCTCGGGCCCAAGCAGCGACGGCAAATGGCGCGCGCTCCTCCTTCTCCTCATGGACGGCGGCGCGACCCCGGCAACACGCGGGGTTTCCCGGAACTGTTTCCAGGGACCACTGCTTCACCCACTCAAGAACGCGCGCACTAGACGAGCGGCCGACGGCGCCTATAAGACCTGGGAGGCGGGACGCGCCGGTCCTCCCGGAGACCAATGAGAGGGAGGCGCTGTAACCAATCGCGCAGCGCCTTCAACCCGGCGCGCCGGCAGGGCCGGCGCTGGGGGGATTTAAAGGGGCAGCGCCGCCCGCGGCCTCCGAACAAAGGGAGCGCGAGGAGCGCGCGGGGCCGCCCCCGCCGTGCCCCGCCCCTCCCGTGCGGCCGGGCGGAGCCTCCGCCCGAGGGGAGCGGGCCCGGGGCCGCTCCGAGCCCGGCCCGGCTGACCCCGGCCCTTCCCGGCGCTGCCCCCCGCGCTGACGCTCCGCCCGCGCCGCCGGGAGAGGCCGCCTGGGGCCCGGCGGGCCGCGCGGGGGCCGTGCCCTGCGGTGAGCCCGCCGCGCCGGGGGCCAGGGGGGGAGGTGTGTAGGGGCGGCCGGAGCGGCGGTCCGGGTCCTGCCCACGACGTGGGCTGGAGGGGCTCGGCTGGCCGGGCCTGCGCTCCTGTAACGCATCTGTGGTGAAATGGAACTCGCTTACCCGATTTGCTTGATCGGGCCTTTGCTGAGCGCGCACTGGATGCACTAAGTACATAAGTCTGGGGGAAATCGGCTTGTTGGCACCGATGGTGCTGCGCTGTCTTCATCTCCTTATCCTGCCCTTGCATAACATGGAAGTAAACATGTCCTTGGTTGTGTTACCTCCAACATACATAGGTATATGTTCTTCTTGGATGAAATGCAATAGCGCAGGAGTTAGTTAAGAAAGACTCATAGTTAGGAGTAGAGACTAACACCTGGAAATTTTAACAAGATAATAAATACTGCTTAGGCCAGACAAGAGGGTGTTAGCAATGAATGCCTCATTGACCAGAACCTCCTAAGAGAATACAACTCGGTAGAACTTCAAGGACTGACAGTGGAAACATCCTGCTACCAAGAAGGGTGTGAAGGTGAGGGAAGGCCACGAATCAGTCAACAGTGACAAAAGGGAACTTCTTGGCCCAGAAGGCGTTGAAGCACCGAAACTGGGGGGAAGGTAATTCCAGCAGGGGGAGGCTGCGACCACCAACTCAACTGAGGGACGGAAGGACTGCCCCCCCCGCCCCCCGAGCCTGCGCAGGGAATTACAATCACTCTGTAGCTTTAAACTTAAGTGGAGAAGATACAGACCAATGGAAGAATGGGATGCCCAGTCAGGTCAATGATGATGTATGAGATAGGCGTGGTGTGTAAACTGTCACGTATAAATGTCAGAAAGGAATTATGGTGGGTGTGCATGTTAGGAGGAAAGATCCCCCATGCAGCCGGTGCCGAATAAAGTAATGCCTGCTCTTTAACGTGCCCAGGGCTAAGGAGTTTAGTTCCCGGCTTTCATTGACAGTTGGGCCAAGCTGAGTCCCAGAGCACTGCATCAAAGTGAATCCAGAGGATCTATCTGTGTGTGCATAGATGTATACGGTCATATGAACTGTCCCTCTTGAGTCTGGGAAAGAAAGAAAAGCAGTAGCTCTCATACTCCCAGAGAAGGTCCTTCCAGGAGTTTAACCACAAAATGACTCTCCTGAAGACTCGCATACATCTGTGTGGTGTTTTAAGTATGTATGTTTCCATCACTGTTAATGTGAAGCATGGGTAAAAACTGTATGTGATACCTGATGTAAATAAAAGAAACTTTCTGATCCAGAAGTCGGAGGCAAACTCATACAGATCCTGGAGGTGCTCCGTCTATCTTGCTGAACCTGTCTGGTGGCAGACACACTGCCTCTTGTGTGAAATTTGCC